>CM040190.1:12197045-12482045 GCA_022606455.1 Callitettix versicolor
ATTTATGCACTCTTGTTGGATAAATATTGCCTACTACTGTATTACGTCACACACTGACAAAGTAATACACTATGGGTACAAACAACGAACCGAAAACTGATGCAGTAATGAACAGCTGACTGTTAATAAAACAAAACTTACTAAGCGAGGGAATTGTGTTTGTTATTTTAAGGCGAAAAGCACAATGAGGCTATTATGGCCTCCCTAAATGTAAGTGTGAGTGTAAAGTGTTAAGTCGTAAGTGTAGTGTTGTAAATGTAAATGTGTGTTAGACTCGGGTACCGCGAGGCACGCTAAATCCTCTCAATAGATGCAGTTAGTCTGCACCCCTGCGGGGACAAATCGAAGAACTTATTCATATGTTCGCAAACAAAAAACTAATAGCGTATTTTCTAATAAACGCTTCTTTCCGGTAAGTTCAAATAACAAATAAGTCAAGACATGAATCGAATGATCTCTGAAAAAAATGTCAGAATAATTAAAACATCATTTTATTTCTCGATTCAACATCCCTTTTTCGATAAATGAGGTATCTTTGAAAATATTTTTTAACCGGCTTCTGACATTGCAAAACGTTTTAGTGATAAAACTTACTGTTTTAACATTTTTTTTTTAAGTGTAACAGGCAAAACGGCATCAAGCTCGCATGCGCATGCGCGGCATCACAAATCAGACAATATTTTGTATATTTTACGAAGCTGACTTACTAATCATTAATAGACAACCCATTACAAATTCCACTTTTTTACATAACGTAATTAGGAAAATTTCAATATTTACTTACATTTCATTAAACTTACAGGTTATGTGGCCCTACTGACAGTCTCCTATCCCTGCCTGACTTACAAGCCGGGACAAGCATTTTAAACACATGTTTTGGGCACTGTTTTTACACAAATATATTTGTGATTTCTCCTTCCATCGTGCGTTTATCTACTGTTAATCGATCGCGTTTCCATTTTTTTTAAAACACGTTTTCCCTTCCTCCCAACTACCTCCCCCACCCCAACGAATACTCTTATTCGACATACTGTGTTTACTTAAAACTTTCATAGTGCGAGATTTTGCACGGCCCCCTGGTTATCATTTACATTGAAATATATATTTTATTAAAATTGTAATTAGTAGTCAATAATGTTTTTTATGATGTGGTACTTGAAATAAATAATATGTGACTGAATGGCTAGGTGCCCAGGGATAAAACTCGTCACACAGACTCGGCTTAGCGCCTGTCTTACGGCGGGCACATGTCTGATTTTCTCCAATAACATATCTATGTCACTGAATGGCTAAGGGACTTATAACGTAACTTAATCATACACTGGACTTTGAAATGGTCACCGATCCTGATCTCTAGATCTCTTTTTGAGAGGTTGTTAAAATATTAATACACCTCAGAGAGAGAATTATAGGTCAGGATTGATGACCACTTCAAGGTTCCGGATCTGGGTTTTACTGATTGATGTTCCAGTAGCTCACTTTTCCAAAGGAAATTCACTAATACGTATCTTCATATAATATAGGGAAACGTATAACCAAACCTGTACGCTGATTGTTGATTTTCTTGATTTTCCTTATAATTTTTTAATTATTCTGTTTCTGATAAATATAGGAACGTACAGACTACATTTTTGAAAAATTTAATCAAAACCGTTTGAGTCGACTTTGGTTTTTTTAAACTATAAAAAGTATTTTCTAAGTGTAGACAGTTTAGGCTTGCATGCCAAGTTGTGTAGAAATCGGTCAATTCGTTTAGTCTCCAGCGATGTGCATGCAGAGATTGAACAAAATCAAGTTAAAACAACTTTTTACTCAAAAATTGTGCACCATTATGGATGTTTTAACTGTCACATTACTTTCTCTACTTGGTATAGTGAGAAAGTAAAAGCTTCATTTAAATGAAACACTTCAGTCCATTAACGTGTATTTTACTTAAAATCCGTGATCGAGGGCGAACCGTTAAGGATCGGGATTCGGAACCGCCCGATCTGTCCACGAAATACAATGATTGATTGCAGAGATTAATACAAAAAAATTCGCTCTCCAGACAGCCAGGACCCGTAGCGTCGAGGGGTAAGCAACGTCCCCGCCTCCTCCGATGTTTACGGACCGTTCACGAAGGCCAGGGTTCGTGATGCGTCAATTACACCGGAGCATTAAGCGGTGAGGCTCCGCCACTCCGGTGTCTTCCGATCGGTTCACGCTGCGCTGCTGTGTGAATGTTAGTTGCATGATTACAGCTCCCAAAAGTCGACAAGTTAAATTACTTGCTGCACAAAAATGTATTGCGAGTAGGCGGCACAGACATTGGCTTCAGCAACAGATTGGATGTTAATGAACACGGTCTGTTTTTATGTTTCAATGACTCCAGCGTCATCAACGTTGTTGCTTTACGAATGTTTTTTTTATAGATCTTGATAGTAATGAGAAACAAGGTTACTCAAATACATTCTTGAATTTGAATAGCATTAATAATACATTCTTGAATTATATAGCATTAATAATACATTCTTGAATTTGAATAGCATTAATAATACATTCTTGAATTTCAATAGCATTTATAATACATTCTTGAATTTGAATAGCATTAATAATCATTCTTGAATGTGAATAGCATTAATAATACATTCTTGAATTTGAATAGCATTAATAATACATTCTTGAAGTTTAATGCCATTTATTAAACTAAAAAATGCAGTTTATTCTTGAAGTTAAAATAATAATATATTTTAAAGTTTAATATCATTTTGTAAAGTCTTGTTTTTCAGTACATTTTCTCTCTGGATACATATTTTCGTTGTTCCATAATTCTACAATATTGTTGCTAAATGCATCATTGGTGTTTAATACATTCTTATTGTTTAGTAAATTCTTAGTATCCCATTCATTGTTACAATTCAATATTTTCTTGTTGAATTCATTATCGGTGTTTTCAATATTGCCTAGATTAAAACATCGTTGTCTTTGGACACATTGTTTTTATTCGATTCATGAATGATTAATTTTATTGTTCGGATATTACATTGGGTATATAAGATTGTTCGGACAGTATTGTTTATTAGGACATTTGCCATAATTTGTGTACAGAAACAAAACACGACGTTTCGAAAGAATGGTTCACGCGTGCCTAACTTAAAATGAAAGTTGAAAAACTAAAACATAAGTTCTTAGTAGCCTATATGTTGATACACTAAAACTAAAACATAAGTTCTTAGTATATGTTGATACACTAAAACTAAAACATAAGTTCTTAGTATATGTTGATACACTAAAACTAAAACATAAGTTCTTAGTATATGTTGATACACTAAAACTAAAACATAAGTTCTTATTATATGTTGATACACTAAAACTAAAACATAAGTTCTTAGTATATGTTGATAAATTAAAACTAAAAAATAAGTTCTTAAAATATGTTGATACACTAAAACTGAAACATAAGTTCTTAATACATATTGATACACTAAAACTAAAACATAAGTTCTTAGTATATGTTGATATACTAAAACTAAAACATAAGTTCTTACTATATCTTGATATACTAAAACTAAAACCTAAGTTCTTAGTAAATGTTGATATACTAAAACTAAAACATAGGTTCTTAGTATATGTTGATACACGAAAACTAAAAAAAATTGACTGCATTCTCAAGAATGAAATATTTTGCAGTCAAAATATATAAAAAGTAAAAATGTCACGTTATAAAAAAACCACTAGCAACAAAACCGAAAAAGAGTTACACTGTAGCTGCTAAATACAAAATCCACAAGAGGAAGGGCCAACAAGTGGTGGAAGGGAGCCAAACTAGTTAGGGTAAACAACTTGTTTGAAACTGCTGACTGTGTGTCCAACAAGCGGTGGAAGAGAGCATAACAAGTTAGGGTAAGCAACCTGTTTGAAACAGCTGACTGACTGTGTGTCCAACAAGTGATGGAAGAGAGCATAACTGGTTAGGGTAAGCAACAGTTTAAAACTGCTGACTGACTGTGTGTCCAACAAGCGGTGGAAGAGAGCATAACTGGTTAGGGTAAGCAACAGTTTGAAACAGCTGACTGACTGTGTGTCCAACAAGCGATGGAAGAGAACATAACTGGTTAGGGTAAGCAACAGTTTGAAACAGCTGACTGACTGTGTGTCCAACAAGCGGTGGAAGAGAGCATAACTGGTTAGGGTAAGCAACAGTTTGAAACAGCTGACTGACTGTGTGTCCAACAAGCGGTGGAAGAGAGCATAACAAGTTAGGGTAAGCAACAGTTTGAAACAGCTGACTGACTGTGTGTCCAACAAGCGATGGAAGAGAGCATAACTGGTTAGGGTAAGCAACAGTTTGAAACTGCTGACTGACTGTGTGTACAACACGCGGTGGAAGAGAGCATAACTGGTTAGGGTAAGCAACCTGTTTGAAACTGCTGACTGACTGTGTGTCTATCACGCGGTGGAAGATAGCATAACTGGTTAGGGTAAGCAACCTGTTTGAAACTGCTGACTGACTGTGTGTCCATCATGCGGTGGAAGAGAGCATAACTGGTTAGGGTAAGCAACAGTTTGAAACTGCTGACTGACCGTGTGTCCAACAAGCTGTGGAAGAGAGCATAACTGGTTAGGGTAAGCAACAGTTTGAAACTGCTGACTGACCGTGTGTCCAACAAGAGGTGGAAGAGAGCATAACTGGTTAGGGTAAGCAACAGTTTGAAACTGCTGACTGACCGTGTGTCCAACAAGCGGTGGAAGGGAGCTTTACTGGTTAGGGTAAGCAACCTGTTTGAAACTGCTGACTGACTGTGTGTCCATCACGCGGTGGAAGAGAGCATAACTGGTTAGGGTAAGCAACCTGTTTGAAACTGCTGACTGACTGTGTGTCCATCACGCGGTGGAAGAGAGCATAACTGGTTAGGGTAAGCAACAGTTTGAAACTGCTGACTTTGTCCAACAACGGTGCTTTACTGGTGACCTGTGTGTCCATCACGCGTGTGGAAGAGAGCATAACTGGTTAGGGTAAGCAACAGTTTGAAACTGCTGACTGACCGTGTGTCCAACAAGCTGTGGAAGAGAGCATAACTGGTTAGGGTAAGCAACCTGTTTGAAACTGCTGACTGACTGTGTGTCCATCACGCGGTGGAAGAGAGCATAACTAGTTAGGGTAAGCAACCTGTTTGAAACTGCTGACTGACTGTGTGTCCATCACGCGGTGGAAGAGAGCATAACTGGTTAGGGTAAGCAACAGTTTGAAACTGCTGACTGACCGTGTGTCCAACAAGCTGTGGAAGAGAGCATAACTGGTTAGGGTAAGCAACAGTTTGAAACTGCTGACTGACTGTGTGTCCAACAAGCGGTGGAAGGGAGCTTTACTGGTTAGGGTAAGCAACCTGTTTGAAACTGCTGACTGACCGTGTGTCCAACACGCGGTGGAAGGGAGCTTTACTGGTTAGGGTAAGCAACCTGTTTGAAACTGCTGACTGACCGTGTGTCCAACACGCGGTGGAAGGGAGCTTTACTGGTTAGGGTAAGCAACCTGTTTGAAACTGCTGACTGACCGTGTGTCCAACACGCGGTGGAAGGGAGCTTTACTGGTTAGGGTAAGCAACCTGTTTGAAACTGCTGACTGACTGTGTGTCCATCACGCGGTGGAAGAGAGCATAACTGGTTAGGGTAAGCAACCTGTTTGAAAAACTACTAACTGACACCGTAAACAAGAAGGAGTGTAAGGTAGCCTAATTGATTTGGCTAAACAACCTATTTGAAACCTAACCTGCCCACTTTTAGCTTTTAAAATTTTTGATTCAGAATTGTGACGATATTTCGAGCAATAAAAAGTTTAAAAAACCGTCAGGCAATGTGCTGATTTAAAAGTTTACAAAACACATTTTCTTCAGTAGACGTCTCTTATAAATCTGGTTTCCAACAGACCTGAACAAATATTCAGTGGACACCCGTGTACCTTGCTTCTGTTAAATACAGCTTTGTTCCCCGATGTAATTGTACTGAAAGCGTGAAGCGACCGGTGACAAATATTTCTAATTTGGCATATTTATCCCCGGCACAATGGACCACGCTCGTGATGATATTCCTCGGGTGTTTCCCACGCACACCATGACACATCGATTTGGGCCGATCCATTTCTAATCACTCGGAATCGGACACGGGTTCCCGGTTAAACGGTTTGTTTGTGACCGTTTCGATTGTAATTGTCATTGGAGTGGTAATGAGAGACATGTACCGAGCTGTACATCGAATTGTGCTCGATATATTTTTATCGAACTTCCATTGGAAAAATGTTAACTTCCACTGGAGCGCCTTCATGGTAATACCCAGACCCAAGACTTTAAAATTAGCACAAATACTGACCTGTAGTTTACTGTGTGTGTGTGTGTGTGTGTGTGTGTGTGTGTGTGTGTGTGTGTGTGTGTGTGTGTGTGTGTGTGTGTGTGTGTGTGTGTGTGTGTGTGTGTGTGTGTGTGTGTGTGTGTGTGTGTGTGTGTGTGTGTGTGTGTGTGTGTGTGTGTGTGTGTGTGTGTGTGTGTGTGTGTGTGTGTGTGTGTGTGTGTGTGTGTGTGTGTGTGTGTGTGTGTGTGTGTGTGTGTGTGTGTGTGTGTGTGTGTGTGTGTGTGTGTGTGTGTGTGTGTGTGTGTGTGTGTGTGTGTGTGTGTGTGTGTGTGTGTGTGTTTGCGCGCGCGCGCGTGCGTGTGTGTTAAAATCGGCATTATTATTACGGTCGGTCAAATATTCTTAAAATCGGTTCTGTATTATAAAACTTAACTAAAGCATTCAAGATTTAAGACAATGACAGCACGAAGCTGTCACCTTGACGTGATGGATTTAAATTTCCAAAAAGTAACAATCCCATCCAATGAACTAAGTTTTCAGTTGTATTTGATGAACACAAAACATAAACTCTGATCGCAGTAAAATCGGTAAAACCTTTTCAATCGACACGTTTATGAAATTCTTAGCGTTAAAATGCGTCTACTTAAATTAGCATTTAAAATATCATACTGAAAATAAGAAAATAAACTGCCGTTCGAAGAAAAGTTTTTGGTTTTTTAATAATTTCCAATGTGTGCAATTTTTTTTTTATGCTTAACGTCTATACGTATTTTGTGCCAGTTAGACTAATGAGGACGAGGGATCAGTGTTAACGGTAAGGGAAAAGCAACGGGAGAACTGCTGCTCGTGGTGAGAAACTTTAGGTGCGCAGTTAAGTGATCGATGCTTTAGCCACTTCGATCACCGAACCACGCAATTTTTAATAAACAATGTTTTTTATTCATTCACCAATACCAATGCAAACAATTCAAAATCTAAGAGAATAGTTATTGTCGTTTTAAATAACGGATTTCTTTAATTTTTTTTAGTTTTTGACAGTGTCTTTTGTAGTGGTATTTCTTGGAGAAATACTGGTTTGTACCAGTAGATTTGAATATACAAAATAAAATTGTTCCAAATACCAACCCTTAGGGTACTCAAAGAACCTTCAACAGGAGTTATATATTGTCACTGTTCCACCTGTGTGACTTGTACTATACGCTCCAACCTCTGGCCATTCCAAAATAGTCTACTAGTTCAAGGAACAGCTGATCTTACGGTATAGTCTTAAATTGTATGGCCATTGATCCACGACATAACTTTTTAACCAATAACAGTAATGTTTATGAAAAAATATTATAGGTTATATTTATTGGATAGCTTATGCTCTTTCTTTGTGAAGCGGTACAGATTGTAATAGGACTAATTAATGAGCGATTATTCACACCGTGGCCAAAATAAAAATATCTTTCTATGTTTTAGCGGATTGTGTATCGATAATTAACATTAGTCGCGTGTGGAAAAGGTTCAAGAGGCTCTTCGATGTTCCTCATGTCCGACTGCTTTCTTCAGTCTAGTTAAGTCAGGGCAACGCCTGTTTACACCTTCGTTTAGTTCTTGGTAATGAATCTCCATGAGCTGTGTAATTGCCCGCAATTACCTGTAATTTTCGTCTAGTCTGCCTCATTAATTACCTTGTTAGTGTGATGTTAAGTCGCACCGTGGAAAGCGATTTAAATGAAACCAGAATTAGTTTTGTAGATCGTCAGATGGAAGGTGGAAAATTAATAGCGCGGAACGTGTGAAAAACAGCGATATTTCTTTGTACGTAACGAAGCGAGGTCGGGTCCGAACGCGTTGACCGATTGTTTTGGAATTTAATAAGATGGTACCCTTTGTATAAAGCCCTAAAGGTGTGCGCGCGCGCGTGTGTATGTATGTGTTGTATGTGGTGTGTGTGTGTGTATGTTGGTGAGAGTGTGTGTTGGTGAGAGAGAGAGAGAGAGAGAGAGAGAGAGAGAGAGAGAGAGAGAGAGAGAGAGAGAGAGAGAGTGAGAGAGAGAGACAGAGACAGAGAGAGAGAGAGAGAGAGTGTGTGTGTGTGTGTGTGTGTGTGTGTGTGTGTGTGTGTGTGTGTGAGTGTGTGTGTGTGTGTGTGTGTGTGTGTGTGTGTGTGTGTGTGTGTGTGTGTGTGTGTGAGAGAGTGTGTGTGTGTGTGAGAGAGAGAGAGAGAGAATGTGTGTGTGTATGTGTGTGTGAGAGAGAGAGAGAGAGAGAATGTGTGTTTGTGTGTGTGTGTGAGAGAGAGAGTTGGTGAGAGAGAGAGAGAGAGAGAGAGAGGAGAGAGAGAGAGAGAGAGTGAGTAAGTGAATGAGTGAGTGTGTGTCTGTGTGAGTGTAAGTGTGAGCGTATGTGCGTGTGTATGTGAGCGCCCGCGTGCTTGTGTATGTATAACATTTTTCCCTATTCACTTCCGTTTCATGATGGCGGCTTTTGATACAGCGATGAGAGTGTAGTTGCTTGTTATTTCCTGTAATACCTTTTGAACGCTGACTGAATTGAAATTTTGACCGCTTTATGGAGAAAAAGCATAAAATGTTCAATAAAATCGGTCCAGTAATACTTTTCGTAGGCATTACGGCTACCGGTTAAATTGGCGGCAAAACGTTGTGAGTACGATGTCTCTGTCGTGTAGCTGCGGCCAAGCAGTCTGTGAATATACCCCCGTTCTTTGATCTGCTAATAGTATTTCCGAAGTAATTTTAAATGTTTTTATATAAATTTTAATTCCGATTGCGTGGTGAGTTCTTATCGAAAAGAAATTATAAGTAGGCGTAGATAATTTGTGTAAAATCGCTTACGTCACGTCATTTTCATTCATACTTGCGTAACAAATTTCATTTTGCCTCCAGTTTGGAAGCTGCCCCTTTTCAAAAGTCCACTTAAAATGCCACTGCCAAATATCTGTTTGTCATTTAGAAAGCGGATTTTTTTCCGGAACATATGTTTTGTTGTAATGCATCAGCGTCTAGTAAGAGTGAGGAAGCTATGCTGTAATGAGTCAACAATATACTTAAACGGTTTTAAATATCGTGAACGCAACAAAGGTTACCCAACCTCGGGAGCTGTCGATGCCGTTCTCGGCGCCTGCCCTTATTACCCGAGCTTCCTGGGGCACGTACACGGATATGCCCGTCAAACATTGACTAAAACAAATGACGTGTTACGCTCAGGAATTAAATTATAAATAATAGTAGAGGAAAATCAGCGGGATAGCTAACCGACCCCAAGCCCATAAATTATATCTCACTCTGCTTACGTGGGAGCTTAACGTGGGTTCGCTGCATTGTACCGGGTAAAGATATCATAATTGCTCCAGAGGGGGTAGCAAGTTATTTGCTCATTTCCATACGGTCGTGGCGAGACCATCAAAGATCTTATGGGTTTTCCAAATGTTATTTATGGTTTTTCAAACTGTACCAAGGTAAACAATATGAAAAGAAATATTTTCTGTTGGGTGGTGCCCAACGCTTTGTAACAATATAATGTACTTACGTCTTTATTTGTCGTGTTGGCCTTCTGAAGTGCGACTTTATTATGTTCGCTACACGCAACTCTCTCGGCCGTTATGTAAACGAATTTCGAAATATTAAGCTGTAGGAACTAAAGCTGTTCGATAAAGATATTTAAACTTTAAGACACAATTTTTTCGCGAAAGTCAGTAATTAGAACGGCTGTTATGGTAAGCCCCAGACTCGGGACCTTTAAATGACCTCGGACCTAACCTCTAGATGGTCTTTATAATTTGTATAAGCGAAGTCTTCGATTAAGTTCGGGATTTGATTTGTGTGCTTCTTGGTTTATTAAACAGTTTTGGACAAACACATTAACCGATTGTATTGAAATTTGGTACGAAGGTAGGTTGTACATAAATCCCGAACAGCGTGTATGTAAGATTTGTTTTAGTTCATTTCCGTTTCAATATGGCAGTCGTAAGATTAACGATGACAAGTGCAGTTGCCGGCTGTTTCATGTAATACTGGCTGAATGGCCGTTCTGTTGCAATTTTGACAGCTCACGGAGAAAGATCACAAAATTGCAATAAAGTTGGTTCGGTAATATTTTTTGTAAACAATACGGTTACAGGTTAAATTACGAATATTTACGAATATTATATTGTACAGTTATATTAGTTACGAATATTATATTATACGATATAAATATATAAATATTATATAAATTATAAATGTTATATAGTTACGTATGTACGTTGTGTGTGTGTGTGTGTGTGTGTGTGTGTGTGTGTGTGTGTGTGTGTGTGTGTGTGTGTGTGTGTGTGTGTGTGTCTGTCTGTCTGTCTGTCTGTCTGTCTCTTTCTCTCTCTCGCTCTCTCTCTCTCGCTCTCGCTCTCGCTCTCTCTCTCCCTCTGTATGTGTGTGCGTGTGTGTGTGTTTAGTAATCTTATTTTAGTAATTTCGGTCCGATTTGATCCAAATTGGAAGAAAATCGATTGTGTGTGTGATAATCGATTGAAGGTAATAAATATCTTCATCAGGTTCATTAAGCACCCATCAAAGCTGTTTTTTTCAGTTTGGTATCCAATGCAAATATTAAAAGAAATAACACTTTTTTATGAAAAATCTGATTTCATCATTTATCCAGCGTTAAAATACGCATAAATCAGTATTTTAAATTTTCTAAACCATTTTTAAAAATTATTTTAAGGCGAAAAGCACATTGAGGTTATTATCGCCTCCCTAAATGTAAGTGTGAGTGTAACGTATTAGTCATAAGTGTGTGTGTTAGACTCGGGTACGTCTAAATCCTCTCAATAGGTGCAGCTAGTCTGAACCCTCTTCCTGGGTCTAAAGCATTTAAAAACGGTGGTCAAGGTTCGTTGTATTTTTAATGTAGGTTAATTTTGACGTTTAAAAGCAAATTAATGCAAATAATTTAAAGAAGTACGCTTCTACTATATCAGCGAGAAAGCTGCGAATTTTGAACAATGGCCATTTTGAAACTGTTAGACGGAATTTTGACTGATGACGAATTTGTCCAAGCTATTGGATCGACTTCACTGACGTGTTTCACGCTGTATAAAGGATCTTTACATCACAGCTGAGCCGGTAGACGCGGCAGCGTTCCGCTTCGCCAGCCACCGTGTCTGCTAATGTACAGTTTCCACACAGTCATAATAATGGGTTGCATATCACGGCGTCCGTAACTCTACTGTTATAATTACAATAGGGTTAGTTATACGGACATGAGATACTACAGTCTCTGCTAATCACCCGGCCAGCCTCTAGCAGTGTGTAGGTGCGCTTGGGTCCAATTAAAACAAAAATACTGCGGCTACGTGCGGTGTCCTCTTGCAGTGCCTCTGTGTGATATGCAGTTCCTTCAGAAATATGTGAATGGCGGCCATTTAAAATCTTATAATATCTTATAAGATACTTAAAATATTTTTATTGAATTCCTGTAATAAACTTTTTGAATATCACGTGTTGTGATCAACGTGGATACCTACAAAAAAAAATTTTTAAATGCAATTAAAAAGAACAAAATGAATTCGACAACGGGCAAGGTACTTTTTGGTATTGTAATGTTTATTGATGCAATTGCCGATTGTAGCTGCTTGTAACCGAAAATCGATTTTGTCCTCATTAGTCTAACTGGCATAAAATGTGAACGTTAAGCAAAAAATACATTGAAAAAATGTTTGCTAAGAATTCCCTTGTGTTCCACAAAATGCCACCAGGGTGACAACTAACACGGCATTCAACGCTAACGCGGATGTCGACCTTCTCTAAAATCGATGTTCTTAGTACTTTCTCCAGAATGGATCAAGATGTTAGCCCCAGACCCGCGTTATTAAGAACAAGTCTCGGGTCAGCCATCTTAATTGGATATGGGCTTTCTATTGGTACAGTCTGTTTCCGGCTTCGGTACAGTCAACACTGATCAAGTAATTTGCTAATAGGATAGGATAAGGGGCTTAACTGGTTTGTGATCGCCAGGCTTTGGGCACGTATTAATAAAGGACGAAGGAGAGCGAGCTCTGTCATGTGTGTAAATAACTGTGTTTTATAACTCGGGGGTTGTAAATTTCAAAACTTATTTGAAAATTATTTTAATTTAGGAATACGATATGTGACCCGTTTAAGGGGTTTGTCTGTGTTGGCACTGCCTCGCGGTTTCTTTGAAGCGTATTTTCATCAAAACACTAGCTTTGTTTTCTTGACACATATCCACGAAATTTAATACAGAATATTGTAGAATTTTTTACCAAAAATACTACTTTTTCTGAGTAAAACAGCAAGGAAATACTTTCGTTTAAGAATTTTCGAAAATCGAGATTAATTACGGATTTTGTTTAACTTTAAGCCATAGTTTTATTGAACAATTTTGTTTTTTGATTAATGAGCTATTGGAGCCGACATCATGGTAAGGTCCAGATCGGAGACCTTGAAATGAGCTCCGGCTTTTTTCCCTTGTGTTGAAGGTCCGATATTGACCTTTAAATCACTTTTTAAACGGGATGTAAAACTTAAAAACCGTTTATCTCTCTCTCTCTCTCTCTCTCTCTCTCTCTCTCTCTCTCAAGAGTGTGTGTGTGTGTGTGTGTGTGTGTGTGTGTGTGTGTGTGTGTGTGTGTGTGTGTGAGAGAGAGAGAGAGAGAGAGAGAGAGAGAGGGCACAGAAGTGCGCGCATGCGTGTGTGCATTTTTGTAAGGGGTCGCGTGCACCGAATTTTAATCCGATTTTATTCAAATTTGACCCAAATTCGTTACCAAGTAGGCCTATATAATCCGTTCAACAGTGTTAACACTTTTGAAAATGGCGTACATTTGAAATACTAAAAACGATAACTTTCTTATCTCACAAATTGTGAAAATCTAATTGCGTCGTCTTAATCAGCGTTGATATTCACTTACAATAGCATATATTAGTATTCCAGTTCCGTTAAATATACGAAAATGAATTTGACCGCAATGGTATTGTCAGAATAATTTGAAAATTTATATACGCAAATTTTATTGGTGACGTAAAGTGGAACTAGATTTTCAAAACAGTGTAAGAAAACAGTTTTCTGGAAATTCGTTAAAACCTTTTTTTCTTATTCTTTTTCTTCAGGTAGCTTTCGAATTTGTTTTTTTTTTTTGTGAAAATAATGAATCTGAAAAAGTTTGTGTTCCATTAGTGTTAAAACAGTTTCGGCTGCAATAAGTGCAAGCTGCCTCGGTGGCGTAGTTGATAGCTTACTAGACTTTCACCCCGAGGACTCGGGTTCGATTCCCGGCCAGGGCTTGGCATTTTCATACGCTATAAATCATCCCATCGTCTGCATTAGCCTAAGTGTGCACAATAATCGGACGTTAAACACACAAAAAAAATGCAATAAGTGTTTAAAGGAACTTGATCGCGCATGCGCTATTTCTGTATAAAACCATATTACCAGAAGTTAAGTATAATTTAACTCAATCAATAAAATATTGTTACTTCAGTACAGTATTTACTTGTAGAGTACATGGTTTGAAAAGCATTTCCCCAGTAGTTCGGTTGTAGCAACTTAAAATTGTACTCAAATTGCCTATCTTACCCCTTGACTATTTGCAGTTGTCAGATTGCATACACTGCCCCTGACGCACGAACAGGCTTAATTAAGAGCTACGGACTAAACACCGAAACGTCAGCGATAATCTAAAAGAAATTATTTCGCAAAATGCTACTCAACAGGTATTGTTTGGATTATAATAATAAATATTCAAATAAAAGTATTTTGCAGTTCAAGAATAAACTGACAACTAGTATCGCTGTTGTCAGAGTTTTGATTCGATTAATCGAAACAGAATTCCATTTACGCATTTCTGTTTGCAAATGCGACACGATAAGAATGCGTCGTGCATTGTTTGTAAACGTAGTAAGTGTTTTTAAACCTGCTGATCAGGCGTAATTTTTCTCCCCTCCGGGGGGGGTGCAGACTAGCTGCACCTATTGAGAGGATTTAGACGTCCCTCGCGGTACCCGAGTCTAACACACACTTACACTTACAGCACCACACTTACGACTTTAACACTTTACACTCACACTTACATTTAGAGAGGCGATAATAGCCTCAATGTGCTTTTCGCCTTAAAATAAAAAAAAACTACACTTACGACTTTAACACTTAACACTCACACTTACATTTAGGGAGGCGATAATAGCCTCAATGTGCTTTTCGCCTTAAAATAACAAAACAAAACAAAACACTACACTTACGACTTTAACACTTTACACTCACAGTTACATTTAGGAAGGCGATAATAGCCTTAATGTGCTTTTCGTCTTAAAATAACAAAAAAAAAAACATACACGACTTAAACACTTAACACTCACACTTTCATTTAGAAAGGCGATAATAGCCTCAATGTGCTTTTCGCCTTAAAATAACAACAACAAAAAACACTACACTTACAACTTTAACACTTAACACTCACACTTTCATTTAGGAAGGCGATAATAGCCTCAATGTGCTTTTCGCCTTAAAATAACAACAACAAAAAACACTACACTTACAACTTTAACACTTAACACTCACACTTTCATTTAGGAAGGCGATAATAGCCTCAATGTGCTTTTCGCCTTAAAATAACAACAACAAAAAACACTACACTTACAACTTTAACACTTAACACTCACACTTTCATTTAGGAAGGCGATAATAGCCTCAATTTGCTTTTCGCCTTAAAATAACAACAACAAAAAAACACTACACTTACGACTTTAACACTTAACACTCACACTTACATTTAAGGAGGCGATAATAGTCTTAATGTGCTTTTCGTCTTAAAATAACAAAAAAAAACACTACATTTACGACTTTAACACTTAACACTCACACTTTCATTTAGGAAGGCGATAATAGCCTCAATGTGCTTTTCGCCTTAAAATAACAACAACAAAAACACTACACTTACAACTTTAACACTTAACACTCACTCTTTCATTTAGGAAGGCGATAATAGCCTCAATGTGCTTTTCGCCTTAAAATAACAACAACAAAAAACACTACACTTACAACTTTAACACTTAACACTCACTCTTTCATTTAGGAAGGCGATAATAGCCTCAATGTGCTTTTCGCCTTAAAATAACAACAACAAAAACACTACACTTACAACTTTAACACTTAACACTCACTCTTTCATTTAGGAAGGCGATAATAGCCTCAATGTGCTTTTCGCCTTAAAATAATAAACAAACAACAAAAACACTACACTTACAACTTTAACACTTAACACTCACACTTTCATTTAGGAAGGCGATAATAGCCTCAATGTGCTTTTCGCCTTAAAATAACAACAAAAAAAAACACTACACTTACGACTTTAACACTTAACACTCACACTTACATTTAGGGAGGCGATAATAGCCTCAATGTGCTTTTCGCCTTAAAATAACAAAAAAAAAAAAACACCACACTTACGACTTTAACACTTAACACTCACACTTTCATTTAGGGAGGCGATAATAGCCTCAATGTGCTTTTCGCCTTAAAATAACAACAAAAAAAAACACTACACTTACGACTTTAACACTTAACACTCACTCTTTCATTTAGGAAGGCGATAATAGCCTCAATGTGCTTTTCGCCTTAAAATAACAACAACAAAAACACTACACTTACAACTTTAACACTTAACACTCACTCTTTCATTTAGGAAGGCGATAATAGCCTCAATGTGCTTTTCGCCTTAAAATAACAACAACAAAAACACTACACTTACAACTTTAACACTTAACACTCACACTTTCATTTAGGAAGGCGATAATAGCCTCAATTTGCTTTTCGCCTTAAAATAACAACAACAAAAAAACACTACACTTACGACTTTAACACTTAACACTCACACTTACATTTAAGGAGGCGATAATAGTCTTAATGTGCTTTTCGTCTTAAAATAACAAAAAAAACACTACATTTACGACTTTAACACTTAACACTCACACTTTCATTTAGGAAGGCGATAATAGCCTCAATGTGCTTTTCGCCTTAAAATAACAACAACAAAAACACTACACTTACAACTTTAACACTTAACACTCACTCTTTCATTTAGGAAGGCGATAATAGCCTCAATGTGCTTTTCGCCTTAAAATAACAACAACAAAAACACTACACTTACAACTTTAACACTTAACACTCACTCTTTCATTTAGGGAGGCGATAATAGTCTCAATTTGCTTTTCGCCTTAAAATAACAACAAAAAAAACACTACACTTACGACTTTAACACTTAACACTCACACTTTCATTTAGGGAGGCGATAATAGTCTCAATGTGCTTTTCGCCTTAAAATAAAAAAAAATTCTCTATGTAACGCAGTCGGCAATACGATAGCCTTACCATGATCGCCACGCTAAAATCTTATTTTCCAGTGGAAATTCGTTAATTATTTATAAACGGGTCAAAAACATAAATGTGCGTTATACCTGAAAAAGTTAATGCCGAATAATTTTCGAATGAAAGAACGCGCGCGTATTATTCCGCGTAATGACATTATTTGTCAACAGAAACCAAAACAAGTTTCAAACTGTGAAAATCAATTACGTTTATTTTTTGTCATTTCCGAAACAAAGAGTCCGTCCAGTGTTCCTCGCCGCATTAGAATACTCATCCAACGGCGAAACTTGTTTGGTTCGATTAATTAAGCGTTTCAGCGCTTTAATTGGAATGTCCGACGACCAGGGTCGTAAATTTGTGAATGTTCAACTCGGTCTCGGACCACGGAACGCCTACTTAAACTCGACGATAACTAAATCAAGCTTTAGACAAAGGATCGGAACATGAGATTTCGGTTTTTGTTGTTGTTGGAGGTGGTTTTGTTTTGTTCTCTTCTATCTCTTTGCTTTTCGTTCGTCGGGTTCAACTTCTTCTTTTTCTTTTCTCCTTCTAATCGAGATATGTATGTGTGTTGGGACGTAATTTATTGTATGAAGTTGTTTGCTGTTTTGTTGAGGAAGGATTGTCGTGTTCACCCTTACGCCCAAACTGTTTTTATCTCTTCGCTACAACTTCTTCTTTTCAACCATTCCAGGTAGGTTTGTTAGTCAATAATTTATTGTATGAAGTTGTTTTGTTGAGGATGGATTGTCTTGTTCGCCCTTAGCCCGAATTGCTTCTATCTCTTTGTTACAACTTCTTTTTTTTAATCCATTCTAGGTATGTCTGTTGGTGTTAATAATTTATTGTATGAAGCTGGTTGCTGTTTTGTTGAGGACGGATTGTCATGTTCACCGTTAGCTCAAACTGCTTCTATCTCTTCGCTAAAATTTCTTTTTTTTTAATCCATTCGAGGTATGTCTGTTGGTATAAATAATTTATTGTATGAAGCTGTTTTGTTAAGGACGAATTGTCCTGTTCGCCTTTTGCTCAAGCTGCTTCTATCTCTTCGCTATAACTTCTTTTTTTAATCCATTCGAGGTATGTCTGTTGGTATAAATAATTTATTGTATGAAGCTGTTTTGTTAAGGACGAATTGTCCTGTTCGCCTTTTGCTCAAGCTGCTTCTATCTCTTCGCTATAACTTCTTTTTTTAATCCATTCGAGGTATGTCTGTTGGTGTAAATAATTTATTGTATGAAGCTGTTTTGTTAAGGACGGATTGTCGTGTACGCTCTTAGCCCAGAGTGCTTCTATCTCTTCGCTATAACGTCTTTTTTTTAATCCATTCAAGGTATGTCTGTTGGTATAAATAATTTATTGTATGAAGCTGTTTTGTTAAGGACGGATTGTCGTGTTCGCCTTTAGCACAAACTGCTTCTATATCTTCGCTATAACTACTTTTTTTAATCCATTCGAGGTATGCCTGTTGATGTAAATAATTTATTGTATGAAGCTGTTTTGTTGAGGACGGATTGTCGTGTACGCTCCTATCCCAAAGTGCTTCTATCTCTTCGCTATAACTTTTTTTTTTAAATCCATTCGAGGTATGTCTGTTGGTGTAAATAATTTATTGTATGAAGCTGTTTTGTTGAGGACGGACTGTTGTGTTCGCCCTTAGTTCAAACAGCTTCTATCTCTTCGCTAAAACTCCCCTCCACTTTAGAGTTATGTTTGTTAGTAAATAATTTGTTGTATAAAGTGATTTTGTTGAGAAAGTATAATTGCGTTCACCATTCCTATCACACATTCTCTATGTTTTCACTATAATTTCTTCTTTGCTTACAACCTACATATGTTTGTAGAAAAATAAATGTTTATTGTGTTATGTTTGCTTGAAGACGGACTGTAGTGTTTATCCTACGTCTTTGCTTCAACGTTTTTTTATCTTCTGAGAAGCAATATATTGTTTGAAGATGTTTTGTTGACGCATGTTTTTTGTAGTTACCCGTTAGTATTTTTTCGCAGTGTCTTCCTTTTTTTATTGTTCAACTTTTTTTTTATTGAGGACGCTGTTCGTTTTAACCGTTTCACTGTGACCGTTAGTATATTTTCGATAAACTTCTTTTATAACACGAAATATGTTTTGAGTAGTGATTTATCCTTTAAAGTTATTTTGTTAACTCTAGAAGCGCTGAACGACTTATAAGTCGTTTAAAATCCTACCTCTAAGCGCTGAGCGACTTGAAAGTCGTTGAAAACACCGTCGCTTTAACACACTGTTTTAACACATTTATCCTGTTGCAATCTTAATAAAATAAATACCATTAGAAAGTAGAGATTCTAAGCTTTATTTAGCATATTTTAGATTTATGAAGTTTGCTTTATCTCTTTGCAAACTTTATCTCTTTGCAAACCACTTACCAGCCAAATATCAAGCGGTTTTAATAAAATCGTAAACAAACGCACAAACTAGAAGAGCTACAGTTGCTTGCAATACTGCGAGTGGACTTTGTCAAAATGCCAATTTTCAAAAAAACATTCAACCGAGTAAATCATTATCCACTTGATTTTGGTTGGTATCGTTTGAAAGATTAGATCTTCCTGTAGATTTCATCTGTTGACTATATTTGTCTACAAGTTATAGTTTGGTATCTATGATTTTTCAAACTATGGTCAACATTTGATGTATAAATCTACGAAATACAGGCCTCATTGAAAACAACGATTACTAGCCTGTTTTATTCTATAACTGAACTTAGTTTGTTCTATG
Source organism: Callitettix versicolor (assembly GCA_022606455.1). Lineage (NCBI taxonomy): Eukaryota > Metazoa > Arthropoda > Insecta > Hemiptera > Cercopidae > Callitettix > Callitettix versicolor. Next base: position 12,216,487 of record CM040190.1, read on the forward strand.
AAATAGATTAAAAGTTACTCTATAAAATAGTATATTTGCCATCTACGAAATCTAAAGGTCTAATATTCTATTTTGAAGCTAAAAGTGCACGATTTTCACGGTTTGCGCGGCAGCTGTATACTAATTGTCTGCAAAGTCTTTGTAGAGAGTACAGTTTACAAAGTATACCTTTTGTGAATATCATTATAAAATGTAAGTTTTTAATAACTGTTTTATGTTTTGAAGTGTTTAAAAATTTGTTATTAGATAATAATGTGTGAGATGAAAAGTGATTTATAAGTAAATACAAGTGATAAAAGTGAATTTATTAGTAGGCTATACCTAACCTATTTTTATTTTATTTTATTTATTTTTCTTCTTCAGATTATTTCCACTAAAGTAACATTCTTTAATTTCTAATAATTTTAACATTCTTTTAACATGTATCATTAATTTCATGATATCTATTAGTAGTGTTTGTAAATTTGTTTTCATACCGACATTAAACGACTGTAAAATATTCTCTCCGAAAATGTGTACTAATTTCATTGTTTCGACCGTAACATAAAACGTTATGAAGTTATTGAAAAATAAATTATATTTTTCTCTTCAGGATTAAATTTAGAAACTTTTGTATATCTTGAAAAAAATTTTTTTTAAAATGCTTACTATTTTTTCAAAGGGTGAATATAAACAAGTTTTTTTGTAAATTTTACAGAGAAAAAAATCAGTTTCTCAATATATATATTTTTAAAATTTTTTTTCCAAACAAATGTCGCACTTTGTTATATATTATTGTTCAGTGATTGTCTTCAAAATAGTGTATAAATTATGTGGTTTTATTGAGGTTACATATTGTTGTATACAACTGTATGTTTGGAGGTATTTTTCAGACATTAGTGTCAAGAATAATGTTTAATTTCTCACATGTCAATCATTAAGAATTTTATATATTTATAAATATAATCTTATTTACATATAAATTTGGAAACTTTTGTTTATTTTGAAATAAATTACAAATTTTTTTTCTATTTTTCCATGGGTCTCTAATTTGAGTTTTTAAATTAACGAACAGAGTTTTCTCCTATTCCAAAGGTCATAACTGTCTTAAAATTTTTTTTTTTTTTTTTTTTTTTGCTTACAATCATTGAATTTAACAGTTCTTTCTGCAAAAAACGGTATACAATACTTTAAGTTTTAAACAGAAAATATATTTTAATTTGAATTTCAAACATTCTGCATGACACTATTAGGGTTAAGGACGGATTGTCGTGTTTACCCTTACTGAATGACAGGTAGTATCTCTTCACTACAGTATCTTTTCTAACAATCTAGTTATCAAAATTATTGAATATTAAATAATAAAATAGTATTTGGCATTTATTCACGTTACTTTTATGACGTCATTATTATTTTTATACACTTTTTAAAGTCACTACAGTGTATTACTCGTGGTTTGTTCAAAAACACGTTGTTTAGACAAAACGCAAATAAATTCATTCATAAAATGTGCCTTTAAAAAAACCTAGCGCTGGTAAAATCACCCAGCGGGTACAACAAACGTAATTGCAACGACATTTTGTACTTTCCCTTAACAAATCCCAAGGTATTGTTTCTGAACAGCATCGCTAATAACGTAATCAAGCTCCCAGGCCGGCTACCGGAGAAGGTAGGCGGGGCTTCATCATATTTCAGCCGTGTTGAGGGGAAGGGGGTATAATATCTTTATGATATCTCTACGGCACTGACCTTAACACGTGGCGCGCTCTATCCTGCCTACTCTATCATACAATAACTCTGTCCATCGACTTAATTAATTCGGAAAGTTCGGTTCAAACACCTACCAACCAGATAACGAAATTCAGAAGCGATTTGGCCTTGTTACACTGCCCTGTAAGGTTTTCCTGGTACGTTATTTATCATCTTGAACTGTTCATTTTCAGCACAATTGAAAACTAGGTATATATATATATATATATATATATATATATATATATATATATATATATATATATAAACGAGGTGTGTTCAGAAAGTAACGAGAATTTTTAAATTTCGCGGGCTTGGAGAGTCCGATTGTCAAACATTTTTTTTTATTATGTTGGTATACCAACATGCCCTTGAAGTATTATAAAACATTCAGCTGTTTTCATTGCTGACTTTGTCTGTGATAGCCACTAAGGTTAGACGTGTTTTTATGAGCTCGGCGATTTTCGTTTGTTAAAAGAAATTGATCAAAGAATTTGTATCAAATGTTGCGTAAAAAATGCAATAAAGTGTAACAAAGTGTTTTGAAATGTTAACAAAAGCCTATGGTGAGTCTGCTATGAGTAAAGCAAGAGTTCACGAGTGGTACAAGTGTTTCCAAGAAGACCGTGAAGACGTTGAAGGTGACGAACGCCCTGGACGCCCCAGCACATCAACAACCGATGAGAACGTGGAAAAAGTGAAAGAAATGGTTATGAACAATCGCCGAATCACAATTAGAGAGGTCGCTGGTGATGTTGGCATATCGATTGGATCATGTCATGACATTGTTTCCAATGTTTTTGTATATGAAACGCGTAGCAGCAAAATCCGTTCAAAAATTGTTGAATTTTGAACAAAAACAGCGGCGAATGAAAGTTGCTCAGGTGTCACTAAATGAAGTCAACGACGGTGCAGAATTACTGAAACGTATTATAACAGGTGACGAGACATGGGTTTACGGATATGACGTCGAAACTAAGGCTCAGTCATCCCAGTGGAGGCATTCTGGCTCGCCAAGACCGAAAAAGGCTCGACAAGTGTTCTTCGATATTAACGGCATAGTGCATCGTGAATTCCTGCCACCAGGTGAAACGGTCAATAAGGAGTACTACCTACAAGTTCAACGCCGTTTGCGTGAAGAAATCCGAAAAAAGCGCCCTGATCTGTGGAAAAACAATTCACGGCTTTTGCACCACGATAACGCACCAGCTCACACTTCATTGCTTGTTCGTGAATTTTTGGCCAAAAACAGTACTGTAACGATGCCCCAGCCTCCATATTCGCCAGACATGGCTCCGTGTAACTTTTTCCTATTTCCAAAAATAAATAGAATGTTAAAGGGCCGTCGTTTTACAGCCGTAGATGACATTAAAAGCGCATCGCTGAAAGAACTAAAGGCTATCTCAAAGATCGAGTTTGAGAAGTGTTTCGAGGATTGGAAGAAGCGCAGGCACAAGTACATAATCTCCAATGGGGACTATTTTGAAGGCGACAACATCAGAGTAGAAGAGTAAATAAATATTTTGTTCAAAAAATTAAAATTCTCGTTACTTTCTGAACACACCTCGTGTGTGTGTGTGTGTGTGTGTGTGTGTGTGTGTGTGTGTGTGTGTGTGTGTGTATGCGATGATAACCTTAACGGTTTTTCGCCGGAAAAAAAATATATAACGAAACGTTTTGGTGCACTGAAAAACTGTGGAAGCTCTATGAAATACTTAAGCATGAAAAACGAAAAACAATTAATAATAATTGTTTTTGTTTTGGTGAATAATAGGCTATTATTCAAGGACTAAACAGCCTATTATTTGTTCTTTAACAGGGCCGACACTACGGTGAAACAGAAAATTGGCGTGTTCGAAATGCGACGCCTCTAAAAATATGTAAAAAAATGCGCTCATTTTGAATTTGAAAAAGAATTATTACCCTGCTTTAACGCTAAGGTGTTCCTGTCCGCCATTGTGTTAATGTCCCGTAACACTAACTTTAAACTGGGAACCATTTTAAATAAAGTTTTTTAAAAACCCAGGAGGAATCTAGGATATGATTATACGTGCAAAAGTGACGAAACACGTTCATATCAGTGTGTATCCTTAAATGCTCAGTCTTCCGTATAGACGCCATTTTGTTTTTAAAAAAATATATCGATAATGTTTGGATCAACAAAATCCAAACTGAGCGTGCTTCTTTACCTGATAGAGGCTTAATTTTAAAAATAACCAACTTCATAGCGACCAGTTTTAAAATTGGGGGCGTTTAAAAAATGTAAACCAAAATAAATCAGTAACTGTACATTTAGCGAAGAACGTCAAAATACCTTTTTCATAGTCCTTTTAATTTCTTATCGATTAGTGTAACTTTCAAAATTATGTAAAAATATGCAAGAATGTTGAGTAATTTAGATATGTAATGGTTACGCTTTCAAAATGAGTCAAAATGACGAAATAAATAAACAGAAAAGTTTCAAGTTTATTATTAGGCTTGCAGGACGTTAATATACAAAATTTTTTTTTACGTTAGACTATTGTGCACACTTCGGCTAATGCAGACGATGGGACGATTTATAGCGTATGAAAATGCCAAGCCCTGGCCGGGAATCGAACCCGGGTCTTCGGGGTGAAAGCCCAGTACGCTGTCAACTAGGCCACCGAGGTTGCGTACATACAATGGCTGAGTGCCAACCACCATGGGTTTGTAATCGGCTCTTTTGTAACAACAAACATCTTTTTTTTAATTTTTGTGTTCAATTTACTATTACTTTTCACATTGGGATCGATGGAGAGGTAAAATCATTTCGTTTTTGGATATACGAGCATTAGAGGTTGAAAGAAATTGTAGTAAAATATTGTAAATTGTCGTTACTTTGGATTGTTTTTTTGTTTCTTTGGAAACTTCTCAGCAAAAAAAAACTAAATTTGATTCCCTCAATCCAAACTCAGTTTAGCAAAGTAAGCTGTCATTAAAAATCCTACACGAGAATTTTTTATTTTTGAAAGTTTTACTCCCCCCACCTTGGGATTTCTTGTCGCTCGTATGTTTTGCGTGAAAAATTAATATAACTGTTCCCATTTTGAACTGACCCTAACGTTCTGAAACCAAGCTGAAAGTTTGACCGGGATGTACAACAATTTTTTTCATTTTCAGAAATTTTCATTCCCTCCATTTGGGGTTTGATTCTTTAAATCCCTAAATTTTACATTTGCGTTTTGACTTCATTCAAACCTCTTCTGAACAGTTAGATTGGACGTGAGACAGTTCGTGCTGTATTTTTGTGTCATTCATTTTGACCAGAGTAATGTTGTCGAACTGCGCGAAACAGTCCGGTGCATTTTAGCGACCTGCAAACTGGTTTGTCTGTCACGCTGTCCTCTGATCAGCAGTAAAAGAAATTCTAGGATATAAAATCTTGGAGCAGGCAAGTTTTATTATCTAATTACCATATTATAGAAAATAAGATAGCTGCGCTCGTGAAAGTGTCCCAGGTGATAAAATGTTCATTGATCACGGTCCCTTACAGTGACAAATATACAGACTGTTTCAACAATCTCACTTCTGGCTTGGGGGACTGTTAGTTAAAACTAATAAAACATTAGCCTATAGAATGTTATTCGGTATAGAAGTGTGTGTGTGTGTGTGTGTGTGTGTGTGTGTGTGTGTGTGTGTGTGTGTGTGTGTGTGTGTGTGTGTGTGTGTGTGTGTGTGTGTGTGTGTGTGTGTGTGTGTGTGTGTGTGTGTGTGTGTGTGTGTGTGTGCGCGCGTGTGTGTTTGTGTGTGCGCGTGCGTGCGAGCGCGCGTGTGGGTGTGTGGTGTGCGAGTGCGCGTGTGTGGTGTGTGTGGGTTTGTGTGTGTATGTGTGTGCGTACGTGCGCGTGTGTGCGCGCGTGCGTGTGTGTGTGGGTGCGTGCGCGTGCGTGCGTGGTGTGTGTGTGTGTGTGTGTGTGTGTGTGTGTGTGTGTAGGTGTGGTGTGTGTGTGTGTGTGTGTGTGTGTGTGTGTGTGTGTGTGTGTGTGTGTGTGTGTGTGTGTGTGTGTGTGTGTGTGTGTGTGTGTGTGTTAATCAGAGTTAAAACGGCAAAAATCAAGAATTTTGACTTGAAAACGAAGAATCTTATAAATAATTTTCCTTTGACAGCGCCATATTGCACTATACGTTATACTTCATATTAAGAAAATACAAAAATATATAGGAAGTTCAGGCCTATGTAGTTTTTCTCGCGTTGGTTTTGTGTTCTAGTACTACGGCCATGAAAGCTATGCCCAGTGAATATTTCAGTGCGCCATTTTGTTTAATTTTACACTTCCAATGCCGTATGCCACTTAGGCATAGCTATTTAATTTTAAACAATAGCTTTTATGTGCGTTAGTGTATTCACAGTGGGACTTCTAGATAGGCTGGAACTGAATTCAAAATAGCTACTAATTGAGTAGGCCTGAGCTTAGCTCGAATCACCGCTATTAATTATTCATTTATTACTACATTTGGAAAGGGCAGGAAATATTTATAAAATATATGTTACTGAAATTCCGATTCGGTTTGTTTGTGTAATAGAAACATGTACGTTTTGTTTTTATACATAATAATAAATAACAGTTATTAGCTTATTTCCATTGGATCCTGATTTATAGATCATTTTTTGAAGGATAGTTGAAAATTGTATATATATACATATATATATATATATATATATATATATATATATATATATATATATAAATCCGTTAGCTCGATTACATTCCAATTTTAGTCCAGTTTTATTAAAACTTGACACAAAAATCATTGTTCGTTATTACTGTGTTCAAGTTCGTTAACTGGCAAAATTCGTTCAACACTTTAAAAAATAGCGGTCATTTCAAATTTAAAAAAAAATAACTTTTTGCCTAAAATATTTTGAGTCTTGTTTCGTCATCGCGATCAGCGTTAAAAAACGCGTAAATTAGCATTTTGAATTGTTAAAACCTAAAGAAATTAATAAATTTAATTTCATAGCACTAATGGTTTGTTTCGTGTGTTCAGTGCAATTTGAAAGTTTAAGATGAAAGTTCTGAATTCACATAGAAAGTTTAACAAATTACTTTTGGAAATTCGCTTCTATCACGTCAGTAGATAGCTACTTGTCGCGATTGTTTTTAACTGCTCTGTCCCCGCAGGGGTGTGCGGACTAGCTGCACCTATTGAGGATTTAGACGTTCCTCGCGGTACCCGAGTCTTAACACACACTTACACTTACAATACTACACTTACGACTTTAACACTTTACACTCACACTTACATTTAGGGAGGCGATAATAGCCTCAATGTGTTTTTCGCTTTAAAATAAAAAAAAATGCTTTGTATCTATTAACAACTTGTAAACATTAATTAAAAGACCTATACTCTTGTAACAGTAAACTACTTCTAACAGCAATATCGACAGATATTCACTTTTTTGGCATCAGAAGATCCCTCAAGTCCAAAATTAAAATCCCTGATTTTTCAGTATCACAGTAAATTTCCTAGGTTTATTACGCCTATTGTACCAGCTGTGTTCCCGTGCTTCATTAGTGAATAGAATAAAAATTGATTTTAAACGTGACTAAAACTATCAATAATTTCATCAAAACGTGCATACTTTCACCAAAATCATGTACCGTTTCGCTAGAAGTTATATAATTTCACTAAAAAGTTGAATTAGGTTCGCCAAAATGTGTACTAGTATTGCCAAAACGTGTATTGCTTTCGCCAAAATGTATACTGTATTAGTATTGCCAAAACGTGTATTGATTTCGCCAAAATGTGTACTGTATTAGTATTGACAAAACGTGTATTAGTTTGGCCGAAATATGTGTATTAGTATTGCCAAAACGTGTATTGCTTTCGCCAAAATGTGTACTGTATTAGTATTGCCAAAACGTGTATTGATTTCGCCAAAATGTGTACTCTATTAGTATTGACAAAACGTGTATTAGTTTGGCCGAAATGTGTGTATTAATATTGCCAAAACGTGTACTAATTTCGCCAAAATGTGTACTGTATTAGTTTGGCCAAAATGTGTGTATTAGTATTGTCAAAACGTGTATTGCTTTCGCCAAAATGTGTACTATATTAGTATTGACAAAACGTGTATTGCTTTCGCCAAAATGAGTACATTATTAGTATTGACAAAGCGTGTATTAGTTTGGCCAAAATATGTGTATTAGTATTGCCAAAACGTGTACAGTATTAGTATTGACTAAACGTGTATTAGTTTGGCCAAAATGTGTGTATTAGTATTGCCAAAACGTGTATTGCTTTCGCCGAAATGTGTACAGTATTAGAATTGACAAAACGTGTATTAGTTTCACCAAAATGTGTACTGTATTAGTATTGACAAAACGTGTATTAGTTTCACCAAAATGTGTACAGTATTAGTATTGACAAAACGTGTATTAGTTTCACCAAAATGTGTACAGTATTAGTATTGACAAAACGTGTATTAGTTTCACCAAAATGTGTACTGTATTAGTAATTGACAAAACATGTATTAGTTTCACCAAAATGTGTACAGTATTAGTATTGACAAAACGTGTATTAGTTTTACCAAAATGTGTACAGTATTAGTATTGACAAAACGAATATTAGTATCACCAAAATGTATATAGTGTTAGTATTGACAAAACGTGTATTAGTTTCACCAAAATGTGTACTGTATTAGTAATTGACAAAACATGTATTAGTTTCACCAAAATGTATACAATATTAGTATTGACAAAACGTGTATTAGTTTCACCAAAATGTGTACAGTATTAGTATTGACAAAACGTGTATTAGTTTCACCAAAATGTGTACAGTATTAGTATTGACAAAACGTGTATTAGTTTTACCAAAATGTGTACAGTATTAGTATTGACAAAACGAATATTAGTATCACCAAAATGTATATAGTGTTAGTATTGACAAAACGTGTATTAGTTTCACCAAAATGTGTACTGTATTAGTAATTGACAAAACATGTATTAGTTTCACCAAAATATATACAATATTAGTATTGACAAAACGTGTATTAGTTTCACCAAAATGTGTACAGTATTAGTATTGACAAAACGTGTATTAGTTTCACCAAAATGTGTACTGTATTAGTAATTGACAAAACATGTATTAGTTTCACCAAAATGTGTACAGTATTAGTATTGACAAAACGTGTATTAGTTTTACCAAAATGTGTACAGTATTAGTATTGACAAAACGAATATTAGTATCACCAAAATGTATATAGTGTTAGTATTGACAAAACGTGTATTAGTTTCACCAAAATGTGTACTGTATTAGTAATTGACAAAACATGTATTAGTTTCACCAAAATGTATACAATATTAGTATTGACAAAACGTGTATTAGTTTCACCAAAATGTGTACAGTATTAGTATTGACAAAACGTGTATTAGTTTCACCAAAATGTGTACAGTATTAGTATTGACAAAACGTGTATTAGTTTTACCAAAATGTGTACAGTATTAGTATTGACAAAACGAATATTAGTATCACCAAAATGTATATAGTGTTAGTATTGACAAAACGTGTATTAGTTTCACCAAAATGTGTACTGTATTAGTAATTGACAAAACATGTATTAGTTTCACCAAAATGTATACAATATTAGTATTGACAAAACGTGTATTAGTTTCACCAAAATGTGTACAGTATTAGTTTCACCAAAATGTGTACAGTATTAGTATTGACAAAACGTGTATTAGTTTCACCAAAATGTATACAGTATTAGTATTGACAAAACGTATAGGCCTACCAGTTTCTCCAAAGCCGTACTTACCGATACTGAAGCCTCCGGCGAATTGAAAAATGAGCCCTTGGTATACTGTCTGATCAAAGATAAATATGGGTTCAATTTTTAATCAAAAATTAAGTTTAGATTAACCTCTGCTCGGAATCGAAAAACTTTTGTGGTTTTTTTTTCAATTTTTTCGATGTTTTGAAGGTTTCTATGTACAACTGTAGTACAGAAAACATTTTTTTGCTCCAGTATCATACTTAAATTTTTAGCGTACACATAAATACCTTCTGTGACATATCTGAAGCATATTTTTTAGAAAGAATATATTATCTAAAAATTACGAAAGATTGTCTATTTGTTTGCAGCGAAATAATTTTTGGTGCGCCTGATAACTTTTGCATTACATAATATCTTCTCATGTGATTATTTTTTATTCGGTTTTGTAAAATGCAGAATTATTGCATAAAAATGTAAAACTTTCACTAACATTTATATACTTTTTAAGTTTGATTCTCATTCTTCATTTTTTTTCATTTAAATTTTTAACATTTTTGTTTTTTTCATTTTCTTTTCGAGGCCTCTGTCCTAGGTGAGGCCCCTGGCTATCGCGACTTCGCCCATAGGTAAATACGGCTCTCCAGAATGTGATTTGATTCACCAGACGTTGTATTAGTTCCACCAAAAGATGTATTTGTTTCTTCAGAATGTGATTAGGTTAACTTAAACGTGTATTGGTTTCACCAAAATGTGAAAAAAGTTTCTCCAGAGTGTGATTTGGTTCGCCAAAATTTGTATTAGTTACACCAAAAGGTGTATTTGTTTCTTCAGAATGTGATTAGGTTAACTTAAACGTGTATTGGTTTCACCAAAATGTGAAAAACTTTTTCCAGAGTGTGATTTGGTTCGCCAAAATTTGTATTAGTTCCACCAAAAGGTGTATTTGTTTCTTCAGAATGTGATTAGGTTAACTTAAACGTGTATTGGTTTCACCAGAATTGTAAAACTTTCTCCAAAGTGTTATTTGGTTCGCAAAAATTTGTATTATTTTCACTAAAACGTTTATTTGTTTCTTCAAAATGTGATTAGGTTAACTTAAACGTGTATTGGTTTCACCAAAATGTATAAAACTTTCTCCAAAGTGTTATTTGGTTCGCCAAAATTTGTATTATTTTCACCAAAACGTTCATTTGTTTCTTCAGAATGTTATTTGGTTAGCCTAAACTTGTATTAGTTCCGCTAAAACGTGTAGAGCTATTAATATCTCTAAAATGTGATTAGTTCTACCAGAACGTGTATTATAGTTTCTCCAAAACGTGATTAGGTTCAAAAAAACGTGTATTGGTTTCATTTTTATAAGACGTGTTTTACTTTTGCCAAAATATGTATTAGTTAGCCAAAACGTATATTTGTTTCTCCAAAACGTATATTTTTTTCTCCAAAACGTTTATTATTTTCGTAAAAATCTGTTCTCCATTTCGTACGTCCCGAACATAATAACTTCATTTCTTCTGACATTTAAAAACAAAATTTCAAGTCCTTGGAGTTCTTTGACTCGATCCTGCCGGGTCGGTGGGGGGGGGCGAACACAGATGTAATAATAATTGTATAGCAATTTGGTTCCTGTTGCACGCTGATTGGCTCGTTTCTCTTAATAATTTCATCCATGTGAAGAGAGAAGAGACGGCTATGACGTCACACTCAGCGACCCCCACTCCTTCCTGGGTGGTCCGAGTTCGGCTTCAGTCTTGCTGAACTCTTCGACAAAGTGATAGTGTTGTGGTGTCAGTGTTTTCTTGTGTTGTGCTGGATTTGTGTCTTATAGGTAGCTTTGTAACAGTATATGTTGTATGTAGAGGACGTTTGTGTTGAGCTAGTTAGGAACCACCCTCCCCAAAATGTTTGAAAATCTGTCGTAGTATGCTTTGGATTCGTTTAGCATATTGTCAGTCACTTCGAAAATATTATGCTTTAACGCAATCGGGTACATTGTGTTTTTAAAAGCTGTAATTTCTTTTAAATGAAAGAAATGTCATAAAATTTTACTTCACACACACACACACACACACACACACACACACACACACACACACACACACACACACACACACACACACACACACACACACACACACACACACACACACACACACACACACATACATATATATATATATATATATATATATATATATACATACGTTAATTGTAATATTAAAATATGCAATCTCTTCGTAGACAATAAATATTTAACTAATCTAGGTTTAAGTTTAACGTTTTCGAAATTGCCTTCTTAAAGCTTAAGTATACCGTTTTAAATACTGTGACTTTTTTGAAAATAAAAATATGAAAAAAGCGACCTTCGTCCTATTCTAATTTTCGACATCTGCATACAGGGAAAAACGACTGGAAATTGTTCTGTAAAAAATTATATGAGCATTTTTTTTTTTTAATCAACGGTAATAAAGTATTTGTGAAAATCATTCAGATAAGGAATTATTTTTAGCTACATCTGTACAAATTATCTTCAAACGAGTATTAAAGAAAGACATCACAATATTCCACAAAATATTTTCTTTAATTTATAAAAAGGAAATTTGCTTTTATAAATACAGTAGTACTTTGCTTCGATAAGACAGTTCGAAATAAATTATGCGTACACGCGCGAGCGAATACACACACACACACACACACACACACACACACACACACACACACACACACACACACACACACACACACACACACACACATTTTGAAGATAATAAAAAACTTCAGTTTAATTTAACACAGGTTTAGTGTGCTCCGGAAATATTTCTTATTTTTTTCAGACTGTGTTACCATACCATTCTGGTCAAACTTAAAAAAGAAAAACTAATTACAAACGATTTTCTTAAAATTCGCCATGTGCAGTACATATAAGCATATGTAGCCGTGAATTACTAAAAAAGAAACGCTATATCAAAAATTTTGCGTTTGTAGCTATGACGAAAAACCGGCAGACTTAATTTCTCAAAACTCTACAAGGTTTTGCTCAAATATCGTAGTCTTTCTGAACGTATTAAAATGCGAGACGTATTGATTAATCAAAACAAATCAGGGAGTACTTTATAAATTTAAAACTTATATCTTTTTATCACTTTTTTATAGGCAATTTTTAACGGTTATTTTTTAGAAAGACAAATAAAAACCTTTTCCCGTAAGTTATTTTAGTTATTGTCGTGTAGCCAACACATTTAAAACCAAAGTAATCAAAACAAATCAGGAAGTACTTCAGAAATTAAAAACTTGTATCTTTTTATCACGTTTTTATAGGCAATTTTTAACGGTTATTTTTTAGAAAGACAAATAAAAACCTTTTCCCGTAAGTTATTTTAGTTATTGTCGTGTAGCCTACACATTTAAAACCAAAGTGATCAAAACAAATCAGGAAGTACTTCAGAAATTAAAAACTTATATCTTTTATCACTTTTTGTAGGCAATTTTTAACTGGTATTTTTTAGAAAGACAAATAAAAACCTTTTCCCGTAAGTTATTTCAGTTATTGTCGTGTAGCCAACACATTTAAAACCAAAGTAATCAAAACAAATCAGGAAGTACTTCAGAAATTAAAAACTTGTATCTTTTTATCACTTTTTTACAGGCAATTTTTAACGGTTATTTTTTAGAAAGACAAATAAAAACCTTTTCCCGTAAATTATTTTAGTTATTGTCGTGTAGCCAACACATTTAAAACCAAAGTAATCAAAACAAATCAGGAAGTACTTCAGAAATTAAAAACTTGTATCTTTTTATCACGTTTTTATAGGCAATTTTTAACGGTTATTTTTTAGAAAGACAAATAAAAACCTTTTCCCGTAAATTATTTTAGTTATTGTCGTGTAGCCTACACATTTAAAACCAAAGTAATCAAAACAAATCAGGAAGTACTTCAGAAATTAAAAACTTATATCTTTTTATCACTTTTTTATAAGCATTTTTTAACTGGTATTTTTTAGAAAGACAGTAATCTTGTCCCGTAAGTTATTTTAGTTATTGTCGTGTAGCCTACACATTTAGAATTAAAGTAATCAAAACAAATCAGGAAGTACTTCAGAAATTAAAAACTTGTATCTTTTTATCACTTTTGTATAGGCAATTTTTAACTGGTATTTTTTAGAAAGAAATAAAAACCTTTTCCCGTAAGTTATTTTAGTTAGTGTCGTGTAGCCTACACATTTAAAACCAAAGTTATAAAATCAAATCAGGGAGTACTTCAGAAATTAAAAACTGATCTTTTTATCACTTTTTATAGGCAATTTTTAACTGGTATTTTTTAGAAAGAAATAAAAACCTTTTCCCGTAAGTTATTTTAGTTATTGTCGTGTAGGCTTAACACTTAAAACCAAAGTGATCAAAACAAATCAGGGAGTACTTTAGAAATTAAAAACTTATATCTTTTTATCACTTTTTTATTAATTTTTTATAATTTTTGTTTTTCTTTCTTTATTTTTTTATTTTTTATATATTTTTTATCACTTTTTAGCAGTTTTTAACTGGTATTTTTTAGAAAGACAAAAAAACCATTTCCCGTAATTTATTTTATTTACTGTCGTGTAGCCTACACATTTAAAACCAAAGTGAGTAATTTTTATATTCTGGATAAGCAATACCAGTTAATATTTCTGTACATTTGTTGAATCGATTGTTTAAGAAAACACTCGTTTTATAATTTTCAAATAGTGATAGGAAGTTTTAAACACAGGCGTCCTTTGTTATAAAATACTAAGTACAATAGTGTTATAACTTTTATAAGTACTAGTAATACAGTAGTGTTTTACTGAATTTCTTTATTGGACGTATGTCTGCCGGCAATTAAACAAAATTATAAGTGGAACAAAACACTGAGCAAGTACTGTCGTGCGTGAAATATGAGTGAAACACTGATTGGTCAGGTTTTTTTGTGTTTCCAGTGAAATTTCAAATGCTAATGCCGCAGAATTTAACGTTGGTAACAGTAATTAAATCAGATTTGAAAACAAACAGCTTTTATAACTATAAAAAATAGTTTTACTGTACGTCCAACTTTTTAACGAACCTCTTAGCGTGTTCTACAGTTTAGAATCATAAAGTTTAGTTTTATGGTCACGTGACTTTCGATAACAGTTGCACCAACATCTCATTAACTAATAAAAAATTAGCTAATTGTTGTAAACAGTAGCATTTTTTATACTTTTTGTTGTTTTTTCTTTTAAAAAAACACCACTCAGCAGTTTGGATCTGCTCCAAACCTCCAGTGATGTATAACCTTTGGGCATCACAGTTGTTTTCTGTCAAGAAATAGTGAAAAGGACATTCTTAAATCGTTTCCTGGAAAAGATGAATGCTAAGCCTTCAGGTAAAGGACAAGACAAAGGAGAGGGCTCTGCTAAAAGGCCGCAGCACACAAAACTATGCCAGAGGCAAGGACGAAGTTGAACACCCTGAAGGATAATGTTAACTTTTGTCATGCACCTATATTATCACGAGATAACCGAATATTACTTAACACAAAATCTTGTCACAAGTAATTAAATTTTATTCAACAAAGTAAGATCTTCAAAAAAGTTCTGAGACTGTCACAGATCATTAGTTATCTTCATAGACACTGTACAAAGACTTGTCTGCTTTTAACGTTACCTTTAATTTGACTCCGTTTGTATGCTGAACAGATAAATGGAGCAAAAATATACGAAGATTTTCGTATAAATTAAAATAAATGCTTAATGTATTTACTGTACCAAACTTTAAATATTTTAAATTTCCAATCAAAAGTTCAATACCTTCAAATATGATCGAAATTTGAACGAAATTTACAAAACAATCTTGCGTTTCCTATATTTCGAACCTTTTTATGTGAAACATTAGGAAGTGTGGCTATTAAATAACGAGACTGACGTAAACAATTTTATTTTCATTTTATACATAATTACTTATTATCACCTTCAATATATACCCCTTCTCTATCCCTACAACACTCCATGCGAAATTTCCATTGTTGGAAACAGCGCTGGAAGTCATCTTCTGTCAACTCCTTCAGCACTCTTGCCGCTTTCACTTTTACAGCTTCCACGGACTCAAATCTCGTCCCTTTTAATGCAGATTTCACCTTAGGGAACAGATAGAAGTCACATGGTGCAAGGTCTGGTGAGTAAGGTGGATGTTCTAATACTGGGATGCTGTACTTGGCCAGGAACCTCTTGACAGATAACGCGGAATGAGCTGGCGAATTGTCTTGGTGGAAAACCCATGATTTGTCCTTCCTCATTTCGGGTCGTTTTTCCTTACTCTTTCACGTAGTTTACCAAGTACCTCAAGGTAGTAATATTGATTTTGACCTTCAGGAACCCAGTGAAGGTACACAATCCCATGAATATCGAAAAAACAATCATCATTGTTTTAAATTTTGACTTGCTGATTCTTGCTTCTTTGGCTTTCAGTGAAGTTGGGGTCTTCCAATGCATGGGTTGGCGCTTTGTTTCCGGATCATAAGTAAAAAACCACGATTCATCACATGTTATTATCCTTTCCAATAAATTTGGGTCATTTTCAATGGCATCCAATGTGTCAGTACAAACATTTTTGCGAGCTGCTTGTTCAAACGTGAGAATTGTTGGCACCATTTTGGCACACACTTTTCGCAAGTTCAAATTGTCACATAAAATTTGCCGCACACATTCTTAATCAATGCCTAAAGCTTCACCAATTGCACGAATACTTATTCGACGGTCAGACCGAATCAAATTAGCAACTTTTTCGACATTGTCGAACGTTTTGACGTTGAAGGGCGACCTGGCCGCGAATCGTCTTCAACGTCTTGTCGGCCATCTTGAAAACGCTTAAACCATTCAAAAACACGTACCCGCGATAAACATTCACTGCCATACACTTCTTTCAGTAAATTATAAGTTTCAGTAGCGGTTTTTCGAAGTTTGAAGCGAAATTTAACAACAATTCGTTGCTCTGTTGTTAAATTTTTTCCGGCAAAACAAAATAACAACATTAACGGAAATGAAGGTTATGACTAAACGGTGTTGGTTACACAAACGAGACTAACTGCATTCTGAAGAGAAAGCTTCACACTAAACAGCTGTCGGTCAATGGCGGTTGGCGCATGCGCACTTGTCCCGCCGCAGCGTCAGTCTCGTTATTTAATAGCCACACCTCGTGTAGTCGTGAAAAGTATAGATTAAGTCTCGAGTTCTGGTCTTAACGTAATGATAGCTAATTTCGCAATTGGAAGTCGCTATAAATTACCATATTTACAACTAGATTTTTTCCTTAAATCTATTAATAAACACAGACGGACATCAGAGAAACCACATCTTAAAAATTTATAGAATCAGAAAACTGATAAATTTCAATCGAAAGCTCAAAATCGATTTGTAACATAGAAATAGGTATTATTTGAACAGCAAAAATCTGCTTTTCCCGAAAACTTTCCAGAGATGGGCACTCCTTTCACTGGTCTTGCGGTAAAATCTTGTTATATGATCCTTGTTATTGAACAAAATGGAAGAGCCACAAGGACATTGTATCCTTACCGCTTTGCGGTTGTATCCAATTAAGACCACAAACCATTTCAACTGACTGTTTATTCAGTAGTGTAGAGGTTTCTAGGTAGTAGGTATGTATAGATGGGCCTAAAAAGCGTACAAATTAGTGCTTGATTAAAATTTAGTGGTGATCGATCTTCACTCTGGTGTAATTTAATTAGATTTTTACTCATGTTTCGCGTTTGTTTAATAAAAACCAATTTTCCACTTCACATTGGGTAGGTTCCTACAGTATTTTCCAAATCACTGCTTGTGGGCTCCATAACCTCAGTTACCGCCACATAAATTCCATGTTCATTCACCAGGTTCACTTTTACCAGTTTCCCAGAGTTTTCTAGGCTTTGTGAAGGTTTATTTTCAGCCATCTAAATAGCACAAGTAGCCTAACTAGGGGAATACAATGTCTAAACGTACATATATTTTTCCCCGCAGAAAACCGTAAAATCGCCTTGTTCCGAATTTGAAATACATGAAAATTATTTAAAAAACTGTAATTAAAAAGCACAATAAAAATTAATAAAAACAAAATATAATAATAATTGTAAATATTTATCTAAAACTACAGTTAACAATAATATGTCATAAAACAACATAGGCCTATACAGTTTATTGTAAGGGCTGTAAATGGGCCCTGCATGAATAACAAAAACAAATTCAAGAAATATAAAATGTATCTAAAACTAATAAAAAAAAGAATACTACCAAATAAACACAGTTCAGAGCCCTTCGTGCTAGATGAAATCTGGAGGTATCCAAAGACCGCTGGGTTCCCCTTTAGATACTCAGTCTTCGGTATACCCTGTTCCATTTTGATTTGTGGTGAAGGTATCTAACGCAAGAATAAATATATGAAGATCCAGCTAGGGCATCTCGAGATTGTCAGACATGTATTGAAAATGTTGAGCTTTTGAAGGATAAATTTAAATTTATGAAAACCAAACGCATAAAAAATCGATTTTTGTAATAGCTACGACAAGTTGGCTATTCAGGAAAATCAGTTTTTCATTTTAAAAAAGGAAGCTAATCAAAGATCTGCAAGAGTCTGAAGATCTTACGCGTTTCTGAAAATCTTACACGTTTCCGAAGATCTTACACTTTTCTGAAGATCTTACGCGTTTCTGAAGATCTTACACGTTTCCGAAGATCTTACACTTTTCTGAAGATCTTACACGTTTCTGAAGATCTTATACGTTTCTGAAGATCTCATTTCACCACCGCAGTCAGCAAGAAAACTGTCAGCATTTCATTTGTCAATGAAATCTGTATAATAACGTTTTAACGCTGATTCCGGTGGTGAAAATAGAATTATTACAGTTTTGAAACCAATGAAAGAATTTTACAGGGCAATTTCTATAAACATTTCTATAAATATTTTACGAACAAAATACTTTTATAATTTGTTTCAAGAATCGATTTTCGGTGCTAAGATTAAATTAAACCTGACCAAAATTCCGAATGCTAGTGTCATTACCCACTTGTACGTTTACATTTTTAACAACCTCTTAAAACGTCTTCAGGCTCTTCCTAGGATAGTTTATTTCCAACTACCAAGTTTTTTTAAATATCACTTAAAATTTCTTTACACAATTTTATATTTTCCTCAAATAACCTAGAACCAACAAATCGTCTTTCTTCCCGAACAGACAAAACGCGACCACATACAATCTTGTGCTGCCACTGTGAAATGTGAAAAAAATTATTGAATTTGTTCTTAAAAGTGAAATGACCCGAGTGAAAACATTTTTATGAGAATTATATGTGACAGTCGTGCTTATGGAGAAATTATGGGATGTGTCGTTTAGTGAGAAATTTTCAAAATCCTACATCGTTTTGGAAGCAGTTGCAGGATAGTGCGCCTGACGTCAAACAGGACGGATATTTTGAGGACAACCGTTCAAGGTATGTGGTAAAATAGATTCTATTAAAAAAAATGTTTTAACAGTGTTGAGGCCGATTTAACACTTACTACTTGTTTTGTTACTTCCTTACTATACGAAATGTGCAGTATGAAGACATTTGGAAAAATAGGCTACATCTCGAGTTTTCAGGACCTCTTTTGTTTGTTTGTTTTTTATTTTAAGGCGAAAAACATATTGAGGCTATTATCGCCTCTCTAAATGTAAGTGTGAGTGTAAAGTGTTAAAGTCGTAAGTGTAGTGTTGTAAGTGTAAGTGTGTGTTAGACTCGGGTACCGCAGGGGACGTCTAAATCTTCTCTAGTCTGCACCTCCTGCGGGGTCTTCTCTTTTGTTTCTCTGTGTGAAGGCTGAATTAATTGACTGACAGCGGTAAAATTTGGCTCGTGAGTGACTTTCTGATAATGGGCTCTGTAATATTTACGACCAATTTTTCCCTCAAGTGTAGGCCTACTCCTTAAGTACCTATAAAAAACCGTCGTTAGTTCTCCAAGAAAGTCTGGAATTTTCCACTCCCTCAAAGTAGTACATGAAAATTCACAACTCAAAGTACCAAATTTTAAATAAAACATTTGATTTATGGTTCAGGAGTAAGTCGACAAAAACGTAAAAAATCTGCGACTACACTCGAGGTATTCTGATTGCACTAACTGATTGGTTTATTTTCAATATGGTACATTGATCTCGAAGCGAGTCTGCATGCATGACCCAAATATGAATTTTGGCAGTGTTCTATGACCAGATTTATGAAAGACACGTTTTTCGCGTTTTAGGAAATAATTGAATGGGAGAATGATTGTGTAATATTTTTGCACGGAACATTATTGGTTCTATCCGGTGGAGAAAATGAAAATGTGTATTAAAAATTACTTCAACTATAACTATTTCTGGAGTAGAAAATTTAGTTTTACGACTCGGCAAGATTTTTGTTCTGCGTCCATCCGTCTGTCAACGATTTAAGGGGGTCACTTCGCTAAAAATTTAAAAACCCCGTTTTGATTTTTGTTTTTTTTATAATCCAATATTTCATCTTTAAAATGATATAATTTTATGTTTTTTTCCCGATTTTGGCCATCGGAGGACCACGTAAAATAAATGCATTAATTTTAGTTCTTCTTCTTTTTCTCCTTTCTGGCTTTCCAGTAATTCTTCATTCTCTCACTCTGCTCCTTCCTCCGTCCAGATGCCACTTCTCCTTTTCTTTTCTTTCTTCCGGAAATCATTGAAGTTTCGTATCATCCTCCTAAGTGTCGTTCTGTCTTGCAGTATGTCCTCCGTTACGCCCATCTCCTCCATGTCCTTCTTTATCTCCTGGGACCACCGATTGCCATTGTTACTTTTATAAACGTGGTTGAAAATTTGCTTTGTGAGTCTACTGTTGTCCATCCTCATAATGTGACCAAAGAGCCGCACTCTCCTCTTTCTAATTGTATCCACCATCCTTTCGCTTTCCTCATTCCTGAAAAAATCCTTGTTTTTCCCAAGCCCTTCTTTGTTTTCACTGGTCCCAGTATTTTCCTCAGCATCTTTCTTTCTTTGTTTTCTATCTCCTCCATTTCTCCTACTCTCATGGATACCATACCCTCCGTGGCTTCATTACCGCATTGCAATGGCGGAGTTTGATCCTGATAGATAAATTCCTCTTACTGTAAACATCCGTAGTAAGGTGGTATGCTAAGTCCATCTTCCTAACTCGTGCTTTATTTGCTCCCTTATCCAGTTGACGGATTATTTATGTGGTCATTTAAATTTGTTAAATGAAACAAAGGTATTTAAATGTATACCTTTTTGTTAAATGAATTTGTAAAAAAAAATATTTCCCGCGGTAAATTTAATAACGCGAATGCAATTTCAGCGCACACATCGGAGTCATTTTTATACTCAGACACTGAAACTTCTACATGTTATACAGTATAATTATTCTAATTATAGTATTATAATGAATGAAATTAAATTGTGCCAGTTTTATGTATTGGCTAACCTGTATTCAACTAAAAATAAGAAGTCATTTTATTGCATATTTTTTTTGTTTTTTAATTTTCCGAAAGTTTGTTTTTCCGCAATCAGGTACATTTTTCTCTGGTACTTAGAAAAAGATAGTTATATGATTTTTTATTTTGTATCGTGCTATTCTCTAACATTGGAAACTCAAGTATTTCAAGTATATTAAAAAATGTATGTTACTACAAAAATAAAATTTTTACGTAACATTTTTTCGATTTAAAAGTATGCAGGAAACCATGATTTGTTTAAAGAAAAAACTGAACTATAATCTTTCGTACCAATTTTATGAAAACTTTACCTCATGTTAATGATAGGGCGAAGTGGTTTCTTTCAATGGGCACGCATATATCTCTGCGTCTGATTAGATTATCCTATTGTTGTAGCGTTTTAATGATGTCTGAATTGTATCATACGAATTTCAGCGTTATCCAAACTTGGATATCTTCTTTCTTATTTAAAAGAGCTAGCTTAAAATGCCGTACACATCTGAAACAAAATGGCTGCTACTCAAAAAATGTTTTTTTTAAACGCGTTTTCATGAGTTCGGAGTCAAACGGTTGTCTGTACGACGTAAGCAAATTACCGTCCGATACGAACGTGTTTGTTACGTCATTTTAGTAACTGCCCACTTCCACATGCCTCGGCGGATTCATCGGAAACGCTTATATTTGTTAAATAAGATGCTTAATAGGTTTTGGGCCGCCTTGAACTTTATTTCGCCAAGCTTGAAACAAAATTGTTAGCGCTCAAAAAAATGTTTCATTTATTTAAGAAAAAGGATATTTTCAAGGTGGTTTTGCAGTCGACCAATTGACAGTTGTACTGAATGATTTCTTTCTGAAAAATTTTAGTTGGGTTGTTACCATATTTCAATGCTCAAAACACACAGTGGGTATGTAACAGTAGTGGGTATATAACATAGTGTGTTTGTAACAGTAGTGGGTATGTAACAAAGTGGGTATGTAACAGTAGTGGGTATGTAACATAGTGGGTATTTAACATAATAGGTATATAACAGTAGTGGGTATGTAACAGTAGTGGGTAATATAGTGAGTATGTAACAGTAGTGGGTATGTAACATAGTGGGTATTTAACATAGTGGGTATGTAACAGTAATGGGTATGTAACAGTAGTGGGTATGTAACATAGTGGTTATGTAGCAGTAGTTATTATGTAACATAATGGGTATGTAACATAGTGGGTATGTAACAGTGGGTATGTAACATAATGGGTATATAACAGTAGCGGGTGTGTAACAGTAATGGGTATGTAACATAGTGGTTATGTAAGAGTATTGGGTATGTAACATAGTGGGTATTTAACATAGTGAGTATGTAAGAGAAGTGGGTATGTAACAGTAGTTCGTATGTAACATAGTGGGTAATGTAACAGAAGTGGGTATGTAACATTGTGGGTATGTATCATTGTGGGTAATGTAACAGAAGTGGGTATGTAACATAGTGGGTATTTAACATAGTGGGTATGTAAGAGTAGTGGGTATGTAACAGTAGTGGGTATGTAATAGTAGTTCGTATGTAACATAGTGGGTAATGTAACAGAAGTGGGTATGTAACATTTTGGGTATGTATCATAGTGGGTAATGTAACAGAAGTGGGCATGTAACATAGTGGGTATGTTAGTAGGTTTTGGCCCAACAAACTTTACAAAAAATAATTATAAGCCTACTCTACCAATAACAAGAACTTGATTTTTAATAACGAAAGTTTCTCTTGCAAATACACAATTTTTAGTAACTTTCAAATTAACCGTAACTTCTATTCCGTAGCAAAACGTACAATATTGTCTCGAACCAACAATATACTAACAAACGTTCACGTTTCCCACCAAAATTTGTGACATGTTTTTAACAGAGCAATCTGTTTTAAGAATGGAGAAGCAGCGCGCTTCGTGCAACAGGACGGACGGATCTCGGTGGGTTAGGGCTGTTTTTGTGGACCCGGCTTCGGTATGTGAACCTGCATTCTTGTACGCTTTGTTGCCGACCAGCTGTTAGCTCTGATCTGATGCCTTCTATGTATCGCAGTCGTGTAGCCTTCATTCTTTCTTTAGGACCTACAGAACGTGTTATTTGCTTTTTTAATTGTTACTTCGACTAATTGAGAAACATTGTAGCTTCAGTATTGCCAACCTATTTGTACTATTTGATATTGAAGTTTATCTTTTTATTAGATCAACTGCACAGAGACTGCGTAACTGCGTGCAATTTACTGTTTAGCGATGTAGATCTAGAAATTATAATGTACTCCTGTTTTATAAAATAAACAATTTTGGTCGTGAATAATCGCGTAGTCTCGTTGTCGTGATGGTAGTGAATTTACAAAATATGTTTTCTATCTTACAGTATTCTTCAGCATCATAATCGGAAATATAATCTTCTAGTATTTTAAATTTTCAAACACCAAATTTTGAAAGTAATTCTAATTGACGTCGGATTTATTTTTATATTTTCAATGAACATTCAAAACTCAAAATGGCAATTTATGTAGATTTTAACGCTCAACACAACTGTGAAATAATATTTTTTTTAAATGTATGAAAATGTTTTAATGGTTGAAAAATGACGTCTTTTTAAGCGGTTAAACAGTTTTTATTTTGAAAATAACAAGCTGTAGAACGTATTATCAATATCGATTTGTCAGTCGTTTAAATAAAATCGAACCAAAATCATGAAAACTAAAATGTTAAACACACAGTGTCAGACTCATGAGGACAAGGGATCAGCGTTAAAAGAAAGGGTAAAGAAACGGCAGTAACTAAGGCTCGAACTGACTGCCTTGAGGTGCGCAGTTCAAAGACGCAGCAGACTGACCGGTGCCTTAGCCTCCTCCCACACTTATATGAATTTAGTTATTGATTTAAAAGAAATTGAAATGGCTGCCATTTTGAAACATTTAAACGAATTTTGAAACTGTTTTTATTTTGGAAACTGTATTATCAATATCGATTTGTAAGTTGTTTAAATAAAATCGAACCAAAATTACAAAAACTAAAATGCTAAACACACAGTGTCAGTTAGACTCGTGAGGATGAGGGATCAGCGTTAAAATAAAGGGTAAAGAAACGGCAGTAACTAAGGCTCGAACTGACAACCTTGAGGTGCGCAGTTCAAAGACGCAGCCATGCATTAGCTTCCCCCCACACTTATATTAATTTAGTTAGATTTAAAAGAAATTGAAATGACCGCCATTTTGAAACCTTTAAGCTAATTTTACTGGTTAACGAACCCGTCCAGTCTGTTACCGTTAGATGTTTATGCCAAGTTTTAATCAAATCGGACTGAAATTACAGTGTTTTGGCAATGAGCGTGTATACAATTTCAACGACCCTTCAAAATGTGATCAAGAGGTCAGGATCCGCACTCTTTTCAAGATCCCGCTTCTGAATCTTACCATTTTGGCCGCTCATTATGTCATTTTCGAATTAATATTCGTTAAACATAGTACACGATGCAATTGTTTTGCTATAAAGCGGTTACCTGCAGGGGAGTATGGACTAGGTGCACCTATTGAGAGGATTTAGACGTCCCTCGAAGTACCCGAGTCTAACACACACTTACACTTACGACTTTAACACTTTACACTCACACTTACATTTAGGGAGGCGATAATAACCTCAATGTGCTTTTCGCCTTAAAATAACAAAAAAAGGCTATAAAGCGCTAAATATTTATACGGCAATTTTTCGCTTCATTTTATTTGAAGTCATTCCAACTTAAATGTCGACGAGCATGTAGACGTCATTTTTTGAATCATTTTAAAAACGTTTTTCTGTTACGCTGAGATTCTTTGACTAGATTTCTTTTGATCTCGCAAGAAACATAGGAAATCGTTGGTTTGCATGAACCTTCAAGTGAAACGAAGCGAAATGGTCCTTTGGACTGTTCTCAGTTCGCACATTGGTCGACCTACCATAAGATATTTTAAAAAAGCACTGGCTCATTTTTTCGAGTGATTCGTTCGGTCTGATGGTTTCTTTTAGCAACACGGCTCGAAGACGAAGCAAACGAGCCCCGAGCGGGCCCAATTACATTCGACCGGGAAATGCTGTGATTGAGTTATTTGGCCGTAATTGCGGGCTGCGAGACCATGCCGCGCATGCGCAGTGCCGACCCGAACCTGGTCTTAACCTTGGCTCTGTGGTTTTATCACCACTTGGCCAGTAATCAATTCATCTGACCTTGAATTTGAAATAAATCACCAAAGAAATTTGTAGATCTTGCGGGAAGCAGCTCTTGTAGAAGGTATTCTGTAAGTTAGGACGAGCGAGTTCGTGCTTTATAAATATTAAGTATATTTATAATTAACAGCAATTATTTCTTAGGCACCTTTTCAATAGACAAATAAAAATCCTGTTTGGTGTATTTAATAAGGTCTTATGAAATTACCTTAAAAATATTAAAAATAGAATACTTGAATGTTTTTGCCAACAGGAAACAACATTGCTTTGTATGAAAAATGAAAATAAATTTTGTTTTTATTGTTAAAACAAAGGTGTACAATCTTCTACACAAATAACAAAACTTTGAATGTCTATATCTAAAAAAAACTTTTTTTGGACCATAAGCTCTTATTCTAACCTAAAGGGGACTCGGTGGTAGATGTGACAAAAGCACCAGTCAGTTCGCTGCGTTTCTTAACAGAACCAAGTTTCTTGATTTTAGCCGTAGTTACTCTCTTTGCTTTTTCCTTTACCGTCAACGCTGAACCTTCGTCCTCATTGGTATAAATATGGACAATAAGAAAAAAAAATAAACAAACAAATCTAACCTACAGCCTCCATTACTAAACAATAAATGTTCACTTTCAGCCACAATGCGATTTCAAGAATAGACTGTAAATAGGCGTAAATATATGTGTTTTAACATTGTTGTTCACGATGTTGGTTAAATTTGATTTCATTAATAGATTACGCTAGGTAGTTACTTGGCAAAATGGCTGCCATTTAAAATCTTAAACATTCAGAACTATTTAATCATTCAATTTAAATATGCAAACAGTGCTAAATATCTAGGAATGACACTCGATGCAAAGCTCCGATGGAAGGTGCATGTAAAAAAGAAAAAAGAGGAGCTACAGCTCAAATTCAATAAAATGTTTTGGCTTATTGGAAGAAATTCAGAACTTTCGATAGCCAACAAGATACTGCTATACAAACAAGTTCTAAGACCAATATGGACCTATGGTGCACCACTCTGGGGATGTACAAGAAAAAGCAATAGTAAAATTATTCAAGTTTACAAAATAAAGTATTGAGAACGATTGTCAACGCCCCTTGGTATGTGAGAAATGAAAACATACATAGGGACCTAGGTGTTGAATCTGTTCAGGAAGTCATTAAAAAGCTCTCGGTTAAGCATTATTGCAGGTTAGAACAACATAATAATACAGAGATTGTCCAACTACTATGCCGCAGTGACAACATCACAAGAAGGCTGAAGAGGACCAAGCCAGTTGACCTCTCCAGGCCGTAAACACATTGGGACCAGCCGTCGGACTGCACCCCAGCACACAGTGAACACAATGATAAAGAAAAATTACTAGATGGGGTACGCCTCAGTTGTAATTAATTATTAAAAAAAAAATTAAATTTAAAAAAAACTAATTCCATCGTCGTAATCAGTACTAAATTCTGTATTACATGGTATTTTAAATTCCCAAATTATATTGAAAGTCAGGGGTCGCTTTCCTCTTTTTAATGTGATTTGAAAATTTAAAATAATAATTTACGCAGATTTTGACGCTGTTACGATGGTGAAATCATTTTTCCTTAAAATCTGATCTCGCTGACTCGATTGAAGCGAATTTCCAAAATTAATGTTTTATCCATTTTTTAAATTCCGATTTCACCATCATAATCGACGTTAAAATCTGCATACGTTAGCATTTTATTTCAAATTACATTGAAAATACATAAATGAACCCTGGCCGTCCAATTAAATGCTTAATTTCAACGTGTTTTGAAAATTCGCAATGCACTTTTAAGCAGTTCTTAACTCTTACGGTTGTGAAATTTGATTTTCAAAAAACATTTAAAGGCAAAAATGCATTTTTTACGATTTGAATTGGCCGCCATTTTGAAACTGAACGTGCCAGGTTTAAATGAAATCGAACTTAAATTGCGAACCTAGCGCAATCTTGTGAACTTTCGTATAAAGATTAAATACCGGATTATGAGAGTTATATTTGTGTGCTAAACGGAGTGTACCCGAGGAGGGAGGAGGGAGGAGGGAGGAGGGAGGCTTTGAGATGACACAGCCTCTCTATTCCTGGCCAAGAGGGGTTATTTCCGGCAGCGTTAACACCATGTGCTAGTCAGATTGTGCTTTCTCTGTCGTCTCGCTTACTTCTACAATAATTTTAATATCGGCAAATATCACAAGGCTTTATTTACTAAAGCCTATACCCCTGTTGTAAAGTCTGTTTTACAAATTATACAAAAACGTTGTTTAACATTACTCCGTGACATTTCCTTGAAACCTTGCGCACGTGCTTAACAACCTAGTTAACCATTCAGTATTTTATAATCAAATTTTCAATTAATCATTTAATTCATTAAATATAAATTACAAATTTTATACGGGGTGTTCGTTGTAGAAAGCTTGGGCAACAGTTGGAGCCGCTCATAAATAGACGGATATCTCGTTCGTTTTTTAACAGATCGGTAATATTTCTCATAACGTACGTATTGTCCTTGTTTAAATTTTATTTTTATAAAAATGTTTCTTTGACAAAAATTTTTTAATTAAAAAAAATTATAAATCAAATAATTTTCTATATTTATATAAGACAATTTATGTTAAAGAAATTGGGTAAAGTACGACGTGTGTTCAGAAAGTAACGAGAATTTTTTAATTTCGCAGGCTTGGAGAGTCCGATTGTCAGACATTTTTTTTATTATGTTGGTACATATGCCCTTGAAGTATGATAAAACTTTCAGCTGTTTTCATTGTTGACTTTGTCTGTGACAGCCACTAAGGTTAGACGGGTTTTTATGAGCTCGGCGATTTTCGTTTGTTAAAAGAAATGGATCAAAGAATTTGTATCAAACCTTGCGTAAAAAATGGAATAAAGTGTATGAAATGTTAACAAAGGTCTATGGTGAGTCTGTTATGAGCAAAGCAAGAGTTTACGAGTGGTATAAGCGTTTCCAAGAAGGCCGACAAGACGTTGAAGATGACAAACGTCCTGGACGCCCCAGCACATCAACAACCGATGAAAACGTTGAAAACGTGAAAAAAATGGTTATGAACAATCGCCGAATCACAATTAGAGAGGTCACTGATGATGTTGGCATATCTATTGGATCATATCATGACATTGTTTCCAATGTTTTGTGTATGAAACGCGTGGCAGCAAAATTCCTTCCAAAATTGTTGAATTTTGAACAAAAACAGCGGCGAATGGAAGTTGCTCAGGAGTCACTAAATGAAGTCAACGACGATGCAGAATTACTGAAACGTATAATAACAGGTGACGAAACATGGGGTTACGGATATTACGTCGAAACCAAGGCTCAATCATCCCAGTGGAGGCATTCTGGCTCGCCAAGACCGAAAAGGGTTCGACAAGTGCGGTCGAACGTGAAGGTTATGCTCACTGTGTTCTTTATATTAATGGCATAGTGCATCATGAATTCCTACCACCAGGTGAAACGGTTAATAAGGAGTACTACCTACAAGTTTAAACGCCATTTGCGTCAAGAAATCCGAAAAAAACGTCCGGATCTGTGGAAAAACAATTCATGGCTTTTGCACCACAATAATGCACCAGCTCACACTCCATTGCTTGTTCGTGAATTTTTGGTCAAAAACAGTACTGTAACTATGCCCCAGCCTTCATATTCGCCAGACATGGCTCCTTGTGACTTTTTCCTATTTCCAAAAATAAAGAGAACCTTAAAGGACCGTCGTTTTACAGCCGTAGATGACATTAAAAGCGCATAGCATAAAGAACTATCTCAAAGTTCGAGTTTGAAAAGTGTTTCTAGAATTGGAAGAAGCGCTGGTACAAGTGCATAATCTCCAATGGGGACTATTTTGAAGGCGACAACATCAATGTAGAAGAATAAATAAATATTTTGTTCAAAAATTAAAATTCTAGTTACTTTCTGAACACACCTCTTACGACAGAAAGCATTATAAAAAAACTGGCTAAATTTCATTTAAACATGAATTCAAAAACTTGTTTAGTCTAGACGTGTTTCCCGCCTTCTGAAAGGAAGCGCGCTAGCGCGCCTGATGTACATCTTCTGGTACTACAGGTACCTGAAATTTGTAACAAGTACACAGAAGAAAGTCGAACAACTCGAGGCCGGATTTTAAATTTCCTAATTAGATTTTTAATTAAGTATTTAGATAAAAGTTGCACCTGACGCTATCTAGTATCTTTTTTAAAAACTATTTCAATTTAGAAGCAAAAAGAGAATCATTGTAATTCATTATCGCATGCTTACACGTTTATTATTTTTGCATAAGTAATGCGTGTGTACTTATGCATTCGTATAAGCCTGGACCGTTAGTTTTAATCGTATAAGATTAAATATAACAATGAGCACCTTACCCTTAAACTAGTTGAATAACACTGAGATTCCATACTCCGTATTAATGTTGTAAATTCCTATTTAAACGTACTGTTAGTATGGCCATCGTAGTAAGATTCGGACTGAAATGATTGTCTATCCTGATCTACATGTGAATATCGATAAACTGAACTCGTTTCTTTAAATAGGTCGAAGAGATTTTGCTTAAACAAAACTACGGCTGCGTTTAATCTGAAAGTGCACAAATTTTTCGCGATAAACTCTTTGACTGCGGCCAGAAATTATTTTCGACTTGTGGATTTGCTGTAGTACACAACATTTTTTTCAAACTTGCTATCAAAGGGCGCTGTGAATTATCATGTCCGAACAGAATTTGATTAGACGTAAAATCAGTTTTGAAAAAAATTACCAACGTTCGATGTTTTCGTCGATAGCCTACGAACCAGAATTGTTGTTTCGATGATTTTTTAGAAAGTACTATTCTTATTAGGATTTTCCAAACCAGAAGAAGGCCGAAAATTTAATACAAATTCAAATAACTGGAGCGCGCAGCTGTCTCCTTGACGAAGTGGAAGCGATTGAAGAGAAATAATTAATTGTTTTTATTAACAATACGAGAATAAACAATGACAGTCATAAAATTAATATCATTTCATAATTATCATTATTTTTTAAAGCTGTTTTTGCCATAGTATAATCAGTATTAAAATCTGCGTAATCTAGTATTTCAAATTTTTAACAGAATTTCGAAGAAGTATGACAAAAATGTTATCACAGCCTATTCTTAATATTTTGAAATGGTTCATTATGAATAACTAACTTGTACGAATTATTACCAAAGTAGACTTTTTGCCTTACCTGTGCAAAATAAATGCATTACTAACTCTGATTTAGTGCCTTGACGTACTACTTTGCACAGCTTTGATATGCTACGTGCTCCATGGTTTTGAAAGTTTCGACAGGAAATATAAAAGGCTACAAAAAATGTAGGCCTACTTGACTGATGTCGCCATTAACCGTTATGGACTTATTTTGGTTTAAAAGTTTTTAAAAAGAGTCAGTGAATAAAGTGGGTTACTTCTTTCCAACTAGGCCTACATCAGGTAAAACTGTGGATTTTATTGGTCGAAACTTTCTAGAGATAAAAAATATTTTTGTTAAAAACAAAGTGGCTGCTAGTGGGGAATTGAAGTTTCGAACATATGTTAACATGACCTTCTTTCATATATTTTTAGGTTTATAATTAGCTCCCAACAGATTGCCGTGTAGTTTTGAACCACCCTCCCCAACAGGGGGTGCAGACTAACTGCACCTATTGAGAGGATTTAGACGTCCCTCTCGGTACCCGAGTCTAACACACACTTACACTTACAACACTACACTTACAACTTTAGCACTTTACACTCACACATTTGGGAGGCGATAATAGCCTCAATGTGCTCTCGGACAGAAGCGCATTTCAAAATGTATTTTTCTTGATCACACTCTTTTTCAAATTCTAGTTTCACCACCATAACTATCATAAAACTCTGCAAGTATTTTATACATTCAAATTACTCTGAAAATAACAAAAATTAATCCTCACCACTGTGAAATTACATTTCTAGTTCCCACGGATTTTGAAAATTCAAAATGCTAATTTATGCAGTTTTTAACGCTGATTACGATCGTGAAATCAGATTTTAGAAAACATTTACGAAAAACGTTGTGGATTTAACTGATCGAATTTGGCTGTTTAACGACTTTGTCCAAGGTATTACCACAATCGATTGTCGTACAAAATTTGAATTAAACCGAACTAAATTGCGAATGCAAGTGTGCTTATATATGTATATATATATATATATATATATATATATATATATATATATATACACACACACACACACACATACATACAGCGTTCATCCCTGCAGGAGGTGCAGACTAGCTGCACATATTGAGAGGATTTAGACGTCCCTCGCGGTACCCAAGTCTAACACACATTTACATTTACATCACTACACTTACGACTTTAACGTTTTACACTCGCACTTATAGCCCCAATGTGCTTTTCGCCTTAAAATAACAAAAAAAAAACAACAACAGAAATTGAATCACCCTGTATATATAAATTTTACGACACCTTCAACGTGTTCTGAAGGTCAGAATCGCACATTTCATGACCCAGAGTCTGGGTTTTACCCTGATAGTCGCCCTAATATTCCACAGCCGGTAAATTACTCATGCTGGCCAAATTTCGTTGAATCGAAACCATTCTATCTGCACATATCAATCAGATAGGCTTTTTGTATTGGTGGGAACATAAGAACTGATAAATTTATCAAAATCTCAATAGCGATTTTGTTACTTAACTTTCCATGCAGGCTCACAGTGAACGAACTATCAGCACAACAAAACGCTGGCCAGACCTCCGTGATAACGGACAAGTGTTGGAAGAATATAGAAAGGAAATTAGCGAAGAAAGCACCACAATGACGAACTGGAAAGTCACCTGTTAGAAGTTACCCACGTTGAATCATCTCTAAATTCCTAGACTGTCGAAGACACTAGAACTATAGAAGGCGCCGTAATTGAACAACACTGGAATATAGAAAGGGAGAAACAATAGATTTACAAAAGGTAGCAGTGCAATAATAACCCTAGAGACTCAGTCATTAATAATAGATTTTTAGTTATTTTGGTTTACATACTTTAAATAATTCGCATTTTAAAACCTTTTGCAACTGTTGGGGTTATTTCCCCCCTCAAATTAGGTATTTAAAAATGCAATGTAAAGTTTTAAAATCAGTCGGTTTTTTAGTGTGTGTGTGTGTGTGTGTGTGTGTGTGTGTGTGTGTGTGTGTGTGTGTTTTGCGATGCCAAAAAAGGTGGAAAAAATCTTTTATAGACTACCTGGGGTAGGGTACGCACTACCCCAGAGTGTGGGACTCAAATTAAGTTCAAACTTAAGTTAAGATATATTGTTACCCACTAAAAAAACCACCAAAAGCATTCCTCTTCTGTAAACCTCCCCACGGAACCGCCGCCAGGCATTACTTCATAGGAAGGTGGACTGGCTGAACGCCTACTCTTCTACAGCGTTTGTTTTCCTTTCTCGATCCTCTGCCCTCAACTTTTTCATGACCACTGCAGCGAATCCCGCAATGGCCCTCCAGTTGGCCTCTGAAGCCATCATAGTCGCAACCAGACTTTCCGATGCAATGCTGGCTCGCAGATATGTTTGCAGCCTCATTCTTTCCTCGGCGAATCTCCGACACCGGAAAAACACATGCTCCGCATCTTCCTCCACTGCTGGAAGACAGAGGGGACAAGCCAAGTCTGTTTCCAGCACGAAACGGAACAAGTAAGCTCGGAAGCAACCGTGCCCAGTGAGAATCTGTGTGAGATAGAAATCCACCTCTCCATGATTCCTGTTGCACCAATCCTGGATGTTACCTATGAGTTGGTATGTCCATCGTCCATTTGTTGATTCATCCCACTGTCGCTGCCATGTCTCCAGAGTCCGATTTCGCTCCTCCGTAATTGCGATTGTATGACTATACCGCGGCTCAGCATTTCGCTTACGCCAGTACAGTCTCGCTCTTTCATCAGCCATCAGCTCCATTGGCGGTTCGCCCACCACTACGCATGCAGCGTCGTAGGAAACTGTTCGGTAACCACTCTCGACACGCAGCAACGCACGGCGGTACACCGCATTAACCGTGCACGCATAGCTCGCGACCGTCATAGCCTGGTTCCAAATTGGCGCTCAGTATAGGAGCACCGAGCTTACTACCCCAGCCAGGAGTCGGCGGCTTGCCTGTCTTGGACCTCCCAGATTCGGCATGAGCCTGCAAAGGGCTCCTGCCACGTTCGCCGCCTTTTCACTAACTGCTTTGCGATGTTCCCTGAAGCAGAGTCTCGCGTCAACCCACACTGTGCGTGCGTGCGCGCACGAGTGTGTGTGTGTGACACGAGCGCTCGCGAATTATTTAAAAAAAACCTTCTCGGAAATTTCCTGTTATCGTTTTATTTATACTGGTATTAAAATCATTTACCGATATTTGGCAGCTTACTTACGTAACACCCTTTATGATAAACCGTAAAGTAAAACGAAGCGGACGTATTTCAAAGTTTACACGTTCTTTGTTAAGCCATCCGTAAGCGGCGGACGTAATGTTTTCCCAACGCGTTAACAAACAGTCTCAACGGCAGTTCGAGCGCAGCAAAGTAAGCAGGCCGAACAATAACGTAATTTCCCAAAATGCAATAAATAATTCGGTAATGCGTTCATCGGACGTGTTGTTTACACGTAACAATAACAGACAGACAACGTAACATATGGACGGACGGACCACACACTCGGCTTGGCACCGGGCGCGTGTAAACACGTCGTCACCGCGGACAGTTATTTTGTTACTTAAATTATTTCGAATTTATAAAACCGTTTATTTTGTTAAATTGTGGCGGCTGGAGTTATATAATGTACCGCGACCCAAAACATGATCGTTAATTTTAACCGAGCGACGGTCGAAATGGAACCAAGACACGTTAGTGCGTGTAAAGGGCTATTTATATTGCCCGATCAGTCACGGCACGGGTCGAAGTGTTACCGACGAAAACACATTTTCACGTGCTTCTATAATGTGACTGCATGTAGTGGATCCCTGACCGAACGTTTACGTTACGTCTCGGGCATCGTCGAGAGAAATGTTTTCGCATCTGTGCGTGTTCTATCCTGTAGGAAACGGTTAGCTCAGGGGATATTCCTGTATCGAATTCGATACGATATTTTATATCGAAGCAATATCGATACTCGTGATATTGAATTTTTTGTTTTAATAAAAAAAAAACACAAAAAAGACGATATCACGATGAAACACGATAAAGACGATTGTTTGTAAATCAGAACATTTACCCTGATAATAAATGAATTTGTTTTTATTTGTAAAATCAGTTGACAACTGCGGTGTTTTAATAAAGACAAATTGTTTAAGTAATGAGTTTTAACCTAAAATTCGTGAACATTATATTTTACTAATATGAAAAAGACTGAGTTTTTTTCTGTTATTGTAAGGCGAAAGGCACATTGAGGCTATTATCGCCTCCCTAAATGTAAGTGTGAGTGTAAAGTGTTAAAGTCGTAAGTGTAGTGTTGTAAGTGTGTGTTAGACTCGGGTACCGAAAGGGACGTCTAAATCCTCTCAATAGGTGCAGCTAGTCTGCACCCCCCTACGGGGTAATGGAAATTTTACGCTCTTTCTCCATGAAGCAGAAAAAAAATATAATAGGTCTTAGCCGTTCAGCCAGTATTACAGGAAATAACAAAGTTAAATCAGAGCTGGCAATCTTGAAACAGAAGCAAATGGGAAAAAATCTTGAACACAGACTATATTTCGAGCGTTATACGAGGCACCATCTTATCAAATTTCGAAACGATTGGTTTAGCCGGAACTGCGTACACTCGCCGTCGTTATATCAGAAACCGTCAACGTGAAACGAAAATGTTACATACATCATTTTGGGTTTTATGCAAGATATCTTCGACCAAGTTTCAAAACAATCGGCCGAAACGGATACGCTCGTTATTGTAAACCACAGGACGCCATCTTGAAATGGAAGTGAATGGGAAAAAACCGTTCGGTCTTTGTACAAAATTTCAAAACAGTCGTTCAGTGTTTTTTGCGAAAACTAATACAAACCAATTTTTTTTAAGTAGAAAAGTACAATGAGGTTATTATCGCCTTCATAAATGTAAGTGTGAGTGTAAAGTGTTAAAGTCATGTAAGTGTGTGTCAGACTCGTGCACAGCGAGGGCGTCTAAATCCTCTCGACAGGTG
This sequence comes from Callitettix versicolor, assembly GCA_022606455.1. Classification (NCBI taxonomy): domain Eukaryota; kingdom Metazoa; phylum Arthropoda; class Insecta; order Hemiptera; family Cercopidae; genus Callitettix; species Callitettix versicolor. The sequence goes on from CM040190.1 coordinate 12,251,827, forward strand.
CAACTAGTCTGCACCCCCCCTACGGGGTCGATCGATTTGAAACAGACCTCGTTTCGCTCGTTAAAAAAAATATTAATAAAAGTTTACATAAACGTATGTCCTTAAAGCTACTTTTTTCCATTTTACTTTTTGTGTTTTTTAACAAAATATATCTCTTGTAAGGTTCAATCAATAAAATTCACTCGTAACGTGTTTATTTACCACCAGATAGAACCCCGCAGGGGAATGCAGACTAGCTGCACCTATTGAGAGGATTTAGACTTCCCTCGCGGTACCCGAGTCTAACACACACGTACACTTACAACACTACACTTACGACTTTAACACTTTATACTCACACTTACATTTAGGGAGGCGATAATAGCCTCAATGAAGCCTCCGCGGTGGCCTAGTTGATAGCGTACTGGGCTTTCACCCCGAGGACCCGGGTTCGATTCCCAGCCAGGGCTTGGCATTATCATACGCTTTAAATCATCCCATCGTCTGCATTAGCGCAAGTATCCACAATAATCGGACGTTAAACACAAAAAAAGCCTTAAATTGTTTTTCGCCTTAAAATAACAACAACAAAAAATTCCAGCTAGAAGCCAAACTGGAAAAAATAACCAACTTCATACAATGATCAGTTTTCAAACTGCACACTACAAATATTCTAAACCAAAGTACATGAATAACGGTAAATTTTAGTAAAAAATAAATGTCAAAGTAGCCACCGTTTTTGGAACCATTTTAATTTCCTATCGAATGGTGTATCGAATCTGTGGAGCAATTAAAAAAGCATAGATGCGCATGCCCATCATACGCCTGGGAAACAAATGGGTATTATTTAATGGGGCCTTGCACCACACGGTATTGGAAGCGTAGGTGAACTTACAACGTGTCTTATCTATTCCAAGAAGTGAAGTGCCAGGCAGGGCGCGTCTGCAGCCAATTAAAACAAGAACTAGTGTGTCAAGTCACGGTCTTTCTCCTAATTAAATACAGGGTGGGTGGAAACACAGGTTCATTTACATCCCTACACTTTAATGAGAGACCCATTAAAAAAAATAACTTTTCAATCTGACCGTCGGGAAAGGTTCAGTGATCGTTATCAGCAGGTGATAAGAGATAGTGGGCGTTTAAATAAAATATATCTGAAGATAATTAAAGAAATTGTAACTGTTTGGTCTGAAAAAACAAAGTTCTGCAGTTTTATTAAAATTAGAAGCAGAATTATAGTAACAATCGTGAAAATGTCTTTTTGTTATTTTAAGGCGAAAAGCACATGGAGGCTCCTAAATGTAAGTGTGAGTGTAAAGTGTTAAAGTCGTAAGTGTAGTGTTGTAAATGTAAGTGTGTATTAGACTCAGGTACCGCGAGGGACACTAAATCTAAATCCTCTCGAAGGTGTAGCTAGTCTGCACCCCCTGCAGGGGTAGAAATGTCAAATGACACGCTAAACAATGTAATATTCTCGTCGCAGGGTCTAAACATGGATTTGTTTTTTTCTTTTCCATTTACTCGAGAACCGTACATTTATTTCAAATTTGGTACGTTTGTTTGTGAACGTTCATGTACGATTCGAAATTTGATTTGCCGTTTTTGTGAAATTGCGTAAAATTGCAGTTATTTGTAGGTATTTCGCGAACTGGATTTTCCTGTGAAAATAAGGACCAATAGGCTGTCTTGTTCAGTACCTAATACTGGAATACAATGGCCTAAATTGTAAAAACCGATTTTTATAAATTTTTATTTTTTTTAAATTCGCGCTCAAAAGTAAAATTTTATATTATTTCAAATTTGGTACACTGACATCTGACACGAGTTATATATTTTTCTGATATAATCAAATTTTGAATAATCAATTTGAGGGATCAGCCGATTATCTCGGGTTACATTTAGGCTTCTTCTGAAATCAACTTCTATCGAAATCGTTTAGTTCTTGTAATTAATTTACATTTGTGTACGTGTGTACGTAATGGTTGTGTTCTAAACGTAACTATCTTATCGTACTAAAAGACGCACACACGCACACACACACACACACACACACACACACACAGCCGTTCCTAATTTTTTTCGCCCACCATACTCCGTTCTAAAATAGTTTAACAAACGGACTGGAATCTAGTTTTATAAATAAGTAATTTGCTCTTCTAATGTTCTCCGGCGCTCGAATCGCGACCGGTTTTATCAAGTCCACGTATATACCTGATAATGACCGTGTTAGTACGAAACCGGTTGTTAAGTTAATTTTATACTCAATTAGAATAGCGCTTGGAAAAGGAGAAGAATAAATTGCCTTTTGATCGGCCACTTACCAAAATTATTGATCAGAAATTGAAGCCAATTTGTTTGAAATGGGTAGTATTAGTGATCAGCTGACAAAACCTGAAGGTCTGTTACACTTGGTTCACACTTGGTTTGACACTTAAGCACGCTTGAGCAGTAATTTGTAAGTTCTTCCTTTTTGCAAATTTCCGTTCGAAGATGAGCTATTGGAATAGCCATCATAGTAATACCTACACCCGGGATGTATGAGCACATATCGTATTTCTAGATTACTTTTTGATCGATAGTTAATTTTATTCAAATATACGTGTGCCAGGACTTGTTGGTAGGTGTGGCTAAGGCACCAGTCAGTCTGCTGGTACACTGGCATAAAGTGTGGGCATTAAGCTTGAAAAATAATCGCGTCACGCAGCTGTCTCGCTGATGTTACAGAAGCGAATTTCCTAATGTGTTTATCTTTTTGAAGTTCCGAATGTATGTAGAATTGGAACCTTAATTAAGATTAAGGTCATTAAGATTAATGACCTTCATAATCGTCATTAAACTTTTCTAATTAACATTTTAAACTTTCAAATTACATCTAAAATGAGAAAATTTACCCTGACGTTATTAAATTTCTTATCGTGGGATTAAAAAAAAATGAAACGCCAATTTAAGCAATTTTTGATTTTCAAGAATACTTTCGATAAAAAAGTTAATGCATTTTTATAAAGAATTGAAATGGCCGCCATTTTGAAACTGTTGAAAAAATTTCGATAGTCAACGAATTTGCGCTCAAATCGAACTAAAATTGCGAACGTGTACGTGATGTACATAAATTTTAACTATAGGCTACTAATAATTTAAAACTCGCCCAGTTTCTCAAAATTGTTTTTTTTTTATTGCTGAAAAGTTTGCCATCGTAGCAGATTTGAAATAAAAGATATTTCCTGTTTGGGTGAAAACCGACAAACCAAAAATAAACTCTGTTGGCGATTTTTTCTCTGTAAATGACCTTCAAATATTACATTTTTTCAAATTTACCACATTGACTTGTACGTTCCATTACTTCTGGCTAAATTTTTTCGTACAATCTGATAAAGTGATTTTGAGAAATCGATTGTTATTAGTCGATGTGTTTCGAAGAAAATTATGTTTACGAAATAATTTAACGCGAGAAAATTTGTGATATATTTTAGCACAGTTTAGTCCTGTTTTTCTCCATAAAGCATGGTCGAAGAGAGGTTGAGCACTGCTGACATTCAACAAGCACACCTACGATTGAAGTAGGCTGGACGTTTGGTGTCAAGCAAACTATTCAGTAACAGTAGAAGAGTTAATACTAGCAAAATGGAGGGTCGGGGAAATTTTACCAGTCAAGATTCCCGGGAGACAGAAAATATTAAACACACTTAAGTAGCCAGTTAAAGAAACGCAGCAGTGAAATTATAAACTAACAGCTTTTATCCTTATTGACAACGAGCCACATAATTAGTTATCAATTAGCAAATAAACTCTGTACAGTAGCTGAAATAGTGTTAATAGCTATACAATTATCTTATATAAGTGCTTTGGGAGGGGAGTGGGTAAAGTACCAGCAATTCCGTGCCGACTCTTGACCGATGCGGGGCTCGGTGGTCGAAGTACTTCAGGCATCTACTGCGTCACTCAACTGCGCACCCAAAGGTTCTTAATTCAGGCCGCAGTTGCTCCCGTTGCTTTTTCCTTACCGTAAAAAAAATATCTAAACCGACGGCACAACGCCTACGAGACTGGAGTTTTCGCATATGTGACTGGAAAAGATCAGTCATATATGCGTCTTACTTCAAATAAGTCTGACTCATAGCTCGGGATAGCATTATGCCATTCCACAGAAAATCTAAGCGTCTGCAGTCTAATGAACGTAAAACAATATAAAAGATTCAACGTTGTACTTCCTCACTGTAACATTAAAATAGCGACTTTTCGGCCTTTGAAAAACTAAAAACACCTCTCGCGGTCGAAATTGTATCCGGATTGTTTTTTGTCTTAACATTCGCTCATGAATCAATAGGCTCATTCCTTTACGAGAGCCTGGGTTTGTCGATTTTCATACGATATTTTATGCGCGATAGTTGCCACTTTTACGCAGCAGAATGTTTTATGAGCACGTGTGACCGGAAATTCGTTTGGGCATAGATAAATTTGTGATCTGTGCATGGAACAGCGTTTGTTGGGTGCTATGGTGTTTTTTGGAGCACGTGTGGTAGAAAAAACACGCCAGCGCAAAGCTGCAACCGCGCGCACAATTGCCTTAATTATTTTGCTACTGATAATAATTAATTTTTGTGCCTTGTTAATACTTAAATAATTAAATACTTAAATCTTAATTATCTATTGATTATAGATTCGTGGAATTTTAGAATTCATAAATCTAGAATTTTATGGACTCTAGATTTGTGAATATGATGAAATCTATAGATTTATCTATAGATTCTAGATTCGTAGAATTTTAGAATTCATAAATCTAGAATTTTATGGATTCTAGATTTATGAATATGATTAAATCTATAGATTCTGGATTCGTAGAATTTTAGAATTCATAAATCTAGAATTTAATGGATTCTAGATTTATGAATATGAAATCTATAAATTCTGTTTTCAATGCCTAACCTAACCTGGGGATCGTTAAAAGGCTTTCTGTATCTTACTACAGCGAACCGACAGTTTTTATTGTACACTCAAAGAATAAAATATCCAAACTACACTTTTTTGCCAGATCTTACGGCGCGAAAGATTTTCTTAATACCATTATTTTTCCAGCACGAAATATTCTTTTAGGATGGTCGAAGTGTTTCTAGCTGTACGCTGCTGGCGCCAATCTAAAATGGCAGACTGTAGTCAGATTTAATTGATTGAATTCTTGAGCAGGGTTAAGTGGAACACAATGTCTTAATTAATCTTGTTTATGGTCCATATCCGTCCGACCCTCTGTCTGGTTCTTTATATAAAGGGTGTGGTGATACGCTTGTACCCTGAAGCCAAACGTTAGGTTTGTAAGACGTTAAAGAACCTAGTAGGCTACTGTCTTACTTGTGTAGCCTATTCACTAATGTATAATACTTATTTCAAAAGAAAAGAGAGCACATTATGTATTTTAGGTATTGTTTTTTTGTAAAAATAATACTATGTTGTTATTTTTTTGGCTTTGATCGTCAAAATCTCATAGTAGACATTTTTCACCTTCCCCAAACTTTATTTATACGAGGCATTTTCGCGTTTTGAAAGTAAAAAAAAGGGAAATTACAGTATTTTGAACAAATTTGTTTATTTAAAAAAAATTTTAAGGCTATAGTTCTATCAGCTGATAATTGTATCATGTTATTGTGAATTCCCTGTTGAATTTAGGTTATGTAAGTTGCATACACTGCGGTCGTAGTACGCAATAAACAAGGACAATCAAGCTTTAGCTTCTTCATTACGACTTTAAGTTATAAATACAGGTTATAAAATGGCGATGTAATGGGCGTTATAAAACAGTAACAACATTCCTAGGTAATAATTGTTTAAATATTTAAAAGTATTTGTTAATGAATACAGCTCCAGCAATACTGGAGTTTATGAAGGCTATAAACGGGTTTAACAGTAGTGCCAACACACCAACACTATAAAACCCTGCCCCCATTCTACTCTGTTTTATAGCAGGGCGGCCATTGAAAGCTTTTAGGTAGGCCTAACTTTCTTCTTCTACTGTTGTAGATAAGGGAGTGGTCCCATACCTTCCAAGTGAAGGGTTTATGGTTTTACAGCGGCTAAAAGGAGTGGTAAGATGAAATTTCCTGTTAACCTTATTGAAAAAACAAACGGTATTGCCACCTTTAGGGTAATTACCCTTTTTTCGCCCAGCTTAATGTAGAGTAATGGAAATTTTAAAGTTATTTTAGGGTAAAATGATAAATGTTTGGAGTCAACAAAAATTATTTTTATTAAATTAAATAAACTAAAACATTGACATTATAAGTTTTTTCAAAAAGGTTAATATTAAATTCTTAATTACTAACACTTAGAGTTAAAGAGGTAACATAACCCAATGACACAAAATTCTGTTATTGAACCAAAAATGAAAATCACGTATCATGTTTTCTCTTCCTTTTTTATTTTAATTACGATAATTTGTTCGTAAACACGACAAATATTTAACAACATAACCTGAACTTATTAATCTATCAGCTGTTCAATGAAATCAGCTGATCTTTACGAATTAATATAAAACACCTGATCTTTTAATATAACTACCCAAATTAAATTAACGATTCATTTGATAAAAAAATTAAATCGGTTAAACTTCTTCGTAGTTTCCGCAGTGTATTGGTTATAATGGGCGCCTTACACAAGTAGGATCCCCGGTTCGATCCCGGGCGGAGACAGTAATAAAATTCGCAAATTATACTGTTTATATCCATTATAAACATGTTCCTCGCATCACGCACCCCGCAAAATCCAACGTCACCACCAGCCCTAAAACATGATACTTGTTAAAAACATATGATATATATGACATATATGTTTGTGTATATATATGTATGTGTGTGTGTGTGTGTGTGTGTGTGTGTGTGTGTGTGTGTGTGTGTGTGTGTGTGTGTGTCTTGTAAATAAGCGTACAAATGGTTGACGTTACAAGTCTGTTAAGTCAGTTGGCTGAATAGCTTTTCAATAGAAGAGTCAGATGCTGGGAGACAAAGAAATACCGCGGCATGGAGCTGGCTCGCTGACGTGATTGAAGCGAATTTCCAAATGTATATTTCTTTATCTTGTTATTTTTGACATTCTTATTTCACGCACATAAACAGCACTTTAAATTTTCAAATTATATTGAAAATACGAAAATGAACTGTTTACCGGCGTCAAATTAAATTTCTTACATTATTGCAACGTATTGAGAGGTTAGGATTATTTTCTTACGTATAGGATCTTTTTACGTACATTAGATTAAACATTAGAGGAAGGGATAATTAAATCCCAGGCACTGCGATCGATTGACCTATTGTGCAATTTAACGTCTTAAAATACCTAGTTCAGCAGATTGGTGCCTCTAATAAAGTTGCAGCAACCCACCGACTAGCTCACTCTGCTGAAGATCCCTAGTGTCTTGAAAACCAAAAACCACTAGCTCCTACAAGCAACAGCCTTATAATCATAAATTATGTGACCTGCAGTTTCCTCCTCCTTCCTGCACAATCTACACACGGTTTCTCCGTGGTACACACCTATCCTGTTCATATGCACCCTTAGACCACAGTGCCCTGTTATGAGCCCCATGATCCTCCTGAGTTGTGCTCTGCCCAGGACATCTGCTGCCCCTTCGAGTCCTCCTAAAGGAACTTTGCTTAAGAGACGTTTACTATGGGGAATGTTACTATGTTTACTATGGGGAAGGTTATCCCATCTTACCTGGTGTTGATTAGAAATCCACCTACGCGTATTATAGAAGACCTGGCCAACGATAGAGAAACCCCTAAAGCCGGCTCAGGTCCGATAAACTCAGATTCAGATCCAAGTCCAGCCAGTCGGTCTGCCTCCTCATTACCCTCAACTCCCCTATGCCCCGGAACTCAGTGGAGAGTTATCCGGTTGCCGAGAGACCTCTGTCCTCATCAAGGTTCTTCCAACACTCCCAGACCAGCTTGGGCTGTATTGTAGGGTCCGCAAGTGCTTTTATTGCTGCCTGACTATCGGTATTATTATAAATACTGCCTTCTTGAAGCCCCGATCACTGTGTTCTCCCGTACACAGTCATTGATGGCCATCACTTTAGCCTGAAATACTGTTGTATGCTGTCCCAGGATAATAACTTTCTTTAACCCCGGTCTCAGACCGTACACCCCAGCACCAGTGCCTGACTTTGTCTTGGAGCCATCTGTATACTATGTCTCCAAGTTTTTCCAACACCCGATCTCTCTCCTCAAAGGCCAAGTTGACATCAGAGGGTTTAGACACTATGTGCCGTTTAACCATCTGATCAGTTCCCGGTCTTTTAAGTTACCTCGTAAAGACTAACGCGGTTTCGAAACATCGCTGTTTCATCTTTCATCCGTGAACAGATGAAACAGTATTCATATTACTCTGTTGAGGTCGTCACAAAGTTAAAAAAACGTTGAAAACACACGTCACAACACTAAACACAAACACGATATTTATTAAAACGTACAACGATAACATTTGGTTTGGCCAAACACTACCGTGCAACTAGTATGTCGTTGCATATGGGCTAAACGTAGGCCTACGTCGTTGAAACTTGATAAATATAGGTTTTAATTTGCATCATGCATGTAGGCTCGTTAGCTTTTTTGCATCAAGCACTTTGAGAAAACGCAATCGGAAAATGTATAGCTACCTTATCCATCCCATTTGCCCTGCAGGCTGTCAGCTGAATATGCTTTGCGTTGGTAGTATAGGTACTTACATTAAAATAATAAGTCAAATTAAACAGGTAAAGAACTTCTTAAAGAGGATATTATTTACATGTATTGCTATAAATTTATTTACTTGTAAGTAGATACATTATTGTAATATATTAAAGTTTAAAATTCGTGTACAACTCATTTTTAACAATGCTAATCTAAAGAGATACATTATACTTAAGCCGGGCGGCCTACATTGAAAAACGAACCTATTGTTTTTAATGTAAGGAGCACCACTCAAAGCGAAACGGAACTAAGCGGAGTCAAGAGGCGTCACTGGCCGCACTTACAATAGGTTCGGTTTTGAACGCACAATCCGCCCCGCTGAAAGCAACGCCGCTTCGCATTTGGTGGCCAACCGGCCAATAGGCTGTCCCATCAATAAAGTTAAAAAGCACAGTAATAGTAATATGTGCTAGAGTAAAATGTAGGGTTTAGGATAATATTTGTGGGACTTGTTACGGCACACTTGAACTACTTAAGATGGTGGCAACACTGTTAGTAGCATTACGAAAGTTTCGATTGTTCGTGTGTGTGTGTGTGTGTGTGTGTGTGTGTGTGTGTGTGTGTGTGTGTGTGTGTGTGTGTGTGTGTGTGTGTGTGTGCGCGCGCGCGCGTGCGCGCGCGCTCGTATGAGAGAGAGAGGAGGAGGGAGGGGGAGAGAGAGGGCGGAAGGGGGAGAGAGAGAGAATTTAAAACGTCAAATTATGCAATTTTCAAGGCTGAATGAGAGAGAGAGAGAGAGAGTAAAATTTAAAACGTAAAATTATACATGTTTCAAAGCCGATTAAGAGAGAGAAGGGAGGGAAGTTTAAAACGTCAAATTATGCAGTTTTTAAAGCTGAATGAGAGAGAGAGAGAGAGAAATTTAAAACGACAAATTATACATGTTTCAAAGCTGATAAAGAGAGAGAAGGGAGGGAAGTTTAAAACGTCAAATTATGCAGTTTTCAAAGCAGAATGATAGAGAGAGAGAGAGAGAGAGAGAGAGAGAGAGAGAGAGAGAAATTTAAAACGACAAGTTATACATGTTTCAAAGCTGATTAAGAGAGAGGAGGGAGGGAATTTTAAAACGTCAAATTACACAGCTTTCAAAGCTGAATAAAAGAGAGGGGAGAGAGAAATTTAAAACGACAAATTATACATGTTTCAAAGCCGATTAAGAGAGAGGAGGGAGAGAAGTTTTAAAACGTCAAATTATGCAGTTTTAGAAGGTGATTACGACGGTGAAATTTGATTTACAAAAACGTAAAATATCGTTAGAAATTCTCGAAATAGTTTTGAAGCACTCATTTTTGTACAAATTTTAACCTTTGAAGTAATATCAACGAATCATAGTCAACATTTTGACACAAAATATATGATATGTCTTCTAAATTTGTCCTATAAAAAGTAGTGTGTTTTAACAAAATATCTTCTAATTTTTTGTCTAGAGAAGGAAAAATTCATTAAGTAAACGTAAAACTGGAAACATCCAATTTTTAGTTGTAAGCAGGAAACGAGTGGATTTAGGACCTGTCTATAAAACTTTTTGTATTTACCTAAGTATCAATTTCCATCTGGCTGAGAACCTGGCACGTGCACATTGTTTTATTTAATTTTAAACAGGAAATTAATTCTTTCCTCCCTTCAGTATGAACCTGTTACAACTGGTTGATTTATTGAATTTATAAAAATTCAATTTATCGAATTTCTGATTTATTTATTGAAATAAAAAAACATTTTGATTTCAGATTAACCGGAAGTGGATCTGCGGAACTGTCGACGCTTTTATCCAGGCGGGGTGGTGTGCTACCTCCTCCACCACCCCACCACCAAGCTGACTACCACCCTACTTACAGACTCAACCCTTACATGGAACTATACTCTTCCTTGCAACATGCAAGCCCTCCAGCTTCCATTCACGGTGAGAAAATTATTTCATTGAAATTAATAGGTGTGTGCTGGTCAAAAGAAATGAATTGACCTTGACATGTACTCTTGTAACGTCGACAATAATTACTTTATCATATTATATGTATTAATAATAGGAAGTGTGTGCGCGGGCGTGCGTGCGAGCGAGTGATGTACAGCCAAATCTATAGCACGCACAAACATGAAGTAGCCTATATAACGTAGGCGTACGTATAACAACACATCGAAGCCGGATTTTAAAATTTCTTAATAGATAAACGTTTACCTAAAAATTACACCACTTACATAGAGTATTGTCGGAAAAAACGTTTGAATTTCACGGACAACGCCGTTCGGGTACACACACACACACACACACACACACACACACACACACACACACACACACACACACACACACGCACGCACATACGCACACTACACACACCACACATACACACGCGCGCGCGCGCACACAACGGGCAGCAAACGTATTTAAGTCATTACGAAAATAGATTTTTGTAAGGCATCAAGTTGAAATCAAATCGGACCGAAATTGTGAAACGATAGTGATCACACATAGAACCAGCCTACACGCAAACATAATATATACATACATTAATTTATTTGAGGATAAAATATACATTTAATGTAAATACTCGGAAATTTAATTTATGGAACATTTGACAGTTATGCCTAATTTGTGAAAATAGGTTGTTATACGTAGGCACTGTTCTATATATTTTTTATGTTTAATTTTATTTGTATATTTTTTCGGAAAATTAAAAAAAATGGTTTTTGGGTGTCTTTTAGGCACATTAAATTTACTTTCAATGATATCAAAACTGTATTTATTCGTGTAATACAATTTTATCAATTTAGTGATTTCGGCAGTCTATTATATTTATTATAGATCGAATATGTCAGAAATTTTAGGTTAGTTTTTGTAGTGAATCCGTTTTTAGGCGGCTCTGGCACATTTTTGTACGAAAATGAAAATAGAAACACACGGTAGAACGAGTAACATGTAAAAAGTGTCACGCTTATAAGCAGATCATTAGCATTCTTAAAGCGAATGATCACTCTTCCATTAAGCTCATTGTGTCTAGCATATTCTTGGCTCAATGCTACGATATCTGCTAATGAAACTAAGTGATGCAAGTTCGAAACGTGATACTGGCCTTAAACCTTTTTTACATTTAATCTCAATTTTAGTAATATTGTAATAGTCAAATAAGTTGGTTAATAGATATTTTTAATTTTAATTAACGCCGTTAAATATGGCTTATACATTGCATATAACCAAAATAAGTTCATTAATTAATACTTAAATTATTAATGAATTAATGAGGTCGAGAGAAAAGCTGTAACGCTTAGAGTAAAGCAGCGGGAGTAACTGTAACCCATATTAAGAAACTTTAGGTGTGAAGTTCAGAGACGAAGCATACTGACCGGTACTTTAGTCACATCGACCACCGTACGCTTAGAGCGTTATCAGTAATTTCAGTTTAGTAATAAGATTAGTAATATAATTTGACCAATACAAACCAACAATGACTCAGACAAATATGTTGTTTTCTCTCCTGTCGTCCAGTCCCCCGAGTGCAATGTATTTCCTCATTGAGTTTATTGTATATTTTTATATGTTAAATAAATAAAATGATAATAACAATTATTATTTTAATATTCCTTCGGAACTTAGCGTGTGGTCTTGACACAGTTTTGCAGTTGTATCATATTGCATACTTCCGGTTCAGAGTGACAAAGAAAGCTATCGTTTTTGGTAATCACCTACTCGGAGGACCTTTTTGTAATGAACGCTACCGCACGTGTTTATTCAGTGATCAGGAGATGCGGGAACCGGAAGGATGCTCTTGTCGGCCGCGTTTTACTCGCACAAACTTTCTTACAGTTCTCGCATCCGTTAAACTTAGAGAATGAATCGAAAAATCCGGAATATCCGGCCTGGTTCGATGATGATTGTGAAAAATCGATTTATTTGGTCTATTTTATGAAACATACGCCCTGCAATAAATAATAACCCAAAAAAATCCAGTAAAATAAAGGAAGTACTTAACAATAAACAGAGTCGGCCTGGTTCGATGGTGATTGTGAAAAATCGATTTAGATGGTCTGTTTTATGAAACATACGCCCTGCATTAAATAATAACCCAAAAAAATCCAGTAAAATAAAGGAAGTACTTAACAATAAACAGAGTCGGCCTGGTTCGATGGTGATTGTGAAAAATCGATTTAGTTGGTCTGTTTTATGAAACATACGCCCTGCAATAAATAATAACCCAAAAAAATCCAGTAAAATAAAGGAAGTACTTAACAATAAACAGAGTCGGCCTGGTTCGATGGTGATTGTGAAAAATCGATTTAGTTGGTCTGTTTTATGAAACATACGCCCTGCAATAAATATAACCTCAAAAAATCCAGTAAAATAAAGGAAGTACCTAACAATAAACAGTGTCGGCCTGGTTCGATGGTGATTGTGAAAAATCGATTTAGTTGGTCTGTTTTATGAAATATACGCCCTGCAATTAATATAACCTCAAAAAATCCAGCAAAATAAAGGAAGTACCTAACAATAAACAGTGTCGGCCTGATTCGATGGTGATTGTGAAAAATCGATTTAGTTGGTCTGTTTTATGAAACATACGCCCTGCATTAAATAATAACCCAAAAAAAATCCAGTAAAATAAAGGAAGTACCTAACAATAAACAGTGTCGGCCTGATTCGATGGTGATTGTGAAAAATCGATTTAGATGGTCTGTTTTATGAAACATACGCATTGCATTAAATAATAACCCAAAAAAATCCAGTAAAATAAAGGAAGTACCTAACAATAAACAGTGTCGGCCTGATTCGATGGTGATTGTGAAAAATCGATTTAGTTGGTCTGTTTTATGAAACATACGCCCTGCATTAAATAATAACCCAAAAAAAATCCAGTAAAATAAAGGAAGTACCTAACAATAAACAGTGTCGGCCTGATTCGATGGTGATTGTGAAAAATTGATTTAGTTGGTCTTTTTTATGAAACATACGCCCTGCATTAAATAATAACCCAAAAAAAATCCAGCAAAATAAAGGAAGTACCTAACAATAAACAGTGTCGGCCTGATTCGATGGTGATTGTGAAAAATCGATTTAGTTGGTCTGTTTTATGAAACATACGCCCTGCATTAAATAATAACCCCAAAAAAATCCAGTAAAATAAAGGAAGTACCTAACAATAAACAGTGTCGGCCTGATTCGATGGTGATTGTGAAAAATCGATTTAGTTGGTCTGTTTTATGAAACATACGCCCTGCATTAAATAATAACCCAAAAAAAATCCAGCAAAATAAAGGAAGTACCTAACAATAAACAGTGTCGGCCTGATTCGATGGTGATTGTGAAAAATCGATTTAGTTGGTCTGTTTTATGAAACATACGCCCTGAATTAAATAATAACCTAAAAAAAATCCAGCAAAATAAAGGAAGTACCTAACAATAAACAGTGTCGGCCTGATTCGATGGTGATTGTGAAAAATTGATTTATTTGGTCTGTTTTATGAAACATACGCCCTGCATTAAATAATAACCCAAAAAAAATCCAGCAAAATAAAGGAAGTACCTAACAATAAACAGTGTCGGCCTGATTCGATGGTGATTGTGAAAAATCGATTTAGTTGGTCTGTTTTATGAAACATACGCCCTGCATTAAATAATAACCCAAAAAAAATCCAGTAAAATAAAGGAAGTACCTAACAATAAACAGTGTCGGCCTGATTCGATGGTGATTGTGAAAGATCGATTTAGTTGGTCTGTTTTATGAAACATACGCCCTGCATTAAATAATAACCCAAAAAAAATCCAGCAAAATAAAGGAAGTACCTAACAATAAACAGTGTCGGCCTGATTCGATGGTGATTGTGAAAAATCGATTTAGTTGGTCTGTTTTATGAAACATACGCCCTGCATTAAATAATAACCCAAAAAAAATCCAGTAAAATAAAGGAAGTACCTAACAATAAACAGTGTCGGCCTGATTCGATGGTGATTGTGAAAAATCGATTTAGTTGGTCTGTTTTATGAAACATACGCCCTGCATTAAATAATAACCCAAAAAAAATCCAGTAAAATAAAGGAAGTACCTAACAATAAACAGTGTCGGCCTGATTCGATGGTGATTGTGAAAAATCGATTTAGTTGGTCTGTTTTATGAAACATACGCCCTGCATTAAGTAATAACCCAAAAAAAATCCAGCAAAATAAAGGAAGTACCTAACAATAAACAGTGTCGGCCTGATTCGATGGTGATTGTGAAAAATCGATTTAGTTGGTCTGTTTTATGAAACATACGCCCTGCATTAAATAATAACCCAAAAAAATCCAGTAAAATAAAGGAAGTACCTAACAATAAACAGTGTCGGCCTGATTCGATGGTGATTGTGAAAAATCGATTTAGTTGGTCTGTTTTATGAAACATACGCCCTGCATTAAATAATAACCCAAAAAAAATCCAGTAAAATAAAGGAAGTACCTAACAATAAACAGTGTCGGCCTGATTCGATGGTGATTGTGAAAAATCGATTTATTTGGTCTGTTTTATGAAACATACGCCCTGCATTAAATAATAACCCAAAAAAAATCCAGCAAAATAAAGGAAGTACCTAACAATAAACAGTGTCGGCCTGATTCGATGGTGATTGTGAAAAATCGATTTATTTGGTCTGTTTTATGAAACATACGCCCTGCATTAAATAATAACCCAAAAAAAATCCAGCAAAATAAAGGAAGTACCTAACAATAAACAGTGTCGGCCTGATTCGATGGTGATTGTGAAAAATCGATTTAGATGGTCTGTTTTATGAAACATACGCCCTGCATTAAATAATAACCCAAAAAAAATCCAGTAAAATAAAGGAAGTACCTAACAATAAACGTTGTCGGCCTGATTCGATGGTGATTGTGAAAAATCGATTTATTTGGTCTGTTTTATGAAACATACGCCCTGCATTAAATAATAACCCAAAAAAATCCAGCAAAATAAAGGAAGTACCTAACAATAAACAGTGTCGGCCTGATTCGATGGTGATTGTGAAAAATCGATTTATTTGGTCTGTTTTATGAAACATACGCCCTGCATTAAATAATAACCCAAAAAAAATCCAGCAAAATAAAGGAAGTACCTAACAATAAACAGAGCCGGCCTGGTTCGTGTCGGCTCCATCTTCCCTTCAATAAGCTGCGATTGTTTGTTTCTTCTGCGGCTCTATTTCTGTAATATGCTTGTGCCTAAATTAGAGGGCAAACTATTGGTTTTAAATGACTAGTTTCTTTTGAAAATGTTACATGTTTTTTAAGTATCAGCAATTCTAGCCAAATTCTCCAAATTAATAGAAATGTTAATTATATTTCAGTCGAAAAAAATGACAATTGACTTCACACAGACTGTGTAACTAATTGATTTGTTTGCGTTTTTTGGCAAAGGGCTAAGTCTTTGTAGTGGCTAAGTCTTCTTTAAAATGGATTCAGATATCCTCGCTCGACCAGGCAGCTGCCTGCATAAATTAACCGGGACACCTTGGCCGGAAGAAAGCAAAGTTTGTCCCTGGCCGTGCACAGTCCACGACTCGGAATCAACAAATTAACGCCACACTACCGTTACCTTTTGGCACGCGCAGTATCTAGTACACTATACAGTACACTAGTGTACCTACGTATTAATCACTTAGGCCCACTTTTTGGTGAACACGAATTTTAAACAATATTTTTTAACTTACACTTTTTTGTAATCCTAATTTCGCATCATAATAATCAGCATTAAAATCTGCATACAGTAACATTTTAATTTTCAGTTTTACTTTGCGATTACGAAAATAAACATACACAGCCGTCAGGATAGAATCAGTTACCTGTGTGTTTTCATTGGAATTTGAAAATTCATAATGCTGATTTATGCGGATTTTAACGCTGATTAATGTAATGAAGTCAGATTTTCATTACATCAGTTTGAAAAATGGAATCAGTTTGAAAAATGGCTATCAGTTTGAAAAATGAAAATGGCTATTATGAAAATCTTTTTTTTTTACCCTTACGTGTCGCGCGGCCACACGCGCGTGCACGCACGCACGCAAAACACGAACACACATACACACATAAACACACACACGCACGCACGCATGCACGCACGCACACAGAAATGCTGTTTACTTACGTTCGACACAATTGTTTCAAGAAGAAATATTGTTTTCACTTTCGGCTAAATCATATCTGGCATCCTCAAGGTGGTTCCCACTTCAAATGGAAATGAAGGAAGCTTTCACCTGCCAATTACTTTTATTACGTTTCTACGACGTAAATAGAAAGTGTGCTGGCTTTAGCTGACGTAGACCGACCATCCATTAACGGGCATTGGCCCGGCTGATTACAGCCAGTGACATTGCCAATGGCCTTAGCATGATTGCGTTCATTTCGAACACAATTGAGAGTACTCTTCGAAATAGCAGTATTCGCCGCCTATTTAATTTACTTTATTCCTCTATCTCGATGTATATTATTAATGCACACACACACACACACACACACACACACACACACACACACACACACACACACACACACACACACACACACACACACACACACACACACACACACACACACACACACACACACACACACACACACACACACACACACACACACACACACACACACACACACACACACACACACACACACACACACACACACACACACACACACACACACACACACACACACACACACACACACACACACACACACACACACACACACACACACACACACACACACACACACACACACACGCACACACACGCACACACACACACACACACACACACACACACACACACACACACACACACACACACACACACACACACACACACACACACACACACACACACACACACACACACACACACACACACACACACACACACACACACACACACACACACACACACACACACACATATATATCGTTAAAAATTGTTAACGATCTTTTAATAATTGATATAGAGGTCAGAAGTGGCGCTCATTTCAAGGTTCTGAGTCTAAATCCTTGAGGGCCGCTAAAATTACTTAGTGCCTCATATAGAATTAAGCAAAATTTAAAGCAAATCGTACAAAGTAATTTTGAAAAATTAGCCTCATTTCCGGTAATTTTTGTTTGTAGCTTCAAAACCAGATTTTGTGTAAAAATAATCTAATGTGAGAAAGTTTGTTATTTTTTGGACGCAATCTATTTTACCTATGCTTATATTTTCAAATATATGGGCACTTTAAGCATACACTGTGTTCACCAGTACAGTATATTTACGGAGTAGATGCTGTGCACGTTTCATACAAGCAGTACTATTGAGTTATTAACTACAGCTAGGCGGTGCAGAGTGGGGTACGTGCCCGGTGCAGTCACTCCGCCCCGAGGTATGCTACATCATGCAGTCAGACATTTTAATTATTATTTTGGTTGAAAACAACCCGTTCATTAGTAGGATAAAGTAATTTACCTTGTACCTGTGTGAGACAGCTGTACTGACGGTGCTGAAAACATCAGCTGAGATGTGAATGTTAACACTTTGACTAGTAGCGAGTCAAGTTTAAGTTCTTTGCTTAAACTTTGCGTGCTGATTTATTTTAATTGGAAAATAAGCTTATTTGTCAACAAAACGTATTTACACTGTCAACAATCTGTTCGACCGTTTAAAAATGACGACTATTAAAAATATATACGTGTTTTCAAAAATATAATTTCACCATCGTTAAAATCTGACGTATTTATTTTTAACTTTATTGAAAATATAAAATACATATTTGTACAGATTGTAACTCTGACCACTATTGTGAAATTAGATTTTGAGAAGTTTAATATAAAAAAGGAATGAATTTTGATGATGGTCAGGGTTTATTTTAACATGCTTTTATTGTAAAACAAACGTGTATATGAAAATATTCGTTTATTTAATGCTCTTAGTTTGTAGTTTGTAATTAATCTTGTAAAATTAACATAAGTTTTCTGTATATGACCACCATTTAAGGAGATTTCGTAAAATTAATTTTAGTAATTGAATTTAGGGATTTATCCCCCATTTCATGTATAGATTTTTTTTAATTATGAGGAAGGTGTTTGTGTGTGTTAACTTCTTCAAAAATTTTAGTTCCATTCTGGTTATTATTAAAAAAGTATTAACGAAATTTTAAAAAAGATTGCGCAAATGTAGTTTTTAAGTACATCTTAGTTAAATGTATTGCCACAAACTGGAAAATTGGCATGGCCTATTTGTTTCTTAAAAATTTATTCAATGCTTTTTCTCATTGCTGTCGTTTGCTATTCAAAGATTCATAACTGCAGTCAGTGTAACAGCTTTTGTTTATAATAGGCACAGTTGGAAGTAAGTCTGTATTAAGTAAGTGCTTCTTTAATTCATTTGATCATATAAATTTGTTTTTATATTGTTGCAGGGTTGGGTCTACACTCAGACTATCTGTCTTCCCGAACTCTGACAGAGTTGCAGCAACCGTCCTCGACACTTGCCAGTTCGGATTTTCCTTTCTCAGTAGATGGTAAGTTTTTTATGGCTTAACATCTTAGCCTTATGATGAGATAAAACTGTAACCCATAAAAAATCATATTTCAGTAACTAGACTTGAACCTACGTTCATTTCAGCAAATATCTGCTACCTACCGAGTTACATTAATCTCCTTGGATTGTAATTTGTTGCAAGACTAGAAACAAAATTTTACTTAGTTTTTTGTAATTTAAAAAAAATACTAATATTTAATTATTGTATTTAATTAGTTAATTTTTTATTAGAAATTATAGTATCTCTTGCTTTACTTTAACCTCAGTGGTGGTCCTAAATAAAATTTGCTTTTTAAGTCACTATAACTTAACGAAAGCTATTATAATTTCTAAGTCAAAAAAAAAGTCTTAAAACTAAAAATTTGCATAACAAAGTGTATTTTAGAACAAGAAACATTCTTAGTTCCATGTCCGGTTGTCCAATGCCTGCCCGATATCCTACTGTAGTTTAAATTACAAATGCATATATTTTCTAATTATGAATTGTTTATCATACTTGCACATTTTTCACAGGTTATAAGTTTACTAGTGGAAGTGCACAATGTTTTTTAACTCACAACGGAAGGTGGGTTACATTCTTGTGTTATCAATTTAATATTTTGGAAGACATTTTTATACAATTCACACATACAATTTTACCCATTTTTTAAAAATAATGATAATTAAAAAATTTAATTTAAAACACTTAAAAGAACAACACATCTTCGAAAATTATTATTGTTGTGTTTAGAGAAACATTGGTAATTTTTTTACAAGTATAAATTTTTCTTGTAAAAGGTCTGTACTGTTACTGGCGGAATTGTTATTACAGGTAAAACTAATATTCTATATTTAACTTGTAACTTTGGTGAAACAAGTCCCTGCCCTGCGATCAACTTTTAATAATCCTTTATGCTCTTATAATTACATCTTAAAAGTGCCGCTGCAGGCAATAAACTGTGGTCTGTGGCAAGAGAGTGATGTTGCCAGTTCTGCAATGATACCACATTGTACATATTGTATAGAAGTCCTACTTTTATCAGTCTTGCAAAAACGGTTTCCAAACACTTAACTGTATAATAAGCGCCATGATCTTGTAAAATCTTTGTCGAAAAATAAATTTAGATTTTTATATATATAAATAGGTTAAACCAAGAACTTTCTACTCATTAGAGGACTAGAAGAATGCCAAAGTAACTAACTGCAAGTCAATTTTAATTTCAAGTAACCATTTTATTGTTTTAATTGACCATTGCTAATCGTGTTGTGTAAATATTCAAGACAAACTAAATTATTATTACCAACCTTAACTGTTTTTAAGATTACAACCTACAATGCTTACCATTAATATTACAAAAAAAAATTATTTGTAGTCTAAAAATAAATAAATTCATCATTACCTGCAACTCCTGATTCAGAACTTACAAGGTCCATTAAAAAGTATATGATCTCACACACACCTGATTCAGCACACACACACACTTACAAGGTCCACACAAAAGTATATGACACGCAGACACACACACACACACTCTCACACACACACACACACACACACACACACACATATATATATATATACACACACACGCGCGCACACACACAGACACATACACACACACGTGTTGTGGCGAAACATCAAATCTGGGTTTGTCAGCCTTTAAGTTTGTCAAACCATTAAGATGAAATTGTCTCTGAAATTGGTCAGATTTCAGACCAGAGGAGATATGCAGAAAGCAACATACCAGCTTTATGCCACATCATAAAAAAAAGAAATTAAAAGCTTCCGATAGAACAGTATTATTGGGGAAGTGTGACATCCCCTCACTCCAAGGGGGCTACTTTGAAATGAATTAGTGTTAAGTAATTATATCTTGAATAACAGTTTCTTTTGAGTAAAATTTGTATACGTTTTTGAGCAAACGGACAAGGTAGTTCTCTTTCGTTTTAGGAAAGACATGTAATTACAAACTTGGATTAACCTAGCCTTTTTTCCAGGTTCTCGATTAGCCAGCCCTCGCTCAATAAGTGCTCGACAGAGTCGAAAGCGAGCTCTATCTGCATCGCCTTATTCAGACTCGTTGGATATCAACTCAATGATCAGGTTTTCACCGAATTCTCTAGTGTCAATTGTAAATGGATCAAGAAGTTCGAGCGCAAGTGGTTCTTATGGACACTTATCTGCAGGTGAGTTACCGACGGTGAATGTTTTATTCAAAACTAAGTTAAAAAAATAACGTATGCAAAGAATTTAAAGTGAGAAATGTGCTAACTATGTTTTATTCTTGAATTGTAATCATGTTATCATTTTCATTGTTGAACAAAATCAGCTGATCATCAGCTTTTTTCTTTGAATAATAACTAAATTATGTTAACATATGTTTGCTCAGATCAGATATTCTAGGATAAATACAGTTGTGCAAAAACATTGCTTATATGTTTTCATACGTGGCTATTCCCTAAAAAATCTTGTACTAAAGCTATTTCAAGAAGAACAACATACTTTTCCTTAATTATCAAAATCATTTACAAATTTTGGTAGTATGTGATGATGCACAGCTCAAGTTAGTGTTCCAAATTTCAGATAAGATAAATTTATGGTTTTAGTGTAAACGGAAAGAACAAATCAAACCTGATGACAGATAGGGTTTATTTTCTTCTTTTAAATTTATTTCTGACAAATTTATACTTTTGGTCCACTGTCTTAATGTTATGAATCATCACATTTAACCAAAATTTTACTAACCGAATTTCAGAAATAAGTTAATTTTTTAGTTTTTTTTTGTAAATAGCTCTAGAGCCAGTCTTACTTTTTTTGTTAAAATCGATTTAACAAATTTTGGACATATGTGAAGATCCACAGTTCAAGTTAGTATTCTAAATTTTAAATAAGATACATTTATTGCTTGAAATTAAATTAAAAAACAAAACAAACGCAATGGCAGCCAGGGTTTATTTTTCTTTTCAATTTACTTATGATTAAATTTTTTTTTATGTTTAAAATTTGGTCCACTAATTTAATATTGCGAATACCTACATTTAACCAACATTTTACTAAGAAATTTCAGAATTTCCATAAATAGCCCCAGAACCAGTTTTTTACGATATTGTAACCCATTATTCTTTCTTAATAAAGATTACCTTAAACATATTTTTGAGAAAATCAATTTTTATTGATTTTTATGGGTTTTAGAAAAAAACGATCCCCAGATTATGAGCGAAAACCTTTTTTACCAAATAAAGTTGAAATATATTAGTTCGTTTTGTCTAACAATGCCCTTAGACACATTCAGTCAGACCAAGTCAAAACTGCTATATTGTATTTACTCATATCATAACTTTTTTACAAAAAGTAATAAGTTAAACTGTAAAACTAATTCAGGCTAAACTAAAAATAATAGTTTAAAAAGAATGTTATTTTGAAGTTGTGCAATGGAATCACAGTTTAATATGAGTTATAAATTGCAACTAAATAAAAACATAAGTAAGTGGTTTCAGTAATTGTTGTGGTAAACGTTTATAGTTTTTGGTTTGACTTCGGATTGCTCTTGTGGTTGATTTGCTTGAACTAATGGACCATGATGATTGATTCTCATTTTCTCACTTGTAAAGAATCACAAGTTACAAAGAGAAAGTATTGTAAATTGCAGAAAAAATTATAATTTTAATTTTTTTGTGAAAATACTGATCAGTTTTTGTCTCTTAAGGTTGAATATGATCATAATTATATCACTTAAATTAATTAAATTGATTTAAAAGTGATTACCACTGTTCTCTGGTAGATAATGTTTTCTGCTGATCTACCACTGTTGTCCGGTAGATAATGTTTTCCACTGATCTACCACTGTTTTCCGGTAGATAATGTTTTCCGCTGATCTACCACTGTTTTGCGGTAGATAATGTTTTCCAATTATCTACAACTGTTTTCTGGTAGATAATGTTTTCCGCTAATCTACTACTGTTTTCCGGTACATAATGTTTTCCGCTCATCTACCACTGTTTTCCAGTAGATAATGTTTCCAGTAGATAATGTTTTCCACTGATCTACCACTGTTTTCCGGTAGATAATGTTTTCTGCTGATCTACCACTGTTCTCCGGTAGATAATTCCGCTAATCTACCACTGTTTTCCACTATATAAAGAAACCCCAGGTATATATTTTTTTAGTTCCTGGAATTTTTCTCAATACAACAAGACCAACAATAATGAAAGTAAAGATCTATATATATTTCACTTTTTTTTTTTTTAAGGCAAAAATCACATTGAGGCTATTATTGCCTCCCTAAATGCCAGTGTATATAAAATAGATAGAAAATATATTGTCAAAAATCACTTGAAATTTTTATAAATTTATTCATTTAGAAGCTCCCAGCAGGGTAGTTCCAGAACAGTAGTAACTAACACTTTGTATATATAAAATATGATATTAAAAGTGCTAAAAAATTATGTTTCTGTAGTCCAAAGTACAAGGGTAATCTGTTCAACCAATAGTGTAAAATCTCTGGTGTTGTCGTGTGGCACCTGGCACATCAGTGGTCTCAAAGAGACACTTTTACTGTATGCAAATATGTCCATTCCCACATATTTATTTTATACCAGAGAGGCAGTCTTGCAACAATGCTTTTCTCCAAGTGGTTGGCTCAAGATCATAGTGCAAATAGGCCTATCTTTCAATGGACTGGGCTCATGATGCATAATAAAAATCATTTTTTTCATTACAAACTACATAGTGTAATTATTTTGTAAAGTAAATTGTTCCAATTAAATAACAATTGGAACTACTGTATATTATTTTGCATGGCTTTGTAGTAGAAATGATATGTGGAGCATGCAACACACTATATTCGAATATTGCTCCAAGTGAGGTGGCAAGGCCTCTCATAAACACCATTTAAATTAGTCCATTTTTAATGGTTTGTTGCCATTCATGCATATTGCTGCTAAAACAATTGCTACCAAGCTGTCTCCTCCAACCACACCATCACACCATCTCCAGACCAGAAAGTGGAATATTAAATAAACTATTTCATCTCAGATCAAAAGAATATTTCTTTTTCTTGATTTACACAATATTACATTTTCCTTAAGCAAATACACGTTTTACATTTATTCACTATTACGACGTTATACTTTTCTGAGGTTTTTGTACAGCTCAAGTGACTAAATAGAGTAATCTGATCCCCTGAGACTATAAAGATGGTGTTTAGTGAATGTCTGTCTGTCTGCAGGTGGTTGTGTATTTTTATTTATCACTAAAGACAACAGTTTCAGTAAAGTCTGGCATGTTTGCCACTATCTTAGAACCCTGCAGGGGGGTACAGACTGTCTGAACCTATTGAGAGGATTTAGATGTTCCTCATGGTACCCGAGTCTAACACATACTTACGACTTTAACACTTTACACTCACAGTACATTTAGGGTGGCGATAATAGCCTCAGTGTACTTTTCGCCTTAAAATAAAAAAAACCTTAGAATACTTTTTTATTAAAAAAAATCAATTTCCTAGCATTTTTGAATAAAAATTGGAACTACTGTGTATTACTTTTCGTGGCTTTGTAATAGAAATGATATGTGGAGCATGCAACACACTACAATATTCGAATATTGCTCCAAGTGAGGTGGCAAGGCCTCTCATAGACACCATTTAAATTAATGGTCCATTCATAATGGTTTATGTTGCCATTCAAGCATATTGCTTTACCTTTAAAATTATGAAAAATATGGTTTTCTTAAAATTATTTTCGATATGTTTCATCAAAATTTTCCTTAACTGTAGCATAATACTCATTAAAATCTAGCCATAAATTCAGTTTGGAAGCTAACAACAAAAACATTAGAAAATTGCCTAATTTTCCAAAAGCACTTAATCAGATTTTGGTTATTTATGAAGAGTTGAGTTCAGTGGTTCTTCAGAGTTGCCCTATACACACAATGTTTTTGCTATACTCCCAAGTTCCTGGGTTTGTGGGTGACGGTTACCTGGTAGCCCTATTGCAGCATCCCAATAAAGATAGTGTTTTTCACACCTAAGATCTGCTTCTGGTTTTAACTAGAAACCTCCTTCGCTACCACCTTATTTCTTCTCACTTTGAGCTTTTGTCTGATTTCAGATAGGTCCTCACATTACCAATTTGAGATGTTTGACCCCACATCTCACTTTTTCTATCGCATATTGGATAGGTTTGCCTAGCATCCCTATATTCTGCTGCAACTTACTGCTTGTGGCACAGCCCCAGTTTCTTCCACCTCTGTGCTAATTTCTCTCCCCAGTTTCACTTTTGCCCGCTCCCCAGGGATTTGTGAGAGTTGATGGATTGTTTCGAGCTAACAAAATCCCACAAGTAGCTAAAGAAATAAAATGTACACCTATTCAAAGCCTTGCAAACATTAATAAAGGATTCTGTATCCATAGTCCTTAGCCATTTAGCTTTAGGCCTCTTATTAGAAAGCGTATACATAAAAATATATCCTTTTGTGTTTTTGATAGCTGTATTTTTTTTAACTATAAAGTTTTGTATTACCTCCAATTCAAGGTTGCTTAACACACCAAGCACTGCAAGAATTAAATAATTCTTAACACAGAACCACGGGAGATCCAAATAAATTGTGCACTTACTTAAGTTTACATCTTTATAAACATTTTGTATATTATTAGTCAAGACTGGCAGTCTATATATGCCTGAGAACCTTAATTGTATGATTATAGAATAGTTTTGAGATGTTTGGTTGTTTTTTCCAACAGGAGCAATCAGTCCAGCGCTCAGTATGCACCCCAGCGTGGCTCCGCACCTACAACAACTCCAAGCCCACTTACTTAGGTCAGGTGGACTGTTGCCTCCCTTACCTACCCACCAACCTGCTGGAGGACTCTACATTCATCCGTTACCACCTAATGATTTGTTCTCAACTAAAACTGAAGTAAGTCAATCAATCACTATTAGAATCAATTAAAGTAAGTGTTTTTATAGTTTTTAAACTCATAGATTGAATTGTTAACCTACTTTGATTGACACATTGTATGGTGTTACCACATGCAACTTTTGTGTAGCATAATTCAAACTGAGCAAGAAATAAAGGGTTCCTTTGTACTACGATATTTTAGTCTTAAATGATAATGAGCATGAACAATAAGCCTGAATGCGACTTCATGAATAAAAATTTATCATTATTACAAAAAAGAAGAAGAAGAAGGAGGAAAAGAATTGCATAGAAAATGCTGTAATGCAGTCATCAAATTTAACTAAACAAAATAAAATTATTGTCCTGGAATGACCTGTTCAAGTATTTTTAAACGATGCTATTTTCTCTATCATATATGGTAATCTCAAGCTTTAATTGCAACCTGTAATATTACTACTCTTTCAAACTAAATTAATTCAATAAAATCACAACAAAGATTATTTCATCTGTGCCTACTGCAGAAATAAATCTTATATAAAAAGGGTAGAATGTGTTCATAGCCATTAAATAATTTTGAGTCATCTGGACTAACAGACACTGCAATAACTTTCAAATGTATTTAAACTATTCACTCAAAATCGTAACACCATGATTATTTTGTCTTTTCCTACCAAAGGAATAAATTTTATAAAAAAAAAGGGAAATATATGAATTCAAAGCTGGTGATAAATTTATTAAACCACTTTGGCTAACAAAAACTACAATAACTTTTTAAATGTTTATTGATTTCCCAATTGTTTGTATCCTTTTAATTATAAACTCACAATCATTTGTAGTCTTGATTATAAATTTCCAATTGTTTGTTGAATTGCCAAGGATTATAAATTCCCAATCGTTCCTAGTCTTCATTCACAAAATCACATCACCAAGATTATTTTGTCCTTGCCAAAAGAAGAGTAAATTTTAAAACAAAAAGGAAGAAAAATTAATTCATAGCCATTGATCACTTCAAGCCACCTGGACTAACTGGAGTAATATAAATCTTCAGATGTATTTATTTAGGGAAAATCACAACATCAGGTTTTCCTACCCCAGGAATTTTATAATTAAAAGAGGAAAAATGATTGATCATTGTGGCTAACCAATTTATTAAGCCACACAAGTTAACAGAACCTGCAATAAAATTCAAACTGGATAGGAGTAATAATGGTTTAGATTACAACCTACAGTTGTACAAAATTTGGGTTTAGAACAAATGATCTAATTCACAAGACGACACAGCTATCGACCGGTGAATCTCGATGAAACGCTTTGGCCACACTTGACATAGACATTCTTGCATGTTAATTAAATTTGTTTTGAATGTAAGAGAACTTCATAATAGGTCTTTAAAAAAAATCATGAAACCTCTAAGTAAAAAAAATAAATAGATCTTTGTAATTATTATAAACTATAATGAAGATAAATAAGCATTTCGGAAGAAATGTATTTTTTTAGTGGATTTGGTAAATTTAGTCAATTTCTTTTAATTTGCTTTAGAGTAAAAATGAATACCAACAAACATGCATAGATTCAGTTAGTGGATAAAATTTGGGACAGTATAAACAAAGTTAAATATTGTTTGAATATCTTTGTTGATAATAAAATGTGAATAAATCAGTTTTCCTGTGGTATTCATATGTATTTGGTATTCATATGCCAATGGGTATTTTGAAATACAAATATCAAAATTTTGTTTTTAATCTGACATGAACAAGATACTTAAAATGCCATTTTAATTGATAGGGATCAACGGAATCGTGTAGAAAACCTGATCGAGTGCGAGCCGAAGCAGACACTAGCGCTGCATGTGGGGTTCAAAGAAAACCTGCCAAAGTCAAAAGAGAGCTAAAGCATAATTCCCCAGAATCAGCAGCAGATCTCAAGGATGAACCCGGGGACTTTATTGAGACTAATTGTCACTGGAAACAATGTGGCTTGGAATTTTCGACTCAAGATCTATTGGTTAAGGTAGGATATATTTACTACTATATAATTTTTTTATGATTTTGTGTTTTTATTAAGAATAATTCTAAATCAGTGTTAATAGTTTATTTGTTTACTGTAATTTTGATCAGATTTAATTCAAGTTTTTCAAACAAAAATGTATTTTGGTAATACCTGTATGTCAAACAAGTTTGTTCCTTTGTTTAAATTGCTTTAAATAGGAAAAAACTACTAAGAAAAAATATTGTCCTTTTTATATCACAATTTTCTTCAAAAACCTTTATTTCCATAACCAACTCTGCATAAACCAACATTAAACATTTTTTTAAAGTTTCATTTGAAAAACAAACACTAAATTGAAGGTTAAATCATTTCCTTCATTGAAGTTTATTTGGTTACATTCATTAGATATGTTATTTTTACTGGAATTTGAATTTGTGATGATTGTTATATATATTGTTAGTCAAAATATTTGAACAAATAATCTAATTCACAAGAGGACACAATCAACCGGTCAATCTCGATGAAAAGCTTTGGTAACACTTGACATAGAAGTTCTTGCATGTTAATTAATTCTTAATTGCTTTTACCATTTAGTCAAAATAAAAATAACTGCATTTATATTTATATGATGCAGTTATTTTTATTTTGACTAATAACTTTATTTTTTGTAGCTAATAAATATTATTTTGAATTAATAAATTATTTATGGTTGTAATATGTGAAAAATTATTCCAGCACATCAATAACGATCATATCCACGCTAACAAGAAATCCTTTGTCTGTCGTTGGGAAGATTGTTCGAGAGATGAAAAGCCTTTTAAAGCTCAGTACATGTTGGTGGTACACATGCGAAGGCACACAGGCGAAAAACCACACAAGTGTACAGTAAGTTGTCTTAAAGTCAAGATGTATTTTGACCATGTAATTTTTACGTATGTTGAACAATGTAGTGAATATACACACTTTTTAACCTTTATACAACAGTATGAGATATCAGTAGTGTAGTTACCCAGCTGTAAAAACTTATATAGTTAATATTTTTGAATAATTTTCCCTGCATAATGTATATAAAACCAAAGATCACTCTTTAATAAAAAAATTAAAAGTAAATAACTATTGCTTTGTATTGTGTTTTTTAATTAATTTAGTTTTCTTATGTAAAACAAGATTATCTAATGGCAATGCAAAAATATTTTTGTATAGTAAGGCCAATCTGAGTTAGATGAGTGAAAACTTAACAATTTTTTCCAAATATCTATAAGATCATAGTGACATAGTGTTTTTCTCTAATTTTACAATTGTTTCACATTTTCTATTATATAATTTAGCAAAAATTATATAAATTATAAAAATATAATTTAGCTTTTGTCAACAAGTAACTTAATAAGTAAAATAAAATTTGAATTTTTGTACAAAATAAAACAAAAAATTTATTATTTTAACAATCTGAGAGAGGTTGTCAAGACAAAAACAACCTAACCTACAATTTCAACACAAGTAGGCTTCTTGCTTATGAAAAAAATGGCAATAAAAGGGTTAAATCTTCATCACTATAATTGGCTTTTTTTAGTAACTTGAATTTTCATCCATATAAATTGCTTAGCTTATCAAATTTCACTGTATATGCAGATGTTTTAATTCTTCTTTTATAATTTTTTCCAATACCTATTTTTTTTTAACCTGGTGCTCACAGTATTTGATTTCACATACAAAAATGCAAGACAAACAAATTGGCCACCGCCCATCATTGTTAGTTTTTCGTACTTTATATTTAATTCGTACACAAAGAATAATTAGAAACTCGCTGGATAACTTTGGTACACTTTTCAAATACGAAAAAGAACTTCAATATTGAATAATTTGACATAATATTTTTAAATAGTTTGGTAAAATTTAGAAAAAGAGTAGTTTTTTACAGGAATACAACTTTGTATAAAACATTTAAAAAACATCTTTTCAAAAAAATAGCAAATATGTCTTTATTATATATACTTATCTTGCCATAAAACAAAAAAAATTAGGCACTACAGAACATAAATATTTTTTTTCTTAATGCCATACCATATTCAATTTTAGAGTAATGAGGACAAGGGATCAATGGTAATGGTAAGGGTAATCAACAGGAGTAACTGTGGTTTGCATAGGAACTTTAGGTACACAGTTCAGAGACACAGTAGACAGACAGGTGCTTTAGTCATATTGACCACTGAACCCCCAACACATTTATTGATATACTGTATTTATTGTATAAATATACAAGGTGTGTTCAGAAAGTAACGAGAATTTTAATTTTTTGAACAAAATATTTATTTATTCTTCTACATTGATGTTGTCGCCTTCAAAATAGTCCACATTGGAGATTATGCATTTGTGCCAGTGCTTCTTCCAATCCTCGAAACACTTCTCAAACCCGATCTTTGAGATAGCCTTTAGTACTTCCAGCAATGTGCTTTTAATGTCATCTACAGCTGTAAAACAATGGCCCTTTAAGGTTCTCTTTATTTTTGGAAATAGGAAAAAGTCACACCGAGCCATGTCTGATGAATATGGAGGCTGGGGCATCGTTACAGTACTGTTTTTGGCCAAAAATTTACAAACAAGCAATGAAGTGTGAGCTGGTGCATCATCGTGGTGCAAAGCCATGAATTGTTTTTCCACAGATCCGGGCATTTTTTTCGGATTGCTTTACGCAAACGGCATTGAACTTGTAGGTAGTACTCCTTATTGACCGTTTCACCTGGTGGTAGGAATTCATGATGCACTATGCCATTAATATCGAAGAACACAGTAATCATAACCTTCACATTCGACCGCACTTGTCGAGCCTTTTTCGGTCTTGTCGAGCTAAAATGCCTCCAATGGGATGATCGAGCCTTAGTTTCGACTGTTATAACCCATGTTATAACCCAGTGCCTGTAAACCCATGTTTCGTCACCTGTTATAATATGTTTCAGTAATTCTGTATCGTTGTTGACTTCATTTAGTGACTCCTGAGCAACTTCACCACTGTTTTTGTTCAAAATTCAACAATTTTTGAACAAATTTTGCTGCCATACAAACGAATTTCATACACAAAACTTTGGAAA
The DNA here is from genome assembly GCA_022606455.1 of Callitettix versicolor. Lineage (NCBI taxonomy): Eukaryota > Metazoa > Arthropoda > Insecta > Hemiptera > Cercopidae > Callitettix > Callitettix versicolor. Next base: position 12,282,996 of record CM040190.1, read on the forward strand.
CAATGTCATGACATGATCCAATCGATATGCCAACATCATCAGCGACCTCTCTAATTGTGATTCAGCGATTGTTCATAACCATTTATTTAACTTTTTCCACATTTTCATCGGTTGTTAATGTGCTGGGGCGTCCAGGGCATTCGTTGTCTTCACGGCCTTCTTGAAAACGCTTATACCACTCGTAAACTCTTGTTTTACTCACAGCAGACTCACCATAGGCCTTTGTTAACATTTCACACACTTTGTTACACGTTATTCCATATTTTAGGCAAAATTTGATACAAATTCTTTGATCCATTTCTTTTAACAAACGAAAATCGCCGAGCTCGTAAAAACACATCTAACCTTAGTGGCTGTTACAGACAAAGTCAACAATGAAAACAGCTGAAAGTTTTATCATACTTCAAGGACATGTATACCAACATAATAAAAAAAATGTTTGACAATTGGACTCTCAAAGCCCGCGAAATTTAAAAATTCTCTTTACTTTCTGAACACACCTCGTATAATATATATAACAGTAAAATATATCTGTTTTAGCAAACCAATAAATTTATAAAAATGTTAAAAGCATAGATTATTACATACACCAAATATAATGTAAAAGTATTTAGTACAATTAAAATAACAACTTACATTTTTGACTTGTAGTAGAAAAATGCCCAGAGCTTGCCTACTTGGCCGTCAGTAGATATTTTCGTAGCAGTTAGACAATGATTGACCTTGAACCAATGCTGTTTATTAAAATGATGTGGCTAGATGTGTAGTTCAAGAATAGCATTTAGATTTGTATGGCTATATACATCCATTTAAGTGCAGCATGTGTTTTTTCTCAAAAAGGCAGCCAAAAAACCTTCCACATGAGCATATAGAGGTTAATACATCCTTCATAGAGGTACCCATCATCTAATAGCACCATTAATCTTCAAAGGCAAACTGACGTTGCCCATACATTAAACATTTTAGAACAACTAGATAACTGTTGTGTAGCAGAATTACTACAGTAAAATTGTTTGTTTATTTTATGAATAACCGTTTCTAAAAAAAATCTATTCAAGTTTCATTTTATTAAAGGAAGTATTTAACCTAGTGTATATTTGTGTTTACAGTTTGAAGGCTGCAGCAAAGCCTATTCCAGGTTAGAAAACTTAAAAACACATTTAAGATCTCATACAGGCGAGAAACCGTATACATGTGAATACCCGGGCTGTAGCAAAGCATTCAGCAATGCTTCAGACAGAGCGAAACATCAGAATAGGACGCATTCTAATGAGGTAAGTCGCAGTTATAATTATATAATATTGAACATGACCAAGCAGATGTTTGTTATGTTGCACAGAAACTAATCATTATTTTATAAAGAAAAAATCTGTACAATTCAAGTACAATAGCTTGCAGACATCTGCTTTATTTATACTGTCAACAAGTGTATAAATGTTTATTTACCTGAACACTCAAAGAAAGGGGTTTGTTAATAGTGTGAATAATACACAAGCTTTTTGAATGCTCATTTCAGTTATAAAAACATAAACACAAGCAAAATCGTTGTAAATATAGTATTGTTTGATTTAAAGTAATGTTCTAAAATGGATATTATACTTTCCTATTTAGAATTATAATGTATGTAATCAATAATTATCTGTATGTGCCATGAATTAAAGTGTGTTTTCATTTCAATAGTTAACAGTGTTGTCCTTTTCCAAACGCACTGAAATTATAGTAATATTAATTTTAAAAATCACTTGAAAGTTTTATTTCCTTGCAATCAATAAAATTAATCACTGATTTAAAGAGTGTAAGTCTAATAAAAGTTGTAAAAGTGAATTATTTAAAATGTTACCAACATAAGCGGATTTTGGAGAAGTCTCCTTGGGGAAGAGCAAGTAATAACTTAAGAACAAAAGCTGTTTCAATGTACGCACACAAACGCGTGCACACACACACACACACACACACACACACACACACACACACACACACACACACACACACACACACACACACACACACACACACACACACACACACACACACACACACACACACACACACACACACACACACACACACACACACACACATGTATTTTTGAAGTCTGTGTGCTTTTCAAATGGAACACATTTATGCTGATGATATTTATATTGTTGAGATTTGTTTCATGGTTTGAGTAATTCCTTATTTACAAGTAACTTCGGTAGAGTTATAACAAATGCAAGAAGGAAATTATCCTTAGCCATTTTAATTTTTTTATAGTTTTCTTGTAAATGTAATTAATAAACCCTACAAGTTATATTAATTAAAATTTTTATAACTGTTTCAAGCTGGTGGATATATGCCTATAGGTGAGTGTGTTATTTATGTTGAATCTCTCCCTTCATTTTTCTCTATGTTAATAATTTGTTTATATATATATATATATATATATATATATATATATATATATATATATATATATATATGTTTTACAATACTGAGTGTCCAATTTAAAACTTAATTTTTTAACCAATATTTTATTATATTTAGATTTAAATAAATAAAACAACTATGTTACCAATAAAATACTAAATACATAAAAATATATATGGTCTAATCAGAAAGCAAAGAACCACATCAAGCCCAGATCTCTCACCATTATCAATTTACTTTCCCCCAGCCTCACTCAGAGCTGTGGCTTATTCCTAAGCAATCAGGGCTGTTTCACTGACATTTTTTTTTTATGGAGGCCAAAAATGAAATCATGTCAAATGCAAAAACCACAGCCTTTTGTATAGTGTTCAGCCTATAGAAATTTATTGTGAAATCAAACAAGCGTGATGAAAATGCAAAGAACCATTTTCTTATGTAATAAAATGGTGCTTTACGTTTAACAAAAGAGATGAACGTGCATGGTGAAGATATCAGCCGCCTCGATGGCGTACTAGACTTTCACCCCGAGAACACAGGTTCGATTCCCGGCGAGGGCCTGGCATTTTCATACGCTATAAATCATCCCATCATCTGCATTAGCCCAAGTGTGCACAATAGTCGAACGTTAAACACCAAAAAAAAAAAAAAAAAAATAGCAGCGGCCAATTGTAAACTTTTCTATGACTAGATCATGCTATCAGAAACCATAGATGATGAATGTTGTCCGCAGTGATGTGTTTTATGATAATATTTGGTCTTATGCACTTGTTAAAACATAAGTGTTGCAACATTTCAAATGAAATATTTTTGGTCAATCTCCCAATTCTGTAAAGTCCTAATTCGGCACCCAGTAGTTATCACCTTTTCCCAAAAATGGACAGATTTTCAGGGCAACAAACTTCTAAGATGAAGTAATTAATGAGTGTAATATTAGCATTGACAAATTTGTGTCATATTATGGTAAGCGCTTCAATAACAATGGTGATTAAATTTAGAATTGTAAATAAAGTTTTGCTTTGATATCTTTTTGTTTTTGTTGAGGTATATACAGTCGTTTTTTACTTTCTGAATGGGTGGGTGTTCCAAATGACCATCAGTCACAACTAGGAGTACCTATAGACATTTCAGCATGTATTAAAAGTATTCTGAAAGATACTCTTTCAATAATATGATTCATTTATGTTATTTTTGGATCAGTAAAAGTAATATGCTTGTTTTTGTATATAGATGATTTCATTACACTTCATCAAACAAGTTGCTGTGTAAGATCTGGGGGCTTAGAAATATTTATTTTTACTTTTAAATAAGCCACAAAACTTCAAATAATAACTTTAAACAAGTCCATACGCAACTTAAATATTTGATAATTGTACAGTAAACATTACATTTAAATACATTCTGCAATAACTAAACACACATTTTTAAACAATGCCTATTGAATATATTTGTAATAAATGAGGCAGTTAATGGGTTTTGTTTGTATACATATATTTTGAAATATATTCAAAAAGTTTAATCATGTTTAATAGAATTTTAAATACATATGTTAGGTCACTTTGTGTGTTGTTTCTACTTTTTTTAAAAAATAAATAAAAATTCATTAAAATCCATTAATTAATATGACACCTTATTACTACCAGTAAACTTATTATCTGATAATAAACACATGTAAAAAAAAACTGGCAAAACACAAAGGAATTCATTTATATGTTACTTTTTTTTGTGTTTAACATCCAACTATTATGCACATGGGCTAATGCGATGATTTATAACATATGAAAATGCCAAGCTCTGGCCGGGAATCGAACCCGGGTCCTCGGAAAGCCTAGTACGCTATCAACGAGGCCACTGAGGTGGCTCTTTTATATGTTTAATCAGTTTAACTAATATAAGTTTAGATCAACTGAAATGAAGTACCAAAGTTTCATAAAAAACATAAAATAGGATTTTAACTTTATTTCAGTGAAGAGTTAAAAAGTTCCATAAAACAAAAACTGGAACTTGAAAATGTTACACTAATAATTTAATCCATACACAATTATATTAAGGCATCTCTAAATGTTTGTAATACAAAATGTTTAGTATTACAAAAAGAATAATATTAAAATTTATTTTATAAACAAATAATGTAGTGTTAATATTAGGTCCTACTGACTTAGGTTTAACCCTCCAAATAGCCTCATTTTTATGTTAAAGCCTACCCATATGCTGAGCTAAGCAAGCACTGATCTGGCAATTATAATATGAGGCACACAAATGTATCACAACATAATGGCTGAAATAGAACAAAATTAGTCATCACTATACAAAAATGTATTTGTATTTTATACAATTAGTTAAAAAGAAAAACATTTAAAATGTTCATTTTAATATATAATAATTTAAAATTCTTATTTTTCTATTTAAAATGGAAAGATGTTTTGTAATTTTAATAAGAAACCAAAATTAGAACTTGATTTTATTTTGCTAATTGAATTAAACCAACTGTTTTTACATGACTTTCTTTTTGGTCATGTTGAAAAGTTTGTCTTTTAAAAATTCATTAACTATTTTTTTTATTAAAATATAACTGTTATTACATTTTTAAAATATCCTAGCCAAAAATATGGGTCACAGTAATTCACCACTAGAGGTAATGTAAATTTTTCTTGTTGCCTAATTGTATACAGGGCCAATATATTTGGTTGTAATGATTAATTTTGTTTTATTTCAGCCTTTTAACTGATTATTACGTGATATAATTATGCACTCCATGTTATATTTAAAAAAACAGCGATTGCCTGGCTGGGCATAATCCAGCAAGCTCTTAATGCTTTGGGTCTTATAAAATACATAAATTTAATACAAATAATATTGTTTGCATGTTGTTTACAGTTAGTTAACGTAATTCAATATATTGTTTTAGAAACCATATGTGTGTAAAGCGCCAGGTTGTACGAAAAGGTACACAGATCCGAGTTCTTTACGTAAACACGTAAAAACAGTTCACGGAGCAGAATTCTATGCAAATAAAAAACACAAAGGCTCCCAAGGTAATGGAGAAGGAGGTTCAGAAGATGGTGTGGGCGATGCGTCACCATCAAGAAGTGATGAGATGCCACTAAGTGCGAAGACAGCGAGTGTGTCCAGTCCGAGCATTAAGTCAGAAGTGAGTTTGTTGAAATTGTTTATAAAGATTTTATTATTATAAATATCATAAACAGATTTTGAACTTGATAACCACAATATTTAATTTGTTGATAGCATGTTTGTCCAACATTTGTTGATAGCATGTTTGTCCAACTGCTGTATACAAGTCATTCACCAAAAAAAAGAGATAATTGACTGTACAGAAGAAATGGTTTATTAAATTATAACAAACATAAACCCTAACTGCCATAAAATTTTATTTTTGATTTACTCTTAAACTGTAAGTTTTTAGTTTGAAATTCGACATACTGATTTCTTTTATGAGTCTTTATATTAACCAAAATTTGAGCACTCAGTGTAACCTGTTATGTTTGAGTTCTTTTAGAACACTAATGCAGGAAAATATTACTAATGCAGGAAATATATTAGCTTGCAAAGATGGGAAACAACGATATAGATATTGTTGTTTTAATTCACATCCAGATTCAAACAATGTACGGAAGAAATAAAATCATTTAAACATGGTCATTTACAGTGGCAGGTATGCATTCCTGATGTTTTAGTTTTGGCCACTAACAGAGGTCTTGAAAGGTAAGAAGAATGCAACTGCTAAAAATAATCCAAGCTGCAGCAAAAATGGTCATTCCCCTTACAATAGCCATATAACACAAAAGGAACATTCTTAAAATTCCTAGGCGAGTTCAAAGAGTTGTTTTGTGAAAAAAATTACTAAAAAATATTTTGGTAATGCTTAGAAAATATTTTTTTTAATGTTTCTTCATTTTGAAAGAAATTTTGTTTTGTTTTGCAACTATTTTTTAAAATAATAATGGTCAAATTGTTCCTTTCTCAAAATATATTTCCAATCTTTATAATTTTCTGTCTTATAAATAACATTAAATAGGCAAAAGTTTAGAGAAAGAGGTTCAACAGCTATATGATACAATTTGAATTTCTACATATTTTACTTTTTATTTAGATTACACAAGATTACTTCGATTATCTAAGTGACAAGGAAAGCTCTGCATATGCAATTATCCAAAATTATAATCAAAACATTGTTTTAACTGAATCTGAATTTTTGTTTCAGGAAACTAATTCTCCAGGTCAGCAAGGAAGTCCAATGAGTGTAGTGCCTCATTCACATTCCTTCTGTGAAGAGCCTATCAGTGATAGTAACGTGAGTACATCGACTAATCAAGCGATAGACGACAACTGGGTGGAAGAGAGTCAGGACTTGGATGTGAGTATATTTTTTTGATTTTATGTCTAACATATAAATACTTTTAAATTTAACAATTTTCAAAAATGTCAAACTGATTTTTGTGCCAAGCTTGTTTTACATCAGGCAAAATTGCAAAGATGAAATTACAGCTTCAAACTGTAAGGAGAGTCAAATAGCTTGACTCTTATCATTTAACTATTTGAAGATATTAAATTTATGTTAGGTTAGGTAGTAAGTGATTTGTAATGTTTCTATTGAAATTAATTTTTGTGACTGAAATGTTTTCAGCTGTATGACCTACCAGCAGCTTTACAAGCAGTTGTAGGTTTAGCTCCTCCGCCACCAGTAGCGAGGCATAATAATCTGAAAGCCAAGCTTCAATCAAAGGGAATGTCCACTCTTCCACCTTTACCTTCAGCTCAATCTCAAGGTCAGTATTAGTATTCCGTAAATGTATAAATTAAAATTATTAATTTTTAAAGTATTTCCTTTACAGTCTAGAGCAGGGATTCTTAACCTTTTTTTTTTTTTTTTTTTTTTGCTTCAACCCCCCTAAATAATTTTTTTCCAGAGACCCCCAAATGTTTATAATGAGTTGCACAAATATCACCACAATTTAAACTTTTAATTAGGAGCAATTCAGTAATACAATTTGTTTTTAAATAATTTGTGTTTTGTAATATTAGATATACATTAAAGATATGGTTATTTTTATAGAAGCAGAAATTTAAATAAAATATAAATCATATAAATCACATAAATATATACAATTTTAAGAGATGGTTGTGATTGATATCCTTCGATTATCTTACTTATACCTGGGGAAATATTTGTTAATATTAATCATAAATTACCATGTTCTGATATCTTGAATTGATTTCTAAATTATTTAGCTAAATCTTGTCTCAACCAAGTAAGAACTTGGAAATACTAACAATAGTGGTTCGCTGATACTTGTTAATCTAACGTATTTTGGGTGAATATCTTTGCAACTTCAAAATTCAGCATATCCACTTGTTTGAAAGTTGATTTTGGGTTCCAAATTCTGTATGTTCAATCAATCTTCTTGTAGTGATAAATCAATATTGGCTACATCGCTTTCAAATGGTTTTATAATTCAAGACAGAACATTTGAATTTTTTACATCCTTGTAATGAACTTGATATTCTCTTTCAATGTTTTCAAATGTTTCGTGTAGAGTAGAATGTCGTCAGTCTGTTAACTTTTCAGTAACAGACAGTTGCGCTAAATTTTCAAATAAATAAAATCACTTCGCTGTATCATAAATATCAACAAATTGATCTTAGAACAAAATCCAAATATGACTGAATGAATGTGAATGAGATTCATGTTTTTTCCTTATAAGTTTGTTTGCACATTATTAAATAAAGAAAATATGTCTGCTAAATAAAATGGTTTTTTTATTCAATTAAATTTGTTGCCATAAGTTTTTCAATTTCCAAAAAGAATTCTATTACAGAATTAAGACGTCAATGAAACCTTGCAAACCAATGCCTTTTGATAACCATCAAACGCGTGTATGAAGAAGTAAATTATTATAATTTTCATCATTATTTCTGCATAATTGCGCAAAAAGATGATAATTTTTTATGAAGTGGATGTTAAGGGGTTAAAATGAAATTTATTTCATTGACTGCCAATAGACTCCCCCTTCCAAATTCAATCTACCCCTTCAATGTTCAATAGACTCCCAAGGGGTATCCTTTGAGAACCACCTGATTTAGAGTATCAACTAAAAGTATTTAAAAACACTGTATTTTATATATATATATATATATATATATATATATATATATATATATTATTATTATTATTAAAAGAAAATCGAGTATAGCTGAATACATACATATTAATTAACAGACTGTATCTGTTTAAAAAAATGGCATTAACTAATAAGGATTTCCTTTGTCCTGATTATTTAAGAATGCCACAAAACAAAACATTATTACTAAATTGTTTCTTTTGTTTATTAGGTATAAACCTATTTCTTACTGTCTAGTATTCTATTACTCACCTTGTTCGTTTAATCTCTCTTCATCAGATATTAGTTTCACTGATCACATAAAACAAACGATTTAATTTTAGTGAGAAGTATAAAAATGTAAACATTTTGTCTATGAATGTATAATTTTATTTCAGGTGGACGTCGTGGAATTGGAACAATTACTGAATTAAATCGTAGGATTACTGACTTAAAGATGGCTAGTAACACAACTGCTGAAATAAGAAGGGATTCCAACTCAACTGTCAGTACCTACTATGGTAGTAGCAAGTCAGCTGATCTCTACTCCAGTAGGCGAAGCAGTCAGGTGTCTCAGGTAAATTAAATATACATTTTTTTTTTTAACGTCCGACTAAAGTGCACACTTGGGCTAATGCAGATGATGGGATGATTTATAGCGTATGAAAATGCCAAGCCCTGGCCAGGAATCGAACCCGAGTCCTCAGGGTGAAAGCCCATTACCCTATCAACTAGGCCACGGAGGCAGCTGTTTTTTGTTTTAAAGTTCAGGTCTTTTCAAAAATAATTAGTCACTTGTATTTGTTAGCTTTTATAACAAAAAATTTCACAATACTGTAAGAGTAAGAGGCATGTAGCTGAGTGTATGACCTTTTCCAGTCGACAGTAATAAATTGGAAGAGTATATGGATTAGTGTTGCTGAGCACTTCCAAAGTAGCTCTGAAGGCTTGCTCTGCCCTTCATCAAATCAGAGCCAAACTTTTTCGATGGTTACTGAGTATGACAGGTTTGCCAAGTTTTATTACAACTGTGTGCACACAGTTGATCTAAATTAATTTTTCATAAATATGAATTAGAAAAACTTGCATGCTACTTTTGAACTCATTAATGACCAGAATTAGAAGCAAACTGTATGCTTCCTCATCTAAGTAAGCAGTGTTGGGTACAGCGTGATGAAAAACTTGAAAACATTGTAGCGTAAAGTTACTTAGCTATTCTGGGCAACACTAGTCCCAATATTCTTCTGTTCTAAATTCAACTATAGTCAAGTACAAAAATATTGATCAGCCAATGTGATAGGTAGTAGACATTCAATTTTATACATTATCATAAAAATGCCACGTCACAGTGTTGTCACCATGTTCTCAGCTCCAAATACAAAGCTGTCCTGTCCTATGTAGGACATGTATTGTATTCTGAGTTTCTCATGCTTTTCTACAAAAATATTATTTATTAATAATAATTTTATTTTCTTAGTACCCTGGTGGGATATATCCACAACATGAATTAACTGCTTGCGAATAATTGGTAGTCTGCTGTATTACATGTACAGCAGAACCACCAAAATTACTGCATACGTTCACCAATCCAATGCAACAATTCATAATTTGAAGTAATAAGTAGGATACTTTGAATAAGGATAAAAACATAAACATATGATATGATCAATGGTATAAATTCCTAAATGCTGATATCGCGGCAAGTGGCCAAAACATGATGCACATTTATAATAAATATAATAAAATAATTAAACCTATTTATTATATTAGAATAAGAACAATTGATTACATTATTTTGTGTTTGTTGAAATGTGTATAAGAGTTTAGTTAATGATAATACCTGAGGAATCAAATAATACTTATATGTAGTGATTTTAGCGCCCTTTGCTTGTTGTTCAACAATAGTAAAGTGAATTTGTATTTATTTATTTATTATTTAATGATATTGTTTCTGAAATAAGTAGTTAAGTTAATTTGGTTACATGGTTTGAGATTGTGTAGAGAGAGAGAGAGAGAGAGAGAGAGAGAGAGAGAGAGAGAGAGAGAGAGAGAGAGAGAGAGAGAGAGAGAGAGAGAGAGAAAATTACAGTTGGGTACCAAATTTTAAAAGCATAATAAAAAAGCCATTTTGTTTATTTCATTATTATATTGTACCAAAACTACTAAAGTTACAAATATTTTTTAACACTGCTGCCTAAGCTATTTAGTGATTAAATTTGATTATTTGATTACATTTATAATGACTTTAGTTGTGGATAGGTATAAAATAAACACTTTTTATAATAGTCGAAAATGAACAGGCTCCTAGTGCAAATTGTTTGTTAAAAAGCTAGGCTTCAAAGTGTTAGTGTTTGTTTGACAGGATCAGAGACCATGTAACTGGATTTTATTACATAGTTTAGTATTGTTGCGAAATAGTTTAAGGTTATAATTGTTTTTACATACTGCTTTGTATACAAAATAAACAAAGGTATTTATTTCTAAAAGTATTCTGGAAGATTTAGACAAAAAAAAGAAAGAGATGTACATGGCACTTAATGTTTTGCTATGTTTATTGTAACAAAATTACACTTGTAAACATTTTTTTAATGTTAAAAAAGGTATATAGGTGAATTATTGTATAGTTTTTAGTATATTTACAAAACACTCCAGTCTATAAAAGCTGATTCAATAAAGACTATTTTATTGCCTATTTTAATTCAAACTCATTAGAAATTAAAACAAAATTTTGTTTAGTGATACAAAAGCTATTTTTGTTTTACGTATTTATTTTATTTTTATTTAATCTGTTTTTATACTGGTATTTTTGACACGAATATAAATTATTTGCTGGTGTCCAGAGGGTTAGTGAATATTAATGGATCTGTAATTATATTTAACATGTTGGACAGGTTTCACATTGTCAGTCCCAAAGACCGAGTGTCACAGGTTCCTTTTACGATCCAATATCCATTGGTTCTTCCAGGAGGTCTAGCCAGCTTAGCACAAATCTGGTTTTACAGGTAATAGCTCTTTTTTCTAGATAAGATATTTACACAATGTAGTAAACTTTATTAACCTAAAGCTTAGCACACAATCTTTCACACAGCTCAGTGTTCCCAACCTTTTTGATTTGTATAGGCTACTCTTTAATTAATTAGCCTTACCTATATGTAAGACTCACAAGTTATTATTTAATCAGATTTAATTGTTGAGAAGTACACTTTTAAATCAGATGCTGCATCAAGTTTGCTGGGATAATTGTTCTTAATGACGAGGCTTTCTACTGAAATTCTGCGCTTTGAAATAGAAGTACAAAACTTCTTTTCATTATCCGTGAGTTACTTCTCACAGCTACCCAGAAGTTGGCAACAATATCTTCTTTTTTAAATCACTTTTTACAAAGCTGTGATAGGTAAAACCTTTTAAAAACCTTTCTTTTTTGCTTTTGAAAATTTTTTTTTAATAAATGGATTTTCAGTAGTTTTATTTTTACTACTGCATTCTGGAAAATATTATCTGAATGATACATGCGGTCCATATAAGTGTGTAAGTCTATAAATCCTAGGATAACTGAAAATCATTTTCTGTTTGAAGTCGTAAGTGTTTTAAAACCTTAACACACACATTCACAAACATAATTTCTAGAAATCAAATTTCTTTAGCAAAGAAAACAATCTCTGAAACATCAGTTCTGCATTTTCTGACAATTTATTTTTGCATCCCCCCCACCACCAAACTACTAACTTACCACAAATCCCAGGTCAGGAAACACTGCGATACAGAATTAACACACTGACTATTGATGCCGGATATGTACTTTCCAATATACTATTATGTGAACAAAAGCTTCACCAGTAGACCAGATTAATATTGGAAGCTGAATAATGGTTATTCATTAAAAATATAATTGCTATTGATTGAAAATAACAAATTAGTCATCACAAAATTAATGCTTAATTTGATTTGCATTTCTTTGTTGACAGTTAAGTTAGAAAATCCAACGTTTCTATTTGCAAGTGATATCCAAACCCTCCATATTTTTTTATGGTGATTTATAAAAATATCCTTATAGAAGATTAAACGTGTACGTGTATTACAGCATATTACAAAATAACATTTTATGTTACTGAATTCTTGTATTAATGTTAAATATTTATTATATAAAGAAATTTTCTGTATTTCATAAATCTCAAAAAAATATAATTTATACCTTACCAGCAAGTTCTCAGACCTGGTACCTTGAAATCAACCAAACCTAATATCTAGATAAAGAATGTTAAAATTGTGTATGTGTGTGTGTGTGTGTGTGTGTGTCTGTGTGCGCGCATGCAGTTCTCAAATATCTGTGTGTCTGGACTTTTAGTTCTCAAAACATAGGTTAAACAGTTACCTAGCCTGGGAAGTCTGCAATATATCTGAAAATACAAACAAAATTATTCAATGACGTCATTGAATTACATTTCAGGTGACATTATTGACGTGTCTCTTAGATTTTTTTATAAACTTTACATGTTATAGGTAATTAATGATATTACATACATAAGCTTTGTATTACAATATTATCTTAAACATAGTTTATATCAATTTATATATTTATGCATGCACAAACACACGCGCGCGCACACACACACACATACACGAGTATGCAAGCACGCTCACATTTGCAATTTTGTTAAACAGAAAAATTTCTTCAACAGTTTTAAAATGGCTGCCATTTTAAATCATTAAAAATTCTTAATTTTTTTGTTAAAACCAATTGTACCATCACAATTGTGTTTTACTTTTCAAATTTCAAATGAAGACATTTTTGTATAGTAGTCAGGGTTAATATTTTTATTTTTAATGTAATGTGAAAATTTAAAATGCTCATGTTATCAAGTTTTAATTCTGATTATGGCAGTTGACACAAAATTTCAAAAAGGTTTTAAGAAACTTTTTTTTAATTCACTTGTCATATCAACGTTACAGCTGTGTGCTGCAGTAACTGATCTTTTTTTAAAGGTAATCTTATTAATTTGACTTAAACTTTAAAACGACCTTATTAACTTGATAAAGACTTTTTAGATCGTGTGGTTTGTTATAGCCTCAAAATACTGGATGGAATACAATGGCAACATCACCGGCAGAAAACAGACGTATGTCGGAACCCTGTCAAGGTGCTGCTACTTGTTCCACCCCTCCACCGCGGCCACGAAGTGCTCATCCTCCAAATTCACCTCGTCCTCCAGCCTTGCACCCTAACCAAGAAGTACAGTTGGATGAAGTTGCGGAAGGAGAAATGTTGGAAAGCAAATTGGTTTTGCCCGATGATATGGTTATATACCTCAATCAGGTAACTGTAAGTGAATTGAAATCTATTTGTCGTTGTATATTATCCTATAGCTACTTAAGACTGTTTTTTATCATTATGTTATTGTAACTTCCCCAAAAAATTTTCTATAACATTTGATATTTTGAACTGTCTGTTTTTTTGAAGTTTGTCCTGCACAATTTAAAAGAAAAAAATATTCCAAATAATTGAAAATATTCTTTCTTTCAATGAAAGATATTAAAAATAAAACACATTATTAAAAGCATTTTATCTTGAATCCCTTGCCTTGTTTGCACTTACAATGCACTATGCAAGGATACAAGAACTTCAGATTAAAAAAAATTTTTTTTTTTTTTGTTTTTTGTATACTTATTAATTTTTTTATGATGGAATATCTTTTAGTCCATTGATGAGTTAATTTTTCATTTTGTTATTTAAAAATAAGCCCGACTACCGGTATTATAGGTATAATTTAAGACAAATGTAAAGTTATACATTTCAGATATTGGTAGCATTCTTGTTCTTAAATTGTTATAAATTTCAAATATTATTATTTTATTTTCAGGTGGCTGAATCAAGTAACCATTCAGGAGGCGGTGTTTTTGACAGCCGTGGTCCAGGAGCATCTCCCCAGCACCAAAGTACTTCAGTGAACACACCAGTATTACATAGATTGAGTCCTCGACCTGTGTGCCATAATCCAGCAAGTCCAATGCAAGCATTTCCACCAGCTTCAAGCCCTCATCGTGGACACATAACCCGTCCTCCAATGAGGCCAACAAACTTTTCTGGGCAGATTAATAGTTGTAGAACATTTCAAAACCAAGGAATGCCAGATTACAGAACGAATCCGAGTCCGATACAGGCTAGGTTAGGTTTGCAATCCTGTACACCAAGACCTAATGAACAAAACAGAGTTCCTATGCATCACCCGAACATACCTCTTATGAATTCAACTCATCACAGTAATAGCATGAGTCATACGGGTAATTGTGTAAATCCAAATCACAGGTTAGGTCATGCCGTCAGTCCAGCATCTTGTTGTCAAAGTTATAACCAGCAACAGCCACTAACATCACCAGCAGCGGCTACAACAGCACCACCTATTCAGCCTATGTTCCAGCCTCATCAAGCTAGGCACTGTAATTGTAACAGTCAGCATTGTAATCCACACCAGTACTGTCAACCGATACACCACTGTCAAAATCAAAATGTCCACTGCGGTGGTCATCAAAACTGTACATTGCCGTGTAACAACATGCAGATACAGCAGTGCAACATCCCGCAACAACAGTCGATGTGTAATCAAGTTTCACCTCAACATAACTGCATCAACCAAAACACATACTGTAACCAACAAGAGTATCATAACCATATGTTCAATCCGAACTGTGAAAACAAAGAGGAAATTCAATGCGGTGTTGTAAGTCAGTCATCAAATAATATGAGACAAGCGGCATATCAAAGGACTCTAGAGTATGTAGAACAGTGTCAGTCATGGGCAGTGTCGAGCAGTACACATCCTGCATCTAGTAATATGGTTATCAATGATATGACCTCTTCGTTGAACTCATTATTAGAGGAGAACAAGTACTTTCAAATGATACAGTAACACCTGTTGTGGGGAACATTCCTGAGAAGTGATAAAAAAATTTCAAACATAATTCTAATTTTATTCGTCTTAAGAAATAAGGTGATTGAAAACAAATTTGTGTTTCAACAAACTTTTTATTTTATTTTGTATTAACCCTTTAATCAGTACGACTCAAGGCCATAGCGAAGTAATACTGTGGTGGGTGAAATCATTAATATATTTGTATGTAAATGCTTTACATTTATTTGTAAAGGTAAAAATTAAAACTAGTTAATATATTTAAATGATTAAGCAATTTTTTATTAAAAAAATTAGATCTGCAAGTAAGGGGAAAATAAAATAAAATATTTTTTATTATAATAAAAAGGGATTTCGTACAAAAACCACCAAAAAGCTTCAAGTGGGAGAACAACACATTGAGATAGTGAAATAATTCAAATATCTTGGGGAATGGATCAGCTGGAATGCTCTAGAGAAAAAAGCTATGGAATCTAGGAGAAATAAAGTTGAATTAGCCTTCCAACTTACCAAGGACACATACAACAAGAAGTCCCTCTCCTGGAATACAAAGATAAGGCATTATCATACTGTAATTAAACCAGAAGCCTTATATGCAGCTGAAACATTAGCTCTCACAACCCAGGGCCCACTTGAAAGGCTGGAGATCAAAGAAAGAAAGATATTACGAAAAATCTTAGACCCCAAATTCCGTAACAACCAATTACTCCACATCAGTAATGAAACTCTTTACCAAAAAACAAACACTATCAGACACAATAAGAAAAAGGAGAATTGATTTTTATGGGCACATCCTCCGAATGGACAAAAATAGACTAACCAAAAAAATATTTGACTACTTTCGCAGTAGAAGAGCCAAACCACTTTGGTTTAGAGAAACGGAGAAAGACATAACAGAACTGCAGATCACTGACACTATGCTCATGGACAGAACAGCCAAAACAATAACCAAGGACAAGAAGCAACGGTTCCGAGGCAAAGTCAAATCCAAGCGAACGATCCAAATCTCTGACGAAGAAAGAAAAGCAAGATCGCAACGTATGAAGCAATACTGGGCTACGAGGAAGGCACAGAACATTGAGAAGTGATTGATTTTGTGTACCCCAAAGTTGGGTGAAACAAATAAAGAAAGAAAGAGGGATTTCATGTAAAAAAAACAATTAAAAAAATAAATGCCAAGCAACTATGAATGAAAGTTGCTTCATAACTGTAAACACTGCAGCACACAATTGTTTTTTGTATATCAATATTGACCTACATTAGACGAACAATACTTTCTACGTAATAGAGGGTGTATAATCTATAAGAAATCTCTCTCAAGACAAAATCCACCATTATTTCATGTACTTTTCTTTAAAGTTTATTGCCCATATGTCCCAGTAGACTGTAGATCTAAAAATTAAAATAAACTACAATACTAAAAAAATGAGAAAATCCAAAACAACTGAATGGTGACAGAAGGTACAGCACTATCTTCAATGGTCATAGGATTGCACTGATTAAAGGGTTAATTAGTCATTTTTAATTAAAAAATTACCTCAGTTCAAACTCGGTTTGGTGACAATTGAGAAAAATGAACTTGTTATAGTAGAAATAGATATTTATAGCAAAATTTATAACTACACAATTTTTAACAACAATGATTGTTTATTGCAACTATTTTGATGTGGAGTGACGCTAAAAAATAACTTTCATTTGCATGTTTACAACTATTGCCTTTGTTATCAAAGTTTTATTTAAGCAAAAACGTTATCGTTATAACATAGGGTAAAAATGGAATAATCTTTTATCATTATTCCAGCAATCTCAAAACTATGTATTTGCATGAATATTATTTTTTCCTTAGGAAATATTTCAATTTTTATAAAACATTACTGAAAACCTTCTATGAAGTCATTAAATAATTTCATTTTAAACTGAATTGGATGTTTACACTTTTAAAGTCTATGAACCTTGTCGGTTATATTGAATATGTTCCCAATAAGACTAATGTGAATTAATGGTACAGATTAGCCGTTATTTGTTTAAATAAAATTATATTTGATGTCTTGTTTTAAAGGTCTTTTATATACACATATCTGTCTTTTACTCTTGTATATATTTTTTGCTTTGTATTTTTTACTCTTATATCCGTAACACACACACACACATACACACAATCAATATAAAAAGTGGATCACATTCCCACATACAAAAACCTAAAAATGAGTTATTGAACATATATTTTAACAAATAAAGAATTAATATGTTTTGTATTGTAATATTATTCTTATAACGAATAAATTCAATGTATCCGACATGATCTACAGACTCTTAAACAATTTCCCTAGGTCTTTGAAGATTTGATTGTGTAAAAGAGGACGATTTTGGCTTAAATCGATCAAAACATTTACCTTGAACAAAGATAAGAAAAAATGAATATTGTTAAAAGTTACTAAAGTGTAAGCTATTCTCCACAAGACCGTTCTGTATTTAGTATGCTGACATAACAGTTTAAACACTGAATTACCTATTAGTCTGTAACAACCCTACATTTTTTTTTTTTATTAAATGACAAGTTATGTCAATTTATATTGTCACCATCAAATAATTACCACTCCTTGAACAAAACAATCTTTCACAGTTAAATCTATGGAATCAACATGCATGGTCCACAGTTGAATATCAAGTGTGCAGTGATTATTGGAAACGCCACCACTCCCAAACTTACGTTTATCTGTTTATTAAAATGTTTGCATTGAAACACTGCTGTTCTAGAGTGCATATTGTTTACCCTTGTTGCTTGTAGAAAATTCCATAATAATCAAGCTATTGTGTGTGCTAGATTAACAGATGCTCGATCCTCCCACAATACAAGTTATAGCAGGAGTAAATGAATGATAAGGATACAAAAGATAAGTGATTCAAAAGAATATGAATAAAGAGGATAGTCAGGTTTCTGACTTCCTTATTTTAGTCCTTAGGGACCATGGGGGGGATAAGGTTGATGACCTATCAGGTGCAGTTATAAGGAGAGGGTAGTATGGCCACTTATTTCTCACATTCCAGTATGGTCGTTAAATTCATTAGTAACTTTTTTCGCATATTCCATAGTTACCCCATTTGAGGAATAAGTATATGATCCATGACCTTTATTCCTTGGATCCTAAAGTTGCCTTACTATTTTTTAGAGTAATGTGAACACCTAGTGCATGCACAAATATTTAACTATTTTTATACTCATTTATGTAACATATTCATACATAGTTTATTCCTACATGTATCAAGTTTCACAGCAAATAAATCAAGTACTCTTGATAGCATATCAAATAAATATAAGGTATACTATTATCACATTTAAGTTTTTTTTCTTTCCTTAATGTTCATACTTTATACCAGTTAGACTAATGAGGACGAGGGATCAGTGTTAACAGCAAAGGAAAAGCAACAGGATCAACCGCGGCTCTAATTAAGAACCTTAAGGTGTGCAGTTCAGAGATGCAGCAGACTGACCAGTGCTTTAGCAACATTTTAAAATTTATGTAAGCAAATCATAGTGAAATTGTATGAGACCTAGGTAGAAATTCTATACAATATACGTTACTCAGGCAGAAAAGAATTGTTTGGGTTTATTTTTGTAAATAACTTTCGAAAGAATTGAAAAAAAAATTGTTGCAACTAAATTTGTGTTTAAAATATCGTACAATGTACATTTAGTCTTATTAGAAATTAATTTGTGTTTGATCTCATTATTAAATTTGAGATTACACTGTTTGTATATAAAACTAGAATACTCAGAATAAGTTAAGAATTAATTGAAATTAATTTATAGATTGCTGAATAATTTATAAAAATGAAACAAATATTATTTGCATTGTTAAAAGTAGTAGGCCTGCACAATTTAGTTTTTTTGTGTGTAAATACTGTATAAAAATAATGTTAAAATTTTTGTGAATAGGATCTTCAGTATTAAGAATAGTGTTACTTAAGAGCTTCATACAACTAAAAGTGGCCTATTTGTTATTTTTTTATAATGTTGAACAGTCAGCATATATATATATATATATATATATATATATATATATATATATATATATATATATATATATATATATATATATATATGATAATATGTTTCATGAAATATACAACTTTATTTCTAAAATATTTTTTGTATTTTAGTCATTTTTCCTGCAAGTACCAGTTCCTACATCAAATCCTCTTCATTATAAATTCTTTATCAATAGTCTGAATTATAAATAACAAATGCAAGATATATGAGCTCTTGAAAATCATATGATAGTATCTTACTATTAGACAAAATATTCCAGATTTAAAATATTTTTTGTATACAATAATGTTGATAAAAAAATGTTTATTTTTGTTAACCATTAGACTAAAAGCTCGCTTCCATTTGTGCAGCACACAGTTGTCTTGTTGATGTAATGGAAGCGAATTTCCACACACCATTAACGTTAAATAATGTGGCCCTTGCGAAATTCTGCACTATGAATTAAGAGTAGTCATTGGGGTGAGGGCGGTAGTTGGAAGGAAAGGAAAACATGTTTAAAAAATAAATCGAAAAACAATCAGTTTGAAATAATAATCACAAATTTATGGGTCATTGTAGTATACACATTTCAATACAGATAATTGTTTTTCTTAATACAGATTTTTACAGAGCATTACAATACGTTGATGTAAACGATATATAATCTTGTACTTTTTGTATTTGATTTTCTTTAATGTATACAAACATGTTAGTTGATTTAGTTACCCTTGAAAAGGCTACATACAATTGTCCATGAGTAAAGACGGCATTTGTAAATACAGTCCTGCTCTTTGAAGTGTTTGTCCCTGTGAACTTGTTTGTAGTGATAACAAACACAATTTTAATAGATAACTGTCTTCTAGTCAATTGAAAGGCATGCTTGGATCAGATGGCATTAAGTTTATCCCTAGTATTACTACAGTTATCCCGTTGTCAATGAACTGAGCATTCATTGTGAAATCATTGAGTTTAGATATTGAATATAAAAAACTGACAAGGTCATGTAACTCATAAGTTTAATGACTTATAAGTAAATATTGAAATTGTTCTTAGCCCATTATGCAAAAAGTGGCATTTGTAATGTGATTGTCTATCCGTGATTTACGTAGACCTAACTTTACGTAGAAGTTAGCTACGTAAAATATACTAAGTATTGTCTAATTTGTGATGCCACACATCCATGATGCTGTTTTGCCTATGACAGTTATTGTAGATAAAAGATACTTATCTTTTATGTTAAAGTTTTCTACAAACAGTAAGTTTTAGCGCAAAATCGTTTTGTAAAGTCAGAAACCGGTTAAAAAATCTTCCAGAGTTGAGGTTAATGAGCCTCTTTATGCCTGTAGGAATAGTATGTGCTAAGAAAAAGGGATGTTGACTAGAGAAATAATATATATGATAATATTATGTATATCATAAACATTTTTTCCAAGAAAATCAAACAGCATAAAATTAATTCTGGTAAGAGCTTGGATCAGTTTTAGCAGAAGCAATAAGTTCTCTGTGGTGCAAGATTTTTCATGGGAGCCTTTCCCTCCCCCTCAAGTAAATACATTACTAAAAGAGTAACTCTATAAAGCTAACTATTCATCTGCCAGTTAACACTTATCTAGTTTTTTCTCATTCTCCCAAACACACTGAACTAGCTCAACTCCTCTGTAGCATTCATAAAGCAAGATACAAATTATCGGATGTCCACATCGTCTTTCAGAAAGTAGATGTATTAAAAGAGCATATTCCAAGAGAAAATTTAGTTACAGAGTTATTTTTATAAGTGTATTTCGTCACATCGGAGACATGGCTTCAGCACTGTCTTCAAATTACCATTGAAGACCAAGCTTCTCTCTTTGGTAGACATACTTGGTGTAAATGACATACTTGATCAAACACAAGACAATAATGCAGAACAGGGAAGGAAAATTTGATAAATTTGCTAGCCAAAAAATGCAGAATGAGTGAGTACTTTTGCATTCACTGTTCTAAGGATATGTGTGGTGAACATCAAGGAAAGTAGTTTTTCCAGTACACAAAAGTTTTACTTAAATTTAACAAATATGCATATTAACAACTTTTGTGTAATGAAAGCATTTTTAAATTTATGATTCAAATTATATGTTAAAAACACAAATATATGAATTAAAACATTAATATCACTCAAAAAATGTCATGATTTTAATTATATGCTAAATAGTCTTCTAAAAATCATCTATGTTTTCATTCCCATACTGTTTAAATATATTTATATAAAAATGTAGTCCTACAGGGTTAAAGAAGATTTGATCATTACTTAACATACATAATTATTAGACGTTTTATGTTTCTCCATTAAAGGTAAAAACGTTGTTTTTAATGTACTACTAATATTTAATTATATTTATTAAAGCGAATTCCCATTGGAAAATTGATTATTGTAGCAGCTTTTACTGCAAGATCTACATGTGGGACTTTGAAATAGGCACACTAGTGACACCTAGATCATTTCTCAAGGTGCCATTAACGTTTTTATATAAATATATTTAGGCTAAACATTGTGATGTAAACATTGACTGCTTTAAAATATAAGGATGAAAATATCAATGTTTTTTAGGATTTTTATAATGATACTGTTAAACATATAATTAAAATCATTTATGTAATCATGAAATTTTTGGAGTATTATTTATGTTTTAATTCATATATTTGTGTTTATTTAAACATGCTGTCTTTAACGTAATTCGTTATTATTCTTAATCCATAAAAAACCTAGTTTGTAATGTTTAATATAACTTTAAAATTCTGTGTGTGTGTGTGTGTGTGTGTGTGTGTGTGTGTATGTGCGCGCGCGCGCGCGCGCCTAATTACCAATGTTGCAGTCTGAAGTCATAAACTGATTTGTTGTTAACAGAAGTAAAATGTGCTCTAGTAAATCAATTAGATTGAACAACATCTGTTTTTTTTTCTAAGTACAATATTGATATATTTATATATCGGGACAAAACATGGATGGTGAAAAAACATCACCATGAAACCATAAATATTTTTACAATAAAACATCCATATTCCAAAAACATTAATGCAAAAGTGGGGAAATTTTAAAGTGCTATGTGGGGGAAATATTATTTTTTTACATGGCTGCACTGACCGTTGGGTTCAGCTGTCAGCTGTGTGCAAACAAACTAGTCAGTGTCAGTGTCAGTACTGTACTGTGTGTCGTATTTGATAGTGTTTATGATTTGGGATGTAGGCTATTTTGGTTTAGTAGGTATAGTTCAATTACATATTTGACGTACGTAATTGTATTCATGTGATTGATACATTTAATATGATGGTGCCAAAGGTTTTTTATGAAAGGTAAAAATTGTACCTTTTCTAAGGATACGCAATTAAATAAAATTTTGTAGGTTTTGTAAAACAGATTGTTGTGGACTACTTTTTATATTAATTTATTGTTCTTCTTGCTTTATTTTTTAAGAATATTTTTGATGTTTTTAAAATTACTAGAAAAAATTGTGACGGATCTCATGTAATTATGTGGACTAATTTAATTTACTCTGTTAAGAGATTTATGAAATATAACTTGGTTAAGCCTTGATGTATTGGTTGTTGAAAAATGGTGATAGTTAATGATACCAAGAAGGCACTGGAATGCAACACAAGCATCCAGTTTTAAAAGAGGGCATAATACAATTTTTTGGAAAAAAAAAATACTAACCTGTTAAGGTGGGTAAAGTTATAGCTGCTAGATAATGGAATAGACCTACATAATACAATATCAGATAAATATACATTAGGTGTACATGGCTATATTTTCCTTTTTTTTCTGTCAAAACGCTTTATTTCATGCCTATGTGTAATAAAAGTATAAAAGTGAGAGAGAGATACCAGAAGATCAAATAAAAGTGAGGAAAATACTGGAAAAAATTACTCCTAACCTAATCATTACTATTGTGTAAAATGAACCATTATTATTATAATATTTGAATAAATAAATAAAATTAGCCAATTTTGATTAGGCCTACTGATCCTGTAGTCAATTATGGGGAGTAATACTTTGCATATTAAATTTTCTATGCTCTATGCAATGTAAATGTTAATATTGATATTACCAAGTAGTTCCTTTGGATCAATGGAATCAATGGCATCATATAAACCATTGAAAAAATATTTTTGATAAATATGCAGTGTAGGTTGTTTTCGATCTTTCAGTAATTTTGTTCCACTAAAATGCTTTATTACATGCCTAAATTTAATAGCCTAAAATGAAAAAGTGCTGAAAGTTATGTTAAGTACAATAAAAATCAAAAATAAAAGTGATCTGCATAACTACAAAATTACTACTGCACGAAAGTAGATAACACGTTCTTGATCACTAAAACGATAAAAAACCGTAATTTTTTTAAAAAAAAGTACTCGGTAACCTAGCTGACATTGTTGTTGGATGGTGAACCTGACTAACACAGATGTTGGGTGATAAAATCATCTTTATTAAAAAAAAGTGCGGATACCTAACTGACATGGTTGTTGAGTGAAAAAGCTATTGAATTAAACTAGTTACTGGTAATATGTTTTTGATCGCTAAAACAATAAAAAACCTTTATTAAAAAAAAATATTTAGTGAACTAACTGACACGGTTTTTGGATGGTGAACCTAATACAAAAAAAGGAAAATCACAAATAACAGATAATATTTTAACAATGTTTTCATTATGAGAACGAACCAACAAAAAACAATTAAACTTAGTATTTTGTAATACTGTCAATGTGTAACACACATGTAGTTAATAATTATATGCATAACGAGTAAATTGATGTTTGAACTTTAATACGTTAATGCAATGTAAACAGCAATAATGTCAACAATATAGTTCTGTAAAAAATTCCATAAAATCATAAGTAATATTCTAAAAATTATTTTCCGTGATTAAATATGTGTTAATTAGATAATAAAATGAAACAAAAAAATATTCATAAATCACTGTTTGAAAAAAACAACATACACTGCACAAATACCATATTTTTGGACAAACTTTTAGATTTTATTTTATTTTTTTATTTTTATATTTTATTTATTTTTTTATATTGTTCTTTTAATCAAAAGTAGGATAATAATATAAAAATTCATAAAATTGATCATGATTTGAAATCTTCTAATGGATGTAATTAGAAAACTAATAGATTTTAAAAGCTGAAATTTGCACTGCTTTTTTCAGATTTGTTTGTACTTTAGATTTACATACCATATTACAGAAAAAAAATTGAATGTAAAAAAAACATTAGTATAGAAAAATCTTAAAAACACCTCTTCTATTTTTTTCAAAAAAATATATTTGTTTTGTATACTGTTTTTGTACTTGCAAGCAAAGTATTACCATGGTTTCGTTAGGAGAACCTAACAAAATAAAATATAGGTTTGAAAGGTCATGTTCAAAAATGTTATTTTTTTTCTCTGAAATCTACCAGTTGTTGAGAGAAAAGTATCCAAATCACCTTGTATGATTTTTTAAAAAGTTTTGTGAACTGAGACCTAAGAACTTGTAGCTTGGTAAAGTATGGGTTTGCACTGAGCATAAAAATATTAAGAAACACATTTGAGGTCATAATGATTTGTCAAGGTAACATATAAACAATGGGTTACAGTAAAATGGTATATAAACTTGTCATTATAAAACAGTCAAAATTTTATTGAAAACTTGTTACAAAACCTGTCCAAATTATTTCATACCAAAGAGGTAAACAAAAAGAAAAACCAAAGTGCAAATGTAAATATGGCGTATTAATCTGATTCATGATGTATGTATCAATGTAATTTTGTAAAATTATCTTTTATTTTCTACCTTGAAGTTTTTACTTACATTGGACAAGCAACATTGCACCCTGTTATTGTTTATTTTTAAAAAAATATGACAAATTTAGGTATTTATAGTAGCTTAAATGTGTTTCTCTAAAGTAGTTTGGGGCATAATGCTATAGCATTTTATGCCTTTCTTATGCTTTTTTATGAAAGTTTAAATACATTGTTAAGTACATTAGCTTTGTGTTATAATAATTTTGAAAAGTTAAGACTACTAATTTTATCAAGGTTTTATTTTTGGAATTCATGTGTATGTAGGGCATCTATGGGGCTCTAACACAATGCAGAGTGTAATTTTATGCGAACTACAGTGTAAAATATTGTATTTCGTTAGGTTCCCATATTCATGTCATGATAATATTTTATATGCAAGGAGATAAAGAGTATGGAACAACTATATTTAAAAAAAATTAATGTTTTTGAGATTTTCCTGCCCTAAGATTTTGTCTGCATTGGATTTTTTTTTAAATTGTAGTAATACAGTCTTATTCTTATAGCAAATATGATTATAATAGCAAATATTATAATCATTGCTACATGTAGTGCTATCTCACTGATGTAATGATTTTGATCACATTTTGCTTCAGTGTAAGTATTCTTTAAATTCTAAAACAATAAGTATGGATTGCTAGCTCTCCAAAAATAAAGTACAGGAAGTAAACAAAAACCTGAAAAATCTGCCTAATTTATCAGAATGATTTTTGTTTCAGTTTTTGTTTTAATTTTATGTATATGAAAATTCATAACTAAAATCAGTGTGACAATTTGAAATAAGATGAATTCCTGAAATAATTCAAAAAAATACAAGAATTAACCATGTTTTTGATTATTATTATTTATTTATTTTTAGATATAGGCTATAATTTGGTTTACAGCAAGCCTTTTAGTGTTTTTGTAATCGTTAATTGTTTTTTTTTTCTTATAGAATTTAAAAGTTGGACACAGATATAAACAATTCCACAATGGATACAGCGTCACAAATAAATGGTAAGTTATGATTATAGTAAAGCTGTTTAACAGACTTAAGCTCAGCTTTGAAAGGACCAAATGATGATATATCTGAGTGGCAGTGTTAAAAAAAATCAAGTTTTAAAAATTAGTATGTAGTAAGTAAATAAGATTATCGTTGCATTTATACATTATTTTTATATGTATAAAAATAATAAAATACAGCATGTATTTTTATATATGCTGTATATATGTGATTAAATATTTAATATTGTATTTGTATGCATAAAAAACATAAAGAAGAATACTGTAGGCTTATATTTAAAATACAGCATCAAAAATAATTACTGCATAATCCTAATCGCCTCTGGGTTTATGTATAGTTGGGACAGATTAAACATACAGCTCGGTTTTGAACAACTATAGTTTCAGCAGAATAACAAATATTGACAGCTGAGACATTCTTTTGTAATAATTCTGACCACACTTATTTGACATCTGGCAACTTCTTTAAGATCTGGTTCAGCTAGACGTGCTGCATCGTGCAGAACCTAGTGTAGAATATTCTGGAGGATCTCGTCCACCACGCCAAATCGCCTGGTGGAATTTACATTCCCTCTCTTCTCATTCATCACAACTTTCGTGAAGTACATTTAATTTTATATTTCTGTGCAAAGATTTTATAATGGATCCCCATCTGAGGAAAAAGAAGAAAACTGAAAAAAAGGCTGTAAGTTTTTTATTAAAATTATTATTACCGTAAGTGTTATTTTCTGTAAGATTATAAAATTGGGAAAAGTTAGGAGAAATGTTGCAAATCAATTTTACTGTTTTGAAACAGTTTTTCATTTACAATAATAACATGCAGTTAAATTTGTATTTTATCAGTCTCAAATAGATTTTTTTCCAACAAAGAGCCCCGCAAGAGGTACAGACTAGCAGCACCTATTGAGAGGATTTAGACGTCCCTTGCGGTACCCGAGTCTAACACACACTTACAACACTACACTTATGACTTTAACTCACACTTACATTTAGGGAGGCTTTTTTATTATTACATTTTATGTGCTTTTCACCTTAAAATATTTTTAAAAAATCAAAAAGTTTGAAAACAATAAAAAAAAACAGAAAAGCCCATCACAGGACTAATATTTTTAGTGTTCAGTGACATCCACTAGAGCAAAAAGAAAAAAAGCAGGAGACATTATCCAAAGAGTTGTGAAATGTCATGGTTCTCCCATTCTAGTGTTTCTATAGGTATCGCCCATCCGAATTCGCCGAATGGAAAACATTTTTCTTTGGAAACTTTTTATGGTCTCTGAGAAATTCTCCACGGCACTTCGTTGTTCTGTCTAGTGGATGTTGACATATTCATTTATATTCTGCAGACAGCAGAATAGAATGTTCTTTAGGTAATTTCTGTTCTCTATAGTGCTGAAGGTCTAGGTGGGCGATAACATTTGTATACCATCAGCAACGTTTACTCTACTGGTAATCTTCATCTTATAAAATGCCTAATTAGCAGACTCCATAACTGTTTAATCAACTTACTGGTGTATTACATAAGTTATCATCTGAAAGAGATAATAATGTTACTGAACAGAGGAACTGCATCAGCAATAAAGAAAATTACAGTAAACCCTCAATTATTGGACATATGTGGAAAATTTTGGTCTGATTTGTGTGTGTGTGTGTGTGTGTGTGTGTGTGTGTGTGTGTGTGTATATATATATATATGTGTGTGTGTGTGTGTGTGTGTGTGTGTGTGTGTGTGTGTGTGTGTGTGTGTGTGTGTGTGTGTGTGTGTGTGTGTGTGTGTGTGTGTGTGTGTGTGTGTGTGTGTGTGTGTGTGTGTGTGTGTGTGTGTGTGTGTGTGTGTGTGTGTGGGTGTGTGTGGGTGTGGGTGTGGGTGTGGGTGTGGGTGTGGGTGTGAGAGTGTGAGTGTGTGTGTGTGTGTGTGTGTGTGTGTGTGTGTGTGTGTGTGTGTGTGTGTGTGTGTGTGTGTGCTTGCATAAAAACTTTAAACCATAATTAATATTTATCTCTTCTTTGTTTTCAGACAATTTAAGTGAGGAAAATATAACAAATTTAGTTGTAAAAAAAGAGAATGAATTTATTTTTGATATAAAAATTAAAGAAGAATTGGATATTGCAGAAGAGGAATTGTTTGAGAAAGTCGAGCTTATTACAAAAACAGAAAATTTGGAAAATGTTTTAGATAAAAATGATTTTATTAAGGAAGAAGAAGAAGAACTTAGTGAAGAGGAATCGTTTCATAATTCAACAAAATTATTTGTCGATGACTTTAATAAAGATGAACAGGAAGTGGAGTTATTTGATAAAGAGAAGGAAAATGTTTTGGTTAAGGAGGAAGAAAAAGAAGAAGCGTGGTGTTTTTGGTAAGTATGGAAGTTAATAAAATAACTGACTGTTTTAATTAGTGATTTGTCCTAGAAGAAAAGAAAATACTTTACATAATGATAAAACTAAGATTTCAAAACGTCAGCTATGTTATGACACCCAAATACAAGTAAAAAATCTTTTTTTTTTAAACTATAACCATATTTCTGTGTAATGTGATCAAACAGCGGAATGAGTGGCGTGGAAACACTGACCAATGAGTAAGACAAGGCTCAGTCTAACAATCTGTACACGTCATTGTAAACCTACACGTAATTCCATGTGTACTGTTTTTTTTGTCCAAGCTGTAATTATTGCTATGAGTGAAAAATTTCACAATGGAACAGACATAAAATTTGGTCTCTTAACTTTTTTAAATTTTGTTATCACATAAGTTAGAACTAACACAGACCTAGTAAAGATTATATAAACTTTGCAGTTTATGCATTTGTATGCAGTGCAGTAAATTATCTTATTTTGTATTTTTTTCAAAAAATTACTGTAGAAAATACAGTAATTCCTCAATACTGACAACCTTATTAACCGTGAACTTTTTATACGGTAGACATGAATCAACATTAACATTCACAACTCAATATTTGCGACGAAGTGGAGCCTAAAATATAAAATTACATTTGTTAAAATGATTGTCATAGTTTACAATTTAACCAGGACTGTGTAATAGGCAGGAAACAACCGGTTACGACTGATACATAATATAATACATTCAAATTTTGTAAGTACGCCTAAGAATGTTTATTGAAAAATATTGTTCCAATGAGTTTAACCAACGTTATCATGCTTTCATAAAATGTCCAATGTATCGAATATGGAAAGAGATTAATGTTTAACATTCGTTTAATGACACTCAAAGACACTTCAATCCAGTTTCCATAACTGGAAACTGATAACAAAATTTTAAACATAATGAATATTGTGCAAAGAGCCTTCTCTACCCTTCTAGTGATAAAAGGATAGGATATTGGATTGTATTCAAACTTGAGTGTGTGGGTAATGAGATATAGTGAGCAGTAAAAACCTACTCATTTTTTCATGAGGACCTTCATTATTTGTCATGAGGGCAAGGAAATTACTTTTTCAAACATTTTTAAAAACTGTCAAAAGTATTTCAGGAATGAAAGAGTTACATGCAGGATTTGATTTGAATAAAACATAATATTTTTAAAGGCTTTATATATGATATACCAGGGACAGAAAAAAATGTTCATATCAAGTGTTTACTGATTGATGTGCTTAAATAATTTTGTTAAAGATGATTCTTTTAATATTAACTAATTAATACAGGTACGTGTACCTGTTCCTCATTTTAATATTAACCCCGCAGGGGGTGCAGACTAGCTGCACCTATTTAGAGGATTTAGGCATCCCTCGTGGTACCCGAGTCTAACACATACACTTACAACACTACACTTACGACTGTAACACTTTACACTCACACTTACATTTAGGGAGGTGATAATAGCCTCTATTTGCTCTTCGCCTTAAAATAACAAAAAAAACCTGTTCCTCATTTTAATATTAACCCCACAGGGGGGTGCAGACTAGCTGACCCTATTGAGAGGATTTAGACGTCTCTCACGATACCCGAGTCTAACACACACTTACACTTACAACACTACACTTACAACTTTAACACTTTACACTCACACTTACATTTAGATAGGCGATAATAGCATTAATGTGCTTTTCGCCTTAAAATAACAAAAAAAAATTTAATATTAATAATGAAATGACAGTTTAATGGCAGTTAAATGGTATCAGTATTTATCCAATATAAATTACTGCAATATTTTCAATTACCGAAAGAGCTTTTGATGTGAAAAACATTTTAAAAATTTATGCTGGGTTTCAGTAGCCATTATAAATGATAATAATTGTAATCTTTATTAAAATTTTATGAAATTTTAATCTTCATAACTTCAATAGCTCAGGCTGATGCTTGAGCTAACATGTACACACATTTTCTTCTAAACACATTGCTAGACCTAAACGGATTAATTGGTTTTGATGAAATTTAGCAGTTGATACAGTTTTGTCATTTCGTGGTACTAATTTTATAAATGTTTCAACAAATTTTTCAAAAAACCACTTGGTCCTCATTATTATACCTGGCATAAAGTACATTATGCCACATTGTGCAAAAAAAAAAAAATTATTGAAAAATTTGTTAGAAGTTAGTCTACTGCATTGTGCCTTATGATTCTTTCAAAATTTTTTGCAATTTTGTGTTTAAGGAGTGAGTCTGCTATAAGTGAACAAGATCCATTGGCTTTAGATCCACTTGTACAAAATGTAAGTATGTTTTACTCTAAATTCATTTCACTTGGACTTTTAGCAAATTTCTATAGGAGATTTGAGGTATTAGAAAGGCCATCGTGGTAAGACCCAGACCCCAGACCTTGAAGTACATACCAATCCTGACTTCTTTTTGAGAGGATTTTAATATTTTTTTCCTGTGAAAAGCCATTATCATTGCTGAGATAGGTGGAGGTTTTATATATATATATATATATATATATATATATATATATATATATATATATATATATATATATATATATTTATTATATAAATTATATAATATATATATATATATATGTGTGTGTGTGTGTGTGTGTGTTTGTTAGTATCACTTAATGTGTGATTCCCCACGTATCACACATAATCAGTACATAATGGAAGATATGTTAAAATGCAACTAATCGTTTTGTTCAGATTGTTAAAAATTTAGACATACCAGATTTTTAAATATGTTCTTATGCATCTTCATGTGAGCTGAAATTATTGCATAAGATATAAAAAAGAAGTATTTTTGAATTGAAAGAGACTAAACAAAGCATTGATGTTAAGATAATTTTAATGTTGGGTAAATGCAATACAGAATAATTGTCATGCAGTGCAATAAGTGTAATAAACAACCAGTCACATTTCACAATACATTTACCGTTAAATTGGACTGCTCAAATACTTTACTTAAATAGTAAAAAGTAATGTGGTTTAATAAGGCCATTAATGGAATACATTAACAACATAATTAATGTTGTACATTAATGCAAATACAGTAATAAATTAGTGGGCTTGTCCATAGTAACTCAGCTTTACATTTTGACTCTAAGTAGTTTAGTTATTTTATTATAACTTTATATGGAACATACAAAAGCCCATAATAGCTTGTCATAAATATCCTCAAGCTAAATTCTATGACCTGTTCTATTTACAAATTATTTGGATTGTTAGCAATTTAATGACCAATTTTTAAAATTTAGTAACTTTCAGAAAGTGACATCGCAAAGTTGAACAGTAATTTACAATGTTCTGTAGTTAAAGGTATAAACACGTAATATTTTTTTATAACAGACCATAATAACATATGGCATGAGTACACAACTTATTATTTAAAATTTAGTTCAAAAGTATTTTGATAAAAAAGTGTTACTTCCAGTTTGGTAACACATGTTACATTATGTCTGTTCATAAAATTGACTTGAAATCGGTACAAAACCCAGTTTTTCACATTCATAAAACAATGTTGACATTCATCGTTAAAAATGGAACAAAGTTTTCTTGAGCTCTTTTTTTTATTAGTTTTATTATTTTTTTTATTTAATTTTTTTTTTTTTATTTTTTTTTTTTTTTTTTGGTGTTTAACGTTCGACTATTGTGCACACTTGGGCTAATGCAGATGATGGGATGATTTATAGCGTATGAAAATGCCAAGCCCTTGCCGGGAATCGAATCCGGGTCCTCGGGGTGAAAGCCCAGTACGCTATCAACTAGACCACCGAGGCCACTATTTATTAGTTTTAAGAGTTAAAACTATTAAAACTAATACAAAATTAAATTATTGCATGAAATATAAAAATTATTTTAAACATTATTAAATTATTGCATTAAAACTATGTTGTCAACATTTTCCATCTAATTAACAATTAATAGACATCAGCTGTTACTTTATTATAAAAAAAATATTTTTTTTGTTTTTTCATGGATATGCCCATTGTTAATTTCAGAGTCATAACCATAAATCCATGTCTCATCATCGGTTATGACATTGAAGATGAAGTTGGAGGTCATATCTTGCTGCTTAATTTTCAATACTACGTGATGATCTCTTTGGTCTTTGCTCAGCAGTCTCGGTACAAATTTAGCAGCAATGCGTCTAATGCCCAAGTTGTCTGACAAGAGACATTGCACAGACATAGATTGTTTGTCTGTGCTCTGCAACAATAACCTCTCGCACTTCTGTGGTGTTTTCCAGTCTTCTGCTTGTCAATGGTTATCATGAACGATCATCATTTGTCTGTCCTTGAAGCGTTTGTACCACAAAGAAATTTTACTTCGACTCATAGCATTGTCACCAGATGTTTCCACAAGCACGTGATGGGTTTCTGCAGCAGTTTTTTTAAGCGTAAAGCAATATCTGCTATTTATACAGGCGTAACAAATCGCTGCAACACTAAAACACACAAATCCACCGAACTGAAGAACATGTCCTTTCACCAGCACATCTGTTGGCATACTAATTTACAAAGAATACTCTTTGCCCATTCTACTGGCAAGCAGGTTCTTGTAATGTGCAGGAGAAATAGAAGAAGAGTGAGCATTTATTAAGTCGGCCACAGGCTGATGAGGAATGGTGAAAGAAATTCACTTCTTGGTGAGAGTTGGCCGGATCCTTCCTATTTCCTCCCAAACAAGTTGTGGTGTCTTATACAGTTGATTCAAGTGTTGTTAGGCTGTGTGTAGTTGTTCTGGGTGGTCCTCCTCGATGTTCTGCCGAACAATTATTTTCGACCTATATTCACACTCAAAATTATAGTGGCAACCTTAATTTCTCAGAATTCCATTGTTACAACTAGAGAAGGAACGCACCATTCGGAATGAAACTATTATATACAGGTGATGCCCTGGCAATAATGCCTGTGCAGAAGTATATTAATCTAGCTTAGTATAGACCTGAGATACACGTGCACTGCAAACCAATCGAAAGTGAATTAGGTTTCACAGGCTTAAGCTGTTTCCAAGCTGGGCGAGAATTATAGGGATTTTTAGCGTGGTTGTTTAGGTGTAAGCGGAACTAGGCTGTGTATGTCAGTTCCTACGTTGTTTAGGTGATGACAAGGTCATACCACAAACAGTTTGCACATAGAATTCATATTCCTGAACTTTTAGGTAGCATCTCATAAGAAAAATATTTAGTTTTGACCTTGTAAACTAAGCTTAAATGGAAGGAAAATGTAAGTTAGAAAAAGGGGTTAAAAATCAGATTTCGAAATATTTATTGGCTTTTAGGAGGAAATTCTGAGCTATCAGTACGTCAGGGGATACAGGTATCAGTAGACAACTGGTACCTGTATCCCCTATGTCCCGTAAAAGACACAGATTTTATCAAGTGGTCCCAGATGTCACGGATAATACTGGAATTTAGAACTAAAATCCCCTTTTTATCTAGAAAATAATAATTTCCTTAAATGAAAAAACCTTGATAATGAAAAACTAGTAGAATGTGCCTTTATTAGACAAAAAAATCCAAGTGACTTCCAAAAAACTTAATTTTAAGGTTATTATATACCATCTAGTATATTTAATCGTGGAACTAATATTATATACGATGCCGCTAATGTCGAAGAAATTCAAGGTGGCATGTTTTTGTAATATATGTCCCCAAAAAGTACCTGATTTTTTCTTCACGGGAGCTGGTAGACACCCTGTACGTAAACTGCTCTTATATTGGCAAATTTTTAAATCCTTGTGGACGTATGGCATCCAGCTGTGGGGCTGTTTGAAGAAATTAAATGTAAACTTTAGAATAAAGTACTTTTATTCTGTGTAGTATTTTTTTTCTCGGCGAAAAACAGTAAAGACTATCATCGCATTGTTGTGTCATAAATGCACCGTGGTATATTGGAAATGATGATTTACATAGAGACTTGAAGATGGTGCATGTCGGAGATGTAATAAGAAATTAGTAATAATTTATCACAATTATCAGGCTATAACCCTGTAGTTACTTCCTAAAAATACTTAAACCAAACAGTACTGAAAAATCATTTCACAGTTATACAGCATTAAGATTTTGATACTACTTACTATATCATTGCCTTGTAACATTATTTATTTACATTTATAACCAAAATTCCTTCAAAAATTATACAATACAATACAAAATATGGAGGATCTACAGGAGGCAGAAATGCTCGTATATAGGTTGGTCCTGAAAATTAACTCCTTACTTATATGTAAATACTTTTAAAAATTATTAATTTTTAAAAGTACTCAGTACTATTATCTCTAAATTAAAAGTAATTTAATCTTTCAGTACTATTATTATAAAATTTAAATTTAATGGATATTTAACACAAAAACATTTTTACATTATGAAACTAATTAACAAAAAAAAAATCACTTATAAAAGATTTGTACTCAGATCACATTAATTTTTTTAAATTGTCTAGATCCAATTTACAGTTTAGATTTACAATTCATGATTTACAATTTACAATTTACGTAATATGTACAACATCTTTGACCAATTGTTAATGATTGTTTCTGTAATCTGACACTTCTGCAGCGAGTATTGCGAGGATTCTGCACAAATTATTTTTTAAGTCAATATATTGATACACTACACATTTTAAGGCAAATACTTGTTAATATTTAATGGTCTATCAGGATCCTGTTCTTGAATGCCAATAATTTTTAAAATTTGCTTTTGAAGTCTATTTAGTGCATCCAGTGATGCAGTGATACCTCCCCATCCAATTAAGCTACATACCGCAATGCTATGAAAAAGGCCATAGTAAATCTGCATTAATTGATTTTTTGACAACATGTTCTTGAGTCTATAAAAAACATACACTAAGTATTTAGTTTTACTGACAATCTTGTTTACATGAACATTCCACTTAATATTTGAATCATAGACTATTCTAAGATACTTGCAGCTATCTACTCTTCGGAGACGTTGCCCATTTATGGAAATACTAATATCATCATCTGGGATTTAATCTCTATAATTTCCAAATGTGATATTTTCTGTTTTGTTGACATTAAGTATTAATTACAGCTCAGGGGTTTTATTGTGATTACTCAGCGATAGTGAAGGAAAAGGGAGAAGCTATAGTGACAGAGTGGGGACATGACCTCTCACTCGCCATTTTTCTCTGTAATATGTGTAATAAATTGTAATAAAGTAGCCATTAATTATGTATACAGTACGAAGTATGCTTTTCTTTCACTACATACAGTATTTCGGTCGTTTACAAACTCATTTACTGTAAACTCGGTTGCAACGCTATCTCGTTTACAGCGCTCATGTACATTTGGTCCCTTCAACTGCGTTATATCCAAGGTCGACTGTATAAATAATTGTTACTACAGTTGCAGAAAATATTTTGCTAAACTTCTTTGTTGCAACGTTAGTACAACCATTCGGAAACATCTTGATATGCGGTGTAAAAAATATATTAAGTAACCGTTGTGTGACTAAAAGTAGTACAACGATTTCAAAATATTCAGAAATTAATAATATATGTTTATTATTTTTAGAAATGACATTTAAGTAAGTAAAAAAAAACTTAGTTTACCTAAATTAAAAAACTTTTTTTTTCAGTGATAGTTTTCAAATCAAGGTTACGTATAAGTCCCACGTTATATTCACAACATTTATTTTTAATTGTAATATCTTCCAATTTTTTTTCACATACAAAATATCTGTTTTGCTTTTTTTGTATATCTGTATGCTATAAAAAACATACACTAAGTATTTAGTTTTACTGACAATCTTGTTTACATGAACATTCCACTTAATATTTGAATCATAGACTATTCTAAGATACTTGCAGCTATCTACTCTTCGGAGACGTTGCCCATTTATGGAAATACTAATATCATCTTCTGGGATTTAATCTCTATAATTTCCAAATGTGATATTTACTGTTTTGTTGACATTAAGTATTAATTACAGCTCAGGGGTTTTATTGTGATTCACCGACAGTACTTGCTATATAATATATATTAATTAAATAAAATGTTTGTTTTGTTTGTAGAATTTTGAGAATGAAGAAACAACTACCACAATAAATTCTCTTCCAGTTGCACATGAAGAAAGTGGTAAGTTACGTTATGATTTAAAAGTAAGTATTTGTTGTAAATTGTGAATATGATTAAAGTTAAAATATGAATAAATTTATTCCCATAACAATAATGAAGACTTCAAATGGTACTGTGATCTGTAAAAGTAAAATTAGCCAAAGCCAGTATCTTTTGTTTCCTTTCGGGTAACAAATACTGAACTCTGTGTTTTTTATGCCTGTATGTCAGAAATTACCAGTTCAGATAATGAGATTGATGCTTTAGCACATGATTATGTAAATAAACAATGCCGATTCAGACACGGACTCTGTTGTCACTGAAAATGATTGTGCATCATCTCATGAAGAGTGCTGTTCGCGTCCACAACCAGCTCTGGTTGATCATGACTTGGACAAGTGCTAATTGTTCTGAGAAATAATATAAGTCTAAATGGTAAAGATAGCCACATGTGGACAAACAGGCAGTTGCGGCAGGAAATATGACTCATATCACTTCAGGCCTACTGGTGAAGTTTATAACAAAATAGATCCCTTTAGGTTATTCACTGAAAAAATTTAAAACAAAATTACGCAGCATAAGAAATTGCTGAAAAAACAAAATTATTATTATGTTTCTAGACAGTTTGTTAGATATTAGTTTTTTTCTAAAGCCCAGAAAGATAACCACATGCCCTCAAAGGAACTATTCAACTCTGAATTTATTGGTGCAATGAGTTATGACCATAATTTTTATTAGAATGTTTAAAATTTGACCATGCTGAAACCCGAGAAGAATATAAGAAAATCTAGATAGCTTTGCACCAAAAAGAGAGTAGTGTGGTAACAATCGATCCTCCGTTACTTGCATTGTGTTTTTGATATAGCTTTAAAGTGTATATCTCAAACAAACCAAACAAGTACGGGATTAAAACTGTCATTACATCACAAAATAGTTAATCCAAAAGCAGAAAAATTGGAATGAGCTTGTTTTGTTTTGATGGATTCAAAATTATAGTATCGTACAAAGAAAAAGTAAAAACGTAGTCTTACTATCAACATGCCCTAAAAAAACCACAAGTGACCACTCTAAGAAGCTACACAATACCGTTATACAGGTGGAGTAGATTTAGTTCAATACTGTACTGCTTGCTTTGTATTGTAAAAAAAATCGTATTTCTAGGCCTGAAATTTTCCTCTCAACTTTTCTAAACTACTATAATTATTTTCCTTTGTTTATTAATAATTTTTCCTGTTAGTGCCTTTGAAAATTGTGTACTCTAGGCACAAGCGTAGTTGACTTAATGGAAATTATACTGTCCTATGATTCTGAAATTACAGGTTGAATCAACATTTTCAAAAATATGATGTTTTTTATTTACGATTTTTAGATTACAAAATAATATATATTACAGTGGTACCCCAGTTAACGGTCTTAATTCGTCCTAGACTTAAAGTCTTAAGACTGTTTTTCTGAGCAGACTGTGAGTCAGCGTTTACAATAGAGGCTTATGGAAAACATTTTACTTTGTTACATAGGAAAAAATAATTGAGTACTCACTATTGATATGTCAAAGTTGAAGGATGAAAAAAATTGTCAGAACAGAAGTCATACTTTATTTTAACTAAATTCATACAAATGTGATTTTGTTGCATATATCCACACAGGACAAATCAATACTTTATATTTTTTTAGTTCATACTGTAACTTTTTTTAGTTCAGCAGTCAAAGTTTGTCTTCTATGTGCATTACCACAAGCACTTCTTTTATGACCCATTTAATTAATATTATTTAAAAAAAGTGAAAAAGGATTTGAAACAACAATTTGAATCTCACACACAAAGACAAATGTTTTGTTAAATTTAAAAATAAAAAGTATGTAACACGATAATATAACTGTTTAATTTTTTTAAGGGGCTAACAAATTAAACACACACTAAAAGGTTTGATGTCACACTAAGTAAATTAGGTATGATGACAGAAAGGGAATAGGAGTGGGCATTCTGAGAACAGAAATATTGTGTAAGTTATTACACTACAAACACCAAACACCCATCAATCAAAGACTTATTTGTGTTAACTCAGCATAGTGTTTATGTCTGTTTCACAACACAATGTTATATCTATATTTACATTGAGTATTTATCTGTATATACTCTATATTTATATATTGTATATATATATATATATATTATTATTATTATTTGCACATAAACTCTGTTGGATCACGCAAAGCACTCCGACTCATGTCTTGTTCCTTCTAATCCTCCACACCTCCCTCATCCTGTCCCCATGGAACCTCTTCCGCTCCGCCGTCCATTTTACCCCTGCTCTCTTTGGGATTTCATTCTCTGGGACCTTCCAACCGAGCATATATATATATATATATATATATATATATATATATATATATATATATATATATATATATTGTATATCTATATTTACATTGTATATTTACAAATCTGTTTAGAAATAATTTAACAAAATGAAAACACTCTTATAATATATTCTAACCTTTATGTGAAACCTAAACTGTTATGTGGGTCATTTTTCATCCATAAATTAGACCGTTGTCCAGGTCGACTGTAAGCCAGGCCATTACTGTACTTTTTTCATCAGGACTTAATCTCAGGTTGTCTGGTTCTTTTTCTATAATTTTTATATTTGCTGTTATAATAATTTTAAAGAACTGTTTATTTGTATATCATAGTGACATTAATGTATGTAAGGCTAATCCTACACATGCAGGGAAGATGGTTGTTGTAAGCTTATACAGTAGAGGCCTCGATAATCGAAACCCAATATAGGTACAGTCGACCTTGGTTAGAACACTAACTCGGTTATAGCGCTATTTTAATATTGTCCCCAATATTGTATATTAAGTGTACGTGTATTTTAGGCTCGGTTACAACGCTTTGTGAACTCGGATACAACGCTGTCACGCTGCTGTTATAGTCCAGCCACTTTATAAACAGCCTGTGCGAGAATTTCTCGTGCATGTAAGAGAATTCCCCTCCAGCTCCCTTCCAACAGTTCAAGGACATAGAGTCTGCCAATCTGAGCCTACAAACTGTTACTACTCAGCGATAGTAAAGGAAAAGGGAGAAGTTGTAGTGACAGAGTGGGGACATGACCTCTCACTCGCACATTTTTCTCTGTCCCACTGGTGCTCTTAGCAGTTTTCTAAGCTGCTCACCTATAGTCACTTTTACTTGAAATACAATTTGTGTTCTATTTTTAGAATAAAGATTAAGAATAGAAACAGTCCCTTTCTTAGAATTTTGTTGCAGGCTAAACAAACAATGTAAATTGTGTCGTTCCCACATAAGCGTTCTCTCTCTTACACACATACACTCTTGGTGTTGGAAAAACTTGAATGTCAAGAACCCTCACAACATTGTGTACACACTGTGTTGTATGTATACATACTGAACTTTACAGAACTTATTTTCTATTGGTTTTAACTAAAATATATTTCAAAATATGCAATATATGTAATAAATTGTAATAAAATAGCCATTAATTATGTATACAGTAGGAAGTATGCTTTTCTTTCACTACATACAGTATTTCAGCTGTTTACAACGCTATCTCGTTTACAGCGTTCATGTACATTTGGTCCCTTCAACTGCGTTATATCCAAGGTCGACTGTATAAATAATTGTTGCTACAGTTGCAGAAAATATTTTGCTAAACTTCTTTGTTGCAACGTTAGTACAACCATTCGGAAACATCTTGATATGTGGTGTAAAAAATACATTAAGTAATCGTTGTGTGACTAAAAGTAGTACAACAATTTCAAAATATTCTGAAATTAATAATATATGTTTGTTATTTTTAGAAATGACATTTAAGTAAGTAAAAAAAAAACTTAGTTTACCTAAATTAAAAAACTTTTTTTTCAGTGATAGTTTTCAAATCAAGGTTACATATAAGTCCCACGTTATATTCACAACATTTATTTTTAGTTGTA
The DNA here is from genome assembly GCA_022606455.1 of Callitettix versicolor. Taxonomy (NCBI): domain Eukaryota; kingdom Metazoa; phylum Arthropoda; class Insecta; order Hemiptera; family Cercopidae; genus Callitettix; species Callitettix versicolor. The sequence goes on from CM040190.1 coordinate 12,323,698, forward strand.
ATATCATCCAATTTTTTTTCACATACAAAATATCTGTTTTTTTTCCATGTGGGTACCTGTCTTGGTCACATATTGTTTATGTTAGATATAGTGGGTGTTGTTTGGCACTGCTGTGTATTAATAAGGACATTTGTACAGTCCCAGCATCTTTTTTTGACAATACACAATACAAAACAAAATTCACCTAATCACCTGTAATCTAAATGGCAGTTTTGTTCAGTTTTGAAAGCAAGACATTTTGTAATTACGGCCATCTGTATTCATACTGTCTAGTCATCTGATCACATCTACTTTATACATACCCTCCTCAGAATTGAACACTTAGCTAATCATAAAATCTTTCCCGCCACAGCAATGTTTCGGGAATCCATCTGATGTCAAAATCATTGCAAGAATGATGTCAAAATAATATTCTAATGTATTAAGTAAAAGGATTTTGTGGCAATTTATTTTGTAGGCCCAATTTATTTATCACTTGTAAGGCCCATTTAAGTATAGAGCTGTATGATTAACACTGCTGTTAACTACATTTATGCCTATGTTTGATAATTTTGGTAATCTGAACCACCTCCAGTAACAATTAGTTTGAATTATTGAGGGTCCACTGTATTATATCCATGTCTTTCTCACCAATACCAAAAATTGTTCGCTGTCTAACAAATCCATTTAGATTATGTTGAGTATAATGATCTGCCTTCCCTAGCTTCATCAATTCTACTTTTGTTGTCGCGTTTCGGAGAACCTCCATCTTCAAAAACTATATACTCTGAAACGCTTCAACAAAAGTAGAATTGATGAAGCTAGGGAAGGCAGATCATTATACTGAACATAGTGACAATAATCCTAGCAGAAAAGAAGAATATAAAAAGAAAATCTATTTAGAGTTGAACACTTATCACAGTTAAACATTCAAAGGTTTTTGTTTAATATGCTACTTGTATACTAATATTTATTTATGATCAAATCAATAATGACTTAGTCCTCAATTTAAATTTCTGTTGTTTAGTTTTAAATGTAAATATTTTGAAATGAACTAATTTTCAGTCAGTTCAACTAATACTGGAAACATTCATTTTAAATTTGTTGAAGAACATTTGTTTTAAATTTGATGTATACTTTAATTTATTTTTTAGAAATGCAGCAGCCTAAAACGTACATCTGGAGTAAAAATGTTACCTTGCGTCCTGGAGAAAAACGTTTTAAATGTACAGTTTGTGATTCTTCTTCCACTGATTCGTATTCATTAAAAAAACACTTGTTTTTGCACGCTGGGAAAAAACGTTTTAAATGTACGGTTTGTGATCATTCTTGTAATCATCCAAGTAATCTTAAAAAACATTCCTTAGTGCACACTGGAGAAAAACCTTTTAAATGTTCGGTTTGTGATTATTCTTGTATTCGATTGTATAGTCTTAAGAGACACATGAAATTGCACACTGGAGAAAAACCGTTTAAATGTTCACTCTGTGATTACTCTTGTATTGAATCTCATAGACTTAAACAACACATGTCGTTGCATACTGGAGGAAAACTTCTTAAATGTTCAGTTTGTGATTATTCGTGTATTCAATCTCGTAGATTGGAACAACACACGTGTTTGCACACTGGAGAAAAACCTTATAAGTGTTCATTTTGTGATTATTCTTGTATGCAGTTAGGTTATCTTAAAAACCACTTGTTGTTGCACACTAGAGAGAAATCTTTTAAATGTTCAAAGTGTGATTTTTCTTGTATTGAGTCTCGTAAATTTATACAACACATGTATTTACACACTGGAGGAAAAACTTTTAAATGTTCAGTTTGTGATTATTCGTGTATTCAATCAAGTAATCTTAAAAAACACCTGTTAGTGCACACTGGAGAAAAACCTTTAAAATGTTCAGTTTGTGATTATTCGTGTATTCAATCAAGTAATCTTAAAAAACACTTCTTATTGCACACCAGAGAAAACCTTTTCAAGTGCTCAGTTTGTGATTATTCTTGTATTCAATCGCGTAGTCTTAAACAACACATGTTATTGCACACTAGAGCAAAACTTTTTAAATGTTCAATTTGTACTTATTCATGTACCGAATCTCGTAGACTAAAAGAACACATGTGTTTACACACTGGAGAAAAACCTTTCAAATGTCCAGTTTGTGATTATTCGTGTATTCGATTTTATAGACTTAAACAACACGTGCGTTTGCACAGTGGAAGAAAAACTTTTTAAATGTTCAGTTTGTGATTGTTCTTGTGTTTTATTGTAGTAGATTTAAACAACACGTGTTAGCATATTGGAGAAAAACCTTTAAAATGTTCAGTTTGTAATTAATCTTGTATTCATTATCATAGATTTAAACAACACAGAAGAGAAACCTTTTAAATATTCAGTTTGTGATTGTTCTTGTATTTTATTGTAGTAGATTTAAACAACACGTGTTAGCACATTGGAGAAAAACCTTTCAAATGTTCAGTTTGTGATTAATCTTGTATTCATTATCATAGATTTAAACAACACAGAAGAGAAACCTTTTAAATATTCAGTTTGTGATTGTTCTTGTATTTTATTGTAGTAGATTTAAACAACACGTGTTAGCACATTGGAGAAAAACCTTTCAAATGTTCAGTTTGTGATTAATCTTGTATTCATTATCATAGATTTAAACAACACAGAAGAGAAACCCTTTAAATATTCAGATTGTGATTGTTCTTGTATTTAGTCTCTGTAGACTTAACACGTTATTGCATACTAAAGACAATATGCATACTAAGCACGTTATTGCATACGTTTTTAAATGTAGAATTTGCGAATATGCTTGTAATGATTCAAGCAGACTTAAAATACACTTAAAATTGCACACTGGATAGAAACCTTGTAAATTTTCAGTTTTGTAATTTTTCTTGTATGAAATCAGGTAACACACAAATTTGCAGAATTTGAAGGTCTTTTTAATGCACTATGTATGTTTAAAATACAGTATGTTATTATGAAGTATGTTATTATAAAAAACAGTATATTATTGTTGTGCTGAATCAGATTAAAACTTGCACACAATGGATCCAATGATCCATCAAATACATCAGTTACAAATACATACATAGTTATATGTTTAGTGTACAGTATGTTAATATAAAATACAGTATGTTATAATTGTTGTGCTGAATCAGATTCAGACTTGCACACAATGGATCCAATGATCCATCAAATACATCAGTTACAAATACATACATAGTTATATGTTTAGTATACAGTATGTTATTATAAAATACAGTATGTTATTATTGCTGTGCTGAATCAGATTCAGACTTGCACACAATGGATCCAATGATCCATCAAATACATCAGTTACAAATACATAAATAGTTATATGTTTAGTATACAGTATGTTATTATTGTTGTGCTGAATCAGATTCAAACTTGCACACAATGGATCCTATGATCCATCAAATACATCAGTTACAAATACATACATAGTTATATGTTTAGTGTACAGTATGTTATTATAAAATACAGTATGTTATTATTGTTGTGCTGAATCAGATTCAGACTTGCACACAATGGATCCAATGATCCATCAAATACATCAGTTACAAATACATACATAGTTATATGTTTAGTATGCAGTATGTTATTATAAAATACAGTATGTTATTATTGTTGTGCTGAATCAGATTCAGACTTGCACACAATGGATCCAATGATCCATCAAATACATCAGTTACAAATACATACATAGTTATATGTTTAGTACACAGTATGTTATTATTGTTGTGCTGAATCAGATTCAAACTTGCACACAATGGATCCAATGATCCATCAAATACATCAGTTACAAATACATACATAGTTATATGTTTAGTGTACAGTATGTTATTATAAAATACAGTATGTTATTATTGTTGTGCTGAATCAGATTCAGACTTGCACACAATGGATCCAATGATCCATCAAATACATCAGTTACAAATACATACATAGTTATATGTTTAGTACACAGTATGTTATTATTGTTGTGCTGAATCAGATTCAAACTTGCACACAATGGATCCAATGATCCATCAAATACATCAGTTACAAATACATACATAGTTATATGTTTAGTGTACAGTATGTTATTATAAAATACAGTATGTTATTATTGTTGTGCTGAATCAGATTCAGACTTGCACACAATGGATCCAATGATCCATCAAATACATCAGTTACAAATACATACATAGTTTAGTACATGTTTACATACATGTTTAGTATACAGTATGTTATTATAAAATACAGTATGTTATAATTGTTGTGCTGAATCAGATTCAGACTTGCACACAATGGATCCAATGATCCATCAAATACATCAGTTACAAATACATACATAGTTATATGTTTAGTACACAGTATGTTATTATTGTTGTGCTGAATCAGATTCAAACTTGCACACAATGGATCCAATGATCCATCAAATACATCAGTTACAAATACATACATAGTTATATGTTTAGTGTACAGTATGTTATTATAAAATACAGTATGTTATTATTGTTGTGCTGAATCAGATTCAGACTTGCACACAATGGATCCAATGATCCATCAAATACATCAGTTACAAATACATACATAGTTATATGTTTAGTATACAGTATGTTATTATTGTTGTGCTGAATCAGATTCAAACTTGCACACAATGGATCCAATGATCCATCAAATACATCAGTTACAAATACATACATAGTTATATGTTTAGTGTAGAGTATGTTATTATAAAATACAGTATGTTATTATTGTTGTGCTGAATCAGATTCAGACTTGCACACAATGGATCCAATGATCCATCAAATACATCAGTTACAAATACATACATAGTTATATGTTTAGTATACAGTATGTTATTATTGTTGTGCTGAATCAGATTCAAACTTGCACACAATGGATCCAATGATCCATCAAATACATTCATACTAAATAAATATTACAGGTGTACAGTGAAACATGGTTATAAATTCACTGAATATACAAAAAAAAATGTTTATGTTCAAGTGATGTTACAAGAAATGTGTTAAGTTGTAAAATGAAGTGAGTAATAAAAAAAAATAAGTTTTTGTATTCTTTTTTATTGTGGTTTAATGTTTTAATTTGGTACCCGTTTTTGCATTCTCATGACATATTATAGTAGATTTTTTTTTTTAACATTTGGCTATTGTGCACACAGGCTAATGCAGACGATGGGATGATTTATACCGTATGAAAATGCCAAGCCCTGGCCGGGAATCGAACCCGGGTCCTCGGGGTGAAAGCCTAGTATGCTACCAACTAGGCCACCGAGGTGGCTTATATTATTATTATTATAGTAGAAAGGAAGCGTGTCTAGGTTCAGAGGAACAACAGGGGATATTAAGAGTGAACACCGAGCATAACCTAATAAAACACCACTAGTTGAATTTAGATAATTTTGCTAATTTCAGATTACAATATTGAGCTTGAGTGAAGGAAACTTATGAGCCAGATCTCTTCTTCCTGGAACCACTGAAAACTGCACATCCATACAGTGGTGCTGGATAACATCAGGTCTTTTTCAAGATAACAGTCTCTGATTTAATGATGATGAGTTGTTTGAGCCAAACAAACTGACCAATTGTTTTGGAATTCAGTATAAATATACTTTGTATAAAGTCCAAACGACTTTATAATTTATAAAATATGTTATAATATTTTATAAACAAAGTATAATTTATAATATAAAATACTTTCTCCAATTCATTTCCATTTCAAGATGGCAGCGTCTGATTTAATGATGTTAGCTATTTCCTGAATACTGGCAGAATGGCAAGATCTATCAATTTTTTCCAATTCATGGAGAAAGAGCATGAATATCAATAAATTTGGTCCAGTAACATTTTTTAAAATATTATGGTTACCAATTAAAACAACAAGAAAGTTTGTGACTGTGTCACAGCTGATGGCCAGACGCTTATTTAATGCTGTTCTTTGAACTACTAATACAGTAGTACCTCGATATACGAGTGCCATAATATACGAGTGTTTTGAGATACGAGCCGCCGAGCGAACAATATTTTGCTTTGAGATGAGAGCAAGATTTGAGATATGAGTAATCGCACACTACACCGCTGCACATGACCCCAATATGCGGGGTGCATGTTGGTGTTGTATGCAGTGTCTAACAGTTTCTCCCAACTCAGACTAGACCTCAGTCTGTGTGCTTGTTTCCCTTGTTTTCGAAGCATTTTTGATAAGTTGGGTTCGCGTATTTTGCTTTTTGTACATTTAAAAACATTATCACATTTATTTTTATAACCACGGGTCCAAAGAAAAAAATGATGTCTATTGAATTAAAGCGTGAAATCATAGAAAAACATGAGAAAGGTGTGCGAGTAATTGACTTGGCGAGGATGTACGGGCGTAGCACATCAATGATATGTACTGTGCTTAAACAGAAGGAGTTGATAAAGGGTATAACGCCAGCTAAGGGCATTACAATAATTTCTAAGCTCCGGACCTCTCTCCATGAAAAGATGGATAAACTGCTGATGGTGTGGGTGACAGAGAAGCAGGGTCATGAAGGAAACTTAACATAAAGCATCATATGTGAGAGGAATCGGAAGACTCATTTAAAGCCAGTCAGGGCTGGTTTGACAACTTTAGCAAAAAGGACCGGCATTCACTCCATCGTCAGGCATGGTGAGGCAGCAAGTTCGGATGTGAAGGCAGCTGAGGTTTACATCAAAACGTTTTCCGAACTGGTAGAAGCCAAAGGATACATCCCCCAGCAAGTTTTCAACTGTGACGAGACAGGGTCTTTTCTGGAAAAGGATGCCGAATAGGACTTACATACCAGCAGAGGAGAAGACGATGCCAGGTCACAAACCCATGAAGGATAGATTAACTCTAGCACTTTGCTCATTGGAGCAACCAATGAGTGTTTTTATTGAATATGTATTTGTTATTTATAAATAAATGTTTCTTCTTGTAAATACATTTTTCTTATTAAAAAACATTTAACAAAAACAACTGAGGTGGTGTTTTGGGAGCTGGAACTGATTAATGGCATTTCAATTAATTTCAATGGAGAAAATTGCTTTGAGATACGAGCAATTTGACATATGAGCAAGGTTACGGAACAAATTAAACTCTTATGTCAAGGTACCACTGTATATTACAATATATTGCTTTTAGTAATACATAATTTCATTCATGTAAGGTCTTACATATTCAGTACAGAGCACTGGTGAAGTATGATCTATAGTGGCTATGTTGCCTACCATTTTATAGCAACTTTTCCAATCTATTTGTATTGGTTAACTATGATAATGTAAGTAGCTTACATAGTGTATTGAAGGAAACAATTTTTATTTGTAATTACAAACACTAGTATGTATAGTATTAAATTATATTAACGTCAATCTAAATACAAATTTACATTTACCTTTAATTATTTAATGTATGTAATCTTCGGGTTATAGCTACAGAGAAAACATAAAATAACATAATATTCGGTCTCTATAAAGCTCAGACTGCTTCCACTCAAAAGGCTTGTTTTTATAAGGATGAGAATTGATATAAAATATCGTTAAAATCCATTAGCATCATTAAAACATCGAACAAAATACATCGATGTTTGGATATGGGAAAATAAGTGCTTGTTTTGTGAAGTAAAAGTAGTCAAAATTAATGATTGATAAAGGGAACGGCAGTAAACGTATTGCTTAGTTTAAAATATTAATATATTTACATGACAATTTGACTGAAAAAGGTGAATAAATGTTGTCTCATGAACGTCATTATAAAATACCTAAAACCAATAAAAAAAATATAAAATAAAAAAAAACATCTTAATATATAAAAAAAGAACTCCTGACTGACTAATTCATAATCAACGCAGAGCCAAAACTATTTTAGCTAGCGACTTGAAATTTTCAGGGTACATTTATGTTACCATATAGGCATGCACTAAGAAAGGATTTTGCAAAAAATTGATTTTAACGCCATTAAACTACTTACCCAGTCCAACAAATTTAATAAACAACGTACAGTCAATACTATTATAGCTAGAGACTTGAAATTTTCAGGGTACCTTCTTACAACAATGTCGAGGTGAACTAAGAAATGATTTTGCAAAAAAATTATTTTAACGCCATTAAACTACTTACACAGTCCAACTTCAATAATCAACATACAGCTAAGACTATTATAACTAGAGACTTGAAATTTTCTCTATTACAATACGAATGTCAAGCTGCACTTAGAAAGGAATTTGCAAAAAATTGATTTTAATGCCATTAAACTACTTACCCAATCCAAATTTAATAATCAACGTATAGCCAATACTGTTATAGCTAGAGACTTGAAATTTTCAGGGTACCTTCTTACAACAATATCATAGTGCACTAAGAAAGGATTTTTCAACAATTTTGTTTTAATGCCATTAAACTACTTAACCAGTCCAATTTGATTAATCAACGTGCAGCCGAGACTATTACAGCTACAGACTTGAAATTTTCAGGGTACCTTCTTACAACAATGTCGAGATGCACTAAGAAAGGATTTTGCAAAAAAATTATTTTAACGCCATTTAACTACTTACACAGTCCAACTTTAATAATCAACATACAGCCAAGACTATTATAACTAGAGACTTATAAATTTAAAGTTATATAAATAACTTTAAATTTTCACCTTCTTTCAACAATGTTGATGTGTACTAAGAACGGATTATACAAAAAATTGATTTTAATGCCTTTAAACTACAGCCCAACTTTAATAAACAATGTACAGCCAATACTATTATATCTAGAGACTTGAAATTTTTAGGGTACCTCCTTACAACAATATCGAGGTGCACTTAGAGAGGATTTTGCAAAAAAAATTATTATAACGCCATTAAACTACTTACCCAGTCCAACTGTAATAATCAAGGTATAGCTAAAGATTTGAAATTTTCAGGGTTACCACCACATGTAGGGGTGCACTAAAAATCGATTTTCCAGTATTCAACCCCTAAAGAGGTAAAAATGAGGTACAACAATTTTTATTGGAAAAAATATGTTTTTCATTTGATCTCTTAAAGCATAACATAGTCACTCATAAATATAAGTAATGAAGTATATTTATTACCATTTCCCAAAACTCGCCCCCTAAAGAGATTGAAAGGGGGTAGAAAATGTAAAAAAGGTAAAATACAATTTTCAAATTGAAAAAATATTTGTTTTGGATCCGTATATTCTAGAAATATGTTATGAAACACAAGTAAAGAAAGAAATATTTCAAAAAATTTTCGAATTCATTCCCTAAAGCAATAAAAATGTAAAAAAGAGGTATAATTATAGAAAAATAGTGTTTGCATTGGAAAGAATATTTTTTATCGGCTTTTCTTAAAAGTAAACAAAATATTTTAAAACACAAATTATGATACACGTAATTCAGCACCCCCCCCGAATTCATCCTCTAAAAGAACACAAGAATACAAAAATGTATAAATATTTGTATTGGAGAAAAATATTTTTTATCAGATTTTATTAAATTCGAATGGAATACGTTTGAAGACAATAAAAGAACATATTCAGGTTATAATATTTTTTCATATTCATTGTGAAATAATCATAAGTTTAGATGATCAAGCTTTTATTAATATTTTTTTTTTATGTTTCTAAATTATGTCATTAATGAAACGATAAGTTTCGTGGGCGAAGCCACTACGGGTAATGCTAGTTGGTTTATTGAAGAATAACTGTCAATAATCGATGTATCCACCTACACTTGTCGATGTTTTTAAAAACACTATCGATGTTCATCTGAACATCCCCTACCTTCTTAATTGTAATAATGTTTACGGAAAGGAATGGCGAAGTAGTTCTCAGTTTTGTCGCTAGTGGTTCACAGGACTTTGTAATAAAATTAATTATTTATAGTAACTGTTTTATCGGTGTTTTAATAAAACTTTAGTTGAAAATCAAAACCAAGGCCTTCTATAGCTGTTAACAGTCCTGACTATATTTTAATATAGTATTTCGTTATATCACTCGGTTATCACTGTTCACTTGATCATGTACCTTAGTCTTGCTTTTTACGAATTGCTTCGGCAATTTTGGCATCGTCAAGTAATGTCTACTTCTCAAGTCTAAATTTTTTACGTTTGAAGGTCTCCAGTCAATATAATTATTGGAACTGCTGATTATTGTTTTAATTGTGAATATATTCATTATTAGCTTATATATATTTTTGAAATGGCATATAAATTATTATGGTATGTAATCACTTCTTCAAAAATTAAAATATTTTATTGTGATAACTATTATTTTGCAAATGATCTCTTGTTCTAACCTATCAACATGATTAGATCATGAAATAAACCTGTTCAGTCTAGTGTCTTGAGCTGCTTTATTGTTGAAAAAAGACATTTAAGTACACAATTTTTCTAATTATATTTTCTAATTTAGTTATATTAACAAAATGGTGTACAGTATGGATGAATATTGTTCTTAAGTTTGAGCTAGATTTAATTGGAACCAAGAACTAGTTTTAAAAAAGAGAATTGGTATTGAAAGTATATTACAATTAAAATGTTTTACTATTAGAATTTGAGTTATTTGAAACTTAAACTATATTTAGTAAAATAAGGAAATGAGCTTTGGCTACTTTGAATTTGTTTCTTGAAACAGCCTAATTATAATTATGCCTCAGATATGAGTAGGTCAGCTCGAAGTAGTCTTAGAAGTCTTCAACAATCTTAATTAAAGGCTGTTTAGTTGAAATTGATATTAGTTTTTATTTAGGTAAATGTATAATTTGAAATTAATGCCACTATTTTTCTGTTATTTTTTGTTTGTTGCAAAAACTATTTAATTCCAGTAGGTTGTTTTTTTTCAAATAATGATTTAAAATCAATGATGATGTAATAATGATCAATGTAATAATGATTTTTATTACATATGTTATTAGGTGAATATGCAGTGTAGGTTGTTTTCGATTTTGTGGTAATTGTTTTTCGCTAAAACGATTTATGCATTTAAACCAATCCAAAATATAAAAGCATGGGAAGTACGAGGCAAAATCAAATATTAAAGTGAACCACACATAACCTCAAAATTGCTTTTGAAACCGTGTTTTTGAAAAAAACAGTAAAAAAATCTTTATTAAAAAAAAAAATACTCAAGGACCTAGCCTCAGTTAAAAAAAAAAATGAATGAAAACCTAACAGATATGGTTGTTGAGTGAAAAACCTAACTGACATGGTTGTCGGGTGAAAAACATATTTAATTAAATGGACATAATTTTAACAATGTTTTTACTGCAAGAATGAATAAAGTAATACATATTAGTAATACCTATTAGAATGTGTGTGATAACATGCATGAGCAATAACTTTTTATTCCAAATAATAACACACGTGAGCAGTAAGTCTGTATAGGAAATCTAGTATGTCTCATGCAGTGTAAACAGCAATTATGCCATATTTCCATAAAAAAACGGCCTAAAGTAGTAGGTAATCTTTAAAAAATATTTTGTGTGGATGAATGCATTAAATTGGATAAGGTATGTAATAAAAGAAAACAAATATTCAAAAATCACTATTTAGAAAAAAACAATCTACACTGCATAAATAACCCTTATTATCCAATTAATAATATTCACACCTGCGGATAATCATTTTTTTAAACATTACCAATGATTTTAAGCTGTTTTTTTTACAGAACTATTGTGATATCATTGCTGGGATTTCCTACACTGACTTACTGCTTATACATGTTATTATTTACTAAATCGACTTACTGCTCATGGGAATAATTACGTTCTAATAGGCATTACTTTTTCATAATACATGTTATTTTGTTCATTCTTATAGTTAAAACTTTGTTAAATGGCATCCTTTAATTAAATAGGTTTTTTACCTAACAACTATGTATTCTTCACTCAACTACGGTATTAGGTCCTTCAATTTAAAAAAAAAATGTTTTTTATTGTTTTAGTGATTAAAAATATATTACCTACTTTCACAAGGCAGCAATGTTGAGGTAATTTGTGTTCTTTTTTATTTTCTATTTTTATCGTACGTCTCATACTTTCTCTACTTTTATATTTTGGATTATTGCTTTTGGGCATATAATAAAGTTTTTTAGCGAAAAAATTACTGAAAAATCAAAAACAACCTACACTGTATATTATTTACCCCAATTAGTAATAATTCAAAGTATAAAAACATTAGGCCTATGGTAGGCTAATTATGTACTAACCCGCACAAGCTCCAACTAGTCATATTGAAATATATTGTTTGTTGTTGATTTATAAATATAGTTTAATCTACTATAAAGCATGTATATTACTTTTCATGGTAAATGTCAGTTATCGGTACTTTTGGCTATTTTCGTAATCTGTAGGTCAACATGCTTTGTTACATGCATAATATTAATAATACAAATATGGGAAGTTTGAAAATAAAAGTGACCCACATAACCTAAAAGTTACTACTGCACAGAACTAGGTAGGCCAACATGTTTTTCATTGTGGAAACAATTAAATGCATGCAATTAATAATAAAAACAATATATTAATGATTACCTTAAGAACTTAACTAACGGTTTTGTATAAAGTAGTATTTCAGTTTCATGTATAAAACTTTATATAGTTTTTGTATGAAAGTAATAATGAAAGTGACCTAAAAATTATTACTGTACAAAAATAGCTAACAAGTTTTTAGTCGCTAACAGTTAATTAAATGTGTATAATTAATAATAAAAACAATATATAAACTTTCCATTAAAAAAATACTTTTAAGAAACCAAACACAATTTTGTATGAAAGTAGTACCATATTTTATAAATTATAAGATGCATTCTTTCCTTCGAAAAATTGCCTACAAAATTCAGATGCGTTTTATACTTGAAATTGATATAAAAATGTCCACTGTTTGATATAAAATTCCCTCCAATCTTAAAAATGGCCATATATTTAATGCCATGGGAAACCTATCTCTGTCTGGCAAAATTGGATTTAACTGGCAGTAGCAGTGCATTGATGTGACGAACATAAGTTGTGGGTATTCACAAGCTTGCTAACACTGTCTGCCTCCAGCCCTGCCATCACAAACCCAGAACACTGTAGCCTATGATGTGTCATTGCAGTCTAATGGTGCCATTGAACTGGAATTGAAAGTGATTGTGTTGTCAATAACAGTACAATATTTTTGTTAGTAGCTAGTTTTGTAATGGAAAAAAATAAAACTAAGAATTTTTTTAGTCTGGCTTTGCAATCATGCACTAATAAAAATGGTAAAAAAGTTATTTAAAAAATAATTGTTTACAATTAAGGTGCATTTTATAGTCCATAGCGTGCGTGAATTTTACTGACCTTGGAATGACTGTTACAGAGTATATAAAGCAGCCAGATGAATATTACCTCAGTGTAGTAAATCTAACGTTCTGTATACAGTGTAAACAGTAATTACATCACAATACATTTTTGTTAAAAATTGCATTGTCATAACATAAGAAATTTTATCTTCTAGGGGAATATTTTTTAATTAAATAATAAAATACATAATAAAAAAAAAATTACTTTATATGGGGCTTGAAATGTCATAAATATCCTTTTCATGCTCAGAAAAAATTACCGTAATAACCTAACCAGTAATATTGTATAAAAGTTACTAATTTTATAATTATTATTACAGTGGATATAAAGCACCCACTGTTGGCATATGAAATCATGCTTGCTCCATTCTACGCAATATAGACGGCAATGACACCACAAAATAGTTCTATTAATAATTACCCCCGCAGGGGGGTGCAGACTAGCTGCACCTATTGAGAGGATTTAAACGTCCCTCGCGGTACCCGAGTAACACACACACATTTACACTTATGACTTTAACACTTTACACTCACACTTACATTTAGGGATGCGATAATAGCCTCAATGTGTTTTTCGCCTTAACAAAAAAAAAGTTTATAATTGAATAAAATTGTAACTTATCATAAGAATTTAATCCTCTGTGGGCTAATACCTCGTAACCCCTTAATCTCGTATTAATCTCTTTAAAATAAAAAATATTTTAAAATCATTAATCTTTTAAGTATCTCATTATAGCAATTCCCAACTTTTTCATTTTAATGTAGACATTCTTTTCAAACAACCATCATGTTCCGCAATTTATCATTTAATTCCTGTGTCACATGGACAAGATCTACAACAATATCTAATAACAAGATTAAAATGTTCTTTTAAATAGAAGAAGTCATACCTACCAAATTTGACATTGTTTTATATGGAGCCTATATTGGTATAGCCATTTGTGTTAAAAATTATGTTTTGTCTGAAATAAAGTTATTTCCTACAAACAAAGTAACTGTGGTCATGTCTTTCTATCCTATACAAATAGTGATTTCGAACATTCGTTATGGTGACATTTTTTTGTTGCCCAAGACATTTTTTACCATTGTATTCTGGAAAACATATTTTCAATAAAATAAAACTTTTTGGGTATCATGGTGATATCCACTAGGCTAGAACCGTAATTGGGTCTTTTTTGTTATACCATCCGGTGGCTCAATTTTTTTATACATTTGTAGTAAAATATCTACTATTGTAAGTAAATAAGAATAAATCTGTATTGTTTCATAAATCCTTTAAATAGCAGAAATGTGTGAAAAAATCAGTAAAAACATTGTTACAAAAACGATATTGGGTTAGTTCGCTAGTATTTTTTTGAAAATAAAAATTATTAAAGATTTGTCAGAAAAAAATAGTTGGTAATCTTATATCTTGTAACTACATGGAAATCATGTATATGAAAGATTCTGCTTCAAATTACACACTGTATGTCCTGTTAGGAATTAGACAACAAATGATTATTGATTTTATGTACATGGCAGCTTTAAAATTTTATAGCGTTTGTGAGTTAGTGAGTTTATTAGTGAAAATAAATATTGTTTAGTAGGTTGATTTAAGTAAGTTTAGCCCTAATTATTCTAATTAATAAATCTAATTAATTAATTAGGTTGTATTTTGAACAATCTTGAGATCATGACAAACAGCTATTCAGCATTTGCACAAACTGAAAATACCCAGAATGTGTTGCGGGTAAAAGTGATTTCCATGTTAAATTGTGGATGTTATCAATTTGCTCAATTGCTGAAGAATGTGTTTACTTTGAGTAAATCTGTTTATCGTGTTGTAAGTATTTTGCTATGTCCACAATGCATTACGGGTGGAAATTATAATGTTTGAGTGTAACATACGTACAAACTGTAAACTTCCATTTGTTCAGCATGCTTAATTGTCCTAACACCACATCACTTGGGCTCGGGTTTGGTCAGCTGTAATTGGTCTTATTCAAGTTGATAAAGTAGGGGCAGTGATTGCCGATACTGATTCAGCACTACATAACTTTTATTGAAAATCTGACTGAATTGTGGAGTGGGAAGATGCAGGTGAAAACAAACTTATGAAATAAGTATTGACTGAGGAAGCTAATATAGTTCAAAGCTTGTTTAATTAAACATATTACATACAAATAGGCCATTGGCTCGGTGAACATTTTATAACATTCACTAAGAGAAACACAACAGCCTGATCACACACACGCACGCGCGCGCACACACACACACACACACACACACACACACACACACACACAATATTATTTACAGTTTATACAAATTTAAAAAATTACTACAGTTTTATTTAATTTAAAATATACTATTACAGTTTTTAATTTTCAAAGATAGTATGCTTTTTTAGAGCTAACCACGGAATTTAAAGGTATATTTTTTGTAAATAAATTGAAGTTAAACTAAATATATTTTTTTTTTGTAGGTTTGGAACTAAAACTGCTGTATTTACTGGTGCTGTTTACTATACTACTAACATTGGTCTATGGGAAGATAGTTCTAACACAGAAAAATTATATGGAGATTTGTATAAAACTGTAGCGCCATTTGCGAAGGATGTTCCAATTGAGGTAATACTTGTGTGCTTACTTACTATTCATGTAGCGAAATATTTCAAAGACGAATACCACATTAATGTTATCTAAATGAACCAAATAGGTTGCATAAATATTTTGTTAACATAAATATGTAGAACATTTGAAGATAAGTTATATCTAAAAAATTAACTAAAACGCAGTATAAGGTTGTTAATATGTTTTTCGATCAAAAATTTATTATGTTCTTTCTTGTTAGGATTTATTAAATTAAAAGTGAGTATATGTGCGTTATTCTCAGTAATGTCAGTTCTTTAGTTATTTTTAAAAAGTATAAGTTTCACCTTCAAAATATTTTAACTTGGGGGGGGGCTACTATTATTTTGAACCAGTATAGTATAAAAATGTTCTAAAGTGGCTGAAATACATTTTTAATCTGCTAAATGTTTATTAATTGAATAAATAAATTTACCCAATTGTATCTTTTTTTGCTCAATTGCTTATTTTTGACAAATTGTTACTCCCCAACAGGAGTACTATTGTTAGTCGTTACAGTACTGAATGTTACTTGTACACCTGTTTTAAATTTAACTATAACTCATTTCCCATTCATCTTACAAGTTGCATTGTCAGTATACAGAATTTAGTTTAAAAAAATGTAGAAATATCGCTTTCTACATTTTATATAAATGATTGAATTGAAATGAATTTTATAGAAATTGAAATATTCTACATTTAAAGTCATCTTGATCACTTTAGGCCGTGAAATTGTTCAAAATTTTAACTAAATGTCGAGCATCAAAGCCTTGTAGTCTCAATATCAACTTTCGTTTCTTAAGACTTGTTTTAGATTTGGTAACTATTAGGTCAATATGCGTATTAATTTAGTGGCAAAGTTATTAACAAATGCTGAGGATTTCCATTATTCACCAATTTTATTCTTACTGTTTTATTCACTTGCAAATATACACAATTTCCAGTTATGCGTGGTAATAAAAAATACAATCATAGTTTTTCTCAAATGATAGTTTATCCAAATCAAGTTGGTAAAACGTTTTTGTTTAGTTGTGTGCTAAACACAACTATTTTTTAGCTTCAAAAACCTAAAATATACGGCTGAAGGTTTGAAAGATAAATAAAAAACCTAACCTAATATATGTTATTTATTTTTTCATTTAACATTTGCCATTATTTGTATATGTAGATAGAACAATACATAGCGGTTTTTAGATTTTGGGTGGACTTTGGTCTAAACAGTGATAAAGACAATGCTAAAACATTACAGTAGGAATCCTAGTTGCGCACGCACATGTTAAAATACTGAAGTAAAACAAGAACAAACACTCAAGGCAGTCACCCTTACTCAACCCTGTTTTATTGTGCAACTCCTATCCTTTATTTTCGTAAGCTTTTTTTATCTTTTTGATTGTCTCTAATTATATATCTTTCTTCATTCATTTAGAACAATGAAAGTACAACAAGTACAATGAACATTCATATTCCCCAAAACAGTAACTGAGGCCTAAGATATTGAACCAATAATGTATGGACATTTAGTACTAGTGAAGGTCACACACTGCTTAAATTACCACTCTACACTGACATTAGTTTGCCTTAACAAAAAATCAAGTAGGATACTTTTAAGAAACATAGATTTTTTTTGGTCTTTGATAAATTACATTTTATCCACTCCTGGTTAATTGTACCTTCTTAAAATAGAGGCATTTGTTTGGAAGTCAGCGCCCAATTTCCATTCAGTTGAAGTACGAACATTCATTTCCTATTTAATAATATTTAATTCTCAATTTCCATTAATCCAAATACTGTTGCTTACTCGAATAACGTACCTCATATTTTGAGATATTTAAACCCTTTTTTTTGGAAGCGGCACATTAAGGTCACTTTTTTTTACTTTTGAGTCACATTAAGGTGGACATGCATTAGTCCTTGTTTACCCTAGTCATATGCTTGGAATGAAATCATACATGTTTTGGATCACCGTTCATCCCTTTAATATTTCGTTTTTTAATTCTTACAGAAACGTTAGTTGGTATAAAAATGTATTATGCACATGTGTGGGTGTAAAAGCATGTACTGTATTACGGACTGGACTTAAATAAAAAATGTGATAAAAGCTGTGTACAATATGTGTTAAAAAATTAATGGAATACTTTTTTTTAAAGAATTTTATTCATCTACATTAATGTTATCCTCTTCAAAATAGTCACCATTAGATATTATATACTTATGCCAGAGCTACTTCCAATCCATTAAACACTTTTGGAACTTGATCTTTGAAATAGTATTTTTAACTCCCTCAATGATATGCTTTTAATCTCATCTGTTAAACAGAAAAGGGGGTAATCAACGGCCTTTAAAGGTTGTCTTTATAAAAATAAAGACCAGTGGTTGGCCAAAAAGGAACAGAAAGGTCACATGATGCTATTTTTAGTGAATGTGGAGTCTGTGGCATAATTACAGTGTTGTTTTTGGCCAAAAATTCGTGAATAAGCAGTGATGTATGAGAATTATCATGGTTCAAAAACCATGAATTGTTTCCTCACAAATCTTGGCGGTTTTTTGTTTTGTTTATTGCTTTGTGAATATGTTGTTGGATTTGTAGATAGTAATCTTTATTGATCGTTTGACTTTGTGGAAAAAAACTATGCTGTTAAAATTGATGAACACAAGCTATAACCTTCACATTCGACTGCATTTGTTGAGTTTTTTTTAGTCTTGGCAATCCATAATGCCTCCACTGAGACGATTGAGCTTAATTTTTGATGTCATGTTCGTAAACCCATGTTTCATTATCTGTTATGACACGTTCCAGTAGTTCTGCATCGTCGTTACTTCATTTAGTGACTCCTGAGCAACTTCCATACAATTATTTTTGTTCAAAATTCAACAGTTTTGGAACAAATTTACAAACACACATTTTATACCCAAAACTTACAACAACAAAAAATTCGTGGAATGAGTCAATTGATATGCCAACATCATCAGCGATTTCTCTGATTGTGATTTGATGATGTTCATATTTCTTTCACTTTTCCATGTTTCAATGGTTGCTGATGTGCTGGGTTGTTCAGGGTGCTCATCATCTTCATCGTCTGCATTGCCTTCTTGGAAACGCTTATACCACTCGTAATCCATTGTTTTACCTATAGCAGACTAACCAAAAGCAATATTTAACATTTCTAAAATATTGATTCACTTTATTCTGTTCCTAAAGCAAAATTTAATGCAAATTCTTTGATCAGTTTTTTTAAAAGAAATAATTAAGCACCAATCGTACCAAAACATTTTTTTACGGCTGTTAACAGACTAAAGATCTTCTATGGCTAATAGTGTAAAGATATTTGTCACACATGTTTACCAGCACAATGAAAAAAATCATGCAAATGTGACTAATATAACAAGTTCTGTGATAGGGTAGTTAATTCTGTGATAACAGTGCATTACATTGCAATTTACTGTTTTAAGATACCTAAATTTTTTTTTTTTTTTTTGGTGTTTAATGTCTGACTGTTGTGTACACTTGGGCTAATGCAGACGATGGGATGATTTATAGCGTATGAAAATGCCAAGCCCTGGCCGGTAATCGAACCCGGGTCCTCGGGGTGAAAGCCCAGTAAGCTATCAACTAGGCCACCAAGGCGGCTCTTAAATATAGAGATTAAAAATATAGCATTATATAAATTACTAGCTGTTACCCGTTGCGGCTTTGCCTGCAATTATAATGTAGGCAATAAAATTTATAGTCGATTTACAAAATCAGAATAGGTCATTTCATTTTAATATATTTCTATTTATACGATTTATGGTTTTCGGCCAAGAAATGTACATTTTTGCTACTCGATACTCTAAAACAGGGTCCTGTCATATTTTAATAAAATACAGTATTATTAAAAAGTCACTATTTTACAATTAAACTGGAATAGTATTTGTTTACTCAGGTACCTAAACCGTGTTCATACCAAATTTAATCTCAATTGATCCAGTAGTTAAAGTGTGATTGAATAACAAACAAATAAACAAAAACAAACTTTCAGAAATATAATATGATTACCTGTTACCCGTCACGGCTTTAATGTAATATACATTAAAGGTCACGCATCACCGTGTTAGGACCAACTACCGTGTCTGTTAGGTTATGGTGAATTTCTTTTTTTAAAATGAAGATTTTTTAACGAACCACCGTATTAGTTAAGTTATGGAGTATTCTTTAAAAAAAATTAAGGCTTTTTTCCTGCATCACCGTATTAGGCGCAACAACCGTGTCAGGTTCTGGAGTACTCTTATTTAAAAATATAAATTAAGGTTTTTTTAATGCATCACCGAGTTAGGCCTAACAACCATGTTAGTTATCTTATGGAGTATTCTTTAAAAAAAATATAAAGATTTTTCACTCATCACCATGATAGGCCTAACAACCGAGTCAGTTAAGTTTGGAGTACTCTTTAAAAAAAATAACGGTTTTTTCACACATCGCCATGATAGGTCCAAGAACCATGTCAGTTAGGATATGTGGTATTCTTTAAAAAAATATAAATGTTTTTTTACGCACCACCGTGTCAGTTAGGATATGTAGCCTAGTATTCTTTAAAAAATTATAAAGATTTTTTCATGAATTACCATGGTAGACCTAACAACCGTGTCAGTTAAGGTTTCAGTACTATTTAAAAAAAATAAAGGTTTTTTTCACACATTACCGTGATAGGCCCAACAACCATGTCAGTTAGGATATGTAGTATTCTTTAAAAAAATATAAAGTTTTTTCACGCTTCACCGTGTTAGGCCTAACAACCGTGTCAATTAGGTTATGTAGTATTCTTTAAAAAAATAAAGGTTTTTTTCACACATCACCGTGATAGGCTTAACATCCATATCAGTTATGTTATGTATTTTCTTTAAAACAATATACAGGTTTTTTCACGCATCACGGTGTTAGGCCTAACAACCGTGTCAGTTTGGTTATGCAGTATTCTTTTAAAAAATTGGTTTCTTATTACCCAAAACCCGTGTTAGACGTATTTTTATTGTTTTACCGATTTACAACACGTTACTGATTTTCGCCGGGTAGCAATTTTGAGGTTATGTTGGTCACTTTATTTTCGATTTTATCGTATTTCTCGTGCTTTCATATTTTGGATTCTTGCTTTTGGGCACATAATAAAGCATTTCAGTAACAAAAATATCGAAAAGTAAGGATATGCTACACTGTATATTTACCATTTTTTCATATAATATAATTACACAAATATATATACTACCTTACAATTGGCACTCTGTGTAGGGATTTTTTTACATTTAATATTGAAAATTCAACACAAAGTAACAAATTAAAGTCAGTTTTGAAAAAAATTTCAACTAAAATATTGAAAAAGTTACATTAAAAGCAATAATTTTGCAATAAATAAAACACAGATTAAGATTCTTAAAATAGGATTGAATCTATGTTCATCTCAGGTACCTAAATCACAGGTCCAGTAAATAACTACAATTAACATATGCCACAAAACTAAAAACTGATAATTATTTTGGGCTGGGTAAGTAGTATAATGACGTTTTGTAAAACGGGAATAGGCCTATATGTATCTCTGATACTTAAGCCATATTCGTACCAAATTTCATCTCAATTGGTCCAGTGGTTAAAGCGTGATTGAATAACAAACAAACAAACACACAAACTTTCAGAAATATAATATGAATTAGATTAGATTAAATTATATACTAAAAAAATTATTGAAAAAATATAACAAATATAATTAAAACAATTGTCACATAACCTCTTTTTGAAGCATTCTCTTTCCTCACAAAAAAAAAGAAAATTTGAATTCCTCTCGGACTCTGTCAAAACTAATTTAAAATTTGTAACAAATATAAATCTATAAAATATTTATAAAAAACAATTGTAAACTCAATTCAGCACAAGAAAAAATGCTCTTGTGGTTACTAGGATGCGGAAAATTTAAACTATCAAATTCCTGCCAATAGTACCAAAACATACATCATCCAAAAGAATATTTTCTTAACTTTCAAGGCTTATAAAATTCACAGATTGAACAGCAAGGAACTATGAAATAACTGAAAAAGAGGTTGATACCAATATATCTGTTGGTACCACAGAAAACAGTCGGTACAAGTATGACATGTCAGGGTCAAAAGCAAAAAAATTCAAAGCATGTTTTATTTTGTCATTGCTATTCACTTATATCCGTTCAGGCAAGAGCCACAGGTTTGAGGCCTATATTTAAAAATACAACATTTAATCACATTCATTCATAAAAATCACAATTAACTCAGTGGTTAGAAAGTTATTGTTCAAAATTAACCCAAGTAATCTAAGTGCTTAACTTAAAAAATTTAGATTAATATGCTTTCTAAATTAACAATAATATTAATTTTATTGAATGGATTCATTGTTACACATATCATCATAGACTATTAATTTTGTATAAATACATGTACAGTAGAGTCCATTTTAACAGTCAGTTTCTATTAATTGTCAAGTTAATTCTGTTATCCGATATTTTTAAACAGTTTTCCATAGTAAATAATTTGTAGCAAGTAATAAAAATAACCTAGGCAAAAGAAAACACACTGTAACTGGACAGGGTATTTATAGTATAGGCAAGGACAGCTGACCCTAATTACTAACCTAAGCAGGCATTAATAATAAACGAAAAGTAAATGATTGTATCATGTAGTGGAATGACATAGAAACACTTCAAATAGTGTAAAAAAATTCTGAAAGAGTGCATGAGTGTTTCTATTGGAAGGTAAAAATTCTTACAATATTTACAATAATTACCATTCAGCATAAGTTAATCAGGTAACAATGCTGTATTTTTACCTATGTTGTGTGAATACTTTTGAGAAGGTTAAGTACAGATAATTTACTGTATTAAAGACCTATATATGGAAGATTTGTGTAATACATAATTAAAGTTAAATAGAACATTTCAGTTTTACTACATTTTCCAGAATAATAATAAAATATTCTGTGCTTTAAACAAAGTACAGTATGTTATTTTTATCGATATCTGAAAGTAGGGATGGTCTATTTCTATTACCGATATATTCTGTCAACCGTCACCCCAATGGTTCCAAGAATATAATCTAAAACTGAGGATAAAAATAAAGCATTAAAAGTGATAATCTTTATTGAAATTAAGAGCACTAAAAATGTTCAGTTATAAACTGAAGTTACAATAATTTTTCTTAGCCGTTTTTTTAATCATTTGTTAACTAAGTAATTATATAAATAAAAAACGTTTTAAAAAATCACGTTTTTAAAATAGACTAAAAAGTATAAAATAAACTCTTATAAATCCATCAATATATCGAGATTTATAAACCTATACGGATTAATAATCACACACAGATTGTCTTAAAAATTTGTGGCAGTGAATTTTTATAGATATTAAAATACTTGCACAATTAAAAACAAAAAAAGTAGAGCGCATGAAATTAGATAACTACTAATTTCCTAATTAGTAGTTGTTGTATACTAATTGTAATAGTTGTATACTATTATTCTATAAGCGCCCCATGTTTTTAATTGTACAAGTATTTTAATATCTATAAAAAATTACTGTCACAAATTTTTAAGACAATCTGTGTGTGTGATTATGAATCTTTATAGGTTTATAAATCTCGATAGATTGATGGATTTATAAGAATGTATTTTATAGTTTTTAGTCTATTTTAAAACATGATTTTTTAAAACATTGTTTTTTATTTATACAGTTATTTTTTACTTTTTAGTCGTTAATTATTTTTAAAATAAAAAAAAAACGGAATGTCGCTATCATTTTTTTTTTTTTATTTACTGTAAACTCTGAATTTCCAAAGGTAAAATTAGAACTGCCAAATCCTTGACAAGTCAATGCAACTTTAAATACTTTTTAAAACATATACGTTTTGTAAAAAATATAGGCTTCGCAACAAAAACAAATTGCGTTTTTATTAAACTTGCTAATACGCTAAAAAAAAATTAGGTGTTGGGTTCGAACCCACGCTTCCAACTGGGAACCAGAGCTTAAAGCTGGTGCCTTGGATAACTCGGCCATCCTGGCTAATACTAAACAACGACAGCATTACTACCTATAGCAAGAAAATAGACAGAATGTCGATATTGTACATTTGATCATGCCGAAATAATGGCCAAACAATTTCAGTAATAGTGCCCTTGTCACAGGTCAATATTTATAAATAAGCCAATATTATTCTATTGTCATCGAGTTTA
Organism: Callitettix versicolor; assembly: GCA_022606455.1. Lineage (NCBI taxonomy): Eukaryota > Metazoa > Arthropoda > Insecta > Hemiptera > Cercopidae > Callitettix > Callitettix versicolor. The sequence continues at coordinate 12,347,857 of CM040190.1, forward strand.
GAGCTGTATACAAAATTTCAAACTTCTAGCTCATCGGGAAGTTAGTTTAAAATCGATTGCAAAATTCCACCTGGACAAATCCCATAGTGACTTAATAAAAACATGATAATAATAAAAAGTAGCTGCTAATTGGCCAGGTTGTAATTGTAAATTCATTACTGGTAATTTTACTCTTGTTAAACTGATGTACAGGTATAAGTATAAGAATTAGTTTTTGTTAACCTCCAGTTCCCATGTACAGTACGTAACTGGCACTTACAAAATTCATCAGAGACTGAAGCGTTTGTATGGTGACAAACTGCATGAGTGACGTAATTGAAGAAATTTTAAATTCTTTGAAATAAATTAAGAAAATCTTAATGACACTGTTCATAGACTCAAACACTAGCTGAATGATTGCTATAGTGACCAAAAACTTCTTTTGTAACCTTCTTCTTAGCGCGCCGGTATGACCTCAAAATTGTCTGAAATGCAGTGTCACGAAATTGTCACCAAACACATGACCCATTCTTAAATGAATTTCAGTTAAATTATGCCCTTTGGCGTCCACAATATGAAATAACAGTGCATAATTCGCACCTAATGAGAAAGTCAAATTGTAGTTATGTTTTTACAAGTGATACTTGACTAATATGGAAAACAGGATTCTTGTTAGTCTTGTGTTGCCAGATAACTATAGAATACTACCAACGTAGTAATAAAAAGTACCCCTTGTATGTTAGTACAGTGAAGTCTTTACATAACGTAAACGGTCAGTATTATATTTTATTGGAACTTAAATATTGATACCAAGATAACATTGAAAGAAAAATGTCAATACGAAGAGTCAGAAAATTACAATCCTCCATGCGAAGTATCTGATACCGTGTAATTGGGATAAATTTATCAATGCAATTACTTCTAAATTATGCTATTTTTTATGGAAGAATAATGTATTAAAACAATATTTTTTGTAATTGTAAAAAGAGAGGATTAGGTAGTAGTTGCCAGTTATTGCAGTCACTGATGAATCCTACTAGGTACTTATACTGATAAAAAGGGCGGATTCGATTTGTTAATTAACTTTACTTTACAGTATGGCGGGTTTTGCTGCAAAATTAGGTCATTTATCTGAATGCAGTCTGTACATCATGATAAAAAAGATTTTCTTAATGTAATTACGTTTGATTAGAATTGCAGTGACTGACTACTTTTCCGTGAAGTAAACAAACAATATAAGACTGTATATGTTGATGCAATGGAGATTAGGAATGTGAACAAAACAACAGTACAGCTACGTTATTGCTGACCAGTAATTCTGTACGCTTTATACTAAACACAGTACTGAAAAAGAATAATTTGCCAGGCAACTGAAACAGCTATTTAAAGAGTAATGTGGGGCATAGACAACAGACTCAAATTACCTTGAAAACAATATTTTACGATTTATACATATCAATCCATTGTAAACAACTAATGTCCGCCTATAAAATAAGCTAGACAAAACAGTACTAAAAACTAACAAAATAGTAAAACTTTTTAGTTTAATAAACTGTCACTATGTTGAGTATAATTATCTGCCTTCCCTAGCTTCGTTAATTTTACTTTTGTCGACACGTTTCGGAGAAACTCCATCTTCAAAAACTATATCTATACTGGTCCTTGATAAAATATCTATATGTCTAATATCTATATTAGGACCAGTTTAGATATAGTTTTTGAAGATGGAGGTTCTCCGAAACGCGTCAATGATAGTAGAATTGACGAAGCTAGGGAAGGCAGATCATTATACTCAACATAGTGACAATAATCGTAGCAGAAAAGAAGAATATAAAAAGAATTAATAAACTGTATTAAATAAAATGTATCAGATATTCAAAGAGTAATGTGAAGCGAACGACTACAGCTCAGAACAAAGAATTACATTTATTAACAATTTCAGCTTAAGTCAAGAGAAAAACTCTGATATGTGCTGGGTAGGTTCTTGTCTATCATCAATAAGCACCACTATCGTCCACTGACTTCTTGCTGTCTGCCAGTCAATAACTCTCCTCCTTTTCAGGATGTCAATATTCCTTTTAATGTAAATCGCTACAGACATTCCAGAGCGTCAGTACTATTTATGTGCAAACGTTCATATTTGTCAAAGAGTAAAATTTAAAACAACAAAACATTAAATGATCTGTAAACATCAGCAGTTTATTGTGTTCAGTATAATGATCTGCCTTCCGTAGCTTCGTCAATTCTACTTTCGTTGACGCGTTTCGGAGAACCTCCATCTTCAAAGTTTAGATATAGTATAGACAGAGTATAGGTATAGTTTTTGAAGATGGAGGTTCTCCAAAACGCATCAACGAAAGTAGAATTGACGAAGCAAGGGAAGGCAGATCATTATACTGAACACAATGATAATAATCCTAGCAGAAAAGAAGAAGAATATAAAAAGATCACCAGCAGTTTACTACAAACTCATTTTCTCATCCTTTACATACACATTGGTCTTTGTATAGTGTTTCTTGTTTCTAGTCCATATTCTTGTACATCAGTTGTCTGTTATACGAATATAGGTTAGCGATATTTTTCCTCTTGGGTCAGTATTCAGTCTTTATGTACGAAGTAAGACCATAAAATTTCTTGACACATTAGCGCTCTAATCTCAGTTCGGCGCATGCATAGTAGTTGCTTTGAGTCAAGGAAAAGGAAATAACGCCATTTTGATATCACTGTTTGTAGTGCTTGCTAACATGGTGAAGTTTATTGAAAATCCACCGCTTGTGAGATTAGATCTGTAATTCTTTTTATAAACGTAAAGAACACTAAACAAATCAACGACAGATCTGTGCAAGGTTTATGTAGAAAATGTGATGAGAGATTCACATGTAATGGTAAGGAGATGAGTCTGACAGTTCATCAAAGGCATGATCAAGTGTACAATGACAAAGTGGGCATCCATGTTTCGTTAGTGGCAACTTGGTTCAAGCAGTAGCATAAAAGATTAAAGAAACTCAAAAGTGTACAGGATATATTTTTTTTTTTGGCATTTTCGCAGATTTGAAGATCACTTACTTTTTCTTGAAGTTCTTTCTGTAAAACTGTATTTTTTAAAACTTAGTGCTTTTTGGGTACCAAAAACTTTTACAGAGCAACACAAAAAGCAGCGTCAAGGCAGTGTACTTGATTTTTAACATATGACAAAAACAGTGATTTTCTGAGCTGTGATTGGGTGTGACTTAGGTCACTTATAAACCCCTGAATCAAAATGACATTTGACGGAATGGGGGTGCACTTCATCACCAGCAAAAACTAAATTCGAGCAATGTGGACTGTTTTGTAGGACAGACATGAACAAAATCCATTCTACTGGTGGATTTTTTTACTGTAAGGTGAAACGATCGATGTAAACGTTTACTGTGTCATGCAGTACAGAAGAAGAGCAGAGGAATTCCTACAAATGGGATCAGTTTGACCGTGGTATATAGCCCTGACCTCCCTGCCAGCAACTTCTGTCTTTTTTTTGCACCTGAAATTATTCCTAGATGAAATTGAGCAGTCATGACGAGCTCAAAGAACATAACTACCACATGGTTGATAATACAAGCAGTAACATTTTATGAAGATAACATACAGAAATTTGTGCTGTACTATTACAAGTGTCTACAAAATGGTAGGAGCTATTTAGAAAAATAGTGTTAAGGTTTGTAGATTTTTTTTGTGATATAGTGTGTTGTACTAATTTTTTTTATTACCAAATGGAATTACTTACTGGATGTACCTCCATATATCAATCAGCAAACATAATGTGAAAAGTGGTAAGGGATGAACTGGTAGATATGCATTATTTTATGGCAGTATAAATGCTGTTCTTTTTACATATTGTTTTACTATAAAGTGGTATTCTGATATCCTTACCACGTGTGATACTAATAGAGTTTGTATATAAAGAGCTTAGATAAGAATAATGATAATTTAAACAATTCGTTGTATAAACTTGTTCAAAGGCGGGAATAGAGTTGGAGCCCAACAAGTTAATAAATTTATTCTGTATCGATATTTTTTTAAAACTTCTTTTTACTGCAATCAGTATTGTAATAATAGACTATATGATAATCTATAAATGAAGTTCCTAACTTTGTTGTCTCAACGTATGCTTTAAATGGAAATGTTAAATGCTAACTGGGTTCTCAATAATATTTACTTTTTTGGCGATGGGGGTTGTAAGGTGGTTACATAACTGAATACTGTATAACAGCTCTTTTTACTACTTCTGTTTTTGTTTTCCTTCCTTTTTGGCACGTTTAAAATATTTGATTAACTATTAATTCTGTTGTTCCTAAGTAATTTTTACTTTTATACACAACATTCCAATTCTACTTCCTGATTTTCTTCTTGATCACAAGCTTTCAGCTAAGGCGCAGATATCGTGATGTCTCTTGTAAAAGTATCTTGTCATTTTCAATAGTTATGGTATTAGAATCAAGCGTAGGTTTCTTGCCATTTATATTTTTAATCTTCCACAAATGCATACTAGATATATTTATAAGTTTTTGAAGAATTTTACCTAACCTGCTTGTATTTTACACTTAACCTCCATCGTAATAAAAGTTTCAGGCTCGTGTTAGACTGAATACCATATATAATTTTTAAGTCAAAAAATTTTGTTGACAAGAAGTGCAGTATGTCAGGAATGGAATGTTTAAGTGAAGTTATTCAAGAATAAGTACAGTATATACAATATTTCAACACGTATATTATCTTTTTTTTCTTGTAAAAAAAAACCACAAAGGCAATACTTTTAGAAAAAAAAAATTGTTGTGAGTAGTAAATACTGACAGTAGAAAGTATCAGTAATCAAGGTGAACACTGATCAGGGCTGATTACTGATTTTTGTTGTCTTATCAGGTTTGCTTCAGGCTATCCATTAATTGCGTTGCTGCCACTAGTGTAACATGTTCTTGCTATCTGTCCCATCCTCGGCTTAAGTTTGATGTTACTGAGCTTATTATTTTAATAATAAAACTATTTGACTTATTTTTAAAATGACAAAGATATGTTCCCATTCAAACTATATAGTTATTAGTGGGTACTTTTTTGAAAGCATGTAGATAGTGCTGAGTCCAGCAAGACCTGTACTGTAAAATTGATCTCTTTAGTGTAACTCAGTAGCGGCCTGCCTGTGGTATGTGTGCCGATTGGTGGCACGTGAAGTCGCACACGCTATTTTGCAGTTTGCTACGTTATAGACAGATTCAAGAGATATTGCATTATACAGTCGACCTTGGTTAGAATTCCCTCGTTTAGAACGCTAACTCGGTTATAGCGCTGTTTTGATAATGTCCCCAATATTCTGTTTTAAAGTTACGTGTATTTTAGGCTCGGTTACAACGCTCTGTGAACTCAGATACAACGCTGTCATGCTGCTTTTATACTCCAACTACTTAGTAAACAGCCTGCGTGAGAATTTCTCCAGTCCATTGACACAGAGTCTGCCAATCTGAGTCTGTAAACTGTTACTACTCGGTGATCTAAAAGGAAAAAGGAAGGAGTTATTGTGACAGAGTGGAGACATGACCTCTCACTCGCACATTTTTTCTCTTTGTCCCACTGGTGCTCTTAGCAGTTTTCTAAGCTGCTGACTTATAATCACTCTCGTAAATATAGTTTGTGTTCTATTTTTAAATAAAGGTTGAGAATAGAAATGAACCCATTCTTTTTTTGTTGCAGGCTGAACAAACAATGTAAATTGTGTCGTAAAAGTGTTCTCTCTCTCTCTCTCTCTCTCTCTCTCTCTCTCTCTCTCTCACACACACACACACACACACACACACACACAGTACGTCTTAGTGGGGGGGAAATTTCAATCTCACGAACCATCGTCACAACAGTGTACGCACTGTGTTGCATGTATACATACTAGACTGTACAGTACTAATTTTCAATTAGTTTTGACTAAAATATATTTCAAAATTATGTAATATGTGTAATAAATTGTAATAAAATAGCCATTAATTATATATACTTTACAAGGTATACTTTTTTTTTTTTTAACGTCCGACTATTGTGTACACTTGGGCTAATGCAGACGATGGGATGATTTATAGCGTATGAAAATGCCAAGCCCTGGCCGGGAATCGAACCCGGGTCCTTGTGGTGAAAGCCCAGTAAGCTATCAACTAGGCCACCGAGGCGGCAGTATGCTTTTCTTTTACTGTTTATTTTGTATTCTTTTCTTTCACTACATACAGTATTGCCGCTGTTTACAAAATCGTTTACTGTAAACTCAGTTACAGTGGTCATATATATTTTGTCCCTTCAACCGCGTTACATCTGAGGTTGACTGTATAATGATATTGAAATGACCTTTTCTAAATTTCTCTTCAAGAATTACTGTAATTAATAGCCCTCCTGAATTCCAGATGGAAATAATTGATATAAAAGTAAATATAAAGTAATTGTTTAAAATACAATCAGTCAAACTTATAATTGAGTTTTGGAAATTTGTTCCAAATATTTATTTAAAAAAATTACTTGTTCTGGCATTTCTTTACTCAAGACAATCCGGTCCAACATATGTCTTTGAACAAGCATTTTCTATTATGAACACAATTTAGATGAAATATAGATACATGCCTGAAAATTTAAAGTTGCTTGCCGGTTAATGAATTAATGCAAATGTAAAAGAAATTTCAAAAAATACCCAAAACATTGATGCTGGTTTTGAAAAGCTACGGCAGAGGTTACGTAGAAATGAAACATTGAAAAATATTACTAATAAAACTAGGCTTGAATGTTTAAAAAGGTGTTAATTTTGATTTAGACTTAGTTTTATTATTTGTGGAAAGGCCATACTGTTACAGATTCATAAGATTAACCCATATTGCACACCTAAGTTGTGTAAAGGAAAGTGGTTCATAGATAAAAAACGTTGGCCTTCATTGGTAAAGAAAAGACGCTAAATAACTTAAACAAAAAATTGAAAACAATCATTACATAATTTTAGCATCTCATGATTTCCTAGCCAGGATGTCATTTATTTTTATTTTTGTCAATTGAATTTGTTTATTTTAATTTATGAGACTTCAAATTTGCAACTGTAATATACTTATTTGGATTCTGTAATAATATAGCTATTTGGATTTTGTTATGTCATGAATAGGGCGGCCGCAGACATGCAGATGTTTTGGTTAGGCATAAGTTGTAAATATTTTTTTTAAAATAATACATGTGTAATTAACAGTTGGCTTTTTATATCTTATTTTCTCTTACATTTGAATTTTTTTTCGATAGTGATTTTATTTAGAATTTTTTCTGCATGTATACAAACGAGGCACAACTTGGAAAATATATACACTAAAAACAATGGGCAAATACAAATTCAGTTCATTATGATTACATTTGATAAAAGTTTTCTTTCTCAGTTAGTATTTGTTACTTGTTAAATGAAGAGTTTACTGTGGTCAGATTGTCACTTTGCTGAACTGAATTTATGTTTGCTTTTTGTTTTAGGGATAAAGAATTTTTGATGTCACTTCAAATATCTGCAAGAAAAAAATCATAAAAACTGTGGCCTCTCTAACTGATGTATGTATGTTTAGATTATTTAAATTCCTTTAAACTAAAACCTAGTTATTGTGGAACAGGCTTGAGGTGAACATTTAACGATTAAATGGAGGTTGTGGAAGCTATTCCAGTGCTGCCCCCGCCAGAGGAGGCTGAAGAGAGAAAGTGTAGATTAGAGTATCAATACTCAAAGGATGTTTTATGTTCCTATCAATTTCATCCATTGTCAAAGAGACTACCTCCTTGTCTTGAGTTGCCTGTGAATAAATCTATAGCTCGTCCACGATGGCTTGAATCAGAACTACGGCAGAGTGATCGTAAACATTTTGAATCACCTGTTGAAGAAGAATATTCAGCTGATCGAAAAAATAGAATAGTAGATCCAAAGGATCGTATTAGGAAAGAACATGATGTCGTATTAAGTCCTCAGCGACGGAGTTTCAATACAGGCTGTTATGTAATGCCACAACAACACTTTGCACCACCTACCAGAAGATTGGAAACTACTGTTAAAGAGAGGTACGAACGTCGACGGTTTGACCGACGTAGTGAGCAGCATGAGAAGGAGCGTGGAGGACACATGTGGGAACGTAATTCACGTTACAACAATAATAATAATGATAGAAGACGATATGAGAGCAAGACTGAAGAAGAACCAGAGTGGTTTTCAGGAGGGCCAACTTCACAACATGATACTATTGAGTTGCGAGGATTTGAAGAGGAAGAAAAATCAAGTAAAAAAAAAAGTGAAATGAAATCTAATTCAAAATTACGCAAATCGTCAGAAACATCTTCATTGCCTGTAGCCAAAGATAAAGCAGATTCACAGGTTAAAAAGAGTAACAAGAACAAATCTCCTGTGACCTCTGCTTCTGAATCTCCCAAACCTGAACCTGTGAAAAAAAGTACTACTTCTGACAGCACAACTATAAATGTCCCTACTTCAGAGCAAGAAACAAAAAATGTTTCAGAGCTTAAAGATAACTTTAGTAATTTTACGATAAATACAGATTTTAACATTGAGGATATTTTCAGTTATGATTCTTTACCCAATCTGTTACCCGTAAGCAATGGGTGTAAAGAAGAGACCAGTGGTTCAAGGTTTAGTCAGTTTTTTAGAAGAGAAAGCCCTCCAAAAGTGGTTCATGAGTCACAAGAAGATACATTTCATGTGATGAGTGATTTGAGGGGAACTCAAATTTTGATTCCTCAGGAAGAAAATACTTACTTCAGTCCTATTTCCCCTGCTGCAACCAGTTCAACAGAACCTCAGACATCATCCTCATTTTTAGAACTACTGCAAAGGGGGAATAAAGATCAAGACAATTTCGGGAGAAAAATTACAAAAAAATCTACAATCAAAGATTTGGAAGTAAGTGGTAAAGTGCACAGTGTTGAGGAAGTGGAAGCACGTATCAGACAGCAACAAGGTTTGTCTAAACCTGTTGAAGTTAGTAAAGAAGAGGAAGCTAACGTCTTCAGGAAGTTATTGCAATCCAAAGTTATTCAACCTGAACAGAAAGCATACCAAATCCAAAGTTCAACTACAGTCAACCAACAACCGCAAGTTTCACAAGATGCTGTTTTAAAATTTATTCAAGCTAGACAAAATCAAGAAATGCTTACCAATTTGATGATGAACCCGTTAGTGCAACAGAACCGATTGACACCTCATCCTCCGCAATTCAGTGTTCCTCCTCCATTCCCATTACTGTCGGCTGAGATGCAAGTTTTGATCAATAATACTCAACCAACTCAAGAAATTTTCCAGCGTCCAGAAGCACAAAACTTAATAAGAAGTATGAACCGAGGTGAAGTAACAATTTTACACCTTATCGAACAGTTGAAGAAAGCATCAACAATGCAACCTCTAAGAAGAGATATTATTGCTAGTATTATTAAAGTCGAGCAACATAACCGACAAATGACCCTTCAGCGTGTACCGTCTCCAAGAGATCTGCAAGCACATACACAAGGTATAATGCAAAGTGCACTACTCAAAAAAATGCTAGAGGAACAAAAAGAAAATTATAAAAAACGACAAGAATTACAACAATGTCGTTCGCCAAATGTTAACCCTTCTGTATCTCCTGTTAAAACAACATCGCCTACACCATTAACATTCACGCCTACATCAGTGTTACGAAAAATGACTGCTGAAAAAGAACCTGAACCAATGAAACCTCAGCTAGATATAAATCAGAAACATCATGAAATATCTTTCAGACAGGTGCAACAACAACGACCTCTACCTGCACCTCAGTTTGTTCCTGCTGGTTGGAACAGTATAGTGAAACCTCATCAAGGTCGTCCAATCGTTAAAGGTGGAAATATGTTTCCGCAGTGTGCATCAAATTATGACTATGTACCACAGTATCGAGCTACGTCTTTGCCACAACAAACGCAATACATGGCTCCAGCCAGTAGAGTTAGGACAGTGCCGAACTATGTAGGGTCACCAGCTCCACAACAATGGAACATGCCACAACAGTCTCAGAATTACCCACCAGCAACTGCCCCGAGGAGTATTAAACCGGATACTAGAGTAAATATGATTAGTGGAAATAACTTCATTGGTTACGCGACTGCCCCATCTACCTCTCCTGTAAGCAACCAGCTGGCTAAATGGTTTTCCCCGGAGCTGTTAGCACAAGCGCGAGCAGGTAAACTACCCGGCATACCTACTTTCTCTCCCACTCAAAATATGCTTAGCGTCGAGGAACTAGAAAGACAATCAGTTCGTAGTAACAAATAAGCAGTTCGATTTATGTATAACATTAATTGAAAGAATCAGTTTTATTTTAAAATACATGTTTATATAGCTTTAAATGTAAATAAATATTTGTATAGACTCTAAGCATAATAGTTTTAATGTTTAACTCGTAAGTTCAAAAGAAAATTTATTTTTTACCATTTAAGTACTTTAATCTGGTTTTTTTATACAAAAGTATTAACGTGTTTACTTTATATTGTAAAGGTTCAAATAGTGTTTATTTTTTATTTAGAAGTATTTTACTTTTACTCTTTCAGTTCCTTTATTCTTAGTGTCTTCACTACCATTTGATATTATTTAAAATATAGTGTCATTTTCATTATTTTTTTTTAAAGGAATGTTCAACTTTAAAACGAAAATTAAAATGCTTTCATTTGTAATGTTATTGTAATATGGTTAAATTACGTTGAATAATGTTTAAATATATTTCTCTGGCAATATATAATTTCTGTTCCTACTGATGCCCTTTCTGATTAACAAAAAGAAAACATCGACTTGAACTTAGATTAACAAAAAACAACAACGAATTATTTTTGTAAAATAAAATTCTTAATATAGTAGATAAAGTTTTGAAATGGACAAGAAACATTCATTTAGAGCTTAGGATATACAAGTTAATTTTCTTTTCTATTCCAAATTATTTTTAAACAGAATAAATAGTACCTGTGTCAATGGGTATGGTAAGGTTAGGTAAAATAAGACAGGGAAACGTACAACAGTTAAGGCAGTTCCACTTGCCAATCAGAGTGCAGTTAATGTATGTAGGCACAGTAAAGAAGGGAGACAAAGAAGTAACAATTTATTGTAATAAAAACAGTGAATGACATGATGATATAAATAAGTACATGGTCAGTTTTGAGAAAATCTAATTTTTAACAGTTCTTTTTATCTAAAAAGGGTTTTGAAATACATTTTTTGCAAAATTAAAAAAAAATAAATGGTCTCAAGATATGAGCATGTTTGTACAAAATCACTAAATTACTTAATCTCCAGGAGGGATGCATGCAACGCGTGCACACACTCGCACTTCAAAGTCTAAACCACTTTTTGATTCACAAGAAAGAAAACAAATGGTTTCGAAAACTATGTAGGAGCATTATATGTGCCCTCTGTAGGTCCTTACGTCTGTTTGTATGAAGGAAAAGTTGGTAATAAATAAGTAAAACTATACCTTTCTATTGTTTTCAGTCAATTATAAACTTTCTTATATTCTAAATTTAAAAAGAACATCTGGTTCAAAAACTATATACCAGATTTTGAAAAATCTGCATTATTGATCAGATTTTTAAAAAATCGTGAAGTTGTAATTTAAAAATCAGTATTCAGTGTACTAATTTTGAAATAAAGTAATTTACGGATTTTAAGTAAACCAAAAACAAAATGGCAAATATTTATTATTATTATTTTTTATTTCAAAAGTTGCTACACTAACTTTAGTCATGAACCTTAATATATGACCAAAATTTGATTGATGCTGCTGCAAAATTTTGAGAAATTATGCTGCTTTTTACTTTTTTCAACAGCTTTTAAACCCAATTTTCGGGAGATATAATGTTTTCATTTGGATACTAATGGATGATATTTGAGCAAAATTTAGTAAAATCGTTATAATCGGATTTTCATTTTTTGTTTTTTTTTTCAACCAAAAGGAGGCTTAAAAATACTTTTTTTAATAAAACATAGTCTCATCAGGAAATCGACAACCAGATATATATGTCAAATTTTATCAAAATTGGTCAGTTTTGTCTCCTGTGATATATGAACACTTATAGCTGTTTTCAGACATCCAAAAACCACTTTTTTGGGCATATGGGACATAGTGCTCATTTTCAGTCACGGAGTTTTGGAAGATGTTGATTAATAAAACAACAGTGTTTTAAAAGACGTAATTCAAAGAATATTTTCTTTTATCTATGTACTTAACCGCGCAACAGAAGTAGTTCCAATCAAAAATGTAACCTTGGACAAAACTGGTTTTCCGCCTTTCTATAACGTCACATATCTGTAACATCTCTCTTTCTCGATGATACAATAATTTCATGATTCTACACAAACTTTGTTTAGAAGTTGATCCTCTTCAGTACTGGATCATCCGCTTTATCATAATCAGTAGCGGAAAATTTTCCAACAGTCCTGTAATAAAAGTTAAAAGTCATCTTATTCACTGTTATTTGTGTATAATACTATTATTATCTTGTACAGTAGCTGTAATTATAATATAGGAAAAACCTAACCTAACCTTTGTCATTTAGCTATATAGTGGGAACCCTCTTAACCGACCCGTATGAGATTGGAGTTCCTAGTCAGAGAACCAAAAAAATCAGTTAAATCGAAATATTTTCCTTCAACATATACTTATAGGTGTACCTTAAAGACATTTTTGAATTAACCATAACAACAGTGCGTTGTCGACTAGGTCATTCTGTAGGTTTTTTTTTAATGTACAGTGTGATAATAGGACTTTTTCTGATTCAGTTTGTTTGCTGATAATATTGAATGGCTTTCTTATTTCAGCACCAGTCTTTAACTAACTGTTGTTATACCAACACCGAACTCGGCACGTGTAAATTTCATTGATTTTCTGTTATGTAACCATTCTGCTTTTAGTTAGTAAATTACATTTTATTTTAGAGCACTCGTTTTATATTTTATATATTAAAAAAAACTCGCTGTAATGCTAACTATCCAAATACAAACTGTAAGCTTTATAATACTCACAGCAATCCTTGGATAATAACAGGAATAGAACAAGGCTTAGCGATGAGCATTGATAGTCGATATTCAGTGTATTCCACATTGATGTTTTTACAGTAATTGTTAACAGTCGATGTTTCTTAGATTTTCACGTGTTTGTATAATTTTAAGTGTTTTACGATGAAGATTTCCAGATTTGTGATATTGACTTGTTTACCTTTTTAAAAGTCAAATTGTCAAGAAAATAGTAATGTGGCCGAACTAAGCAAATTTTGCATATTCCCCTTATCTCTCAAGAATCATCATTGTTGTTTTGACTTCCACCCTCCGTCCAAAAACAAAACACACTCATTTATTCCAAAGAAATGTGTTCAGTTTAATAAGAAACGAAACAATTCAAAAGATCGATATAATATAATCAATGCTGTAGTGACATTGATGGATTTTAATGATGTTACTATTGTCGATGCTCATCATTACAACGATTGATTGATCGTAAATGTCAACAAAACAAAAGTAATTGCTTTTATCGTACTATTTGCTAGCATACAAAAATGTAAGGAATTCGGTAAGCTGCATAATTCATAATAACATTTTGTTTTCTTCTTAGTGCCGCGGAAAGCGATTTGTCTAACAACCTTGATGCTTAACCCGACTGGCAGTTAAACTGTGGGCGGTTAAGAGGGTCAAATTATAGTCCATTTATAATACAACGAATTTCTCGCAATACAACGAATTTCTCGCAATACAACGAATCACATAAAAATTTTCTTAATTGGGACATACTTTTTATTAGATTTTTCAGAATATTTTTTAAAACTTTAAACAAGTGATACAGATTTTAAAGTTTACATTAATTTAGACTTTGAAATTTAAGTTCTTGTTAATACTGTGTATGAATATTGTTGTTTAAAATTATGTGTTTAATACTCAAAAATATATCACGAGACCCCTTGCATGTTCTATAAGCCGATATTGCTTGTCGGACTTGGTTCAATATTAAAATTTTTGAAAAATTAAAATTTGTTTTCAGGATTGTCAAACAATGTGTACTTGCCAAATGGCATTAAAATCTGTTATTTGTTTAGTCTCTAGTAATGTATATGTACTTTTACTAATATATATATATATATATATATATATATATATATATATATATATATATATATATATATATATTAGTAAAAGCAATTTTTGAGACTCAAGTAATACATGAAAATAAATTTATCCACTATACTTTCTGTTAATGTAAATAGTGTGGTAAGAAAGCAACAGGTGTGTTGCAAATATTACAAATTACAAACCTCATTTTGATATTTTATATTATGCAATTATACTAAATAAAGAGGAGCAAGCAATTTTACATTTAGAAATTATTATTTCTTATTATTATTAACAGTATTAACTTATGATAAAAGTACTGATACTTATAGTTTCCCTGGTCAAACTTAACAAGAGAATGCGAATGAATTTGTTTAAAACATTTTGAAAAACTATTGACCTCAAAAAAAATGTCTTCTAATTATTCTATGCGATGTTTATTTTCTGTAATAGCAAAGGAAACAATGTAAAATTGCACAAAACTCCTTGGACCCTTTTATATTATGTAACGGTTTTATTTTGAAATTTGAGGCCTTAACTATGTATAAGTCAAATATATTGAGGTTTGTAAAATAACACAGTTTTAATCCGCTATTGATCTTTATTACTCGTTATTGGTTTTGACCTATAAAATTTTGAACACTGACATGTAAAGGTCGATACACCAATAGTGAGTAATATAGTGGATTCAAACAGTTTTTATTTATAAACAATGTTATGGATTTAGCTGCCAAAATATGTGGTACATTAATATGAAAGTAAAGTATTTCGTTATTAATAGCTGGAAGTGCCAAACTAAAGTAAACAACTTATCTGTTGTTAAATGTTTTCTTATCCAGTTAATTTTTTCGAGGAACGGTTAATTTTTTTGAGGAAAGTATCATTTATTTTAAACTGCTATCAAAATATGTCCATCGTGATAGATTTGTCATATGCCAGTTACGTTTTATTGCTTTCTGTCTTATTGACTTTGCAACATGATTCGAAGCAAGTTGAGCTCTGTTGTTTTGTATTTTTGTATGCGTAGAAGTTATCTGTTCGTAAATTCTGAGAATGAAATTGTTTTTCTTTTTAATAAATTATAAACTACATTTCTAGCTCAAGTAAAATTTTTAAAATATTTGAAAAACTTCATTTTAATATCACAATATGTTCATAGAACTTGAAGTAATTACTTTATAAAATACAATCATTTCTTTTCAACTTTTTTTTTTTTGTATTTAACGTCTAACTATTGTGCACACTTGGGCTAATGCAGACGATGGGATGATTTATAGCGTATGAAAATGCCAAGCCTTGGCTGGGAATCGAACCCGAGTCCTCGGGGTTAAAGCCCAGTATGCTATCAACTAGGCCACCGAGGCAGCTCTTTTCAACTATCCTTTATATAAAGATATATTTTTTTTTCATTAAATAATTAATTATAATTAGGGTAGATTTTATTCTACATGCAAAGAGTGATAGCTCGTAATGTCTAAATAGAATGTTCAAGACATTACTTTGGATATTATCTCAACCTTATGACTGTTATTGAGTCGAACAGCTACAGTGGTGAATCTTTGATGGGGGGATCTATAAGCCAAACGTATGATAATAAAAATTTAATTGATTATGATTGTTTCGTACAATTATTGCCATTATTTATTTTATTTAGTTTATATTTAAATAATATATTTTCGGCATATATGTTCAAAAGTTGAAGGGACTTGTGATTGCTTGATCCATATGCACCTTTTAGCCAGTCAAAACACATGAATGAGTACTACAGCTTAGCCAACTGTGCCTATCTCTCATCCTTTTTTTTATAGAAAAAAATGTGTCCACAATGTTTAATTTCTATCATTTATTTCCTAAAAAATGTTCGTCAAAGAAGTTCACTTCAGATAATTATTTGTTCTGCAGCTTGTTTATCAAAAACATTTTCTCAGACCGAGAATTGTAAATTTCAGGCTTAAAATTTTGTTAAAACATGTTACGTACAAATCAAGAAGGTATTACAAAATTTAGTAATATAACTTTTATTAGTAAATTTCAATGACGCCAGAATATAGGTTAGAAATAAATGGCTAAAAACATAATTTATTATACATTTACCGCTTTAATATCTCTCAAGGAAATGATATAACACATAATACAATTAATGATTGTATAATTAATGATTGTCACAAAAGTACCTAAAGTGCAGAAATACCTTTGCTTTAATCATATTTTGTAATACTAGTAAAATTGTATGTTTAGTGGGTTCTCAATTTTCATCTGATTCGATTCAAGTTGCCAAACAATTTTCGTAATACAATAGCTTGGGGAAGTTTGATACGTAGCAAAATCCGCTCAACACTTTTAATATGGCGGCCAATTCGAACTTCAAAAGAATCCATAACTTTTTAATTTTACACTTTTTTGAAATCTGACCACCACGGTAATTGACATTTAGAACTGAATAAAGCAGCATTTTATATTTTTAAATTTCATTGGAAATATTAAAATGAATCTGATAGCTGTCAGGGTTTATTGTGACATGACAGACAGTGAATCATTTATTACAATCTAGTGTTGTGGTTTTTTTCAGCCTGATGGTCACTGACCTTATATAATTGTCAACCCTGTGAACAATAAGTACAAAAATATGCATGTATTTAATGTAACAATATAATGTTCGTCCGTTTTTGGAGTAAATGCGTACAAAAAAATTTCTCTTGGAATTTGTTCTGACGACAGTGTGGTCGAAATATTAAGACATCGGTCAGTCTGCTGCATCTCTGAATTTGTCAGGTCAAGGTTGTAGGCTTCAGACTGCAGTTACTGCAATAATCTTTACCCTCTCTGTTTTGGCATAAAGTAAAAAAAATTCAACCAGTTAGATGCAACTATATGTCTTTGTCTAAATGTACATAAATTGTATATATTGCTTTTATTTTATCTTAATTTTATCTAGTGTTTAAGGATTTTGAATTTCTTTGGACAATACATTGTTTTTATCAGTGATTTCAGTTGTTACAAATATTAGTCAAAAAATAATATTTCAACTTCCCATCTGCAATATTTTAATATAAATCTGTACTGACAACCTACTTTATGGCTATTTTCGAAAGAATGGTAGTGTATCCCCCACTTTGTTGTTAACAAAACATTTTTTTATATGTAAAAACATTATATTAAACATACATAAAATTAACTAAGAAGTTAATAAGTTATAAAAGTTAATTAAAAAAAAACATTCATATAATGTCTAGTAAACCTACTGTCTTACTGGCCACTGATATTTGATGATCTGTTTATAATGAGCTTTTGTGTTCATAATAAACTTGTAGCAAGTTTCTAGTTTCAGCAATAGGACACATTATTAAGGAGTTTTAATGTGACTAAACTGTTTTATGACTGTCTTCTAAAATTTTAAAGGGGTGGCTTTCAACATTATGCATTGTTTTTTAATTTGCTGGCGAAAAACCAAAACAAGATTATCATCACTGTGACTCCACAATTGAAATGTAAAATAAAGCAAAATTTTAAAAAATCGAGGTACTATAGAAAAAAAGTAATTAGATATAAATAAAACTAACAAAGTACAATAATAACTTTAATATGTGTCGAAAACTAGTTAACAATAATAAATATAGTTAACAATAATAAATATCTTTATTATTATGTGAACAACAAAATATACACAATTTATTGTAAGGCTGTAAATTAGCCCTACATACGTCCGACTATTGTGCACACTTGGGCTAACGATGGGATGATTTATAGCGTATGAAAATCGTACCCGGGTTCTTGGGATGAAAGCCTAGTACGCTATCAACTAGGCCACCGAGGCGGCTCCTTACAATAATAACAAGGTAATTTGAAATAACGTAAATGTTTCTAGAACTAATTAACCAAGTAATGAAAAAATAAAAAAATAAAGAAAGAACCAAATTATAAACAGTGTCTTCCTGGGCTGTAGAGAGGCTCTCCCAACATATATATAAATTAAATTTTCACTATGTTGTAGAGTACAGATATAGTTTTTGAAGATGGAGGTTCTCCGAAACGCGTCAACAAAAGTAGAATTGACAAAGCTAGGGAAGGCAGATCATTATACTGAACATAGTGATAATAATCCTAGCAGAAAAGATGAAGAATATAAAAAGAATTTCAAATTAAATTTTATTAAAAAAATCCAGACGAAGGAAGTTTAGGATCCGATCAATGGCCGAGGAACTATCTCTCAATTTCATCTGCAAACAATTGCTCAAACCACACATAACATACCTATTTTATGCATGTGCTATGGTCCTGTGGTCTGGTGGACTAAGGTTGAACGGAAAGGTGCCAGAGTGTTTTGACCAAGTTGCAGAGGTTGGCCTGCCTTTGTATCACTTGGTCAACCTGGCTGTTTGGACACTGCGCCAATGGTGGCTATGTAGGCCATTCTTGGTTTCCCCCCTATTACTCATATTGTCATGAGGGAGGGTTGTAAAACAGCTTATAGACTGCAAGGTGATGGTGTCTGCCCTCTATTTTTGGGCCTGCTAGAATAACAGATAATACCAGTGATCCAGTTTTGTTGATAGAGTCTGATCATAGCGGGGTTAAACGGCACATAGCGTCTAGGACCTGGTGATGTCAACTTGACTTTTGAGGGGGAGATTGTGTGTTGGGAAATTCTGGATGGTATACGATGGCTCCAAAACAGACAGGTACTGGTGCTGGTGTGCATGCTCAGAGACTGAGGTTCATGAAAGTTATCACCCTGGGACAGTATGCAACAGTTTTCCAGGCTGAAGTAATGGCCATTAATGATTGTGTTCGGGAGAACTTGAATCAGGTCTTCAAGAAGGCAAGCATTTATATTCATTCCGATAGTCAGGCAGCAATAAAAACACTTGCAGGTCCTACAATCAGTCCAAGCTGGTCTGGGAATATCAGAAGAACTTCAACACTCTATCCCTACGCAACCAAATAACTTCACTGGGTTCGGGGGCATAGGGGAGTTGAGAGTAATGAGGAAGCAGATCGACTATAGCTGGACTTGGATCTGCATATGAGTTTATGAGTCCTGAGCTGGATTTAGGGATTTCTCTATCGTTGGTCAGGTCTGCTATTAATAGGTGGATTTCTAATCAACACCTGGTAAAATGGGATAACCTTCATGGGCATTCCCATAGTAAACGTCTCTTAAGCAGAGTTGCTTTTGGAAGACTCAAAAGGGCAGCAGATGTCCTGGGCAGAGCACAACTCAGGAGGACTATGGGGCTGTGGTCTGAGGATGCACATGAACAGGATAGGTATGTACCTGGAAAAACCATGTGTAGGTTGTGCAGGAAGGAAGAGGAAACTGCAGGTGACATAATTCATGATTGTGAGGCTCTTGCTAGTAGGAGGCTTGGTTTCCAAGACTAGGGATCTTCAGCAGAGTGAGCTAATCAGTGGATTGCTGGAACTTATTAAGGGCACCAATCTTCTGAACTAGGTATTTTTAAGAGGCTTAGTTGCACAATAGATAAGTTGATCGCAGTGCCTGGGGTTGTACTATTCATTCCTCTAGTCCCTAAACCAATCCAGGAAGGAGTGGCCAATGCCAAATGGTTTATTGCCACCACTCCCAGTTCCTAATGAAGAATCAGATATTAAGGCAGCTGTCATGGTACTGATCTTGACCTTTGTAACAAGTTTAAAGGAGTTGTTAAAAATTGTCATCTAAAACACAGAAGAAGTGGTTACATGGCAGTTGTCCTGGGTAATAATGTGCGGGCACTTATTCACAATTTTGATTTTAAAAATAATTTATTCTAGTATTAACTTTGGCACGTTTGTTTCAAAACAGAAGGCTTTCAAAATCTTTGAAAATTCAAAACTTTTTGTACTTACACGCTTTGTGTAAATCTTATTACACAATTAAAATCTGTGTTTGATATTTTTTTTCATTGACAGCCGTCAGGTTTTATTTGTATTTTTGTAAAAATATAAACATGTTAATGTATCGAAATAGTTGTTTTGGCCTAAATAAATCTTATAAAGTTCGAGATTCAGTTTTGAGGGCACGTACTTTTTGCTGAACAAATTGCAAATAATTCTTAAATCAAATACAAATTTGCCGACCGCCAGGATAATCGTGAATACCTAAACATTGAAAAAGAGCCACACTGATACAAACAATGTAATTTTACTTAAGTGATTTGATGTACATGAGATTTTTTCATTGATTCATAATGAAAAATTCAGTTTGACATAATCAGCTGATTAGCTGCAATAGACCATCTCAATAATGGATGAAGGGTTTAATAATACTAATGTATGTATTGAGACAGTAGGCCTACTGAACAATTTTAGATTGTAAAAGTGCATAGGTGTGTATGTTATATGGATGTGTACATATATTGTAAATGATCTTATATATATACTTTGCTGAATTGCACAAACTAATGTCAGAATTGACGTTAAAAAAATAAATATATAATGGTAAGCGTAGATATTACTAATTTAAGTTTTATATATGTATAAACCATACTTAGCATTGTGTTTATAGTCTATATGGCAATTTATTAATTTCAAAGACACAAGTTTTGTTGTGGGTTCAAAGACAACTACTAGTTTCAGAAATTTAATATTACGTCAGTGGAATATAACTTAAATCAGTGAATGTCACAAGTACTTGCAACGTTGTTGTGGAAACAAATGCTTGAGTTCATATTTTAATCCTTGAAAGTGTTATCCTTGACTTACGTTGTGTATTTAAAATATTTTGTACAGTCTGAGGTTATTCTTGTATTTGCTGTTGTATTTAATTTGTCATTGCGTTAGTTATATATTCTTTTTGTATGATTTCCTGTTCTTATATTATTGTGTTGTACGTCAGTGGCATAATAGCAGGAAATTACACGGAGTGAAAAATTATATTTAAAAAACTGGCTGTGATTTTTGTACAGTTAAAAGCCATGGAAATTGTAAATTATTGTTGTAAATATAAAATAAGATTGTGTAAAAAAGTGTAGTTAAGTTATTTTTAGTTGTGTTTTTATAACTCCTATTCCTTTTCTTTTGTAGTTATAAATTTAGAGATGATAATTATTTTTTTAAGCGTTCTTTCTTTTAAGGTAGAAATAACTGATTGTGTTATATGTAAAATAGCTGACATTCCAATTTATACATAGTAAGTAGTATTGAGTACAGCGTTGCCAGATTGTTTTTTTACTAAATAATGATTCGATGTGGTGTAGATGCAAATACTGTATTGTTTATTGGTTTTAGTCAAAAACCTTTACAATATTTGTACATATTTGTTTGTAAATATTTTAAATTTAAGTGAAGAATAAATGAAATTTAAAGCTGGTAAAAGATAATATAAAAATCTATTATTAAAATATGTTAAAGTAATATTAGTAACGTAATACAATTGTTGTAGAAGTTTAAAAATATTTGTATGGGGATAATTTTTGTTCAGTGTCGTTTACTCAGAAATATTACTTTTTACTGTACAAAGTTAACAGTGATCCTGAAAAGATCAGTTTTGAATTTTTTATGTATATATCCAATTTCAGGTTCTCTGAGTCAAGAAAAGTAATCTTTACGTGAATCTCTGTGTTCACATTGCTGAAGGCTAAGTCAATTGACTGATTTTTATTGAATTTGTCATGTAGGTTTGGTTTGCTCAGAAAGTCTTTTAAGGATTTGCCCTAGTGGTTTCAATTTTTAGACAACACTCTGGCCATAAAAGTCACAATTGCAACTGTTTTGCTTGGTTCAATCACATGGTTAGTTGACGATGTAACAGTAGCGGATGCCTGTTAGAAATTCTTTTACTATTTTGAAGTATTCTTAGTTTGTAAATGCAATAAATTACATCCACTAGGCCTACTTTTGTCATAAAAAAAGACAAAAAAAGAACTTTTTGAAGTGAATACTTCTTTGCTATTGATACGACATATTTTATGGAACAGTGAAATCAAATTGGGAGTAACGTAATGAAAAATTGACAAGCTAGGGGCAAGTACAGGTTACCAGCTTCATTTAAAGTCTATCTTGGATACTGGTATAAACAGTCATTAATATTTCGAAGATGGATAGTTTCTGCACTCCATTTAATTTTTATTCTTATTCAAATTAAAATGCAGTCAATTGCATATGGTGTATTGCGTACCGTTAATTGAATTCTTTATATCTAACAGGATTATTCTCGTTCAGATTTTGAAAAAAATTGTGGCAAAATTACTGTAGACCTAAATGATTTCAACATCCTTTAGGGGCTAATTTCTTAAGTTATAGATCGCTTGTTGTAACAGTGGTTTAGTGTTTGGAAAATACTACACAGTCTCATCTTTGTAATTATGGTCATGTAAACACAGTTGATTTATAAATACATATTCTGCTACCGTTAACTTTCTATTTGTGATAAACTTAATCCGATGTCGATGTTCGGATTAACTTAACATATTAAGTTCTTCATGAAAACACATGCCGTGTAAAAGTATAATTGACAAATAAATATCATCTCAACCTTATAATTATTATTCAGTCGAACAGCTGCAGTGGCAGATCTTTGATGGAAGGGATCTGAGACAAACATATGATAGTAAAAACTTAATTGTTTTTGATTATTTCCATTATTTCTTTATTCACTTTACATTTATATATTATATTTTCGGCATATATGTTCAAAGTTGAAGGGACTTGTGATAGCCTGATCCATATACATCTTTTAGCCAGTTAAAACACATGAATGAGTACTACAGCTTAGCCAGCTGTGTCTCTCATCCATGCCTTCAGAGATTGTCAGCATGGACTCGCTAGGCGAGTGTTTTCACTATGTTTAATATGGTGCATAATACATAAACTGCAATTGTATTACAATAGTGATACTTGAACAGGTAAAACAGGGACACAGTACAAGTACGGATGTAAATATTGATAACAGTGTAATTCGTATCATGTTTATACAGAACAATAAAATTATTTGCCAAGCATGTACTGGAGTCAGTAGACATCTTGTTTCTTGTCTTTGTAAATTAGTAACGATGGTTTCAATGTAAACTTGAGTCTTTTATACCTAAAATGCAGTACTCATATGTACTTCTGTTGTTATAATGTCTTACATATAAAATATAAACTATTAACAAGAATGGATCAGCTGTTTCATTGTCTTGAAGCGGACGAGACTGTGCCAGTCATTGAGAACACATCACAAGGACTGTACCACTTGTAGTGTTTAATAGATTTGATGGCCAAACATACAAATTACTTTTATCTTATTCTTCTTTCTTTTACCCACAATGCATAAGGTCGAGTGGCATAAAAAAAACTTCTGTTAGTAAATTTTTCAAACTTGTTTTTTTAAGGTCCATAAATAAATATACAAATTTGTGGAAAAAATCTGAAAATCCTGTTTTTTGTTTGCATTCAAGGTAAATTTTTCTAGACACTCAAAATCTGAAATGATTTTATAAAATTTAAAATTGTTAAAAACGTATTAAAGAATATATTTTGTGGATAATTACGAAATAAAATGTCTTTTGTTTAAATGTTATTATGACTGCGAGAATATTTTTTTAGATATTTTGATGTCGCTTGTTTAGAAATATTAATGTTATATGTGACATTATTATAAATACTTTGTACTTCATTATAGTGTAATATATTACAATAAATATAACAAATATTTATGAAATGTATATATGACGTATTGTATGTGCTAGTTAATGCGAAGGGTTCGGTGCATTCAGGATAATTGTCTGGGCGTTAGTTGATTTCTGTTGTATTGTTGAAATAATTGATTTCCTCAGCAAAGACATGGTATTTGCTAGTGTCCTCAATTCCTAAGTATATTTTATTTAAACTCAAGATTATTTTGTATGTTATAAAGTACAAATTAAATTTTAATTTTATTTATTCAAAAATATGTAATGTTACACAGAGTAAATTTTAAATGCTCCCTTATTTTTTTCTACATTTCTGCAAATATGAACCAATGCTGAATGGTAATCAACACTTCATTTTTTATAGTTTTTGAAATGTTATTTTTTCACTAAAGCACACCTCCACAAACTTAAAAAAAAATCTTTGTTAATTCTAACTATATTGATAGTTTTTAATACCAAATGGGTTAGTCGTGCATCTGTATTTCTTCCTTCTTTTTTTTATATGTTTGTTGAAGTAATAGCTTCCACATTTTCAGCCATTATATTAGATCTGCTACATTGAGAATTAAACATGAACGTGGTGTTATGACATGCGATGATTTCAAACATTTTCGTACTAAATTTATCGCTACAGCTTGAACTTACATGTCGAAAATTGTTCTGAAATATCAGTAGTAATATGAAAAAAACTACTGATATAACCTTTTTAAGGCTAAATTGATTCTCTTCAAAATGTTGTCTTTTAAACAGAGTTTAACAACTTAAATTTTGTTTTTCAGTTTTATTCTATTTAAGTATAGGTAATAAGTAAAAAAAAAATAATAGTCACATTGTTTCAAAACAATTTTTTGTGAATTTTATTTGAAGAAATGCCACCACATATATTTGTCACTTATGCCTAAGAGGTTTTGGAAAAGATAACATCTTTGAAAATTGTAACTAAAATAAATACTGTATTACTTATTTTTGAGCACATAACAGTAAAATGTAGTTAACAACAGACTGTTTGGTTACAAATCCTGAAACATTTACGAAATACTATTAACTGAATTAATGAACTATGCAGTTTTTCCCAATTAGATTGTAATAACTAACATGCATAAACCGACAACTTTTATAATGGATATGTCATTCTTCCTCTGGGAAAAAATCATGACAAAAATATCTGTCAAAAGTTCAGCAAGAGCTAAGAACTAACGGTGTTTTTAAATAGTTTGCAGAATTGTGTTCCATAAAAAAATCCCGTACATTATATTTCATAGTAGTGTGTAAATATTTAAAAAAGTAATTTAATGCCAGCTGGAAATACCAACTTTGTCACTCATCATTAAAAACTATTGATATCCATTACATTGAATGAAAATGTTTGTAAACAGTTTGCCCCATTTTGTTTGATACAAAAGAATAACCTGAAATCATGTGTCATAATACCATATTCACATTCACAGTTGAAAAAAATGAGTTAATTTCAAGATAGCTGCTTTGAAAAATTAATTATTCATTCAACAATCATCATCAATAGTTCTAAAAGTGATACCTATTTTTTACTTCTTTTTTTTGTATTTTAAGGTGGGTGAAAAGCACATTAAGGCTATTATCGCCTCCCTAAATGTAAGTGTGAGTGTAAAGTGTTAAAGTCGTAAATATAGTGCAAGTGTAAGTGTGTGTTAGACTTGGGTACCACGAGGGACGTCTAAGTCCTCTCAATAGGTGCAGCTAGTAACAATCACTTTCCTGCGGGGAAAGTGATACTTAAAGAACTGTACAAAAGAATATGGAAGTCGTTAATTTAAAACTCACCCTATATTTGTCATGATACGAGAACTGATGTACATATTCCCTTATACAACATTAAAAATCAACGTATTATATTGTTTCAATAGGCAGCTGAATACTATACATTGCTCAAATGCACCGAGCCCAATATCAGCTACGTTAGTTTGAATACTAGAACATTGTCATTTACATTTGAATGTTTCAAACAGTCTGGCAACATTGTGCAGAGTGTTTGTATGTTAATATAAATTTATGTATACTAGTTGTATACTTATTTGGAACACTTACGTCTACCTGCATTCATGTGCATTTATCATTTCTTTGTTTTTGTTTTGGTGATTAAAAGAAAAACTCAAATATATGTTGCTTTCGTTGGTAATTTATTATCAGCCAATTATTTCCCTCTCCTATACAAACAAAAATCTGTTTACTGAGGGGTTCTTCTTCATGTTACCAAAATCATATGTATTTATGAAAGATAAGCTTATTTTTGTGTGCAGGTAATGATATTATTCTCTAACTTTATTATATTAAACACGTTGAATTTGAGATATACAAGGCTTTCTCTTATTTGAAAATAAAAATCAATCAAGACTTGCATCGTAGCTTCGCCTCAGTGTGATTTTTGTCTTATGAACAAGCGACAAATCGGACAGTCGTTGAGTGTGTTCTTTGCTTTTATTTTTAAAGTCATCATTTAGTTGTATTGAAATAATTTTATTTTAACATTTGTGATGTTAGTGTTCTACATGCCTGCTAGTTTTTGTCTTGTTTGCAAGAAAATGTCTTCTGCTTGTGCAAATTTGATAAAACTGTCCATACTTGTGTTATAAAATCAACATTTATTTTTATCAAAATAAACTGAATTCAAAATTTTTCAGGAAAACTAAGTAACAATGTATAGTAACATGGAATTCCCTTTTAAGTGATAAGTGTCATTGATCTGAATTTTTTTGCGGGAGTATTATTATTTAACAGTTGTACTTGTTTTTGAAAATATATTAAGGAAAACATGTAGAAGCTTTACTTTTAACAGAACTTGCCTCCTGAACTAACAATAATTTGATTACTAATATTTTTTAAGTTTTAAAATGTTTAATTTTGCTCTACGGTTGATTTCAATGTATGAAACCAGAAAAGGTAGTCTGTTACAAGTTTTTAACAGTTCAACTTAACACAGTTAAAATGCAACTTTGTCTAAATCAGATAATTGTTTTTCATTATGAAAAACATTTTCAATAAATTATTGAACTCTTACCGTCTGAGTTTAATAGATGTTATTTTTCTTATAAAATTGTAACGATTTTTTTTTTAATTGGAATCACTGGCATGTAATCTTCCTATATTTATTTATATAAAAAAACTAACTCTAATGAATACAACGCACAATTGTAAACTATTGCATTTTGTGCATTTATTCTTAAGTAAAGCACATTCTTCTTTCTTAAAAAGTGTCGTTTAATATTACAGGAAGTAGAGCTAATATTACCAAATTACCTTTAATCTTTTACCTAGCAAGAGCAATAACCATGGAGCAAAATGAACAGTGCCAGTACCGTGTTTATTGTCAATGAAAAACCATTCATTAATTAATAATTCATTAGTAATTTGTCAAGACAATAGCATCTCTCAACTGGTAATACTGGCTTGCCATTTGCTACATATCTTTACAAGCCTGACTAATGTGAAGTACAATTTGTTTCCCACTGAAACAATTATTTTTTTTTTTTAAATTAGGTATGACAAAATTATAAAGGAGTTTTAAAAGATACAAGATTTTATAAATAAATTTCAGTTGTGGCCTTAATGGTCTTTGGAAATCTAATATAACATCTCAAATGTAGCTTTTAACAACTTTATTGGTCTTTTCATCTAAATAAATTCTTCGCTTAGTTTCTGTAAATTTCATTTAATTATGCTGCGGCACCAAA
This sequence comes from Callitettix versicolor, assembly GCA_022606455.1. Classification (NCBI taxonomy): domain Eukaryota; kingdom Metazoa; phylum Arthropoda; class Insecta; order Hemiptera; family Cercopidae; genus Callitettix; species Callitettix versicolor. The sequence continues at coordinate 12,375,282 of CM040190.1, forward strand.
TAAACTATCCAGCTTGCAGATTTGGCATAATATCCAAAATTCTTTTTCAAGAGTTGCAAAATAACAGTATAGTGTATGGACCTCACACAAACCTTATACGTTTTTTAAATTCATTTAGAAATTGTGTGAGTATAAGGTTTTACATTTTCTGTGTACACACTTATGCTGATCTCAGTTTAGTTCAAGGTGACTGCTAGCCTTGTCTAGGTTGGGTTAAAAACTTTTGTCTGTTAAGTAAGAATTTGCAGTTTGACCTTGCTTGCTTCATTGCGCTAGTAATAGATTCTTTTTTTGTAATAAAAATTAATAAGGCAGTGTGGTTGCTTCAGACCTATTTTTTCTTTTGCAGTAGTATATCAGAAAGTTTTTAAAACAATCATATTTCAAACTACTCTAAAAAAATTGCATACTCAATTTATTCGGAATAATTTTTTTGTAAAATTTGTTTCATGTAATATACACAGTAGTTTATTTTATGTTATTACAATCAGCTTAGCAAAGTATACTTTTTCTGGTTTCGTACCCAAATCCCTATTTTTTCTAAAAACAAACTCTGGTTTCATAGGTGCCGGAGATACCTAAAATGGCAGACGTTAGCAGGGCTGGAAAACAGTATTGGAATAAAGGTGTGATAGTGACGACGGATTTTCTTATTAATCTACCTAATCAAATGGTAACATGGGCAACATCTGCTAGTCAGTATGTTGCAGAACAACTCAATTCCACAGATGCTAAAGCACAGTAGATAAAAACACCAATGATAGTATTGTTAAATAGTTCAATAAATATGTTGATACAGTAGGTATTTTACTTTAATTTGTACCCAGGAATCATTAATTTACAATTTTCTATTGTGATTAAGAGAACATTGCAAACAAATTTAGAGTATAGACTCAGACTGAATAGAAAAAAATGATTTTAAGATTGTTATTAAAACATCTGTTTTTAATAGATACATTGAAACTAAATAAAATGACTAGTTTTGTTGAGCTCTGGTTTTTTTTTTTTTATTGTTAAAAAATTCCAATTTTTGATTGGTATTAGATTCCTCATTGTTGTCTAAAACAGGCTAAATCATGGTTGTGGGTCTTTTCATGATGACCAATAGATCATTTTCCAGCTAATAAAGCAGTTTTAATATTTATTTCAAATGAACTGTATGTTTCTCAATTGCTTTTCAGTTGCATTTGTTGTTATGTAAAGGTTTTTCAGTGTATTTCTTAGTGCATACAAAATCAAATAATTTTCCAAGTTTTTGCACCTTGGGACTGATATCATTTTGTCATCCTACAGCACTGCATGTAAGGAACTTATTTTATCACTGTACATTTGTTGTATTATTTATCAATGCTTTATTATATTGTAATAATCTGTTATTGATTACATGTAATAATTCAGTGATGTTCATAACCGAAGTAACATTTGACTTTTTGTATCATCCATCTCTCTGTATAGAAAGCAGCGACTTGAAATTTTCAGGGTATCTTAGTATCACCATACAGGGGTGCACTAAGAAAATTTGTTGTAATATTCAACTTCTAAAGGGATAGAAATGGTGTACAGTATTTTTTATTTTTGTATTTTGTACTTTTTTAGTGGAAAAAGCATATGCTTTTGGTAGTATCTTGAAACTCAAAACACAAGTAATTAAATACATTCTCATCATTTTCCAAAATTCATACCCCTAAAAGGATTAGGAAAATGGGAACAAAATGTAAAAAAAGGTATAAAACTTTGCATTAGAAAATATTTTTTTATCCTATATTCTAGATACACATACTGAAATACATGTCAGCATTTTCTCAAATTCATCATTTAAAAGAAAATGTAAAAAGGTTTTTTGGAGGCATTGAAGAAAAATATTAGACACTCGTAATAAAGTTGAACAACAAAAATCCTAAAACACAAATTATGAAACAAATCAGCATTTATCCGAGTTCATCCCCTAAGAGAACAAAAATGAAAAAAGATACAAGTGTTTGCATTGGAGAAAAATATTTTTTTATCACATTTTCATAAAATGTTGTGTAAGAAGAACTCATTTTTTTAGTCTTTCTCTCATTGTCACTATTACCAGTACTCTTCCCACTCTATCTTGATTTTGTTGATTAAAAGTTGTTTTATTTGAATTTCAACAAAAAATTGATTCTTTATAAGTATTATTTCAAAATATTAAAATTCTTTTTGAATATTCTTATCTCCATTTTCAAAATAGTATAGAAAAATATTTATTTTTTTTTATCCATTTAAATTTAAGTTGGATTGAATTCAGAATCGAGAATGGCATACATAGTTGTACTGTTTTAGTTATATCGCATTTTATTCAATTCTTTTTTCGTCCTATTACCCCATCAATAAGTTGTCTAATATATATATATATATTTACGTATATATATAATATATATACGAAAATGCCGAATGACAAAAATGGCGGACTTTTATGTTTGGGACTTCACAGCCTGAATCATTAGCAGACGATACTCGATCTGCAAGCACTAAATTAGGTAGTACCAACACATCGCATTGGTTGCGTCGTACCTTGGAAAATATTGTATTTTTATCATACGAGTTCAATCCACCTTCTATACGAGGAATGTTTTGATAAAATATTGTTAGCTATATATAAGAATATATATTAAAAATAACCTAACTTGAATCGATTGTTGAGTGTTTAAAGAAAAGCGAGTAATTAAATAATGAAAAGCTATATATATATATATATATATATATATATATATATATATATATATATATATATATATATATACACACACACACACAAAGAATTTCATAACCTAACCCGACTCGACTGTTGGTATTGAGCTTAGCTTTTACGTATATAATTCTTATTCTTCAAGCCGTACTAATATATTTGTATATAATATACGTAGTTAGAGTTAAAAACTCATATTAATTGGAGAATTTCTCCAAAATAACGTGAAATTTTCAGAATTAACCCTGAATGTTGCCATTCCTTGAACATTTCCAAGACTGAAAACAATGAATTTTGCGTAAAATTAAAAAAAACATAGCGCAAATCCACCATGTCTACCTTCTCGTCAAGAGAGGAACTTCGGCATTTTTATGTACTCCCAAATTTTATAACAACTGATATAATTAGCTGACAACTTTTTTGAGTTGTTAACAAAACAACGACAGTGATATTATTAAACTAGAAACTAGTGGTAGATGTAAGAGCGTTTTCCTGTTAGCAGTGAATGCTCTGAGCAGTTATGTAATGAGTAGGGAAGAGTAGCAGTGATTTAATCACAGTTTAGAGAACAGTTTACTAATAAGACAACGTAATGTTGTATTCTCACTGTTCAGTAAATTCCTTGTGAAAATTACTTAGTATTTAAAAATTTTATAAAATAAGTAGAATAAGTGCGGACAATTTATTATTGTGTTTCTCTCTCTCTCTCTCTCTCTCTCTCTCTCTCTATATATATATATATATATATATATATATATATATATATATATATTCGTATGTGTTCTCAGTAGCAGTGATAGCATTGTAGTCTCACGCTATTTTATAATCTGTGGTGTCATATCTACTGCAAACAATAGTTGTACTGGCTCTCCTTATTGTCTTGTTTACAGTGTTTATATTACAGCTTTGTTATCATGGGTTATTTTATCGTTAAAATACTGTAGGTTCTGTTAAACTCTCAAGTGAAACAAATGTATTTTTGAAGGAACATCTACACAGGAATTTGATGTACAAAGAATAAGTCAAATATGGATGTAGAAGTAGAAAATGTTGTAAAACTTATTTTCCCAGACGGTTTGAAAGGTAGGTTGTAAATAGGCAGGTTTTAAAAAGGATGATAAATATGTAGTGTAGATTGTTTTCGATTTTTGCGGTAATGTTTAAGACGTTTGCGGTAATTGTAATAAAACGATTATTACACGCCCAAAAATAATAATTAAAAATATAAAAGCGCGTAAAGTACGTTAAGTACGACAAAAATCGAAATTAAAAGTGACCTACATAACCTCAAAATTGCTACAGCACGAAAGTAAGTAACGTATTGTTGATCGCTAAAACGATAAAAAAAAATATTTTGTTTTAAAAAATACTCAAGGATCTAACTATGGTTGTTGGGTGAAGAATCTGACAGTTGTTGAATGAAAAATCGGACATGGTTTGCGGTTTGTGGGTGAAAAAGCTATTTTATTAAACAGACAGCTATTTCTTCAACGTTTTCACTACAAGAACGAACAAAATTATACCTATTAAATAATGCCTATTAAAATGTGATCATGTTCATGAGCAGTAAATAGGTGTGGGAAATCTAGTATGTTTCATGCAATGTAAACATCAATGATGTCACAGTGTAGTTCCGTAAAAACCAGCCTAAAATCTTAAATCTAAAAAAAAATGATTTTCTGTGGGTGAATGCGTGTTGTTAACTATTTTGAGGTTATGTTTGTCACTTTTATTTTTTATTTCTTTCTACCTTACCATTGTTTCCACACTTTTATATTTTGTTTTATGAATATTAAGTATATAATAACGTGTTTTAGCACAAAAATTACCGAAAATGCCTAAAATTTAGTGAAAAAGTAGGCCTAATATTTTTATGCCTAATATTCTTATGAATATTAGGCATAAAAATATTAGGCCTACTTTTTAGTAAAAATGGTACTAATTTTTGTGTAATTAATATTCATGGTTTATTTAGCTACTGTATTATGAAATTAAGTAATAACAATCTGCAGAATGTTTATTACGTAAGTGTAATAATTGTTTGAATTTTTAACGAAACTATTTTATGATGTCTACTCTGAATATTGAATGTCTACTGTCAATTGATGTCTACTGTCTACATATTGAATGGAGCATGCAGTATTTTATGTACCAAAATCACTAAAGTAGTATCACTCCTCATACATCCAAGGTAGGGTTAGATAAGTTTTTCCATTAATATTACAACATATCCATTAATAATAATATAAAATGTAAAACTACAGAAAATATGGTAAGTTAAAAAAAAAATTAGGTAAGTTCCCTCCATTAACCTAACAATTACTACTGCACAAAAGTAGCAAAAATGTTTTTCATCGTGAAAATGATTTACTTATTGAGTGTAATTAATAATAAGAAAAATAGAAACTTAAAAAAAATACTTCAAGAATCTAACTAAGATGGTTTTGTATGAAAGTAGCATAATATGAAAGTTGCTAACTTAATTGGTTATTGAATTGTAATAATCCATAGCCTGGAAAATTATGGAATAGTATTCATCCATAACCTAACAATTACTACTGCACGAAAGAAGCAAAAACGTTTTTTATCATGAAAGTGACTTATTTAGTGAATGTAATTAATAATTAGTTTTTTTTTTTTTTTTTTTTTTTTTTTTTTTTTTTTTTTTTTTTTTTTTTGGTGTTTAACATCCGACTATTATGCAAACTTGGGCTAATGCAGACAATTAATAATAAGAACAATAGAAATTTTGAATAAAAAAAAACCTTAAAAACCTAGGACAGTTTTTATATGAGAGTAATATTGCATGAACATTATTAACCTTTTAATGCAGGTTATGGCTTACAGAAAGCAGCCGGATGAATGCTATCTTGGTGGGTGATCTTTGCATAATAAGTGCAGCATGCTTGATGTAATGTAAAAGGCAATTATATTACAATATAGTTCTGTTAAAATTGCATAAAATCATAACTTATCATAAGAAATTTAATCTTCTGCAGGTATCTCGTAATTGAATAATAAAGTATATAACAAAAAAAAATATTTAAAAATTGTTTATTTTTTGAGGTTTGGAATGTCATAATACTATTTGAGGGTGTTATAATTTTTGCACTAAAAAAAGATGTTCTTAATCAGAAGTATCTATAAAATTAGTTGAATATTAAAAATTAAGAAAAACAAAATGCTATTAAATATGATAGATAGAATTTTCTAAGGAGAAAAGATTACTAATTTAGTATTTAGGTGGGTAGAGTTTAGCTGCAGGATTATTACCGTGGAACAATATTTACAGTACTGAAATAATCATTGTGTCTGTGTTGTGCAATGTGAATGTGTTAGCATTATAGTTATAATGGAAGAACCATTCTTTATGTTCTTTTGATTGAAAAAAGAAAAAAGTGCTGTCAGTTTTTGTGTTCACAGATTTTTCATTACGTTTTTTACTCAGTACAGTGTAATGAATTTTTAAAAATAGTAAAAAAAATATTGTCTATTCTACATAGGCAACATTTTTTGTTATCAAAATATTATATTTTTGCTGTTATACTAACATAACACCTAGTTGGTTATGTTGTAAATTAATACCACTTAATGACAAGCTGTCACTGTGAAAAAATACTGTTCTCTGTAAGAACTTATTCTACTTCATTTTTTTATATTTGTCTGACTTTAATTGGTAAAATATGGAATTTTATAGCCTGCGTTCATTTCATTTTTTATTTAATGTTACGTGAAATTTATTTGGTTAAATAAGAAAGAAGAAAAACAGTGTTAACACATTCCCTAAATTTGTTATAACTTTATTTTGTACTGCATACAACTTCTGTTTGAAGATCATTGGAGAGTGAATCCTAATTTCTACACATATCTTTCTAAACTTGGTGGCTACAGTGTTGAAGAATTAGGTAAGTGTTCCTTTATCACTTTTTTTTAGAAGTTACAGTATAGTTTGTTTAATGAGAAAACAATTCACCTAGAAGTTAGACAATATATCACAGAGTATTTTAGGCCCTATATTACGTATTTTAAATGGTTATAAATGATTTTTGTTGATAAATTAAAATTAATGTAGATCAAGTTTAAAGTAATAAAAAGAATATTTAATAACAAATTATAAACAGAGTAGAATATAATTAAAAAAGTTCTTGAATGTACTACACAGAAAATGTATATTATTCATTTATAGGTAAAGAGCCAGATAGATTAGCTGAGGAAAAATCTACAATTCTTAATCAGACGCAGGAGCTTGCTTTTGCGAATTATAAGACCTTTATCCGGACAGCTGAATGTTCCAGAGAGATCTCTGAACAAGTGAGTGCTGTCAATATAAGTAACCTATCTTTCTAATCTAAGTAACAATGTATTTACTGCCGTTCTTAAGTATCAGTTTGTTACCAAATTTTAGGTATTTTTTTTTCTATAAATCACTTGCAGAAAAAAATATTGCCTTCAATTTACAAAGATTTACAAACACTAACCTATAAAATATATTGTTGGTACTAATTGTCTTTGTAATTCAATTATCAGTTTAACAATGAGAAAAAATGTGTGAACATTGCACCGGCTTTTTGTTAAGTTATTGTTTTTCAGAGTATTAAAAAAAGGTTTAAATGAAATATTGAAGCACCTAATTGAAATGTATGCATTGCTATTTTCTCAAAAATTCAAATTCAGAAACCATTCAACAAAAAAAATTGGTCAAATTATTTAAAGTTAGTTCGTCAAATTTTAAATTTGGTTTTGCTCAAATTTTGATTACAATAAATTCATAACTAACCAGTGTAGAAAAAGTAAAATGGTTTGGAAATAGAAAACAAAATTCAAGTTTTTTTTTACTTTCCAAACTGTTTCCAGCCTGTTTAATATGTTTCACTTCGTTATAAATATTCGTATGTAACAAAAATTCGGTAAAGTGAATTTGAAAATTTATCTTTTTTTAAAGTTGAAATGGACTAAGAGAAAAAAGTTCTTTTGACAAAAAATGCTTTTTATTCAGTTGTTCTGAAAACACTGATACATACCCTATCAGTAAAATGTCTATAATAATTTTATGACCTTTCTGAAAAGTGTACTACAGTAGGCGCTCAATAATCCGACACATATAGGACCTCCTGGTCCTATAATTCCTGTCGGATTATAGAAGATTATGGATTACTGGAAGTAACATTATAAAAATGCTAAATAATCTCTCAGGGAAGGGTAAAACAAGGTAAAAACTGTTTAAATGGGTTACAAACAACAAACCACTTAATACACATGTTTATTAATCTTGAAAATGTTATATATCTTTATTTTTCAAAATTTCATAAACAGTTGGTCATGCAGTCCTGTAAATGCTACTTAAAACCGTTGGTGATTCTCCCCGCTTATGTCTCTGAATAATCGCCTCTTTTCAGCTATAGTTAAAGTTACATGCTTTTTTTTTTAGTTGACTGAGGATCCATTGTAAACACAGGACACAGTTCACACAATCAGTACATTACATAAAATTACTGCGTAAACGAAATTAGTATTAAACACCACAGAATGAACCATATAAACACTGCTTTCAATAACTGTAAATAAACAGCTGATTTGGGTTCAAGTTTTGACAGGAAAGATGAGTCATTCCCTGCCTCTCCCAGCCATGAATATGGTCGCGCTGTCTCTTGCACTTGAGAGATATGGCGTCAAATTATAGAACATGTACTGTACTTTCTATTTTTTTCTAAAAAGGATACTTTCTGTATTGGTTACATTGTATAATGAGAATGTGAGTAAACAATTACGTAATTCGTTACCTATTGTCAGTTACAGTAATGCAGAATTAATTCTTTAGTCTTGATGCTTCATTGTCTCGTAATCTTAGGAATTCATATTATCCAAACGTTTCTGTGTACTTTGCAATCGTTACTCTAATTTGTGTTGCAGTTCGACAAAGCTGAGAAAAGCTTAAATTCTCTTGTCACTGGTCTACCAGAGCTATCATCAAGGTGTGAGGAGTTTGTTCTAGCATCTAGTGAGATCAAAACTAAACGACATCTAAACACTTTGACATTGACACGTAACGCACAGCTTCTGCAAGTACTGGAAATCCCTCAGCTTATGGAAACATGCATACGTGACGGTCATTATGAGGAAGCTTTGCAACTTGCTGCTTATGTTCGTAGGCTTGCTAACAAGCATGGAGACATTGCCATAATTGCTGTAAGTACTATGTGTAAATTACGATGATGTAAATCAAAACTAAAATAAACGTGTAAGTAATAAATGAATAAGCGCAACACAAATTGTTTCTTTTTCTGTAGTTTTACTAATGAACTTTTTTGTGTGAACTGTGTTCATGAAATACACAGAGATTGTATAAGCTTCTTATTCTTCTTCTTCACTATTCTGTTTCTTATTACCAAAGTTACAGACTAAATAAAAATGTATATAACTCTGGCACTCTTTGTAGAGAAGACTTAAATGAAATTCTGGAATTCCTACAAATGTGAAAAATTCATTAATAATCAAAATCATAAAATTTAATATTATTAGGCTATATCTTTGTAAGTACAAGGCAAATAGCTGATGTTCCTCAGGCATAATGCAGGCAGCCTTTTTTCGCCCATAGTGCACCATAGTCTTCACTCTTTTGAAGCATACTGAATGATCGCTCTACAGTCACTGCAGTACATAGTGCTGAAAATTGGGGTTGATTTTCTCGTGGTGGGAAAAAAATTGATTTCATTGAACAAGTCAGCAGATTCTGTTTACCTTATTTGTCTTCCGATTAATTCTTCTTCATCCACAACTTATAATAAAGGTTCAATTCTCTAGTGCCATCACTGTGTGTGTTGAAAAAAAAGGCAAGTTTAAATCACAGTTTACATTCAAAGTTTATTTACAGTACTACTACTAAATTCTCACCCCAACACAACTTAATAATGCACATATAAGTAGATGCCTGAAATCATCTACACAGTCAACATTGCACTTGGTAGATATGCGTGGACAGTGAAGAGTGAGTGGAAAGGTGTTTCCTTCATTTAAATATTACCTGTCACTCGAATCTGGATACACAATAAAGTGCAATGTTATTTGTGCCTAGCTGTTCACTTACAACTATAATCTGATTACATTAGTAAGAATGTCTTTGGAGTGGAACATCTACTCGGCAATCTTAATTCTTTATAAAAATTTCACTGCAAAAACATGGATTTTAATTATAAGATTATGAACTGTGTATTTTTAATGAAATACACTATACATTTTTAAAATGAATATTTTTATTTTGCAAAAGGTAAATTCATAAACCAAAGATAATATATCAGTTAATTGGTAATTTATTGCTGCTTTTATACACTATGTTTGTGAATAGTAAATGAATAAGTAACAGGAACAAGAGTTAAACATACCCCTAAATCATTATTAACTGTACTAAAAATCAGCTGACTGGCACAAACTTTAAAATAAGATAACCTGGGGTTAGGAATCTCAACTTAAAAACAGATGTCTTCGAGCCAACACTCAAATGTATGGAAAAAGGTCTGATTTGATAGATAGTTTAGTTTAAACATTTCAATAAAAAAAAAAATTAGAATAATCTTCTGTTTTTTCGTCACAAGTAAATCTAGTATTTTCCCACCCCTTTTTTTCAGAAAATTTATTATATTTTAACTTCTTTGTAATTAACTTTTAATAATGCATGAACTGACAGTTAATGAATCATAGAAGTTTCAGTCACACTTTAAAACTCTAAAGGTAAGAATCAGATTTCATGGTCCGTAGTCTGAGTCTTACCATGATGACAGCTTGAATAGCTCATTTTTTAACAGAATCTTGCTAGTAATTCTTAAATAATTAATTATAATGCCTTCTGAGTATTTGATTCTGTTACTCAGTTGAAATACATTCTAAAGATTTGATTCTGTTACTCAGGTGAAATACAGTCTAAAGATTTGATTCTGTTACTCAGTTGAAATATATTCTAAATATTTGATTCTGTTACTCAGTTGAATTACATTCTAAAGATTTGATTCTGTCACTCAGTTTAAATACATTCTAAAGATTTGATTCTGTTACTCAGGTGAAATACATTCTTAAGATTTGATTCTGTAACTCAGTTGAAATACATTCTAAACATTTGATTCTGTTAGTTGAAATTATACTACATAGAAAGTGCCTACTAAATTTTGTCACTTCTTGTCAGAGCATTGTTCAAGAAGTTGACCAGGCGTGGTGGTCACTTATGCACCAGTTGATTTCACAACTGCGCACTGACTTGCAACTCCCAAGATGTCTGCAAGTGGTCGGCTACTTACGGTGGATGGAGATCTTTACAGAAGCAGAATTAAGGCTGAAGTTTCTCCAAGCTCGAGACGCATGGCTTCAAAATTTACTGGCTGAAATACCAACAGATGATGGTCAGCATTTATACTACCTTATTCCCTGCAGGGGGTGCAGACTAACTGCACCTATTGAGAGGATTTAGATGTCCCTCGCGGTACCCGAGTCTAACAAACACTTACACTTACAACACTACACATACGTTTTTAACACTTTACACTCACACTTACATTTAAGGGCGATAATAGCCTCAATGTGCTTTTCGCCTTAAATTAACAACAACAACAAAATATATTACCTTATTTAAAATACTACAAAAAAGAGCTATACTTACCAAAACTATGATAAAAATCAAAATAAAAGGGACAGATTCTATTTGTAACTTAATTGACATTGCTTTTGTGGCAGTTTTATATGTGTTTATGTAACAGTTGTATGTTAACATGTATATATATACACATATACATACATGTATATATATATATATATATATATATATATATATATATATACACAAGGGTGGTCTGATAAGTTTCCGACCTCAACATGAAGATAGCAGCACTCAAAGTTCGTTGTTCATCTATTGACAGTTACTCACCAAAGTTTCAGCCATTTTGGACGTGCAGTGGTTATGTAACAGTCGTTTGAGTGAGTTGATGTGAGTATTTTTATGAAAATGGACAAAATCGAGTATCGAGCTGTCATTAAATATTTGTTTTTGAAAGGCAATATGCCTACTCAAATCAAAGATGAGTTGGATTCTGTGTATGGGGACTCTGCACCATCATTTACCACAGTGAAATTTTGGGCAGCTGAATTTAAATGTGGCCGTAAGAGCTAGGGAGACGGTGAACGTTCGGGACGTCCAAAAACTGCAACTACCGACGAAAACATCGCCAAAGTTCACCAAATAGTGCTAGATGACCGCCGAATTAAAGTGAGAGAGATAGCAGACGTTATGAACATGTCAAAAGTACGTGTTTGTCACATATTAAATCAACATTTAGACATGAGAAAGCTGTCCGCGCGTTGAGTGCTGCGTTTGCTCATGTTAGACCAAAAGCGTGTTCGAATGAACATTTCCAATGCTCTGTTGGCGCAGTTTAGGCGCAATAAATCCCAGTTTTGGCGCCGATTAATTACTGTAGATGAAACTTGGATACACCATTATACGCCTGAAACAAAAATATAGTCCAAACAGTGGACTGCAAAGGGGGAACCGGCTCCAAAAAAAGCAAAAACTATTTTTTCGGCTGGGAAAGTGATGGCGACTGTTTTTTGGGATAGTCATGGAGTTATTTTAATCAACTATCTTCAAAAAGGAAAAAACCATTACAGGAGCATACTACGCATCATTACTTGACAAGCTGAAGTCAGAACTTGCGGAAAAACGGCCAAATTTGTAGAAAAAGAAAATCCTGTTTCACCAAGACAGTACACCTCAGCAGTTGCCATGGTGAAAATCCACGAATTACGGTTTGAACTGCCTAACCATCCGCCTTACTCACCCCAAGCGACTTCTTTTTGTTCCCTCATCTAAAAATTGCGCTCGGAGGACAGAGATTTTCGTCAAATGAAGAGGCAATCACCTTCGTGAACAATTATTTTGCAGAGAAAAACGCCGAGTACTACTTGGATGGGTTACAGAGATGGGAGCATCACTGGGAGAAGTGTGTAGAGGTACAAGGAGACTATGTTGAAAAATAAAAAAAAAAAATTTCTGATAAAATGTCTTGTATCTTTGTTAGGTCGGAAACTTTTCAGACCACCCTCATATATATATATATATACACACATACACTTACACACACACACACACCTCCAGTTATAACCACTTTTAACCAATAATAAATTTACCATTTAAACCTAAGGTCGTATTCAGTTTATAAAGTAAGCAAATACTAGAGGTGAAACAAGAATAAATTATTATTACATAGATTATTATGTTTTCAAGTGAATTGTTTAAATAATTTATGAAATGAATTTATTTTAACAATTAATTAACAATATTTTAATTACAAATTTCTGTGTGTGGAAAAAGTAACTTTTTTATCAAGTAATTGATTATTGAGATTGATTATTGTAAGTAAAAAAAAGAAAAAAAATCATGAAAATATAACTTTAACATAAAGTTTAAGTTTAAGATAAAGTTCAGCCCAGTTTTCAGTAATAACAACAATATTGAAGCTTCTGGAGCGTATACAGAAAATGAACAAAAAATATTTTACTAAATTACAATATTAAATTTTAATTCATAGTTGTTAGAAGTAAAATATTTAAAAACAGGAAAAAATGTGTCAAAGAAACAAAAATTACAAATTTATTCATGGAACCTGTAGAGGTTGAAAAACATACATTACTAAAATTGTTGAGCTAATTTTTCATTTAAAAAAATTATATTTTTTTTAATTCCTCTAATAAAAAAGTAGAACTATTAAGGGTCTAACTGTAAAATATATTATTTTATTGTTTGTTTTTTGTAGCAACTCAGCATTTGAGCAAAACCATCGAGATGTCGAGAATACACCTGTTTAACATCATCACTCAATACCGAGCAGTGTTTACTGACGATGAACCTGTTATTTCAGGGAAGCAACTAACGCTAGGTGACTCTACTGTCTTTTACTCATGGATTAATGAAAAGGTAATTCATCATGCTGATTAGAAATTAGTTTGATTGCTCTAAACTAGTAGTTCCTTGAATGCCGCGTGCTTCTGAAATTATCCAAGGGCGCTGTGACTATCAATTAGTGTTATAATTGATTTTTGAGATGAGCCCATATAATTTGTTAGTACACCAGATCCTTTTATGCAAGGTATAGTATTACGAAAACACAAGATATATGATTCACAGTTTAAAATATTAATTTATTTTTACTTTCGATAACAATTTTATTTTTACAATTAATTTAATTATTCTGTTACTCCTAATCTTACATTAACTGGTTCAATCTGAGATGTACTAAAATTCTATCATTATTATTATTATTATTCTTTGATAGGCTATTGAAATTCATTCAGCATCTAAAATTTTATTTTATTTATGTAAAACTAAAATTTATTTAAAGTTCAAAAATGAACCCATTATATGATATCTCACTTTCAATAAATTTAAAAGAGTACAATTTTAAGAAAGTTTTATAAATTCATTATAATAAATTTGTTTCTTTTCTTTCCGAAGTCCAATTAAATATTTTCTTCTGTTGATAACTTCCAAAATCAAATATACCCCTGTTTATATGTATATCTTCAGTTTAGTGAGACCTTTACATAATTTTATTTCAAATCAAAGTTCTAATTTAAAACTTTCAAATTAAAAAAAATTGAAACTTTCCCTACAGTTGTATTTTTTTTTTTTTTTTTTTTTTTTTTTTTAATGTCCGGCTATTGTGCACACTTGGGCTAATGCAGACGATGGGATGATTTATAGCGTATGAAAATGCTAAGCCCTGGCCGGGAATCGAACCCGGGTCCTCGGGGTGAAAGCCCAGTACGCTATCAAGTAACCCACCAAGGCGGCTATAAGTTGTATTGGAAATATATAACAAAGTTTTTACATTTTGGTTGTGCACCTAATCTCCATGATTTTTTAACCATTCAGTGAATCAAAATTCAGCTAGGTAAATATGGCAGCTGATCTACGTGTGTCTCCATTCAACCTTGTTATATATAAATGTGGTCTGGTTTCACGCTGCATTATCGAAAATAGTTAAATTTCTAGAGTTGTTTGAAAGAAAACTGAAGTATAGAAATTGTGGTACATTTATTTGCTAAAGTGTCTAAATATGCCGTTTCACTGTGTTTCAATGGGTTAACTGTTATGGTAAAATAATGTCGTGTTTTCTTTAAGCTCAGGTCATATGATGTCATGATTAATTTTGTCGCTGCTTGTTTACATACTGTTTTATATTGCTTGTATTATTAAAGAAATGGTTGTTGGTTGTCTGAACTTTTTGAATCGTTACTATATCCTAATAGTCATCATTATAAGAAGGATAAGTATTATCATATTTCCTGTTACAGATCTTACAGTTCATCAAGACTTTGGAAGAGGACTTGAAGCGTGGGGTAGGATCTTCCCTAGCATCACTCTTAGGACAATGTATGTACTTCGGTTTGTCATTCAGCAGAGTTGGAGCTGACTTTCGTGCTCTTATCTCGTCAATATTTGTGCAAACGGTTGTGGACAATTTTGAATGCGGAGTGAGAAAGGCGAGCAAGAAGTTTGAAGCAGACATGGACAAGTTGACGTTGACCAAGAGCAATTTGAATACTGTTACGCAGACTAAAACACAACAGTCAAAACAGGTTAAGCAAACAGTATGAGTGAATTGCGTATTTATTAGTGTTATAATTTGCAATTAGCATTAAGAGAGAGAAAAGTGTACACACATTATAAGCCTGTAATGGTATTGGAATTTACTTGTGTTAAACTTTTCTATTGCATTGTGCTTTGTAAAAAATGAATTGTACAATGGAATGAAATGAACACCGATCATGACATCTGGAACACCTTTTGAGGAACCATAAAAGTTTACACAACACACACACACACACACACACACACACACACTTTGTTAACAGTTAGGATCAGTTGTTTGCTTCCAGTTATAATGAGGTTATATATACGTATAATTATCTCTTTATTTGTTTCACCCAACTTTGGGGTACACTAAATCAATCACTTTTTAATGTTCTGTGCCTTCCTCGTAGCCCAGTATTGCTTCATTCGTTGTGATCTTGCTTTTCTTTTTTCGTCAGGGATTTGGATCGTTCGCTTGGATTCGACTTTGCCTTGGAACCGTTGTTTCTTGTCCTTGGTTGTTGTTTTGGCTGTTTTGTCCATGAGCATAGTGTCAATGATCTGTAGTTCTGTTATGTCTTCCTCTGTTTCTCTAAACTGAAGTGGTTTGGCTCTTTTACTTTGAAAGTAGTCAAATATTTTACTTACAATTATATTATAAATGTATATATTTTATACTTAATTATAAAAATGTATTTTTTTTAAAGATTTGACATTCCTGCCATTCTGAAACTGTTGAACGGATTTCATTATGTAACAATCGTGTCAAAGTTTTTAAAAAAATGATTTTCGTGAAAATTTGAATACTTCAATTTATTCTTGATTTGTAAATGTTGAATCGTTCAAATATTACTTTTTTGCTATTTTAGATCCATTTCCATTTGTAATCAAAAATATTATATCATCTATCTTCCTCTTCCAAAATATTACTTAGTTGAAGAAATGTTTATAATAGTTGTTTTGACACAAAAAAATGTTACAAAACAATTTTAAAACGTCAGGTATATGCTACAATAATATTTTGAAACCCTTTATAGTTAAAGAGCAATGAAAACCTGTTAAGTACTATAAGGCTTATTTTGTGTTAGTATCCTAAAACGAAAACATAATAAATTTATTGACTATGGAACAGAAACTGAAAGCAATAGAAAAGTTATATAAGAATAAAACAGTGAAACACATAAGTGCTGAGTTCAGTGTCAGATAACAGTTAAGAACTAGTACCAAAATGATGAAGCCTCATTACTGTAACACAGCCACTGGACCGCATGTTTAAATAATTAGGCTCAAGGCCTATTTTTCACTATATAATTGTCTTTAGCTCACCTTATGCAGGCTACCATGGTTTAAAAGCATTTAGTTTCATCTTCAGGCAGTACAATCTGTCAGATCTCTCTGGCGAGGTTATCACAAATACAACAAAACATTGAAATAAATATCACAATTAATTAAAATATTGAAGTGTCAAATTTAGTTTGGCCAAACATCACCACCATGCGACTCATTTGTCGGTTCAATCCATGAACTGAAGATGAAACTATAATGTTTCGAAACTGCAATAGCCTATATAAGGCGAGATAATACGATTAGACGGTGAAAAATAGATCGTGAGCCTAATTATAAGAAAGCTGTTATAGGTTATTGTACATATTGAATCAGACTACCGTAGTATTTGTATAACTGTTATTATAGTGTTTAGGCTATTTTTAGTTTAACTTACATTTTCGCCATCCGATCAAGGATCTGGTCCCATGAAGGTTGGTTGAGGGCTTTTGAAATCAAGAATAATTGACTGGACTTTCTATAAGAAAGATCTAAAAAAAAAAAAATCACTTCCTGGAAATATCCGCAGTACAGATGAAATAAATAGTGCATTGGACCGTCTCAGGAAAGCCATAATAGACTCTTTGGAGGCAAACTGTCCACTGACGAGGTCAGAACAAAGGGAGCTACGTGGTGGACATCTGAGATCAGATCTAAGGAAAAGGCTTACGTATGTCTTCAGAACTGCAAAGAACTGTGGGTGCTGTGGTGCATACCATTAAATGCTATCACAGGACAACAGGAAAGTCAGAATAGTGCAGAGGAACTCCTATCCTGACATAGAAGGTGCACATGAAGCAACTAGACTCTTAAAGAATTTTTCTAGTTGAAACCATGAAGAGGCCAACTGGTGAATATGTTCTGAGAATGCTTTAACCATCAATGAGGAGCAAAGGGATACAGCTTTCTAATGGAAACTGATGATTGGAAAATGGCTAATCATATAGTAACATTCAGCAGAATCAGATGGGCTGTAGGAACTGTTGATCTGCATAAAGTATCAGGTGGAGACAACGTACGGCCTATATGTCTGCCGCGGTATATTGAGGTGATACTGCTAGTAGTCTGGCTTTTGGTTACATACCACACTCATGGAGAATGACCAGAGTTATACTCAAGCTTGGAAAGGTCTCTCTATCCTATAAACTTAATGTATTTCATTCTCAAGACTTTAGAGAAGATAATACATAAGTACTATCGAGAAAGGATTTGAATAAAGGCACTTTTACATGAGAATACATTGTTTATATTCAAGGGAAGTCAAGTTCATTGTGACTGTTTATTTAGTGAACAGGATTGAAGGGGGCTCTACACAGTAGGTGTGTTCTTGAATATTAAGGGAGCCTTATCCAATGTGTAAGCAAAATTATAAGCATATAAATGAACTTCCAAGAAGATACATATAAACCTTAATACAAAAAATACAATACTTCCCTGAAAATAAACTTTAAAGGTCTCACTGTATACATTTGATACATGAAGATTTCACAGTGTCTTTGTTTGATAAAAACTATTTCATTATTAAATTATAGCTTGGAGGGAGGTGAATGCGTATTGCGGACTACACAGGTATACACATTAGGAAACAAATAGCTATAAAAAGTGTCGCTTGTGATTTGATTAATTTGATCAACAACTGACGGAGGGTTAAAAAAAAGTTGGATAATATTGTTTTATGTTTATTCATTTCATATGTAATCATACATAATCAGAATTATAGTATTTATAAAGTAATAGTGACTTAACATAAAAATAGTTTAGCTCAGTGGTAAACTGAAGTTTGTGTTCCGTCAAATTATTGTTTGTGCAAAGTATTTATTTTTAAGATTGTATATTTGGTGTTTAGGAGCAACCACCCGAGACACTTGTTGAGTTTTATCCATTGGCAGAATACTGCAACAATCTGATTGTTGCCCTGAATGATCTTCGATTGTGTGCACCGTTGGCTGCTGTCGAGAACACGACCAATCAGCTTAAGGAATCGCTTAGTTCTGCAGCAAAAACTATTCTAGTTTTTTATAGACAGGTAGGCTAGATAATAATATAATAGCTTTAAAAGAATCCATGATTGGGTTACCCGAGAACTAACCAATAGTTTCCAAGAAAGGCGAGGCAAATTGTTTTATTGCTGTGCTTTTTTAAAACATCCATTTCAGCCTTAAATTTAAATTAAAATTGTATCCTGTTATTAGGAAATTTCTATTAGAAAGTAAGCTATTAATATAGCAAACATTGAAAAGCTATTATGTACATAAAATATTTGAAAAATGTGTTCTACAGGATATTTTTGTTTACACAAAAATTTTAAAAATCACTGATTAATAGTTTGTTTCATTTTAAAAATTATTTTCAATATGACAAAATTATGAATAACAGAAAAAGGTATTTCTTAATAACAAATATTGTACCATAACTTGTAAAATAGTGTGAATAGTACTTTCATATAACTTAAAAAAACTCAGGGAGATTAAGGCTCTCTTCTCAACAAATTCTTCCAGAAATTTTGTATACACTCTGATTTAACCCTTTTAAGGCCAGGCAAGAAAATAATATTTTATTCTAAAAGGCTATAAATGCCAGTTTTGCCTTGATGTTGATGAAAAACGTGTAACTTAACTAAAAATGCTAGTAGAAAAATAATGTTGACATTTTTTTTTGGTCATTATATATATATATATTTTATTTTATTTGAATTTTTTTATTTTAAACTATAATAAGTATATTTGAAAAAAATACTTTGGAGTTAATTTAGTTATTTTCTAATATAATAATGTATTTTGCACAACTTTGAAAATTTCAAGAAGATTGGCTGATAAATATATTGTCTAGACCACTTAAACAAAAGTTACATTTAGGTATAATTTGTCCCCAAAGTTGTAAAAGTTTACACATTATTCTACAACTCAGCTGTCAAACCGAACTAAAAACAAATGCTGAAACTAATAAAAACTATACGCACAAAAATTAACACATTATAAATACAATAACATTACCACACACACTTATTCAAAGACGTAAACAATATTCGTCTGACTGTAAAATGATTCCACTCACAGCTGTCAAACTGAGCATTACTTAACTTTGTCGAAGTTACAACGATTTTACTTGAATATCTTTTTGTGCATTTTAATTATTAAAAGCATAACCTGTGATGATTTATCTTTCATTGCAAGTAAATTTTAATTAAATAAAATAAAGAATAAGTTTGGTATTTACCGAAAAAATAAATATCGGCTCTTGGCCGTTTTCAGAGTTATTTTCGTAATCCAATATATCAGCTCATGGCCGTCTAAGGGTTAAATTAAAAGAAAAATTAAAACATAATAGACTACATGTATGTGCATTTCGATCACAATGTTTTACTCTTTTATTATACATACATACAGGCCATTACAGGCATATTTGTGAACTGGCTTTGTCTCTGCCCCTTATCAGTGATCCACCATTTCGCTGCTCCCAATTGTCCTGCCTCCTTGTTAACCTGTTCCAACCAACTATTATGTTGCAGCTCTTTCCGTACCACACACATACACATGCCGCACAGTGTGAGTCATACAGAAGAGTAACCATACCACTGCTCCAGAACCTCTTCTCCTTAATACTTGTTTTTCCCAAACCACAATATGTAATGGTAACATAAGTAACATGATTGTTGATTTGAAAAGTGAAAAAAAGAGACATTATACCTAAACCATTTTTGTGTTTATCTTAGTAAACAAATAACAGAGTTCAGTTAGATAGTTTTAAGAAAATGATAAATACATCTAAACAACTTGATAATGTTTATAGCGTAGACTTACGTTATTAGGTATTCAAAACTGATTTACAAATGAAAAGTATTTCATCCAAATCTGATGAAACAATTTTGAGAATTTAAGCTGATTTTCATGTGTAGTATCTGTGGTTTCTGAACCGACTTTTTGGCAAATAATTGAATATGAAATAGTTTGTGTAATGTTTTTGCAAAATTCGTTTCGTATTTTATCAAGTATGAAAGTCACACACAGGTTTACTGATACTAATAAAAGCAATATTTTGTATCAAGATAAATACAACAAAGCAAGGAATTATGAAGAGAAATATTTAATTAGTACAGAACACCGTTAGAACGATGGAATTCGGGAAACTATAATCATCAATAATCGAGACTAGAGTATTATAAATATTAAAGTTATGTGTAATTTTAGATAGTCTTCATAAATTTTGAGATAATAATATAATCCTTTTTAATATGAATTCAGGAACAGCAAGCTCTGAACAGTGTTGAGAAAGAAACTTTTACAAGATTCTGTGTGTGCTTTGGAGAACAGTTGGTGCCATACATACAGCGTTGTTTTCATTCCATTTTTAAACCTGCTGAAATCGCAGCACATTTTGGTGTAACAACTTTTCAACTTCAGCAAGAGGTAAGCGTCTGAGAAATGAATGCTCTTTGGCTGTGTTTTGTATTTTCTTTTTGTCTATATAAACATTTTATAATAACCTCAAAACTGCAGAGTTTTGCGCAGTGCAGTAGTGCTGAAATAGTGATATTTTATTTTCTACAAACAGCTGTTGTAGTGTCAACAGCTGTTTTTTCATCTAATTAATTTTAACACATAACTGAGGCCTAGTGTGTAACCATACCAATAAGAGGATATGACCATTTTGTAAGTCCTGTATGTATGTTCTGTCACTAATTGTGTATGAGCTAATTTTTATTATAAGTTTTTGTGAAATTTTATTCTGTTATTTTCTCTGGCAAATATAATTAATTTTTTAGTCTTTTTTATATTTTTTAATCCATTAATGGAGCACATTTAGCCAATTTTGGTTCTTTTGGCTTTCAACTTTGGTTCTTTTAGGTTTTTGAGATTCTCCCAATACTTTTTCAGTCTTATAATCTCTGTAGTCTAACTTCCTCCGAATAAAAGGCAACTCTTTTTGTTCCCTCTTTAAATTTTAATCTAGTGTTTTTATCCCAAAGGATTGGTTTTTTCCTTTCTCTTTTCAGGCATTCCTCCGTTATCCCTAATTCTTTTAGGTCCTGTTCCACTTCCTTAAGCCACTCATTCTTTACTTTCATCTTAAGTTGGTAATTTAGGAGTTTCTTCGTCAGTCTTTCTTCTGGTAGCCTTATTAGGTGTCCATAAAAAGCCAGTCTCCTCTTTCTAATATTATCTAACAGATGTTCATTATCCTGATAGATGGCTGAACTTGGCAGCAGTCTGTATGTTCCTTCTACCATGTGTTTTTTGTTGATAATGGTTCTCAATATTTTCCTTTCCACTCTTTGAAGCTCCTCTGTTCTGTTCGGTTTCTTAGATTAAATAAAGTTTCCGCGGCATAAGTCACTTCCGGTCTTGTGACCGTATTATAATGTCTGATTTTCAACTTTATGGAAAGTGACTTTTTTTTATGTTCCCCAAGTTAACTTTAGGGCCTTCTTTAATTTGTTCATTCTATTTTTTATTGCCAGTTTTTCGGCTATGTTTCTAGTGATATTTTCTCCCAAATACTTAAAATTATCCATTATATTCGTTCGCCTTCTATTTTTATAGACTTTTGTTCCGACTTTTTAGTCGGCATTATTTCCGTCTTTTCGAAGGATATCTGTAAGCCGACCTTTCCTGCTATGTTTTTCAGCGACTTGATTTGCTATTCCATTTCTTCCCAACTATTTGAGAGGGGTGCTAGATCGTCTGCAAAGGCCAGGCAGTTAAGTCTGATTGTTGTCCCTATTTTTATCTGTCGAGTACTCTTGCTCAATTCTCTGATGATTTTCTCCAACACGCAATTGAAGAGTAAGGTAGAAAATATATATTTTTAGTCTTTTATATTATTAAATAATAATTTTAGATACGGCTTAAATATAATCACATACTTTGAACCAGTCGATTTCTTAATAGCTGACAGTCATTTCAGTAGATTGAGGTACATACTAATGAAACCTATAAAAAGACGGAATGTTGTTATCAAACATTTTGTTATTTACTTTGAATATTTTGAATTTGAATTTCCAAAGGTAAAATTAGAACATTAATGTACTGTTGTATCCTTGGCTTCAATGCAACTATAAGTACTTTTTAAAAGATATAAGTTTTGAAAAAAATATAGGTTTCACAACAAAAACAAATTATGTTTCTATTAAACTTGCAAAAATGATATAAAAAACCTGGTCAGGTGTTTGATTCGAATCCATGCTCCCAACCAGGAACCAGAGCTTAACGCTGGCTCCTTATGCCACTTGGCGAACCTGGCTAGTACTGAATGACAACAACATTACTACCTACAGCGAGAAAACAGACGGAATGTCATTATTGTACATTTAATAACGCTGAAATAATGGTCAAACAATTTCAGTAATAGTGCCCATAGCACCGTTCAATATTTATAAATAAACAAATATTGTATTGTCATCGAGTTTAGAGCAGTATACAAAATTTCAAACCTCTAGCTCATCAGGAAGTTATTTTAAAATCGATTGCAAAATTCCACCCCGACAAAACCCATAGTTACTTAATAAAAACATAATAATGATATAAAAAATTAAGGTATGATTGGCTTTAGATAATGAAAAAAAAAACGTGGATGTACATACCAAATTTCATGATGTATTGTGCAAAAAAGCAGAAACAGTTTTACTGTACAGTTTTTACTGGGAGGTTATACTTTTTCACAGTTGAGCAGCCTGTGACTGTGAAATATGATCTGTGACTGGGTTTCAGACATCAAGAATGTGTCGGTGACAGACATTTACTTCCAGTAAAGTGAAATATGAGGTCCTAATCCAATGAGTAACAGCCGATTGTGTAAATGGGAGAGATTTTTCAAGGATAGGAGGGACTACATCCATAATGGCCATTGACAACCTTCCGTAATTACAGTTGGTTTGGTACTCACAGTTAAAAATGTTAATGTTCCCATTTTGTCACTGAAATTTTTACAGTTTTAAAGTCTGTTTTAAAAACTTGCAGTTCATGTTATTGTGCTCATGTTGGGTTCCTAGGCTGCTTTGTAAGGACATGAAGAAAAGATAATGGCTAGTGTATTTCACTCTGTTGTGGTATCTAAATAACAAATGGCATTGGATTGCTGCATACAAATTTTTCTCTTAACTTCAACAACCATTATAATTGATACAAGTTTTTGTCATTCAATAAAGCTTTGTAATTTTATGTTTAGGGGTTGACGTATTTGGATCAGTCTAACATTTTGGATCCTATCCGCCATTTGTTTCCCGAGAGTGGGTCAGTAGAGCTCAGCTAAAGAAGTGAGCGAGGTTGGACCAACAACGCAATAAATATGACTGCTGAATAATATCAGTTGAGGTATATGCAAGTCGGGAAGTCTCATACAGACAGTTTATGGCATGTCTGTGGAAAAAAATAAGCATAAATGAATTGCTATTGATTTATGTTTACATTTTTTCCTATTTCTTAAGGCCAATGGCATAAACATCATTCCAAAATAATATTTCTTTAAAACTGTAATTTCAACAAAAAACTGTAATTTCAACAAATAAAAAATGTATACAAAATGTATTTAGTTTTTCATTATATTTTTTTATAGCTTAAAAAACCATACTTTTGTTTAAACACAATATCTTTTTAAATAATAAACTACAACAAAAAAAGACAAATTTAAGATATATGGTTATGAACATTAAGTTTTAATACAGCAGTATCTTGATTATTAGCTAGCATTTGCTTATGTAGATTAGATTATCCGCAAAGGGAAAAAAATTTTATTAATAAGTAATACTTTTTGTAAAAATCAAAATCCCATTTTTTTTGTGCATATCACATTTAATGATTTAAAAATGTGTTTAAAAATTTGTGAAACTGTAAAATGGGGCAGTACTTGTTGATTTAAAACTTGTTCATACATACAAGTTTCATGGCATACAAGTGAAACATATTACGGGAGGCTCGGGATCGAGGTGGTGGATCTTTAGTTACATTGGATCCTCCCAGGTCAGTCACTCACACATAGATTGGGTAACCAGCTTATGGTGAGCACTTAACTATTAACTTAATAAACACAATTGCAAAAGTACTGACCGCGCGGTCTGAGGCCAAAGTAAATTAGAGTAACTCTACAATATATTTCAGGGGGTCAATGCACTAACGTTTATTACCGACAACTGACCGCCGCTAGCTTCATAACGCCATTTGGCCCCCTTCTCGGCCCAAGACCCAAGTCAGCACCCCTAGGGGCCAAAATTTACAGGCACATACTCAATATTAATTCACTATCACCAACAAGGCGGCGGACCTCACTTCTTGACATAGACACATGCGCCGGCATCAAGAGTTCAGCAGACAGTCCTTGACCAATGCTCCAGCGAGTGAGTAGGAGGCTCGCGCATGCGCACAGCGCACAAGTTTAGAGACATAGAAGTATTTTTTGCCACCATTTTGTTTTTACGAACACCAGTGTGTTGAAATTTTCACATAACATTTTCAGTAACTTTATTAAAAAAGTATTAAGTTTCGGTCAAGAAATGCGTAATTAATAGAAAATCAAAAGTATGTACCCTGTGTGGGACACCCCATATATTAAGTACTACACATTAAGGCCTGGCAGCCACGAAATGTGGATTGTAGCACAATGAAGATGAACGGCAACTGGAAACAGAGTTCAGTCAGTTTAAGAAGCGTTTTTATCTTTTAAATCTAAATATTTAGGCCTACTGTAACGGATTCTAGGACACTATTATGTTTAAAAACCGTAACCTATGCAATGGTAACCTAGATAATGGGAAATAATAAGTTTTCAAGCTTGGTGGGAGAAGTGGAGTCAGCTTCAAAATCAAACCTAGATAGAGTCGAAGCTACATGGCGTGGAGACCAGTGATGCCGCTTGACTTTGTTCAGCTCCATTATACCTTTAGTGGCTGCTCTTAAATTAAAAACAATGGGTTAGGTTTTGAATGCATAGGCCACTTCACAATTTACTGGTCATCCAGCCTGTAGCTGCGGTACAAATATTTGTGTACATAGAAATTACATTTGCTCTATTTCTATTTCTGTTTTAAAGATTATTTTACAACATATTATATTTTATTAAAATTATGGGAGTTACTTTTATGGATTTCACCCCCGAAGGGGGGTGCTGAACCTTTTGAGAAGATTTAGACGTCTCTCGTGGTACCTGAGTCTTACACACACTACACTTACAACTTTAACACTTTACACTCACACTTACATTTATGGAGGTGATAATGTGCTTTTCGCCTTAAAATAAAAAAAAAATATGGATTCAAATTAGTATCTCAATTGTTATCTCTATTAAAACATACACCTTTAGAAACATTGAAAACATTATAATTGGAACTGTAATTTGAATAACGAATTTGAAGTTATATGGGATCTATTGTTAAGTTATATTCAGTAGTCATTAACATAACTAGACCATACCAAATAATGCTACACTTAAGAAATTAAAAAAAAAGGTATCATAATTTACTATTCATTATCTTTTTAGGGGTTTAAAAGGATATACCATCAACATTCATTTTTAGGATTTTGCAGTATAACTCCAATCAGTTCATACATAAACTGTGTTCCTCAAGGTTTGCTGTGTCCAAGAAATGTTTACAACCATTGCTTTATACACTTTTTGATAATATTGATCCCTTGTTCTTATTTCTTTGGTATTTAATATTTCCTAAATCTTATACATATATTTCAAATGATACATCAGCTTGTATCATCGAAATATTTAAAAGCTTTCACCAGATCGTCAGATTATCTGTATACTGCTATATATATATATATATATATATATAATTATTATTATTATTATTATTTGCGTATAGACCCTGTTGGATCACGCAAAGCACTCCGACTCATGTCTTGTTCCTTCTAATCCTCCACATCCTGTCCTCCATCCTGTCCCCATGGATCCTCTTCCGCTCCTCCGTCCATTTTACCCCTACTCTCGTTGGGATTTCATTCTCTGGGACCTTCCAACCGAGCATCTTTCTCCTGTATGCGTGCCTGTCTTCAACGTCTGTTGAGTCTATTTCTGCGTCGTGTAGGTCTATTCTGACTTGTGCGATCCACGACGTTGTTGATTTGACACCTTGTATATACTTAAGGATTCTGTTGGTAAGTCTCGTTGTTGGAAGTCTACTGATATGTCTATAGAACCGAAGCCTCCTTCTTCTGATATCTGCTGCCAGGTTCGATATCTTCTCTGTGGTTTTCCGGGAGTGCAACCTGTATCCATCTTCTGTTAATCTCGGGCCAAGGATCTTCCTCAAGATTTTGCGTTCTTCCTTCAAAATACCCTCCATGGTAGCTTTTGTGTGGAGTGCTAGCGTCTTGCTTGCATATAATACCTCCAGTTTTATGACTGTTGTAGTGTCTGATTTTTGTGTGCATCGACATACATCTCTTATTGTAGATATCATGCGTTATACCAAGAGCCCTCTTCATTCTCAGTAGCCATATATATATATATATATATATATATATATATATATATATACGTGTGTAATACTACCTTGTATTATGCAAGAAAACCATAGCATCTGTGATATTCTACTCTATGATATCAACTCATTTGTACGTGCACACAATGAGTGCTGAAATTGACATTAGCATTATATTACAATATATACATATCAAAGACAGCTTAAAGATGAGGCAACCACCCCTACCAAGGCAAAAGATATAAAATTAAAAATGTAAAAGATTCTACTATTTTATTTCCACAAAATAGAAGGATATACTTTGAGGTGGGTATTCTGAAAAAGGGTCAAAGAGGCATCTGAGGGGACCAAAATCAGTCACATTATCCAGATATCGTTTGTACTAATGTACACTTAACGTGAGAACGGGGTTAATTGGTATTTTATGTTGACTTTCTCTTCTCATCCTATGTTAACTGCAACAACAGGACTCTAAAATTAATCAAAACTTGGTTGAGAAAGTGTTGTGACGTTAACTGGATTTGGTTTGATATATGTTCCTATAAATTTACATGCTGACAAAGAAAAAATTGCATTTTTTTCTTAAGTCAATACTTATGCTAGACCAATGAGGACAAGGGATCATCGTTAAAGGTAAGGGTAAACAATTGGAGTAACTGTGGCAATATATAAGAAATTATAGACTGAGAAGAACGGAAAGAGAAAAAGCATGTTTTATTAAATAACAACTTTTGTTTCAAAATAACTATTGTATTGAAGGAAATAAAATTATTCTCAAAGAACATTTAAATTTTCAATTATTACTTTCTTAATGTTTTTTCTTTTGTCTGTTCATTTTATATCAGTTTCACTTACTATTGTATTTCACCAATGATCAGTTGTGAGCTCACAATTGTTCTTCTCTTTGTTTTACCCTAGATTTGGTTCTTTAATGTTCAATTACAACTTACACTATATGAGACCACCATCTTTACTTTTCTTCCAAAGAAAAGCACATTTGATGATTTATACTCACATGAAAAATCCCACTAATCTTGGTTGAGATCTGATCACACAACCTTGTACAAGGCTAATGTGTTAACCAGCACTGACCTTTTCTCCTATGTTATTTTTAAAATAAAGTAAGTATAATTAGTAATTTAAAACTAATATCTTAGAGAATACTATTATAAAAGTTTTGTATGGCATATTTCAATATTGTATCTTTTAATTTGCTCCTGTGTTGATAAAGACTGACAGAATTTGTGGTTTTTATGTTAAAGTGATGTAAATGGAACCAGTTTTGCAAAAGTTTTAAAATTAGGCTTAAAAAAATAAGTGATTTTTTTTATATGTACAATAGCGTAAATTTTTACACTTATTTTAAATCAGTTTTAAGTCCTAAAACAGTTTAACAGTGCTATTTTTTGAAGATATTATTTCAAAAATGTTAATCCTCCAATAGGCCTTTCAATAAGTTGAACTAACCAACCACAAAATTGCATTAATCTGTCAGTGGTACATATTATCTACATTTTCAAGTTTCACCTCTGTAGAAACTAACCAGTATGCACACTGTTTTTAAATTTAAAATAGGCTATGGCTGGTGTACATTGTCTACTACGACTGTATTAATAATTCTTATTTATTTCGTTTTGTGGATGCCTCTTGGTAATTTCGTCATGACTTGTCTAAAGAGTAATAGTTTAAATTAATACAAACAAGGCATTCATGGTTCTATTAGTAGTCCTTGTAATCTAAAGGACCAATGAAATGTGAGTGAAATGTAAGACTATTTGTAGGATGTAGGGACTATCTTCAAGGAATCCCTTCCTTCTACATCCTACATAGAAATCATAGGGGAAGATTGTCATCAATTAGTAGGTTTTACAAATTCCCATACATATCGTTCCTGTTTTTATACCATTTGTTGTAGGCTATATATTTTTATCTTAATATTTTGTAAATATTTTTTTCATATTGTTATTATTTAGTTTTCAAAATTTGACTTTTTTAAAGCTATGGAAAGAAGACAAAATGCAGCTAAAGTTATTTTTATTTTCCTTAAAATGTTCAGTGAGGTAATTTTCGTAAGGTACAGTGAGAAAATACAATTGAAACTGATTGTCACTGTTTCTAGGATTTGTAGGAGCTCATACATCCAACTGTAGTCTTACATAGTAGACCAAACTATCTGATGACTGTGATGGCAGGCTTTAAAACCGAATTTGTAAATCAGTGCCCTTGATTATAAATAGTTATTGTTTTACCTTCTCTGTAATGTGTTTTTGTTCAGTTGTAGACAAAAATAAATGTTATGTTAGAACAATTAACTTTCTTAGAACTATACACTAAAGTTCTTACAAAATAAAAATGGATTCCTACTAATTATATTTATATTTGATGAACTGAAATTATCAACTCATAATTAAATATTTTGAACTGCACTATTGTCATTATAATTGTATATTATGCACCAGAATTATTAAAAAGTGATTTAAAAAATTGAAATACAAAATGCCCACTTTCAAAATTCCTAACAAAATTACATATTTTTTTTTATTTGTCCGTTAAATCAGAAATCCAAATTTTGTTATTATATACTGTACGGTATCCAAAACTGAAGATATACTATATTGAAATACTAAAACGGTTCTTTCCTAAAACAGAGTTCCCCCAGTTTCATAACTCGTCAGTTTTTGAGCTGTTTAGAATTGATAGTTGAAATCATTTAGTTAATTCTGATGATTTTTTAATAAACGAAGTGATAAATGCAGTTTATGGTATCTGTATACGTTGCCAATACATTTGAGACAGACATGTTTTTATTCCAGATCACATATTTGCTATAAATTTCGAATTATTGGAATAAACATAGGTATTTGATTGTCATAGTAAAATTGATACTATTTTAATAAAAGTAACGTAATAATAATACAATAAAAAGATGAAAATTTTATTAAAACAAATACTAATATTGATACAGTATAATTGAATGTAGCCAAACAATAAACACATACATATTCATGCATTTTCAAGAGTTATTATACTTCAATAATGAACGTTAACGGAACTACTATAGTATATAATAGTACAATTTCAATATTCGGTAAAAAATAATGTTAATGTTAAGAGTAACGAAATAGGAACGGAGAACATTACTGAGCTCCTGAAGTGAACTCAATCATGATTGATTGAGACGAGTTATCTGAAAATCCGAGTAGTGTTCATTTCAGCAGGTTCATTTCAGTGAACTGATCTAAACAGAGTCATTCAAAATGTAGTGCGTAAGGTGCACCACTGCAATATAATTTCATTCCAGGCTTTCTTTTAATTCCATAAAAGCACAAAATGAGAAGAATGGTGGCAGAAAAGGAGCTGGCAGAAATAATATAAAGCTGTTAATTAATCAAAGAAGCAGAAGACATTCAAATACCAGCTTGAAGTGCCAATCAGTATACTCAGCAAACTTTCCTGCCACTTAACCCTTCCTCATTTTATAAAAGTAGCAAGTTCATCCCTAATTTCTCTAGTGTTGAAATATCTTTATCGTTATTTTTTTATTGTTACTGGTAATATGGATGATTGCATCCCTCTTGTTACAAAGTTAATTGACGTAACACTAAATATATTTGATACTTTTCTGCAAACTTTTAATTTTGTAGTTATAGAATGGTAATTATTTAATCATTGAAAAACTAAAGATTCGCAATAAAAGTACACGCATTTGATACAGAAGTAGTGAAACATCTCTTACAGGTAGTTGTTAATCTGTATCAAAATCGCAATATTGGTATTAGGATTTAACAAGTGTGGTCCCGCTTTTGAGAAGGTCTGAGTTCTAACCTTTTATCTATGATGAGGTACTGTATTACTATATTTTTTACTCGTATTTTTTAGGTGCTTGTGTGTGATGGGTGGTTTGATTCTCAGAAATATATGATTTTTAGTTTTTTTTAAATGTAGAGTGTATGTACAATAGCGTACATGTATTGTTCTCAGTTCTCAGTTATTGTTCTTGGTCTGGAATTTCGGTAAAGACCAATTCTGCCTGAGCGAAGTAAAAAGTGCAAACAATTATTTATTTATTAAGATAGGTTATACTTCTTATTTTTGTAACAATTTGTTACCTATTGTATAGTGTTTATTCAATTTAGTTGTCATTGTAAATAATTCATTGTAATTATATTTGTTTCTCATTTTTGATTGGAATTTTATGTCAGCAAACTATTTTAAAATCTGAAGACATTTTTTAGAAGGCAGTTGCTGTCTGTCATAATTTATAAAATTTGATATCAGGTAAAGTGATGCTTTGATAAATTTTTTCTAATTCTTATATATATATATGTATATATAATTAAACTAGAAGGATAATTAAACTAAAACAAAAATAACTATACATAGCTTACATGTTTCTGGCAATCATAACCTTGTCTTTTCATCCATCCATTTTTTTCGATACATTTCAGAGGAACTTCATTAAAAAAAAATATCTTAATGTACGCCTTATGCCTAATAGTTTTTGAAGTAGCCAAATGCCTACTATATGGTTATCACCTGTAAATTTCTATTAGTCAAACATATCACACTTTGTTCTAGTTTGTTTTGGTTATATTGACTCAAATAAAGCCTGGAAAACAAGCAGAAGTATTAAACATGGTATTTATGACTTTTTAGATTTTTTAATAAGTAATGATTTTAACATTTTTTTTTGTTTTATTATATTATATATTATTTTGTTGAGAGATATTAACCTGCGGAAGATTAAATTTATTACAATAAATGTATGATAAATTACAATTTTTAGCTATTTATTACGGAATTATATTCTGACATCATTGATGTTTACTTTGCAAAAAGCATGCTAAATTTACTAAACTACATTATTATATAAAATTCAACTATTGAGGTACTGCTCACGCGTTTTATTACTTTATAATGAATCATATTATTGCAAAGAGTCTAAACAACAAAATTGACAGTTCTTGTTATGAAAACATCATTCAAAAATGGCCGTGTTATTTGTGCAATAATTGAGTTGAACGCCACAACTGAGTTCTGAAGTTCTTTTTTTCGTTATTAGTAACATTTAATTGATTGTTTTCATGAAGAAAAATACATTTCATACTTTTCGCAAGAGTCATTTTGAGGTTATGTTTATCATTTTTAATTTCATTTTTTTGTAACTTCCCGTTATTTTCTCACTTTTATTGGGTTATTAATATTGGGCATATAATAAAGCTTTTTGGTGCAAAAAGTACCAAAATTGACAAAAGTCCTGAAAACTGTTACTAAGAACTTATTGGTATTTATGCTATAGCAGGACATCACTTATTTTTATGATTTAAAAATATTTTTTTTTGTTCATTACCTATTTTGTTATAAAATTAAGTGATATGTGTGTTGAAGATTTATTTTTTTTATAATTAGTTACGATTTAATGTAATTTTTAATGGAACTATTTTGTGAAGACATTTATGTCGATATTGCATGGAGTGTGCAGAGATGTATTTACCGGGTGATACATAGCAATGACCTCACACTTAACTTAATATATCTAGTATGCTCCAGTCAGAATGACATGACAAAATAGTTCCATTAAAAATTGCATAAATCATAAAATTATAACAAATTTAATCTTCCATGGGTGAATATCTGTTAATTTAATAATAAAATATATAATACAAAAATATTCAAGACTCATTACTTCAGTAAAAGTGGTTTAATGTCACAATTACCCTTTGATGCAATAGTTTGTTTAGCTTGTTAAGGTCATTTTTTCCTTTTTTTCAATCTTGTTAATTTTGTTTTTTTTTAAACTTCTGATTATTATTTTTGAAAGTGTTTTTGGAGGGAAAAACAAAAAATTAGCAGCGTCCGGCTAATGAACATTTACCAACTCTTGTTGTTTCCAGTTAGAAATTTTTCATAACCTAACTAATATGGTGTGCTTAGTACATATGTATGTTAGTTTATGGTTGCTGTATAGGGCATCGTATCACATAGCATAATTCACACCACATTGTTTCCTTATTTTGTTGAGATGAATTTTTAAATATGTCTGGTTTTCAAACAAAAATAAACAAGATATCTGAATAGATCTGAAAAACAATTAGTTTTTAATAATGGAACGTAATGAAAAGGATGGATAAAAGACAACTTTAGGATTGGTAGCAACATGTACTCACCGTAGTAGCCAGAACATATTTGTAATTTGAGCTAAATTTATAGAAGTAATAAATAAGAGAATTCCCAAAAATATTAAAAAAAATTATAGGCTCTAAAATATTTTAAAACTTCTACTAACCTAACATGGATCTATTTTGAAATGTTGGAATTTTTTATATATATATATATATATATATATATATATATATATATATATATATATATTATTATTATTATTATTTGCGCATAGACCCTGTTGGATCACGCAAAGCACTCCGACTCATGTCTTGTTCCTTCTAATCCTCCACACCACCCTCATCCTGTCCCCATGGATCCTCTTCCGCTCCTCCTTCCATTTTACCCCTGCTCTCTTTGGGATTTCATTCTCTGGGACCTTCCAACCGAGCATTTTTCTCCTGTATCTTCCGGTCTTCAACAACTTCAGCCTGTCTTCAACATCTGTTGAGTCTATTTCTGCGTCATGTCTATTCTGACTTGTGTGATCCACGATGTTGTTCATTTGATACCTTGTATATACTTAAGGATTCGGTTAGCAAGTCTCGTTGTTGGAAGTCTACTGATGTGTCCATAGAACCGAAGCCTCCTTCTTCTGACATCTGCTGCCAGGTTCGATATCTTCTCTGTGGTCTTCCCGGAATGCAACCTGTATCCATCTTCTGTTAATCTCAGACCAAGGATCTTCCTCAAGATTTTGCGTTCTTCCTTCAAAATACCCTCCATGGTAGCTTTTGTGTGGAGTGCTAGCGTCTCGCTTGCATATAATACCTCCGGTTTTAAGACTGTGTTGTAGTGTCTGATTTTTGTGTGCGTCGACATACATCTCTTGTTGTAGATATCACGCGTTATACCAAGAGCCCTCTTCATGCTCAGTAGCCGGACCTTTTGCGCAGCCTTCTCGCCACCTGTGGGTTCAAGAATTTCTCCCAGATATTTGAAGTGCTTGACTGTTTATCTTACCATATTTTGTGTTTAGTTCTTGAATATTTAATTTTGTACAAAAGAATTCGGTTTTTTTAAATGAGATCTGTAGACCGACCCTCTCTGTACATTCCTTTAGGACTTCTATCTGTTTAATCGCTGTTGTTTCATTATCTGTGAGTATGGCTAGGTCATCTGCAAAAGCTAGACATGCGATTTCTGTGTTGTCCTTAGGTCTTCCAAGTCGAACTGGTTTCCAGTGCCCTTCAATTTTTAATTCTTTCTCCCATTCCCTGATAACTTTGTCCAACACCAGATTGAAAAGGAGAGGCGAGAGTCCATCTCCTTGGCGAACTCCAGTTGTGATCAGGAAGGGTTTGGAAATTTCCCCCATAAATTTCACCTTAGCGATTGTGCCTGTCAGTGTTTGTTTGATCAGTCGCAGTGTTTTAGGATCAAGTCCATGTTCTTCCAGGATATTAAACAAAGATTTTCGATCAATGGAATAAATGACGCTTTTTTAAAAGCATATATATATATATATATATATATATATATATATATATATATATATATATATATATATATATATATAAATGGACAAATTTTAGTTTTAAAATGTTTTATTTCTTAAAACAAATTATTGCACTGTAAACTAACAAAGACCTATCGGTACGGAAATTTCAATTTCTGAATTAAATGAAAATGTGAAATAAATAAACATTTGCAATTTAAATGAAGCCTGTGCTATAAATGAATGAGATGATTCCACAAAGTTGTCTGTAGTCATATGCTGGCATGAAGATTCTATGCAGTAGATTATAACAAGATCAAGTTTCACACAAAACCACGTTAGGTTTTATTTATTTTTTCTTTCTATAATTTCCGCTAAGTGATATTTTGGATTTTTACTTATATACTTATGTACTTAATAAAGCATTTTGGTGAAAAATATTTAGAAAATAAGTGGTGTTGTGTTAATTAGACATCACCAAATGTGAAATAAAAATATAAGTAAACAAAATTACAGTCGACCTTGATTATAATGCCCTCGGTTAGAATGCTAACTCGGCTATAGCGCTATTTTCATAATGTCCCCAATATTCTATATTAAGTGTACATGCGTTTTAGGCTTGGTTACAACGCTTTGTGAACTGGGATACAACGCTATCATGCTGCTGTTACAACCCAGCTACTTAGTAAATGGCCTGCATGAGAATTTCTCGTGCATGTAGGAGAATTCCTCTCCAGCTCCCTCCAACAGTCCAGTTACTATGGTGACAGAGTGGGGACAAAGACTCACATATTTTTTCTCTCTGTCCCACTGGTGCTCTTAGCATTTTCCTAAACTGCTGACCTATAATCACTCTCACTTAAATACAGTTTGTGTTCTATTTTTAGAATAAAGGTTGAGAATAGAAACGGTCCCTTTTTTAGAATTTTGTTGCAGGCAAAACAAACAATGTAAATTGTGTCGTCCCCGCAAAAGTGTTTTCTCTCTCACACACACACTCGGTATGCCTTAGTAGGGGGAAAACTTCAATCTCATTAACCCTCACAACAGTGTATGCACTGTGTTGCATGTATAAATACTAGACCTTATAGTTCTTATTTTCTATTAGTTTTAACTAAATATATTTCAAAATTATGTAATATGTGTAATAAATTGTAATAAAATAGCCATTAACTATGTATACAGTACAAAGTATGCTTTTCTTTCGCTACATACAGTATTGCCGCCGTTTACAAACTTGTTTACTGTAAACTCGGTTACAACGCTATCTCGTTTTCAGCGCTCATATACGTTTTGTCCCTTCAATAGCGTTATATCCGAGGTCGACTGTATTATTTTCCACTAACCAAACATGGTTACCATGCAAATCTGTCAGGTTTGTGTGAATCCCATTTTTTAAATGTGTAACAAAAAATTAGTAGGTCTACCTGTTACAGGAAAAATTATAAAGGTCTGAAATTTTTAGTGTTTAGTGTCTGAAACAATAGTGTTTCTTCAAAAATTTCCAAAAAATCGCTATTTCCATTGTCATGTTTATAACTTTCAACTGAAGAAGAAAGAATTAAGTTTTGTCATTGGGCTTGAGTCTTTATAATATAACAAAAAAAATTCATTTACTGTTTTTTATTTTCATGTTAATTGTAGGGCCCAATGGAAAATCCTATAAACTTTGTCGAAATCAAGCAAGAATGTTTCGAAGAAGAAATTGAAAACGAAGGGATTTGTAAACAAGCTAATCTGCAAAATAAAGGAAAAGATGTTTTGTTTACAAAATCAGAAAATGAAGAACTATGGTGAGATTAAAAATCTGTCATTCAATTTATTTAACATTTATTATCAAGAATCAGTTAAGGAAAGATTAAATTAGTATTTATTATGATTAGGTTAGGTGTGTCAGTAATGGATTTTTCCAATATTATTCAATTAGGCCATTGAACAAGGATTAGGCTTATTCTAAACCACATGTAATTGAGATAGGATTTTTTACTTTTATGTATTTATATAAATATAACTTGATTAGTAGACCTACCTTTGCTTGACCATTTACATTTTACAATACTGTAAAAAATTACCTGAAGTGTAGCCTAATGATGCCTTTTCATTGTTTGGCATGTTTTGGTTTCAGCTTTTTTTTTTTTTTTTACTTTATGAAGAAAGTTTGGTAATTGTAAAAAAATCAGTTTTGAGATTTTTATGGATCTTCGTGTTTTCAGACACCTGGAGTGGTTTTAATTTGGATACGTGGATAATTGGGTACATATGTGTCTGTAAATCGCTGGAGACTAAACCAGTTGACTGTCATGAAGTTTTTTACTTCATGAGGTCAGAAAGTTGTTCACTTTTGTTTTGTTTTTGTTTTTTTAATTAAGGCTTTTGGCGAAAAGCACATGAAGACTATCAATCATCACCAATATTTATCAGCTTTATTGTGTAATATTTTTGTTTTCTCTTGACTTGTGATTCTTTGATCACATATAAGTTGTAGTTTTTATTTTTGACCACTAAGAATAATGAGTGTTCACTCTCGAGTGTTTTAACATCTAGGCTTACGTTCTAGTTAAGTTTATGTTTTAAGTTGATCCATACTCTCGAAACATCATGCATTATTTTTTATACATAAATAATGTCAATAGTCTGAATAAAATAAAGAATAGTAGTAACATTTGTCAAGTGCTTTTACGTCATTATTTTTTGTAAACTTCTAAGTTATTGTTCTTAAAAAAGTAATCCAAATATTGTTCTTGATATGTTATTGTTGGTTTGTTTAGGAATGAACATGTGCCAGACTATGTTGATCCGTTAGCTTTGGTCTCTGTTGTAGAAAATGTAAGTAATTTTTATAACTTTCATAAAACTTATAAAACTTTTCAAATGTAAAAAATAGTAAAATTTTAATGTATTTATTAATGTTAAATATTTTTTGCTAATTTTTATATACTAAAATAATCTAAAAGTAGAAAATATACTAAAATTATGTAATTAGTATTTTTTTTTAACTATACAAGCAATTTTTTTTGCTTGGATTTCGTCTCTATAATCTATTTATATCAGCTTGTTTTTGGTTAACTTATCTTTTAACATATAACTTATCATTTGGTGACTAGTCATCTGAAATAAAAGCTATTTCTTTCGGTGGTATTTTCCAATCCGTGAATGTCTTGGAAATACAGGAGAGCACAGTTTGCGTATAAATAGTGGCCTTTAGCATGGAAGTACAACAACATGTAATGAATGGGTTTGACATTGAGAGCCCAATTACCAAATTCTCTTGGATTTATTAAACTTTTTAACCAATCTTATCATTTCAAAATAATGGACCCACAACTTTGCAGTCGGCCCATAAAGCACAAATTGTTGAAGCTGGGACATAAACTGGTTAGAAAATTCCTTAACAGGTAAACTTTCATGCAGTAAATTTTGTTTATTGCCTAAAGTCCCATACTTTATGCTGGTTAGACTAATGAAGACGTGAGATCAGCGTTAATGGTAACAGTGTTAATTACAGCTTTTTTAAAGGGGACTACTTTAAAGGAGGTCCACCAAAATAGCCTGTAAAAAGGCTACAGGCATTTGCAATTACAAGTCCAGCGTTAAAACTTTACAATAATATCTCATAGATACATGTTTTTAAAGTAGTTAGTGAAAATTTTTAATTCCCCTTCATAACGTGATCTAGAGTTTAGAATTGACAGTTATTCAGGGTCTTGAGCCTTACCTTGATGATCGTTCCAATAAATATTTTTTGACGGCAATGATAACCTTAACAGTTTTTCGCCGGAAAAAAAAATATTTTTTGAAATGAAAATTTACTGAAAATGGAATGTTAGAAAACGGTAAATAAATTAAGTGCCATTAATATCAAAATTTAGTTACAGTACAAAGTTTCAAAATATTTAAATGATGAAATGCTTTTATTTACTTCAAAACAAGCGGAGTTGATATTTCTGTAAATAAGTAATTCATTGCTTTAATTGTGGGGAATTTGAGGTTTGAAAGTAATTTACTTTCTCCCAATTTTTGGAAAAAGATATTAAGTTTTTGAAGGACTAAAATCATAATATCTATGTCATGAAGAGAGGTTAAAACACCACATACATTTATTACTACTTGCTTGTGGAATACAGTGTACTATCAAGAAATCAGATTTAAAAAAAAATTCCACTAAGAAAAGTTTCAGTATATTTTATATTGAATCATAGAAAATATATTTTGAATACCATTTTCTAAACTTTACTACAAATTAGTCTGAAAGGAAAAAAGATAAAATGCTTAATATTGAAACTACATTCACATTTTTATTGAAAAAAATCCTGATCTTTTTGTTGCAGAATTTAAAACCTGAAAGTACAAATGAACAAGAATCAATTTTATGTGGCCTATCTACTACTCTTTCAAAAAAAGTAAATGGTACGTACTTAATTGTATTTTTATTGTAATCACACTACAAAGAGTGATTCAATAAGAATGTCTGTTTTTAAGTGTTGAATGAAGTACTCTATATTTATGAAGTATGACATAAGTCAAGAATACAAAAGGTAAATATTGCCATTACATTTGACATATGTCCTCCATGAGTTGTAACTTGATCAGTGAAATTTCTTATAACGTCCAGAAAAATGTCCCTCTCGATTTGGACGATGACATTGCGAATCTCTTCTTTTAGTTGTGGTATTGTTTGAGGATTATTTTGATAAACTTTTGATTTTTAAGTACCCCCAAAGGAGGAGGTTACAGGGTGTAAGGTCATAGTCCTTACTGGCCAGTTCTAATTGCTGTAGCGTGAAAGGACTCGGGTTGGAAACACAAGACTATCATATCGTGTGAGGTGTGGCAGGTAATGCCATCCAGTTGGAACCATAATTTCTTAGTATTCACATTGTTAAATTATGGATATAAAAATGTTTCAACCATATTCCTGTAGTGTTGTCCACTCACTGTCATGGCATTGCCATCCTCATCTTCAAAAATGTAAGGTCCGATGATCTCACCATCCCAAAATTCACATCACACAGTTACGCTTTGTGGATATATTATCTTGGAATTGCAAAATTGTCAATCTGCATGTTGTCTCTCCAATATATATTCAGCAAACTGTCTCCGTTGCAAATGGTCTGTTGGTTTCAGTTTTTGAGTTAAATGAATTTTGTATGTCTGTTTATGGAGATCTTTGTAAGAATTCTCTGAAGAGAGCTTTTTGAAATGCCTAACTGTTGTAAACAACAGCAAATTGACTTTTGTGGACTTGCAACTTGTGGAAACAATAAATAAAGCCAAGGACAACCCAGTCACAGTTGCACAAATTACTTTGGAGACTATAAACAACCTATACCCATCAGACGACTGGTTGCGAATATACACTGACGGATCTAAAATCAGAGGTGAAACAGGAGCGGGAATATTCTGTGAGCATTTTTCTCACTATTTTGCATTAAGCTCGGACGCCACTGTTTTTGAGGCGGAGTTATTTGCAATCGATGAGGCATTGAGGCAAGTAATAATGAGGCCATGGTTGAATAATAACATAGTGGTATTAGTTGACTCTAAATCGGCATTATAAGCAATTGCTGACAACACATCTGCAGGCTCTATGATAGAATCGATCCAGAAGAAATACAAAATAGTTAAACACATTACCAAGGAATTGGTTCTGCAGTGGATCCAGTCACATTTAGGCATACAAGGGAATGAGCGGGCAGACAAGCTGGCCAAACAAGGAACCCTTATAGTGCAGAAACCAAAAAGAATGTTCACACTGGAGGCTAGGATTAGTGCACTGAAGCGAACATCTTATCTTGAATTTACAAAGTCAAGGAAGACATAAAGAACAAGCCTTATGAGAATGTATTCAACTTGTATGGGAAGGTCAAGGATCTCCAGAGGAGGACATCTGTCGCTGTCTTTCGGCTGACAACTGGACACGACTGTCTGAATGAACACCTGAAGAAAATTAAGATATTAAACTACGACAACTGCACATTGTGTGAATGCCCAGACACCATCATGAACAAGGACCACCTCCTGGTTTGCAGAAAATTAGATGAAGAGAAGCAGAGAAGAGGAGACCTCCCTGGCCTCTACTGGGAAGCAAGATCAAAGATGGCGTGAGTATCAAAAACAACTTTTGTGGACTTTT
Source organism: Callitettix versicolor (assembly GCA_022606455.1). NCBI lineage: Eukaryota > Metazoa > Arthropoda > Insecta > Hemiptera > Cercopidae > Callitettix > Callitettix versicolor. The sequence continues at coordinate 12,416,084 of CM040190.1, forward strand.
GTTGGGTTTTAGAAATGTATATTCATTTTTGTTTGTCATCAGTAGGCTTCACAGCTAACCTAACCTAGAAAATACGCCACTGTTAAAAAAGATTGAAATCATCTTATTGACTGCTAATCAGAAGCCAAGTATTGATGGTTCAGTTTGTTTAAAAACTATTTAAGTGAAAATGAGCTTTGTTACTTATTGCAATCCTCATATCTTCTCCTCTTCAAAAATATTCAGCACTGTTAGTGGAAATGTGAAGTGTGTGTTATTTTTTTTGCTTTTAAAGTACTGTTTTAAATGCAGACTGGAAAGTTGATGATGGCTAACTGAGGAAACAATACTATCTCCTGAAAATTATCCTTTTGTTTTCATAGTAACCAATTCTTATTTCTAGGAATTAAATTTATTCGAGAGGTTAAACAAGTAGAAGGCTTACTTTACTTATTCATTCGGTTTCAGTCTACAGTGTCGAGCCAGATTATTTTATGTACAGTGCGTAACAATAAAAAAATCCAAAGCTTGAAATGTATTTTATGTAATGCACACAGGCTAGAGCAGAAACAACACAACAACACCTCAGTCAGTGGCAAGCAGTTTGATCTTTGTACTGGTTTACTTTGGAAATAAATAATTTTAATTATACATTTTTACTGATAATTTTTAAAATTTAATAAAAACATGAATTTTTAACTCACATTTAAGATATTTCCGATTATAATCATGATTGCGATAAATAATACATGCGTGATTTATTTCCGAGTGCTAGACATAAACAAGGTTGACAAATGCTGAGTCTAACAGGAAAATAGTACCTTTTCCTGAGAAAAGTGCAATTAGTATTGTACAACTGTAGTATTAATAACAACAACAATTGTTACATTAAATTAATGTAGATTTCCGAATATTAAACCAATATTTAAATAGCAATACAGAAAAGGTTCCTAGACATATTAGTTAAAGAATAACAAGAGAGTTTTAGTGGCTATTTGCTGAAAGATAATCTAGTTGGGTTTGTGTTTAATTTATTATAAAAAAATTCTTTTTTTAAAATCCAGCCTAGCAAATCACCACATTAGATCGTATTATCACAAGTCTACTGTATTACTGAATCAATTCATAATTTAAATTATCTGTTTGTAGTACTTTATCGTTCTGTGTTCTGTAAATTTCATTCTTTTTTATGTAGGTTTCATAAATGTTAATTTGATTTTGTAAGAAAATTTTGTATCCATGAAAACTAAGTGTTATATTGCTTTGGATAAAAGTTTCTATCTGTAATATAAAATATTTTTTTATACTTACTTTTTTAATTGTTGAGCTTAGTGTATTAATAAGTATTTTGGACTTATTTTTAAGCTATAAAGTTAACGAATGATTTTATCCATCGACTGTTTCTGTTTCCAGATCAAGTTATGCAAGAAAACCAAGATTCACACAACATTAAATCATCATGTGTTCAGGAGAAAATGAAAAACAGAGCTGTTCCATTTGAACTAATAAAATTAGAAAATAATTCAAACGAAGAAAATGAATCGATTTTTGATGCCATGGAAGGAAGTGATATTGAACCAGACAAAAAGGAAATCCCAAGTTTAAATAATGCTGTAGATTTGAATAACGAAGAAGGAATGCCTTGTGGTTGGTAAGTGTGATAGTTTAATCCTCTATTGCACGTGTACGTGTGGAAGCGTAATTTTGTTTTTATGTGGTTGGCAATGGGTTGTGTGGTCTCATATTACCGAAACTATAGAAACAAATGTTCACTGTTTTGTATCAGTTTGTGCCAGATGTCAGTAGGTGATTGGGTTGTAGTGTGAGTGACATTGCACTTATCTTAGGTTATTTTGTTATTGCACTCATGCCACTTGCATTCTTTAATTGTTTAACTTCTTTAAATGGTGTGTTTTTTTAATTTTTGAAGTAACTTAAATCTGAAGTAAAAATACGTATTTTGTAAATATTTTTATGTGTTGTATCAAGGTTGTAATTTTTAGATTGTAAATTTTGTGTAGAAATTAATATTTACTTTGCAGTACAAGTATTACAGATATTTACTTTGCAAGTATCTGTTGTTATTATATTAGGCTTAGTTATATTACGCATGTGATGCGAATTTGTTAGAGATAAAGGCCTGTATACGACTTGTATTTTTGGATGGTACATTGAAAGTTTCTTATATTAGACAAAGACATTTGGACATTGAACATTGGTGGCACTGGCATAAAATGTTTTAGACTAACCATTTGCTTCAGCCAATATATTTCGATTATAATATTTGAGATTTGATGGATGTAGGATAAGAATTGAAAAAAAATATGAGAAGCTATTTGAATTATTTTAAAAATGACACACATTTAAAATTGTTGTTATTTTTGTTTTTATTATCTTGCTAGCCATTAATTGCAATATACATCTTTACACAAAAATTACAAGTCAAAAATGTTTCACTTTTATATAAACAACTGCTATTTTGAAAAAAATATCTTCTTTCTTTTTTGCACACTTACAAAACATTACATAAACAATGTGTATGCCAAATTTGATGTACTTTATGAATCAGATTATTCTAAAATTAAAAAATAATCTATATTTTAATATTTTAAAATTAAAATATTATTTTAAGGAGCAGTTATTTTTATGGACAGGATATTTCATAAGAGTGAAATTATTTAGGAAATAGACAACAAAGCTTTATTTTACCTAACAATTGTAATGCTTGCTTGTTTTTTCTGAACTAGCTTATCTAATGATTACCAAAGATACGTTCATTTCAATATGATATCGATTTTTAATAACTTGGACATTTATACCAACCATTGCACAAAACTGTTTATGAATGGCATATTAGTTTTACAAATGCAGTTACATTTTTGATTGTCCATTCGTTATTTTTAACAAAACATACACATTGTATGAGTAAACATATTGCCTGTAGTTATCTATTTTTAGTGGTTCTTTGAAATATTTATATTTGGTATGTTTAGGGTAGACTCGACAGAAGGCGAATCGGATTCCGTGGCACCAAATCCTGTACAAAATGTAAGTAGGTTTATATCAGTCAATAAAAAAAAAATTGTTAAATGTGCTAAATTTAGTTTTGTAATAATGTACACAGTATAATTCATTTGAATTTGGTTATTTACTTTTGAAGGTAGTGTTATTTTTCATCGGCCTATCACCAATCTTTAAGTAAAAAACCGATTTTAGTTACACTTAAGTATATTAACTTCTCAGTTATAAAACATTTTTTATTCACTCTAAATTTCACAATATAGTAGGACCTCTTTCTCTGAGTTCATGTGGACTGAACCAAGGCCAAGACGAATTTATCTGTGTGATATTTCTGCAGAACATGGATAATTTAGCCTACCTTAAATGCATGTCCCCCTCTTAAATTACTACATTGACTAATTGCAGATACATGTACTAATTGCAGATAATAACTTAGGCCAGGGAAACTTTCCAGCTTTTGGGACGTTCTGATTACTCCAGTAAGTTCCAAGGGCCAAAACCATTTTAATTTTCCAGCCATTATTTATAATTTCTAGAGTAGTCGCTGAGTATGCACCCTGAGCGAGCATGCGTTTGCTAAATTCGCTAGTTCAGTTACTATTGTGCATTGTTACGACCGTGACACTTGATGATATCTGATGGTCAAAAGCGGAAGTAGGTAGCGGTAGAAACCTCTATCGCTAATAGATGACTCTAGTACTTTTGAAAGCTCAGTAACAATTAAACATTCATGAATAACCTCGCTGGTTGGAAAAGTTTTGGTATATTCCACTCACTTCAAGATGGCAGTATTTGGAGTATAAAAAAGCTAATAGTGTGGCTGCGAGTCAGTCTGCCTAGGGAAGGCGAAGGAAGCGTAACTGTATTAAGAAATAAAGTAGTGTGTAGCCCTGTTTAAAAGACATCTTCGAACCGACCAATGTCCATACGTAACAGTATTTTGATTTGACTTATATTTGTGTGTAATTTACTAGTATGGAGAAGAAGTGAAAAATAGACAGTGAATGCAACACATTCAGAGATCAATGGTGCTATCAATATTCATGATCAATAAGGCACTATGTTTGATTTGCTATGAAAAAATAGCAATTCTCGAAGACTATAACATTAAACGCTTAAAGGTTTAATATTTGCTTTATTAATATTTCATAATAATGAAATAAAACATTTTCAAAATTACTCAAAATATACAGGAAGTTTGTGGACAGAAAAATTTGAAGCTTTGATGCGAGGATAAAAACTATGAAGTATGTGAAGAAGATCTTGATATCAATAGTATTCACAGTATGATTACTGGGGAAGATATTTTTAATGAAGTTTAAAATGTTGTTAATAAAAATAACTTTCAATGGAAAAACTTAAAATATATAATTTTTTTTTTTTGGTGTTTAACGTCCGACTATTGTGCACACTTGGGCTAATGCAGACGATGGAATGATTTATAGCGTATGAAAATGCCAAGACCTGGCTGGGAATCGAACCCGGGTCCTTGGGGTGAAATCCCAGTACGCTATCAACTAGGCCACCGAGGCGGCTAAAATATATTACAACTGATGGAGGCGGAATGGTAAAAGTAAAGGAGTGGTTGCACTTGTGTCAAAGGCGGTAGAAAATGATGGTGGTTCAGTATCATTAGTTGTACATTGTATCATTCATCAACATGTTTGGCTATGTCTAAAGTTCTAAAACCAGTCATAGCAATTGTTAATTTGATCAGATCCACTAGTTCTACGAAGTTTATTGAAGAGATTGGAGAAAATGACTTATCATACTGCTGTAGGCTGGCTTAGTTGCGGAAAAGTCCTTCAGCGCTTTTTTGAACTTCGAGCAAACATTGAAAATTTTTTAAATGAAAAACATCACTCTTTGACCGAATTACAAAATAGCGAATGGCTGTGTTATATAGTAAGATGGCAAATAGTGCCAGCAGAATTACTACTGCCGTTGAAGGCACAACTCGGATATCAACATTAGTCAGTGTTAAAATGTATAGTTCTTGAAGGTTGTAGGCTATATGTTAAGTCTGTCTTACATGTTATTAAGATGAAAAATTAAGTCTAATAGATGATTTTGGCATATAAGAGGACAAAACATGAAGAAGAACTTTGAAAAGAATGGAAGTGAAAAATGTTAGTTATCTAAAATAAAAACAAATTAATCTGTTTTTTAATTTAATTTTTTTTTAGAAATATTATTATATTGTAGAAATATTATGGTTTGTTTGTGTGTGTGTGTGTGTGTGTGTGTGTGTGTGTGTGTGTGTGTGTGTGTGTGTGTGTGTGTGTGTGTGTGTGTGTGTGTGTGTGTGTGTGTTCACATGTTCAAAATCTAGAGGTTAATAACAAAATTACAATAATCGTGTACGCATTTGATAACAATGTACATTATAGGCACTCATCTTGACAAAATTGGCTGTGCAAGCAGTTCAAAATGCTTATATGTTTCTTAGCAGATTTCTGCTATTTATCCCGAAGAGCAAAGACCAGTGAAGAACAATTATAAGCGCATCTTCATCACTATGTGGAAAATGTCCATCTTTCATCAGAATTTTTTTACCTGACAGTGTTTCAAAAAAGTACCTTGATGAAATGCAAAGAATATTTGGACTGGAAACTATCAACAACCACTATGGTCACTACTACAAAATTTTCACTAATGGCTTGCTAAATTGGCAACTCAAAATCTGATGCAGGATATTTTGTAGATAATGCAGATGAGTCATTCTATGTGTCTGTACATTCTGCGTCAAGCACAAACATAGAATTGTTAGCCATAGATGTTGTAGTTCACTTCACCAGTGTGGATCGACGAGGTGTTTGTATTTTTAAGTTTGCCAAAGCCCAGTTAATAGGGATGTGGGTTTTGTAAATGGCTCAGTGTTGTGTTTCTTAAGAGCTTTCCCGATTCTAACAGGCACCTCTAATTAAAGGGGAAAAGTTCCGGTTTCTTCTTTTCGTTCTTTCCAAGTTTTTCACTTCTAAATGGTGGGTTCTGTAAGCGAGACATGAAATTATTTATAATATAGTTGTTTAAATCCGTTCTTCCAAATCATCTTTGTCATGTAGTCCTGATCTTTAAATTCCTTAAGTCAGCCGATGGGATCTTGAAAGTAAAGTTTTTGCAACAGAGTGGCGATGAGACGCAGCGTTTAAATATCATGCACTCAATTTATTAGAACTTTGTAACTATCGTTCGGAAATCTATTAGTATGTGTTATAGTAAATTGTTAATGAATTTAACAGGTTCTGTAAATTGTGTAACGAAAGCAAGTACTTTGTTGTTTAGTGAGCAACACGTCTAGCAGCTGTAAGCTGAAGTTAGGCTCTAATTCTCATATGAAATTCTGGGATATCTAAAATGTAAAAAAATGAAAAAGTTATTAAAGTCAGTCTTGCTGTTTGGCCTACAAATAAATGTTTTTGTTTTTGTTTTAAGGCGAAAAGCACATTGAAGCTATTATCGCCTCCCTAAATGTAAGTGTGAGTGTAAAGTGTTAAAGTTGTAAGTGTATGTTAGACTAGGGACCTCGAAGGACGTCTAAATCCTCAATAGATGCAGCTAGTCTGCACTCCCCTGCGGGGAAGATGAATATGTCATCAACATAACATATCCATAACTTAGATTTAAGAATAGCATCATCCAGTGTCTCTTGATGCCATTAATATATGTACTGTTGCAAGTGAAAGAGAGCACCATCGGTTTCCTTAGATATTTGGCCATTGAAAGAAAACTATGTATTTTTCAGAGAATATCTCGCAAGATCAATGATGTAAGGAGGAAGCCCACCATGTTCAGTAAGTTTACTGAGCACTTATCTATAGGCACACTGGAAAATAAAGACAAGTCACATGGGGTCAAGACATGAAAACTGCCTCATCAGTTTTCACCCACATCAGTTTTTATCTTGTCATTTCCGGAGGTGCTGCAAGTTCTTAACATACACGATACAGTTTGAACTATAATCTGGATCATTAGCAAGATATTTTTCTAGTTTTGCAAAGGAGAATTAATAATACTATATGCCTAATCGGAATATCAGGTTTGTGAGTTATGTGCAGTCTGTAAAATTTGGGATACCTGCTAAATTTTTCCCAACGGATGTTTTTAATATCTTGATCTGTTAGTATTTTTGTTGATCTTATGCTTAGTAATTTTTCCAAATATGTAGTGGAATCCCTCTGAATAGCTTGGTAGTTTCCATCTTGTAAGATTTTCTGCATCTTCTCCATGTAGTCAGTTCATTATCACAGCGACATCGCCTTTATTGGATGTTTGATGATAAAGTTAATGATATCAGAATTATTCATGAGGTTTTGTAATGCTTGCCGTTTCAATGGCCTTAGTTAAGTTTATGCAGCTTATCAGTGTGTAGAATACTAGATACCTCATGATGAACTTTCTCAACGGCAATGATAACCTTTATGGTTTTTCGCAGAGGAAAAAAACGAATTTTCTCAGGTAGATTCTTCCTTAATAGAGGTGGTGCTCTCTACTCCTGACATTTCTTCCATGGGCCTAGTCTTGGGCGCTACAGTGAAATTAAATCCCTTGCATAAAACAGGCTTTTTAATAATGTTGAGGTAGAAGTTAGAAACATTTAGAAAAAACTGCTACATGTTCTATGAATGGTAATTGAATTTGTTGTGCTTTGCTCACAAGATTATCGTAATTCTTCGTAAGTTTCTGCATTTCAAAATCTTACTTTCTGAATGGCAGAAACTTAGTTTTGTTTCTTCCAGAGACAGTTGGGTCAAATGGATATATATATATACTGGTTTTCAGTGTATATATACAGTAGAATCTGTAATGTCCGACCTTTGAATGTCCGTCACCTCGGGATAAACCGTCTGCAGGATGAGTTGTTACGTCACACAATTAGTAGTCTTATTATTATAGTCGTGGAATAATGAATTGGAAGTTTTACAATACAGTAAGATTTACGTTATAGTGAACTGTACAGAGAATCCCGCTTTGTTAAGAAAAGAGTAGTTGCTGCAAGCCTATGATATTTCTTTGTTTCTTTCTCACCAGTACCCAAAACAGTTCACCATTTAATAATTCTCACTATAGAACTGATGCTGATAAAATACACGCATCAAGCAGTTTTGTTTCGTTGTCGTCTGTCTCTCGATGAGATAAAAATTGTGTACTGCAATATGAAAATGTCAAAACACAAATAATGGTCAGATAAAACCAGCCACTTCCTTGAAGTGGTTATCTGTGTGATAGATTGCATATATAGTACAGTACATAAGTAATACAAGCTACACAGATAACATTCACCAGTTCATTTTTTATTTTCACAGTGTTGTTGCTACTTAGTGTTAGAATTAGTGCTATTTATTGAACACACAATCAGTACTTGGTGAACCTCCCGTGGTATCCAGGAAGAATTAGAACAGTTATAGTTTCACAAAAATTCTTTATTATTACTGCACGTCTCTCGTGGTATTCAGGAAGAATTAAAACACTTGTAGTTTCACAAAAATTCTTTATTATTACTACACGTCTCTCGTGGTATTCAGGAAGAATTAGAACACTTATAGTTTCACAAAAATTCTTTATTATTACTACACGTCTCTCGTGGTATCCAGGAAAATTAGAACACTCATAGTTTCACAAAAATTCTTTATTATTACTACACGTCTCTCGTGGTATTGAGGAAAAATTAGAACACTCATAGTTTCACAAAAATTCTTTATTATTACTACACGTCTCTCGTGGTATCCAGGAAAATTAGAACACTTGTAGTTTCACAAAAATTCTTTATTATTACTACACGTCTCCCGTGGTATCCAGGAAAATTAGAACACTTATAGTTTCACAAAAATTCTTTATTATTACTACACGTCTCCCGTGGTATCCAGGAAAATTAGAACACTTATAGTTTCACAAAAATTCTTTATTATTACTACACGTCTCCCGTGGTATCCAGGAAAATTAGAACACTTATAGTTTCACAAAAATTCTTTATTATTACTACACGTCTCCCGTGGTATCCAGGAAAATTAGAACTCTTATAGTTTCACAAAAATTCTTTATTATTACTACACGTCTCCCGTGGTATCCAGAGAAAATTAGAACACTTATAGTTTCACAAAAATTCTTTATTATTACTACATGTCTCCCGTGGTATCCAGGAAAATTAGAACACTTATAGTTTCACAAAAATTCTTTTTTATTACTACACGTCTCCCGTGGTATCCAGGAAAATTAGAACTCTTATAGTTTCACAAAAATTCTTTATTATTACTACACGTCTCTCGTGGTAGCCAGGAAAATTAGAACACTCATAGTTTCACAAAAATTCTTTTTTATTACTACACGTCTCCCGTGGTATCCAGGAAAATTAGAACACTTATAGTTTCACAAAAATTCTTTATTATTACTACACGTCTCCCGTGGTATCCAGGAAAATTAGAACACTTATAGTTTCACAAAAATTCTTTTTTATTACTACACGTCTCCCGTGGTATCCAGGAAAATTAGAACTCTTATAGTTTCACAAAAATTCTTTATTATTACTACACGTCTCCCGTGGTATCCAGGGAAAATTAGAACACTTATAGTTTCACAAAAATTCTTTATTATTACTACACGTCTCTCGTGGTAGCCAGGAAAATTAGAACACTCATAGTTTCACAGAAATTCTTTATTATTACTACATGTCTCCCGTGGTATCCAGGAAAACTTAGAACACTTATAGTTTCACAAAAATTCTTTATTATTACTACACGTATGTTTTGCAGTGAGGCATCTACAGACATAATGAAGTTGAAAATTATTAAGTGTGCTTATACGAGGTGTGGCTATTAAATAACGAGACTGATGTAAACAATTTTATTTTCATTTTATATATAATTACTTATTATCACCTTCAATATACACCCCTTCTCTATCCCTACAACGTTCCATGCAAATTTTCAATTGTTGGAAACAGTGCTGGAAGTCATCTTCTGTCAACTCCTTCAGGACTCTTGCTGCTTTCACTTTTACAGCTTCCATGGACTCAAATCTCATCCCTTTTAATGTAGATTTCACCTTAGGGAACAGATAGAAGTCACATGGTGCAAGGTCTGGTGAGTAAGGTGGATGTTCTAACAATGTACTTGGCCAGGACCTAGTGTACATTTCGTATACACTAATTATATATATATTATATTATTTCGTATAATTATATTTCTGATTTGGAATCAGAAATGCGTTATTGACTGATAACGCGGAATGAGCTGGCGCATTGTCTTGGTGGAAAACCCATGATTTGTCCTTCCACATTTCGGGTTGGTGTTTCCTTACTCTTTCATGTAGTTTGCCAAGTACCTCAAAGTACTCAATACTGATTAATTGTTTGACCTTCAGGAACCCAGTGAAGGTACACAGTCCCGTGAATATCGAAAAAAACAATCATCATTGCTTTAAATTTTGACTTGCTGATTCTTGCTTTTTTGGCTCTCGAAGTTGGAGTCTTCTAATGCATGGATTGGCGCTTTGTTTCCGGTTCATACGTAAAAAACCATGATTCATCACATGTTATTATCCTTTCCAATAAATTTGGGTCATTTTCAGTGGCATCCAAAGTGTTAGTACAAACATTTTTGCAAGCTGCATATTGTTCAAACGTGAGAATTTTTGGCACACACTTTTCGCATGTTCAAATTGTCACGTAAAATTTGCTGTACACATTCTTTATCAATGCCTACAGTTTCACCAATTGCACAAATACGTAATCGACAGTCAGACCGAATCAAATTAGCAACTTTTGAATCAACATTGTCATCAGTTTTTGACTTTGAAGGGTGACCTGGCCGCGAATCATCTTCAACGTCTTGTTGGCCATCTTGAAAACGCCTAATCCATTCAAAAACACATGCCAGAAAAAACATTCACTGCCACACTTCTTTTAGTAAATTATAAATTTCAGTAGCTGTTTTTCCAAGTTTGAAGTGAAATTTAACAACAACTCGTTGCTCTATTATTACACTAACCATTTTTCCGGCAAAATAAAATAACAACACTAACGAAAAAGAAGGTTACGACTAAATGGTGTTGGTTATACAAACGAGACTAACTGCATTCTGAAGAGAAAGCTTGACACTTTCTTGTATCAACTATCGTTCAATGGCGGTTGGTGCATGCGCACTTGTTTCGCCGCATCATCAGTCTTGTTATTTAATAGCCACACCTTATATAGTACTACAGTAGATGTTAAAACTGGAAGGGAGAAAGTAAAGAAAAGAAAAGTTGACATTGTAAGAAGTGAGCAGCAGTTTGGGAAAACCCATTATGGCTTGAGTAAGGCTTGAGTTGTTTAGGGGTTTTTCTAACCTGCTGCTCACTGACCTTCTTACAAATAAGTTCTTCCTTTCTTTACCTTCTCCCTTCCAATTTTAAAATCAACTGTAATTCTTTCATTTGCTTATATAATATAAATTTATATTTCATGGATAAATTCATGGATAAACAGACTATATAAGCAAACTATAATTTTTAACTTCACTCTGTCTGAAGATGCCTCATGGTGAAACAAGTCACATAAAAATAAAGAATTTTTGTGGAATTATTATAAGTGTTCTAATTTTTCTGAATATTAGAATTAATGGTTGGAAATTATACAGTATTTTATTTTTTGCTCACTTCATGAAGTTAATGGTAGATTGTCTGTGAGATCCTGGCATCTAAAAAGGAAATGTCATGTAGGCTGTAACGAAAGTGTATGCATATAATTTAACACTTAACATTGTTGATATTCGAATAGTGCCAAGCAGCCACAAACCAGATTTTGTTAGTAGTAATAGTAAAATAATATGCAAGGCAAATAGTTGTAATGGTAAAATTTTTAATAAATTATGAATCAGACAATTTTAGATTTCAAGATTATCAACTTGCCCTTTTATTATTCTTGTGTGAATATAACTATGCATGAACGGTGATGTAAATTCCTTTTTAGGATACTTAAAGGTGAATCTAAAGGATATGTTTTTATACTCGTTCATGTATGGAGGCAGCTATTTGGGTGTAAGGATCACTGAATGTATCTGTCACTGCATGAAGTGGTATATATTTTAAAATAATTATAATGTATTTAAATATAGCAGAGGGCTTATTGTTTGTTTTAATAAAGTTTTTGTGACCTTTTGTTATCTGACCTTTTGTATATTCTGACCTTGCGGGTCCCAAGGGTAATGGATAAACAGAAAAAATATTTGTTCTAATTATGGTGTTGTTTTTGTTACACTGGTATTTATATGTGTGTGCAGTTCTTTTTTATTCGCGGCAGTTCTGTTACCCATCGCGGCTTTGCCTGCAATTGTAATATAGATAAAAACATTTATAGTCGATTTTCAAAATCAGAATAGGTTCATTCCAATTAAATATATTTTTATATAAAATATTATACGATTTATGGTTTTTGGCCAAGACATATAGATTTTTGCTACTTGATACTGTAGAACAGGGTTCTGTTATATTTTAAAATGTTATTAAAACGTCACTGTTATACAATTAACACTTGTCAAAATCCTAAATACTAAATAATTAAGTTGGGCTGGGTAAGTAGTATAATCGATTTTTTTAAAACGGAAAGAGGCATATGTTTATCTCAGGTATCTGAACCATGTTCATACCAAATTTCATCTCGATTGGTCCAGTAGTTAAAGCGTGATTGAATAACAAACACACAAACTTTCTGAATTATAATATGATTAAGATTATTCCTAAAAATATAGAAGTTATATTACTTTCATTTAATACAAAAAAAGAATACCCTTGATATTTTAACTAAAGCTATTAAAAAAACTGTAAAATGTAATTTAATGGTTCTAATTTTATTGAAAGAAATTTTCATACAGCATGAGATGAGCTCTTTTGTTGTTAAGACGTACATTTTTGACATGTCCTTTGTATCATGTCTGTTTTTACAAAAAAATTCTAGAGGTGCATCAAATTACAACTTTTTCCAAGTAAAAATGTTTTAAATATACCATCACAAAAAAAAAAAAGAAATTGAAGATAATGATCTTGATTTTTGGGAGGCCACAGAATATGTCTAGCTCTGCTACCATTTGGAAATTAATTTTTGCATACTGGTAAAGGGGTGTGGGGCTCTGTATTGCATAAAAAAGACTCGTCCAGTTTGTTCTTGGTAATACAAATTGTTCTGTCCAGGTAAATCATACCTATAATTGTTTATATTGCAAATCTTGTAAGCAGGAAGACAACCTAACAAGATTGGTGGACGGGTTCTACGTTATTCTTGATTGATCAAATTTTTTTCCTGATTGCTTCCATTTTTTTTTCTTACTGTTTGAGCTGTTGAAACAGTCTTACCATCTGGTGCATTTTATCCTTCATAAGTTCACGTAAAGTATGTTGTACATACAAAGTTGATTTTAAATAGGTATTTAAAATCTTGGCATTAATAATTCTGTTCAAAAAGCAATAACAACAAAACTTACAAAGGCCATGTACGAAACTTTAATTCTGTCTTTAAATTTAAAACTGTTAAATTATCTTTTACAGCTCTTTAATACCACATAATCAAAATACCTTTCATTTTAGTTAACCTTTTTTAATCAAAATGCCTTTCATTTTAGATGACCCTTTTTTATATTATTTTTAAAAAAAACTTCAGCCCACATCTACATGACTAGAACCACTCTATAGGTCATGACTATACTTGTTTCCCTTCACAAATACTTAAATTGTTTTCATTTATATATATTATTATTATTTGCGTATAGACTGTTGGATCACGCAAAGCACTCCGACTCATGTCTTGTTCCTTCTAATCCTCCACACCTCCCTCATCCTGTCCCCATAGATCCTCCTCCGTCCATTTTACCCCTGCTCTCTTTGGGATTTCATTTTCTGGGATTTTCCATCCGAGCATCTTTCTCCTGTATGCGTTTCTGTCTTCAATGTCTGTTGAGTCTATTTCTGCGTCATGTAGATCTATTCTGACCTGTGTGATCCATGACATTGTTGATTTGACTCTTTGTATATACTTAAGGATTCTGTTGGCAAGTCTCGTTGTTGGGAGTCTACTAATATGTTCATAAAATTGAGGCCTCCTTCTTCTGATATCTGCTGCCAGGTTCGATATCTTCTCTGTGGTCTTCCGAGAGTGCAACCTATATCTGTCTTCTGTAATCTTGGGCCAAGGATCTGCCTCAAGATTTTGCGTTCTTCCTTCAAAATGTCTTCCATGGTACTTTTTGTGTGGCGTGCTAGCGTCTCGCTTGCGTATAATGCCTCCGGTTTTGACTGTGTTGTAGTTGTGTGCGTCGACATACATTTCTTATTGTAGATATCACGCGTCATACCAAGAGCCTTCTTCATTCTCAGTAGCCGAACCCTTTGCGCAGCCTTCTCGCCACCTGTGGGTTCAAGAATTTCTCCCAGATATTTGAAGTGCTTGACTCTGTTTATCTTACCATATTTTGTGTTTAGTTCTTGAATATTTAATTTTGAACAGACGAATTCAGTTTTTTGAAACAAGATCTGTAGACCGACCCTCTCTATACATTCCTTTAGGACTTCTATCTGTTTAATCGCTGTTGTTTCATTATCTGTGAGTATGGCTATGTCATCTGCAAAAGCTAGGCATGCGATTTCTGTGTTGTTCTTAGGTCTTCCAAGTCGAACTGGTTTCCAGTGCCCTTCAATTTTTAATTCGTTCTCCCATTCCCTGATAACTTTGTCCAACACCAGATTGAAAAGGAGAGGCTGGTGTTATTATATATATATATATTATTTATATATATATAATAAACACAAATCCAACTAGGTAACCTCTTATTTAATTGGAAAATTGCCTCTAAAACACTTGTTATTCCTTAACTTTTCTTTAACTAATATGTGTAGGAGTCTTTTCTGTATTGCTAATTAAAAATTGGTTTAATGTTCAGAAATCTGCATTAAGTCTACTTGAAATAGAATTTGAGAAATTGATTTATTTTGTTGCTTAAATTTAATGTAACAATTGTTGTTATTAATACTAATACTACAATTGTACAATGCTAATTGCACTATTCTCAGGAAATGTTTAAAAATATAGTTATTTGTATTTAGAAATCTTTTGGAATTGATACAGTTTTAAAGAGAAATAATTTTTTACAGGAATATGATGCCGAAAGTACAAATAGAGAAGAAAGTAGTGCGGCTGTCAGTGAAGCTACAGAATCCACTCCAAGTACATCGAAAGAAAGTGGTAAGTTATATTTAAGAGTGTAACAAAACCTCTCATACCTGGCCTAAAATGGTGACAAGGTGGTATCTGGATATCAGAAGGAACCATTTAACACTTAAGTGTGACTCTCGATGATCTAATCAGATTCGATATATATTTTCAGTGTACCCAGAACTCGTATTAATCACTACGTGCGTCTGGCACTATTTTCCCATTAGGCTGGAAATAAAACATTCTCACTACCATAGAGGTTGTAATGGTAGCGCCACGACAGTGATTTATTTTTTAGTTGTTAGATTTTTTTACGTTCGTATTCTGTGCCATTTGGACTAATGCGAATAAGGGATCAGCAGTAACTGTGTCGAGAACCCATAACTTTATGGTGTGAGGTTCAGAGATGCAGCAGACTGACCAGTACCTTAATTACACCTTCCACAAAGCCCTTTTTTTAGACTTTAGAAGTTTTCATGTTCGTCACTGTTTATTTCCTTTTCGTTATTTTGGGATGAAATTTATAAAACTGTTTTATTATTAATAATAAATTAAAAGAAACAATGTGCATCTGATGCAACACAAAACTCCATACAAAATTTTTTGAAATCGTTTATTTTAAAATCATAATTATTAAAAAAAAACATAATTGTCATGTTACAAATACTTATTACACACACGTGTATTTATTTCTCCTAGTCATGACTTTAATTGGAAATATCTTAAATGTGGATTACAAATTCATGTTATTAAATTCTAAAAATTACAATAAAAAATGTATAATTGCGTTCTTTTCATTTTTTTCCAAAGTAAACCAGGACAAAGATGAAATTGCTTGCTATTGACTGATCTTGCGTTGACAAGTTGTTGCGTTGTTTCTGCTCTAGTCTGTGTGTATTACATAAAATACATTTCAAGCTTAAGATGTTTTTATTGTTACGTACGTATCTCAATCTGGCTCGACACTGTAAACTGACGTCGAATGAGTAAGAAAAGTGTGTTATTGTTTAACCTCAAATAAATTTAATTCCTAGAAATAAGAATCGTTTACTGTGAAAAAAGGATAATTTTCAGGAGACAGTATTGTTTCCTCAGTTAGCCATCATCAACTTTCCAGTCTGCATTTAGTCGGAGTCTTTGTCATGCCGAGTGTTGAGCACTGCATGTTTATAATAAGCAATGAATGTGATTAAAATTCAACAAAGTTTCAAGTGTTTTATTTGTATTGAGCGTATTAGGTGAAATTCTCTCATAATAAAATACT
This sequence comes from Callitettix versicolor, assembly GCA_022606455.1. Taxonomy (NCBI): domain Eukaryota; kingdom Metazoa; phylum Arthropoda; class Insecta; order Hemiptera; family Cercopidae; genus Callitettix; species Callitettix versicolor. Next base: position 12,432,526 of record CM040190.1, read on the forward strand.
GAGATGAGCAAATCGATTCAGTAATGAAAAACCAATCAACCCCTTCTCTAATAGGATGCACACTGCAAAATGTGGATAGAAAAAAAAAAGCGGTGCTACGCAGTCCTGGCCGTACTTCTAGGTCGCTGCTTCTGGGATTAGCTTAAACTGGGATTGAGTAAAATTAATATTAATTTACAAGTTATCCGTTGCAGCATTACGACTGCTGTTTTACCGTTATCTGCTTTACATGTCTTCATAGACATACGCAAAGACTTCAGCCATTATTAACTTTAGCTACAGAAAGTGAGTTAAGAGGATGATATCAAATTTTGACAGTCATGTTTGCGCATCCAGTTTTTCTTGGTGTGCTGCTGCTGCTGCTGATGAACTTAGTTTATGGTGTGTCGCGCTAGTACATTGTTACAATGTATAATTCATGTTTTATCTTAAATCTAGTTGGGGGCACTAAAGATGTTAGTGACGGGATGTATTTGCAAAATTTCATTACTGACCTATACCAGGGAATTAAACCATAGTTGTTTGAATGTGTCAGGATAACGAAACTTCAAGGACTAAGGTTATTTTAAAATTAGTGGCGTTTTTGTACATGATTAGGGGTTTTTTATGACATGATTGGTATGACAGGTTTGCTTAGAATTTTGAATCAGACTTTTGTAGGCTGAGCCGGTAATCTGTGAGTAAAGAAAGAGTTTGGTCATGTTTCTGTTTGGATTTGGGTGTTATATTTGTATTTTGTGCTAAACGGGTCAACTTTATTATTGACTAGTTGTTTTTTTAGGAGACTTTTTTTCAAAAGCTGAAGGTAATGTATTAAAAATCATTCAATTCGTTCTCCTTCGTAGAAATTCTTTATAATAAAATTATTAATTGCATTATAATTTTAAAACAATTACTTTTCAATTAATCTATATTATAGATGATTGAGTTTGTAATAAATGCACTAAAAGTATTGTAAATTTAATAATTAAACACAGTGTGATAAATTGTATCTGTTTTCCAGTTTCAGATGAGCTGCAGTATTGCGAAAGATGTGTTTTTGGATTTCCATCTTTGATCCAGCTGGAGGAGCACAGAAAGATTTGTTCATTTATTGATCATTCTATATTTAATAATATCGATAAATGTTCACAAAATCCAGCTACACAAACGGATTCTGATGGCATCATTAAAAAGCGAGTTCGTTCAACCGAAAGATCTTATCAGTGTCCACATTGTGATTATGCAGCTACGCAGTCTTGTAATCTTAAAGTACACATGAGGGTTCATTCTGGGGAAAAGCCTTTTAAATGTACGTTGTGTGATTTTTCATCTTCTCAATCGTCTAATCTCAAGAACCACATACGGATGCATTCCGGTGTTAAACCATTTAAATGTCCACAGTGCGAATATTCAGCTTCAACTGCTTCAAATTTAAGGTTACACATGGGCGTCCACATGGTGGACAAACCGTACAAGTGTCCGCAATGTAATTATTCAGCCGCATTGATAGATACACTCAGAAACCACATGAAGATTCATTCCGGTATAAAACCTTACAAATGTACGCAGTGCAATTATGCAGCAGCTCAGTCGAGCAAACTGAAACGGCACTTGAGAGTGCATTCTGGTGATAAGCCTTATAAATGTACAGAGTGTGATTATTCAGCGGGACAGTCATTTCAGCTGAAATTGCACGTAAGGTTACATTCAGGCGAGAAACCGCACAAGTGTCCTCATTGCAACTACACAGCTATAATGTCGTCCACTCTTAAAAGACATATGAAGATACACCTTGGTGATAAGCAGTACAAGTGTTCACAGTGCACTTATTCAGCCGTTAACTTGTGTCACCTTACTCGTCATATGAAGGATCATTTAGACGGTGAAAAGCCGTACAAGTGTACGCAGTGTAACTATGCAGCTCGCGAAAAAGGTATACTTAATGTGCATATGAGAGTTCATTCGGGTAAAAAACCAGTGAAATGTTCAGAATGTAATTATTCAGCAACAAAACTTGAAACACTTCAGGACCATATGAAAGTTCATTATGAAGAGAATGTATAACGCAATATCGGTCTGTGTACCATAAAGATCTTGTAAGTGATTAAGTATTACATGGCTACAAGCAGTGACAGATTTTAGATGTATGAAATTTGCATTTACATATAAGTATACATGATTTTAGGTAATTTAGGTAGAGGTGGGGCTGGACAGAGAATGTCAGTCACTTCTGTGACCAGAGTGACTATGCCTGTCAGATCGTGATACAAATTATTGGAAAGTTTCGGTAAATAAAACATTCTCACTACCATAGAGGTTGTAATGGTAGCGCCACGACAATTTTTTAGCTGTTAGATTTTTTTACGTTCGTATTCTGTGCCATTTGGACTAATGAGAATAAGGGATCAGCAGTAACTGTGTCTAGAACCCATAACTTTATGGTGTGAGGTTCAGAGATGCAGCAGACTGACCAGTACCTTAATTACACCTTCCACAAAGCCCTTTTTTTAGACTTTAGAAGTTTTCATGTTCGTCACTGTTTATTTCCTTTTCGTTATTTTGGGATGAAATTTATAAAACTGTTTTATTATTAATAATAAATTAAAAGAAACAATGTGCATCTGATGCAACACAAAACTACATACAAAATTTTTCGAAATCGTTTATTTTAAAATCATAATTATTAAAAAAAACATAATTGTCATGTTACAAATACTTATTGTAAAAAGTTAAAGAAAAACTAAATTCGGAAATTGTAATCGGAATGCAAATGCATTGTTATTTTAAGGCGAAAAGCACATTGAGGCTATTATCGCCTCCCTAAATGTAACTGTGAGTGTAAAGTGTTAAAGTCGTAAGTGTAAATGTGTTAACACACACTTTGTTGTAAATGTGTGTGTTATAACAAACATTGAACGACTCGGGTACCGTGAGGGATGTCTAAATCCTCTCAATAGGTGCAACTAATCTGCACCCTCTGCGGGGCTACTGTATCGAATGCAAATGCAGTACAATGTGATTAGTTTCCTAGTTAAATGGTACTGATAGCTAATACAATCACTATTCCTGCTCTTATACTTTTGACTTCTTGTGTTTTGTGAAGTGAGGTGACATCCGAAATCACGGTTGCAGACTTTGATCACAAAACAGCAGTGATTCTGTTAAATGGTAGCTGTGACAAAAGAAATCACTGACAAGTCACAGTATGTGAAATCACACCCAATTGTACACCTTCTGTAAAAGAACTAAAACAATCAAAAACCTCAAACTTATTTTCTCACTTTACATGATATTAGTATGGACCACCATTCTGTGTAGTAGATCTTTGACTACTCTCCGTTTAGCTATCACCAATAAAATATCGTTGAGATTAATAAATAATAAATCATGGAAAACTATTTGTACAGGAACGTTAATTGTATGTTATTTCTCATTGCAAGACTGATGAATAACATTTTTTTGTGTATGTGAAGGGCTATTTGCAGTCTAGACATTTTATTTGTGTTTGTGTGTGTACGGTGTAATGGCGCACAGTTAATGTTAAAACGATCCAGTAACACAATACAATACATGTTTATAAAAATTAAAATAATCAGTTATAGTGATTTCTCGCTTGGTTATAGTGCTAATAATTGGTTCCCAAATATGCAAGTGCTAAGTGATGTGTGCTAAGTGAACTTGAGTATTTAAATTAGAAAATATGTACTTTTGTGGATAAAATACGTTTAATGAAAGTTAAAAATGCCACAGACTATTCAGCATATAATTAGCAGTAATAGTGAGGTGTATTATCATTAAAACAAATTAAAAATTACAAATTCATTTAAGGAAAGAGAAAATTGAAAATTTGATACGTTAAAAACAAAACTAAGGTATGTTGTATGTCTAAATAAACTAAAGATTAGGTATAAGATATGCTACTACAGCATGATTGATTGGGTTGATCTGTGTTTTGGTGATCACTTCAATCACAGTGTATTCTTCCAGTCTAGGTTGTTTTCTAAAAATGAACTTGTCCGGTTTGCACTGTGCCATTGTCTGAACCATGTTGGTTCATGTTGTAGCAGTTTACTGTGCTGATAAGATTTGTATACAGACCAAGACAGCATATCTCAAAGAAACTGTTACGATTGTTCAAGAGCACATTTTTGAATTAAACTGCATAACTCCGAAGTATACAATTTTTTTTTACTTTGGATGCGGTCATGCCTTTAAACTTACAGGATGGAATGTGATGTGTTTTGTTTTGTGTTGTATTGTCTTAATGTTGAGTGTGTATCTATGTATACGGAAATGGTAACTGTTGAATGCTGTAGAGTACTTAGCTGTGCCATTCCGAGCTTCAAACACTGTGTATTTTTAGACGCATTTCAGAATACTTTTATTTTCAAAACTTATTACTGTACTGCTCCCCTGAGCTCTATTTTTTTAAATACTATCTTAAACGCCTCCCCTCCCTACTTGTACTGCCTAGTCAGGTAGAAAAAGTTTTTCAGGTTCAAAGTTCAGTCAGGTAAAAGCTAAAAAGAATAGCGTGGAAAATAAAATGTGATATCTATAGGAAAGATACATATACAGATAATGCAATTAATGTGAAGTCTAATATCCATTTGAGCAAAAATTAGTGGCATTTTGGCACTTATTTAAAAGGTTAAATGTGCTGTTGAATAAAAAAGATTACAAAGAAGAATTAGATATTATTTTTCAAATTGTGGAGAATAATTGTTATGATAAACAAATTATAAAAAATTTATTGTGCAAAATTAAGAAGTGAAGGAAGGAAAAAATCTAGAAAAAGAAGTAAAGAAATGGAAATGGATGAAATTTACTTATACAAGAAAAGAGACACAAATAAAAAAAATAACAGGAGACTAACCAACAGAAGCCTTGTTTACACTAATTGTTATAGAAAGTAACATGTATGCTTATAACATCGTAGAATTATTGATAAAGGGTGTTTACTGGGAACCGCATGTTTTTGTATTGGGTAGTATACGGATCGTAGTGGGGGGATGTCAGTTAGGAAGGTCCTATTGTGTAAAGGGGAAGTTAAAAGTTTAAGTTACACTCAAGAAGTGGGACCTTGAGTACTGCGCTTTTGTTCTGAGACGGTTTTACGCTAACGGTGAGTCCCAATGATACTTTCATCGATACACTTCAGTGTATAGCCGTGTGGGCCGATTCCAGATCTTAACTCAGTTTTGAGGTGGATGCATAATGTGAACACAATGGGATCATTAATGAACAAAACCTCCAGGGCAGCAAAAACCGTTTGTACGTCTGAGAATTTTGAGCGTGTTCGCGTCGCTATGTTGGAGCGTCGCAACCGTTTGCTAAGGAAGCGAGTTTGAAACCACCGCATTTCTGCCTCTACGCTAAGAAAAATTTTGGTTAAAGACCTCAAATTCCATCAGTATAAGGCCCACACTACTCGAATTTTGATGGAACTTGTCCGACAAGCTTTCCCTGGAAAAGTAATCTCTCATTTTGGCATGTTCCCCGGTCCGCCTATCTGACGATCACAGACTTCTTTCTTTGGGGTTTCTTGAAATCATGTGTTTACATTGAGTTGAAACCACGCACATTACCAGAGTTGAAGGAAGCCATCCAAAGAGAAATCCAAGCCATTCCACGAGAAATGTTACAACTGTTACAAGATTCAGTGCGTAACTTCAGGGAACATCTGGAAACACGTGTTCAATCTATGCAATGTTATTTTTGCTGCTTAATTTTTTGTAAGATTTTCATAAAATTCCGAGTTTGTAGAACACATTGTTTAAAAAAAATTAATTTTTGGTTCAAAATTTAAAAATGTGTGGCTTTTGAAAACCATGCCATTTCCGGTAAACACTCTATATAAATATAATTCATTTTTAGTACCTAATTATGAGTTTATAGACATTAATAGTTCAACAGACATTACTATTTTGACTCTGATAATAAAATAAAGACCTTTTTATTAATTTTATAATGTTAAATTTAGAAAATATGAGCTGGTAAACATTAACTCTGGAATAAACATTATGTGCACCTGGTTTTTATATTTCACTGTGAAATTAATTATAGTATCAAAAATAAAAAATTGATAATTTGTACATTAAAATCAATGACATTAGCATAGTTTTAATATCGATCGGCACTCGTAACTTTCAAAAATGATCATTAGATAAAGTTAAATTGTCATATGCAAGATCTTTCTCTTATAATGTTATGATCTCATTATAACATAAATATCAATTAATAAATATATATTTGTATATACATTTTTATAAGTTATGTACTCAATGATTCACCATATAGAGCTCGAGCATGATGCCAATGCTTTTTATTCATCCAAAAAGTGCTACATTTATATATATTGTGTATAAGATATATATGCTGACTCACTGTATACAGCTTGAGAGTGATGCAAACCCAATGCTTTTTACTCATAGAAAAAAATGGTAAAACGTGCCTACAGAAGCAAAGCTTCAACATTTTTTTAAAACAAGTGTATAGATATTGGGATGGCATTATTATGCCCTTAAGATATAAATTAATAAGTAAGATTGAAGAAAAAGATAAATTTAGTAAAAATGGGTTTATAAAATACAATGTTAATGCAAAGCAATATATATATATATATATATATATATATATATATATATATATATATATATATATATATATATATATATATATATATATATAGGACAAACGGGACGAAAATTTAAAACTAGATATAAGATCATTCAATAAAACACATAAGAATATTCAAATATGAAAAGAATGTCTCAAATTACGATACACATTTAATTAGAGAAAGACATATATACCAGAAGACATGAAAAATTCAATGAAAATATAAAGCCGAAGAAAGGCCTTTAAATATTTAAGAAAATTTAAAAATACCTAAGTTAAAATTGAAGGGGAAAAATAATGAATAAGCAAGTAAATTCACAAGCAGGAGTTATTTTTTCAAAGCCAGAAAATGTTCAAAATTATAAGGATTATGTAGACTGTAAAGAGAAGCGCTTGGAGGACCAATCGGAAGCGAGCACATCAATAGAAACCTGATTAGGCGGTAGATTTTTTGTTGTTATTTTAAGGCAAAAAGCACATTGAGGCTATTATCGCCTCTAAATATAAGTGTGAGTGTAAAGTGGTAAGTGTAGTGTTGTGTGTGTGTTAGACTCGGGTACCACGAGGGACGTCTAAATCCTCTCAATAGGTGCAGCCAGTCTATTGTTGACACTGGGAGGAGGTATTGTGCCAACTGGGATCACAATAAATTCATATGCGTATTTTGAGCAGGGAGGTATATTATATACATACTAAGTATGCACCATATAATCTACAATAATCAAAAACATTATTACTGTTTCTTTCATAGGTTTTATTGTTTGTAGGGTTCATCGTATTTTTAAGTATTCAACAATTTGGTCATGTAAAATTCAAAAAAAAAAAAATGTTAGGCTGGTTATCAGAGTTGTGTATGTCAGATATCTGTAGTCACTAATAGCTTAGCTGTCTGAAGAATACAGTCAGCATTATGCTTTAGAATAATTGCACACACTTCCAGTGCTAGTGTTATAAAAAGATAGACAGGGAATATGGTGGGGGGGGTTACAGTTTAGCCCGTTGTTTCAGTAATGCACAAAGGTCCTATTCTTGTACGATTATTATTATGATCTTTTAATGCATATTGTAATGTAACTGTGATCTGCATAAAATTATATAACTAATTTTTTTTATTTAATTAAATTATTCAGTTGATTAAGCCTACAATAATTATAGTTTACCAATATGTTTATAGTGTTCTTTTTCAAACATTTCTTATATCGTATTACAAGTATTTGTTAATCTTGTCATTAGTTGCTTGATAAGGGCTTTATTATTTTCGTTGTTAAGGAATTTCACTTCTTATCTACAACTTTGTACAGAACTAATTTTAAACATTTGGGAAACCTAATTACAGCATGTAAATTGTTTATACAGGGTGGTCCACGGGAAACGGATGGTTTTGAAAAAATCACCGCTCCGTTAGTTCTAAACACAGATAATTTTTATTTATGCAGAAATGAAGGTAACATTATGCCATTTAAAAGAAAAATTACATTCCTTCAAATGATGGCCGTTGTGATGAACACATCCAGTCTTTTTCGAAAATTTGCTTCCACTCTGTCGATTACTGTTCGTTGATTAGCTCAGGTTGGTTTCTTATTGCAGCCTTCAAGTCTTCCAGTCCAGAGTACATGGTTTTTCTTTTTAAACATGTGCCTTAAGGTAACCCCACAGGAAGAAATCACACATGGATAGGTCAGCTGAGCGTGGAGGCCACGCAACATCACCAAACCGTGAGATCACTCGCTCAGGGAACAACGCTCGAACTGCAGCCATACAAGCTCCGTCTTATGAGCAGTAACTCCGTCTTGCTGGAACCATGCGTGATCCATGTTGATTTTTTGTCTTTTAAGTTCTGGCCTAAAAATATCTGTTATCGATTAGAAGCCACAGTCACTAATTTCATTCTCTTCAACGAAAAACGGTCCAAAAATCCCACACTTTCCTACAGCGCACCAAACGGTCACTTTTGGATGGTACAATGGTCTCTGCTGTAGCATACGTGGATTTTCCAAAGCCCAATAATGGTAGTTCTGCTTATTAACAACTCCATTCAAATGGAAATGAGCTTCATCATTCATCAAAATTGTCAAGTTCTCATTCTCTTCAAACATGTTTTTTTCTCAGTAAACGTGAGGCGTTATTGATGATCTGCAGCATTTAACTATACAATCATAATTTTATATGGATGTAACCCTAAACCTTCGTATATGGTACGCTTTACTGTGCTGTTACTCAGTCCAAGTTCCGTAGTGTGACGCCTAGCAGAATGGCCGGGACTATGCTGAATCAGCTCTCTCACTCTATCCACGTTTTGTGGTGTGCATGCCGAGTGAATGGTGCCAAGTGGCTTTGATTTCATAACAGATCCCTTAGATCTAAATGCATTCACCCACCTTAAAATTGTATTGCGACTCGGTATTTCACCAATGAGCCCAATATGAAAGTGACACCTAAAGTATCATTGAGTTTTAACCACGGACTCTCCACTTATTACAAAAGTATCGTACGCAAACACACAATGATCTTTCATCCACAGTGGCATAATGGTGACTAAATGGCATGAAATGGGGAATTGAGTAATGTCCACTGTGGGTCTCCCCTTCCACCAGTCGTCGAGTACAACACGATTCAAAAACATCCGTTTCCCGTAGACCACCTTGTATTTTGTTTACATGAATTTGGTATCAACTGAATTCATTTTAATTTGATTAAATCATCTGATTTTAGGCTACACTGAACTTGCCTTATCATGAACTTTATGTTCAACAGCTCACTTTAATTCTGTACTTTATTCTGTCTCCATTCTATAGAGACATTTGTTTAAGGACATTTCATATACCTTGCAGCTAGTTTTGTTTTGTCAAGGAACTAGGTGCAAATAATATCTCATGATGGGACAGGCCTTTAATAGCCTTACAGTATTTTAAACACATACAACTTGTAACTCTGGTTTCCCTTCATTTCGTATAAATCTTTCGCCTTTTTTTTTGTATTGACTAATAACATGCTACAGTTGCTGTTAGCTTTGCACAAAGCATGGCAGGAGAACACCAGTACTGTATATGCAGCCAGTGTGCACAATTTAAAAACATATTTACAGACTTTCACTTAAAAACAATCCTCGTATAATGCAACTTCCTTTTTCACTATCTGTATTTGTAAAACATTTATATCCAGTGGGTGATAGTGAGTGTTCCAAATACCTGAAGTTGTAAATAAAATACTATCTTCAGGGAATAGTAAAACACGTTTACCGAATCACTCCAAATAAATAAATAATCTTTATTTATGTGTTAACGAACTGAGTAGAAAACAATCTATTATTAGCGGAACAGCTACTGTGGATGATCAATTATGGAATAAAGAGTTAGCTGGTTGAAATCCTGCCTTTAAGACAAACAAATTTGTAATAATGTAATTGTAATTTTATGATATGTAGTTAGACCTTATTTTCATTCTGTGTTGCGTAAAAAAAAAACTCATAGGTAAGAACAGTTTTACACTGTGTTCAATATAATGATCTGCCTTCCCTAGCTACGTCAATTTTACTTTCATTGACACGTTTCGGAGAACCTCCATCTTCAAAAGTAGAATTGACCAAGCTAGGGAAGGCAGATCATTATACTGAACATAGTGACAATCCTAGCAGAAAAGAAGAATAATATAAAAGGAACAGTTTTACACCTTTGTGTTTTGCTAACCCGTGTTGCTTATTTTAAAAAAAATATAAAATGTATAGTGTACTAAAAAGTGATAATTTCTTCTGAAGAATACATAAATGTTTTGCTTAAAAAGTTTAAAAAAAAATCTTTGATAAATAATTTTGTACATTACAAAATAATTTGTCTGTATGTAAATAGAAATATTGGTAATATACTGTGTATAATCGAATTGTATGAATTCTGTAGGCCTAAAAGTGCCCATTTCTGTAAAATTGTTCATAGAGTTAATAAAACGAGAATAATTGTTACCAAAAACGTAAACAATAATGTTTTATTACTTGTGTTTACTTTATTATTTATGTATTGTTACGATGTTTGCTTTAGTTATATTTTGTGTTTATAATGTGTATTCAACATTAAAAATTTAAAAGTATTATTTATAGATGATTGTCGTTATTTAAACAAAGAAAAATAATTGTTCAGCATAACTTGGTGTTAACTGAACATTTTCAGCCAAAATTTTAGTGTAAATAAAATATTTTATTTTAAAAATAATTATTTAATACTACCATTGTATATGCTGTACATAAGGGGGAAATGTTAACAGGAATTCAAAAGATGAAATAAAATGTTTGGAATTTTGAAACTACCAAATTTTTCGCGTTGAAAAAATGTTTAGTGCAAGCACAGAAACACCAGTTACCGGTGCCAAATTTTAATAAACACTGCAGACAGCTGTTTTATGACGTGGTGGTAGGAAATTTACAAAAATTAACATTTAATAATTTCTAAACATGTACTTCAATATGTGAACATTCATATTTAATATCAAAAATATTAAACTGAACGCTTACGGTAAAATTCATTTTTTTTAAAATGGTGTACATTTTTGAAAATGTATTTAACCAGCATTTTCATTAAAAACTATCACTGACCCCCACAATGATGAAATCAGATTTTAAAAAATGTGTAAGGTGACAAAAAAGTGGTGAATTATTTAAAATTTTGAATGAAATGGCTGACAAACTTATCCAAATAAATTTGTAAGGTAAGTTCAAATCAAAACACACCTTGAATCAACTGTGGTTACTTACTGTATTGAACCTCTGTAACCAAATTTGGCATTATATCGCCACGTATACATAAAATGAAGGGTTTCTAAAATTTTGGTCAACAATAACAATTATGAATTATGGATCAATTAGATCATGAATTAACAAGGGGTAGGGGAAATGGTATACCACAGGGGAAGGAACATTCCTGTAAATGTTTATATTAGTTGGGTAAAAATGGATTTTGAAAGCTTTTCAAAGGCTTGAATTTGGATTAAAAAATTATAGGCGTTTCTGTAGAAACTTATGGATTTAAAATCTTTTATTGTCTGATATTAATTTACTTATTATTATTGTGCACTAAGCCTACTTTAAACTAAATTATCAATGATAAATATTTACTTGTTAGTTTTTTTTTAGTATTAGAAACTCCTGACTCCTTGCTCTGATAGTCAGGGCCTGAGGGAGAAGCCCTCCAAGAGGATGTCCTCAAGGTCGTGAGAGAGTGCTATATCAGGTTCTGGGATAATGCCAGGAAAAGTTTTGATATTTAGTTTTACATACATATTTTTAACATGTTTGTAAAAGTTTTTAAAATTCTTCCAGTGTTTTGTGTAACACAAAAGTTATTTTGCACCTAAAGCTGTTGTTTTGCATAATTTTCATTATTTGTTCTAATGCCATCTAGTGAGTAAAAGGGAAAACATACAGTTGCAGTTACCACTCCAGTCACTAGGTGGCATATGATACGTATTTTGTTAAATCTTTAGCAAGAGAAATTTACAACTTTACTGTTAATAGTTTGTAGTTTACACAAAAAAGGGGTCAAATATAAATGATATTTTAATTCTTACAATTTACTTATGAATGTTAACTCAGTAATTGAAATTAGTATTTGTGACTAGTGACTAGTGGTGAGATTTCTAAGTACATTAGAACATTTAGAAGTTATACTCCTGTATTTGTGTTACATTGCACATATATATATTTTTTGAGCCAAATTTGGAAACTTGAAAGCAGGTTTATGTACACTCCTCTCCTAATATTAATGAGCTGCTAAAATCTGTTGTGTATTTTAACTTAAATTTTATTTTATTAAGAGAAATTTAAGGGAACCGAAATTCAATTGAAGACAGTTTTAAGACAATTTTGGAGAAAAAAGGAACACATATCAGGACCAGAAAATGTATTAAAAAGAGAAGAACAAAGTCAATGTGGTCACAGGTTGCACCTTTTTTTTATTATTTTAAGGTGAAAAGCACATTAAGGCTATTACCGCCTCCCTAAATGTAAGTGTGAGTGTAAAGTGTTAAAGTTGAGTGTAGTGTTGTTAAGTGTAAGTGTGTGTTAGACTCAGGTACCGCGAGGGACGCCTAAATCCTCTCCATAGGTGCAGCTAGCCTGCACTCCCTGCAGGGCATTGTATTAGATACTATCCTTTACCGTTGTGAGTATTAGATAAAGGATAGTATTCAAACAGTCGTAGTACTAGCCGGGGTTTCAGTTGCATCCTACGTAATCTCTATAATGCTAAAAACATTACTCTAATGTCTCAAACATGTCTCTGAAAAGGCGTTGAGCTATGGTTCCAATCTTCTCATGTAGCTAGCAATGGGTTGAAAATAGTTTCTTTCAGAATACCCCTTATTTACCACAGTATTTAGATTCTAAGTACAGTGATATATACGAATATAGTGGCATAAGTAGGTCTACTTTTATGTCAAGACAGTTAGAGAGATAAGAAGAAGGTAAATAACTGACTTATAAACTGGCTTTCTGTGTTTTCCACAAGTTATAACCAATTATTGCAATGAAAAATGGAAATAATGGTGTACAAAGCTCGACACCATTTAAACATTTGTTGCCTGTCGTACATATCGTACGTCAGTTAGATTAATGAAGACGAGGGATTGGCGTTATAGTAAAGAGGAAAGCAATGGCAGTAATTGCATCTCAAATCCACGACCTTGAAGTGCGAAGTTCACAGAGACAGCAGACTGACCGGTGCCTTAACCACATTGATCACCGAGTCCATCCCATATCAATGTATGAGCTTGGAAGAGTTGTCTACTTATCAGTGCTGTAGTATTCTTGGAAACATCAGACGTGCATTTTTTTTTAAACAGCAAAAGTTTCGTTGTACTAATCGCATTGTTAATGTCCAAGCTCGTGGTTTCACGGTGCACTCTACCTCTAAAGAGAGTTCTTACACAACGGAGAATGAGGGCACGGCAAGGCGCGCGGAGGAAGTACATTTTTAAAAACATTGAATCTCTTCTACATGGAATTTAGCTTAATGTAACGGTTATTCAAGTAACCTATTGGTAATAAAAAAGTTATTTCATTATATCCTGATCTACATTTATTTATTTTGAAAGCAGTCCTTACAATTTTGTTTACACAGTACGATGTTTTTTGAGTGACTAATACAACTACGGTCAGGTCAGGGTCGTGCGCACAACTGAAGTCAACAACTCCACTGTATTTATGTAGAACTGTATGTAGAATTAATAACACGTTTATATTTAGATATTGTAAAGGGTTGTTTACCTTACAATATAAAGCGGAGTAATTATAAAGGGGAACGCACTTTTCTAATAAACTTTTCCAATTAAAGTTTCACCCCGAAGTGGAACGCTCAACTTCGTGTTAGGTCCACGTTTTATGTCTTTAAAATACAGTGCTGAGTACCAAGAAAATACTGTGACATCGTGTACAGACTGAAGACTTTCCCCTAACGTTATTATTGGATATTTGACTACACAGTACTTTCTTTGAAAAATACTCTAAATATTTTTTTGAGTGTATATATATATATATATATATATATATATATATATATATATATATATGTATATATATATATATATATATATATATATATATATATATATATATATATATATATATATATATATATATATATATATATATATATATATACAGAGAGAGAGAGAGAGAGAGAGAGAGAGAGAGAGAGAGAGAGAGAGAGAGAGAGAGAGAGAGGCAGAGGGAGGGGAGGCAGAGACAGAGGGAGTGGGGAGAGGGGAGAGGGAGGGGCAGGAAGAGACAGAGACAGAAGGAGAGGCAGAGGGGGAGGCAGACAAAAGATACCCAGACTCACGAACACTGGTGAAGGTCTTCCAGTTTTTATTCTATGCAACGCGGACGAATGAAAGTTTGACCGAATTTTTGAAAGCAAAATTTTTGAAATTCGTTTAAACCTTGGATTACAAAAATTCAAAATGTTAATTTATACATTTTGTAATGATAATTGCGACGATAAAATTAGTTTAAGAAATATATGAAATATTTAAGAATTTTTAAAGATTTAAAATGGCTGCCATGTTGAGACCCTAAAATATTTTATTTGGTTAACGAATTTGTTAAAGCTCTTATTATAACCGTGTTTTGTGACAAATTTGAATCAAATCGGACTAAAATTGCGAACGTGAGCGTTCTGACACACACACACACACACACACACACACACACACACTCCACAAATTTTAACGACTACCTCAAAAAGTGATTTAATGATCAGGATCGGTGTTCATTTCAAGGTCTCTGGTCTGGGTCTTACAATGATGGCCGTTCCAATAGCTCATTTTCCAGTGGAAATAAATTAAGAATATCAAATATTATTTAAATATCATTTTTTAAAATATATATTTTATGAAGGAAAGCTCATGTTGTGTATTATGAACGAGAAAAGTTTTTATTATTGAAAATATTTTATGCACCTATAAATACCGACGTCCGCCCCCCATAACACTGCTTAAATAATAAGAGAGGGTCGTAAACAACCCCAAAACACGTCAGAATGAATAAAATTAAACCGTAAATTTTGACTGCACGCGGGGCACAAAGCTATAAAAGTTTGGCATTATAGGCCTTCATATATGGTCTAAGTACGACACTATAATAAGGGCTTTCAGTCGAGCCTATTCGCTGCCCATTTGGATGTGAACTCACTTTAACCTGTAGGATAAACTATTTAAAATAATTTGTGAAAAAATGAAACGGGAAGGCGGCTTAATTTCTGAAAAAACATTAAACTTCTGTTTATTGAACCCCTTCCCAATAAGACTAATTTAATAAACGATACAGATTAATCAGTTATTTGTTAAAATAAAAAAAATATGTTTGATTCTCTCTCTCCCTCCCTCCTCTCTCTCTCTCTCTCTCTCTCTCTCTCTCTCTCTCTCTCTCTCTCTCTATATATATATATATATATATATATATATATATATATATATATATATATATATATATAACCAATATAATGGACGATTTTCCAAAATATCTCATATAATGCGAGTTGCCCTTTTTTTTAAGCGACATACACTGTATACAGAACGTATTATGTATTTATACATTAATAAAACTTAAATTAAGTCGGTATAATATGTTCGTTATACCGACTAAATAACAATTTATCTATCTACCTGCTTGCTGTTATCTGTCTGCCTGTTTGTCTGCCTTCCTGATTGCCTACCTGCCTGCTTGTCTGATATTTGTCTGCCTGCTTGCATGCTATTTGCCTGCCTGCTATCTGCCTGCCTGCTTGCCTGCTATCTGTCTGCCTGCTTGCCTGCTATCTTTCTGCCTGCTTGTCTGCCTTCCTGATTGCCTGCCTGTCTACTTGCTTGCTATCTGTCTGCTTGTTTGTCTGCCTGCCTGCCTCCTGAATGCTTGCCTACCTGCCTGCCTGCCTGCCTGCCTGTTTGCTTGCTATTTGTCTGCCTGCCTGCCTACCTCCTGAATGCTTTCCTGCCAGCCTGCCTGTTTGCCTGCTATCTGCCTGCCTGCTTGTCTACCTGCCTGATTGTCTGCCTGCCTGCTTACTTGCTATCTGTCTGCCTGCTTGTCTGCTATCTGTCTGCCTGCTTGTATGCCTTCCTGATTGCCTGCCTGTCTGCTTACTTGCTATCTGTCTGCCTGCTTGTCTGCCTTCTTGATTGCCTGCTTGCTTGCTATCCGTCTGTCTACTTGCCTGCCTACCTGCTTGTCTGCCTACGTGCCTGCCTGCCTATCTGTTTATCTAGCTGCATGCCTGCCTGCCTGCATACCTGCTTGCCTACCTGCCTGACTGCCTATTTGCCTGCCTGCTTGCTTGCCTGGCTGCCTGCCTACCCGCTTGTCTGCCTGCATGCATGTTATATGAGGTAACTTTACACAAACAAATTTGTAACATAAACCCCCATACATACTGACTCCTTTCTTTCAAAGTTCTTCTTAAAGAAACGAAACAGCGCAAACTAGAGGCCTCTTACTTAATCCTATGCAAAATATTAACAATTGAGAAAAACCATCTGGGAAACGTACAAGGAAAACTTTAGCGTGCAAAATAAACTTTCTTATTGTATTGATAAGAGAAATACACTTGTGAAGTGATGTATGTCGTTTGACTCGTGGGATTTCCTGCACATACTATAGTTATTCTCAAACATCACTGTACGGTATCACAAACGCTCACCACAAAAAACATCTGATATCGTTTTCCCAGTACTCGTAAAATGTATTTATTTTTATCTCGCAGTAAACTGTGCTTTGATAGCACACAATTTACAAATGTATTTCCGATATGTCATCATCCAAACTGTTCGGTGACTGGAATGACAGCGAGTAATAGACAATCGAATAGTAATTTATTATGTTTTATTTATTTCGATATTTGTGTACCAAATTACGTCGTAACTCTGTATGTATCAATTTAAATTTACAATCATTTAAATATCCGATTTAGCTGTCATAATCAGCATTGCAGTCTTCATAAATTTGCACTTTAAACAATGTAATTAAATTCGAAACATGAAGATGAACACTGTCCGCCGTTAAATTCACTTTTATATTTTCAAATGGTTTTAAATGGCAGATTTCAACGCTGATTAAGGTGGCGAAATATTCAAAAATGTGTTATGAATTTCATCAATAAAAATTATGCACTTTAAAATTAAAAATGGCCGCCATTTTGAAACTGTTAAAGAGATTTTGTTGTGTATTTTTTTCCTTTGTGAAGATTAACAGTGGCTCTGTGGCCCCTGACACGTCAGCTTGAAAGCTTTTTGTGTACTCCTATCACTTCACCTTAAACCGACTCCTTAACGAGCTGCAGAATCCAAAGAGTCTCCTTCTTTTGGCCACCAGGACCTCGCAATCAAGGAGTATGTGTGCTGCGGTTTCAACACCCGGCCGCACAAACGACACTCAGGCGAGATTTGTAACAATCCCACCTTATGTAGATAGTTCTGGATGTGGCCGTGTCCAGTGATCATGGCAACGACCTGCCTCAGTTACCTTCTGTTAAACTGAACAAGTGTCTTTGTCAGTACAGGGTCTGGTCCCGAGAGAAGGCGTTTCCCCAATCTTTGGCCAGGGAATTGTCGCCATAGTTTGATGTGTTCATCCCTAGCCTTCCTTACTGCTCCTCTCGCAGTTGTGCGACTAATGCCGCACGCGATCAGCCGCCTTGGTGGCCAAGTTGATAGCGTACTGGGCTTTCACCCCGAGGACCCGGGTTCGATTCCCTGCCAGGGTTTGGCATTTTCATACGCTATAAATCATCCCATCGTTTGCATTAGCCCAAGTGTGCACAATAGTCGGACGTTAAACACAAAAACAAACTAATACCACACACAGGCTCTGGTCCCACTAGTCAATAAGCAGCTCCTCTCTTGGCCATCATATCTGCTCTCTCCTTTCCCTCTATCCAGCAACGCCCAGGTTTTTGTTGTGTAACACTTGTATTCAAGCTATTACTGAGACACATTTTTGTAACAAGTTCGAACCGCATCGGACCCGAATTTCGAACGTGACATTCCCAACAGTTAACACACAATTTTATAATATATACACTGTTTAACGACTTTTCAGAAAGTACTTTTAAGGTCAGAACGCTCATTATCATCGCACCGAGTCTGGGTGTTACCATGATGACAATTTTCCGACTTTCAAATAATTTCATACATCACTTTTCGATACTGAAATACTCAGTGTTACCAACTTGCAAGTTGGTACTTAATTAAATTATACCTTTGGTTACTTCAAAACATTCTCAAAGCGTTGCAGCTGATAATATAACACACAACGTGACAGAGTCTGTTGCCATGGTAA
Organism: Callitettix versicolor; assembly: GCA_022606455.1. NCBI lineage: Eukaryota > Metazoa > Arthropoda > Insecta > Hemiptera > Cercopidae > Callitettix > Callitettix versicolor. The sequence goes on from CM040190.1 coordinate 12,450,944, forward strand.
CACGCTGCCAGTGAGAAATGGTTCCGAGCGATGAATTAACCTACAAATGCTTTTCCAATATTTCGTTATCAGTTTTGTGATTGCCTTATTATGAAAGAGTAAAAGAAATATATAGTTGGATGAGTTTGTGAGTAAAATATTCAAAGAAATCTCAATACTTAAAACCCTTGATTTAAAAAAAAACGGTTATTACTTAGATATACGTGTGCGTGCGTGCATGCGCGCGCGCGCGCGTGTGTGCGTGTGAGTTTGCGTGCGTGTTCGTGCTTGAGTGCGCGCGCGCGTGTTTGTGTGCGTGCGTGCGTAAGTGTGCGTGCGCAAGTGTGCGTGCGCAAGTGTGCGTGCGCGTGTGTGTTTGTGTGCGTGCGTGCGTAAGTGTGCGAGCGCGTTTGTGAATGTTTGTGTATGCGTGCGTGCGTGCATGCGTGCGTATGTTGTGTGTGTGTGTGTGTGTGTGTGCGTGCGCGTGCACGTACGCGCGCATATGTGTAAATGTGTGCGTGTTGATGTGTGTGCGCGTGCGCGTGCGCGTGCGCGTGCGCGTGCGCGTGCGCGTGCGTGTGTGTATGCATATGTGTGTAAGCGTGTTCGTGCGCGTATGTGCGCGTGCGTGTGCGTACGTGCGTGTGTGTGTGCGCGTGCGCGCTTGTGTGTGCGTTCGTGTGTGTGCACGCGCGTGCCGCACGTTTGTGCGCGTGTGTGAATGTTTGTGTGTGTGCGTACGTGCGTGTGTGTGTGTGTGCGTGCGCGCGTGAGTGTGTTGGTGTGTGTATGTGCGTGCGTGTAGGTGTGTGTGTGTATGTGTGTGATCGCGCGTGCGTGTTGGTGTAGGTGTGTGTGTGATCGTGCACATCGCTGGAGACTAATTGACCGATTCTGAATTTTGAAAGTATATTTGAATGCGATGAACCTTTTTCCGCAGATTGGTGACGTCAGTGGAGGGACCACGCGTGTGAGGAATGTCGGCGTGAAAAGTGCTACTATCCTTACTAAATACATTTGACGCTGAGTAAACAAACCCAGGATTATTATAATTGATTAAATGTGAAATATTTATTGTAAATCTAATGACTAATGGATCGATTTGTTTCGTAGTGTTTTTTATCTCACCCTATTTTAATTGTAAAAGGTTTGTGCTTACAATAAATAAATGTTTTTAGAAATGGTTGTAAGATTTGAACAGCACGGATGACGTTATCAGACGTCACGTAATAATTCTACTGCAGATCTCGTTTATACTTATACCTGGACACGTATACCTTCTCCTTACACAAAACATAAAGAAAGCATGAGATAACCGTCGCACGCAGCTGTCTCGTTGACTTAATTGAAGCAAGTTTTTTATATTAAACTATTTTAAAAATACAATTTCATCATCATATACAGTAATCAAAATCTGCACAATATGGCGTTTTATTTTTTGTAGAATCTTTCCGTATTTTCAGTATTAAAAACTTAAAAAGCAAATGTAAGCAGATTTTGACGCTGATTGTGACGGACGAATAGGTTTTTCAAAATAGTGTTTTATAAATAATTTTATGTGATGTTTTTACTTTTCTGATATTCGCTTCCATAACGTCAGCGAAGCATCTGCGCCACTATTATCTTGTAAATCGTTTAAAACGCAGAAACATTCAGTTAAAGAAATCACTGTTATAAAAAAACACCGATGCCATTAACATATTCTGGAATCAAGTCAAACAAAAGCATTGCAATATTTCCAAGTTGGGACTTTGCAAGTTTACTTTTACAAACAATAAAACTTTCCTTTTGCTTCACCTGAAACTGTTGAATTTTTTATACGTTATACGAGCAAATAAAAATTAAATTCCGCCATTTCCTTTGCACTGGCGAATGACGTGACAAGCTAATTATGTCAAAAAAACAAGAATATTTCAACGCAAAACACAAACTTTTGTTAGATACAATTATTAGCTTATACACTTCGTGCGAATTAAAAACTTTAAATTAACTGTTTCTCGTCATTGTGTATTTTATTTTTCGTCTTATTTTTTGTATTAGTGATGTTTATAGTGTGATTTACAATTACAGCTGAACTATTGAAATGACTGAATAATGAGTATGCAGTCGAAACAAAACATTGGGTTAAATTTAGATACGTGTTTAGAGTTTACATGGTTTAATGGCCTCTGGCACCGCGTTCAAGGATCTATTATCTCTTAGGTGCTAGGGGTACTGGTTCTCTCAAAGAATTGAGCTGTCTAGTGACCACTATATACATTCGATTTTTTTTTATCTTAAGGCGAAAAGCACATTGAGGCTATTATCGCCTACCTAAATGTAAGTGTGAGTGTAAAGGTTTAAAGTCGTAAGTTTTAGTGTGTGTTTTTAGACTCGGGTACCGCGAGGGACGTCTAAATTCTCTCAATAGGTGCAGCTAATCTGCACCCCTGTGGGGATATACGAGGTGTGTTCAGAAAGTAACGAGAATTTTTAAATTTAGCGGACTTGGAGAGTCCGATTGTCAAACATTTTTTTTATTATGTTGGTATACATGCCCTTGAAGTATTATAAAACTTTCAGCTGTTTTCATTGTTGACTTTGTGACAGCCACTAAGGTTAGACGTTTTTTTGAGCTTGGCGATTTTCGTTTGTTAAAAGAAATGGATCAAAGAATTTGTATCAAATTTTGAGTAAAAAATGGAATAAAGGGTGACAAAGTGTGTGAAATGTTAACAAAGGCTTATGATGAGTCTGCTATGAGTAAAGCAAGAGTTTACGAGTGGTATAAGCGTTTCCAAGAAGGCCGTGAAGACGTTGAAGATGACGAACGCCCTGGACGCCCCAGCACATCAACAACCGATGAAAACATGAAAAAAGTGAAAGGAATCGTTATGAACAATCGCCTAATCACAATTAGAGAGGTCGCTGATGATGTTGGCATATCGATTGGATCATGTCATGACATTGTTTCCAGTGTTTTGTGTATGAAACGCGTGGCAGCAAAATTCGTTCCAAAATTGTTGAATTTCTGAACACACCTCGTACATTAGTCCACACTGTCCTATAATGAGTCCCACGGTTTTTGTGTGTTGCCCACTTTACATGGTACCTATTGTCCCCGCAAGTTAAGTCTAGAAGATCTTCTTTCAAAAGACTTTCCTTGCTGAAAGCTATCCAGTTTTAAAATACGGTTACCCATCAGCCCTGCCGCACACAGGAGCATGACTATGGTGTACTCCCATCGGATTTGACTCTAAGGATCGCACGGTTGACAATGACTCTGTAACGCTAAATATTACGTTTCTATTAATGCCGGATAGCCGTCCGCATTTATAGGCTTCGTCCAGGGTTCAACTTTAGGTAAGGTTTTTGGCTCAGTTATAAATTGGGCTCATTCACAAAAATCAGTATTTCATTAATTTGCTCACCCATGTTTAAGTCATCATCGCCAAAAGGGACTTTGAGTTTTAAAATTGAATAGCTGTGCAAATTTATGGGAGCAAGTTTATGGGGTGCTCAATATTCTTGAGCGTAAGGAAGTTTTAGGTGCACAATATTCTCGAGCGTAAGGAAGAGTTAGGAGCTCAATGTTCTCGAGCATAAGGAAGGTTTAGGAGCTCAATATTCTCGAGCGCAAGGAAGGTTTTAAGTGCTCAATATTCTCGAGCTTAAGGAAGAGTTACTAGCTCAATGTTCTCGAGAGTAAGGAAGTTTAAGTGCCCAATATTCTCGAGCGCAAGGAAGTTTTAGGTGTTCAATATTCTCGAGCGTAAGGAAGGTTTAGGTGCTCAATATTCTCGAGCGTAAGGAAGAGTTAGGAGCTCAATATTCTCGAGCGCAAGGAAGGTTTTAAGTGCTCAATATTCTAGAGCGTAAGGAAGAGTTAGGAGCTCAATGTTCTCGAGCGTAAGGAAGTTTTAGGTGCTCAATATTCTCGAGCGTAAGGAAGAGTTAGGAGCTCAATGTTCTCGAGCGTAAGGAAGTTTTAGGTGCTCAATATTCTCGAGCGTAAGGAAGGTTTAGGTAATCAATATTTTCGAGCGTAAGGAAGAGTTAGGAGCTCAATGTTCTCGAGCGCAAGGAAGGTTTTAAGTGATCAATATTCTCGAGCGTAAGGAAGAGTTAGGAGCTCAATGTTCTCGATCGTAAGGAAGTTTTAGGTGCTCAATTTTCTCGAGCGTAAGGAAGGTTTAGGTTTCCAGGTGTTTGCTTTTCTCGAGCTCTCGGAATCCTACCTACTCTAAGGATTCGGAATGCCAAATTTCTACGCTATTCTCGAGCTCTCGGAATCCTAAATACGGCCAAGGATTCGGAATGCCCAATTTCTAAGTTTTATAAAAGCTTCTATTGTAATTCCTACCTCGGTATACGACACCTGTTTCCTGCCAGTATGCGTTTTCGTTCGATGATTTGTCGTAGACTGCCCAAAGTTATCGAGTGGTCGGCGAAAGACTGCTCCACGGTTATCGAGTGGTCGGCGAAAGACTGACCCTGGTTATCGAGTGGTCGGCGAAAGACTAACCCTGGTTATCGAGTGGTCGGTGAAAGACTGATTCCTTGGCAGCCACAGCGGCCTCCTTTTATACTGTTGAGCGCCGCGCATACGCAGAAACCCGTTCTTAGTCAGTCGGGTCCCAGAGCTCGGAGCGAGCGGTTCTTCCCAGGGTAGCTAAAGGGAGCTTTTTTTTTTTTTTTTTTTTTTTTTTTTTTTTCATTAATAGCTTCGTATTACATGCTAGGGGGTATCCCCGGGCGTGTGCCCATTATACCCCCTTTATGCTGCGCTTCGCATTTACATATGTATACTAAACTATTACATCTTAATCCTATCTTATATCTATCAACTATCCCTATAAAAACAAACTCAAAATTAACTTGTACTCTCTAATGCAACTGCCATTGTAATAAAACCAAAAATCTATGTGCCAAAAACCAAATGTGCCATTGTGCCTTTTACCATTTTACTTATAATATCTTACTACTAACAAGCAAACAAATAATAATATGAAAAACTGCAAACAAAACCAAAATATAGCAAGTCCATTTTAACATTTTTAGTTAACTCTTGCGGAATTTATTTACCTGAGCCATAGTGACAGCTATGCCTCAGGTACACTATTTACACTATTTACATGGTGCCAGTCACACTTTCATTCACCCTCTTTACTTTTAAAATTTCAGTCACGAACTCTCTAAGAAAATTCGCCGCCTCGACACTCGACAACAACACAGAGACGTCACCACGGAGGGACAGATCCAGGTCTTCAAGGTTCTTTTCTAATTGTTCCCGAGCCAGCGTGAATCTTTCACAATCTAAAAGTGTGTGCCAGGAATCTTCATATTGATGTCCGCAATCACAGTGAGGTGAACTTCTCTTTCCGAACTTATGCAAGTACGCATTAAAGTCTCCATGTCCTGTAACCATCTGCGTCAAGTAGTGATCAGTGACAAACCACTTCAGCTTCCGTCTGCCTACAATCTTCGGGAACCATCTGTACGTTGTTCTTCCACTCTCAGCTTCGTCCCATCTTTTCTGCCATACTGTTGTAGCCCATCTCGTTAACACTCCTTTTGCTTCGCCTTTTGTAAGGCCCTGTTCCATCTCCTGGTCTTCTACCAGGACTCTATCTCCCATAATATACTGATACACTTTATATCTCCTCAATGCTACTAAATCTATTGGCATAGTTCCTGCTACTACCAATATCGCCTCTCTCGATACTGTTCTGTACGCTCTTGTGACAGTCAACAGTACCAACCTCTGAGCCTGTAGCATTTTTCTCCCTATCACTTGTTTTTCTACTCTGTATCCCCAAGCTCCAGCCGCATACGTCATCATCGGGACATACACTCCGTTGTAAATCGTCCTCAGAGCCTGGTAACCAAGCCCCCAATCTGTCTTCGCTATCCTTCTCAGCTTGAAGAACAGATTTTTTGCCCTTTCCGCTGTCCTAGTTACGTGCCCTAGGAATCCTAGCTTACTGTCCAGAATTTTATCTTCCACTTTCTAGCCCAGTTGCTGATTTCCTCTAAAGCAGACTTTGCTACACTTTCCAGCTCTCTTCTCGAGTTGGCTTCTACTATTAGTAGTCCATCGTCTGCATAGGCTACAACAGTACAGCAGTCTGGCAGGGCGACTCTCAGAAAGCCATCAAACAGGACGTTCCACAGAATTGGCCCGGAGACCGAACCCTGTGGGCATCCCATCGTCAGCTCCTTCGAGACCACCACTCCCCTATCGCTAATCACAGCATTTCGTTCTCTTAGATAGCTCTTATACATCTCTAACAGGTTGCCTGGCAGCATCTTCCCTAGCTCACTGATTACTCCTGGCCACCAGGCATGGTCGAATGCACCTGACACATCCAGGAAGATTCCTACTACGTACTTCATTTCGGAATTCCTCACAGTCTGTAGTACACGTCCAATCGCGTCCTCTGTCGATTTTCCTTTCCTAAAGCCGTACTGTCCTTCTGACAACCAACTGCCCTTCTCCAGTATATCGCTCAGCCTGGAAGCCATCAGCCTATCCAATACTTTTCCCAGGTGCGACAATAGGCATATTGGCCTATACGACCTCGGATCCATGGGGTCCTTTGTCTCATTTTTTAGAAATATACATAGTCGGCCCTCTTTCCACCTTCTGGGAAAGGTTACCTCTTCTAGGCATCTATTGTAAAGGCCAGTCAGTAGTTCCGGATACACTTCCCAAATTCTTTTAACTACCTCCACCTCCACTAGATCTGGTCCTGGTGCCTTGGCATTTTCATCATCTTTATGGCCTTACCGACTTCTTCGGTGCTAAACTTAACCATATTTTCTATACCAGTCACTGTTCTAGCATTTTCTCTTGTTTCCCTATGTATATCGTCATCCGTCTGCTCATCATCATCAGGTAGCAGCTCGCTCAGCAGTGTTCTAGCTGTCTCCTCCAAGTTCCCAGTGAACCCGTCAGCCAACCTTAGCCCTGCGAAAACCTGCTCCTTTTTTCTTTTCCCTGTCATTATCTTATATACTATACCCCAAGGATCTTTATTCCCTATATCCGTAACGAAGTTTTCCCAAGACTTTAGCTTCGCCTCTCCGATCAACTTCTTATACCTGGACTTCTCCTTTTTATACTCTTTTTCCTTTCGGGCACGTTCCTCTTCATTTGTTTCCTTCTGAAACTCTCTTCTTAACTTTCTTATCTGCCTACGCTTGCTCTCTATTCCCTTACTCCACCAAGGCACCGCTTTTTCAAGAATTCTTTTATTGCTCATACTCGAGTCACAAGCGTCTTTAATTATCCTTTCCAATTTGAGGGCTTGGTCTTCTACATCAATGCAGTTTTCTATTTCTTCCTTTCTATATCTCAATTCCTCATCAAAGATATTCCATCTAGCGCTCTTTGTAGAATACCTCTCTGAGTATCTCCCAGGCTCGTGCACTGTTCCCTCCATCTCCCAAGTAATCAGCCTGTGGTCGCTATACATCCTGTCTTCACGAACCTTCCAGTCACTGATCTTGGTTAAACACTGACTCGTGCACAAACTCACGTCGATGTTGGCTTCTCCCATTCTCGACGCAAAGGTGCTCGGATTGTGCTCTTCATTTAGAACGTACAGATGGTTCAAACTAATAAACTCTTCCAACTCTTTCCCTCTTTCATCCGTTATTCCGCTGTTCCATAGGCTAGACTTCGCATTCATGTCACCACCAATCACTACTCCGCTCCTACCACATTCCACGGCGCTTTGCAGCTGTCCCAGATACGGCGAGATGGCGTCCGAAAATTGGCAATAGAGACTTATCAAAGTCAGGTCACCACCCCCATATGTAACGACAGCAGCCGCGCAATGGGGTGTGATGGCCTGCTCTAGGCTTATAGCTTGCATAGTCCTGTTTCTTATAGCAATCGCCGCCATTGGATGCTGTTCTTTCCTACTGGCGATTATCCTATATTGGTGAGGCAACCCTACTATTTTGCCGGCCACTGAGTAAGGTTCCTGAATCAATGCCACGTCCATCTCCAGTCTCCTCATTACCACCGTCAATTCAGCGGTGGCAGCTCGGGACCTTCCCAGATTAACCTGACATATCCTCAGTCCCCCTCCTCTCAATATCGGCCTAGAGTCCATAATCCGTCCTCTGGATCTCTATGTTATACGCCGCTCGCAGCGTCGGGCAGTCATTGCTATCAAGCTTGTGGTTAGGGTCCCTTCCTACACGCAGACAGTTTACACATCGCGGGGTCTTTTCTTTACAATCCACCTTCTTGTGGCCTATCTTCCCGCAGTACGAGCATGTCGGTTCCGCCTGCTTGCAGCCTTTGCCTATGTGTCCAAAGCCTTGACACTGGAAACACCTTGTTACCCTTAGAAACTCTCTAACGTTGCAGCAGCTCCAGTCTAAGAAAACCCTTCCTTTTTCCAGCAGCAATTTCCTCACTCTTGCGCTGACCTCCACTACCCAGTTTACTCTTGGGGCGTCCTTTCTGCCAGTTTTGAATCTGAAGTCCACCTCACTGAGGAACTCCTCTTTTGTTAAGGAAAGCTTCTCCTGTATTCCATTTTGCGTGAACAGCGCCTCCCTTACCGAGTCGAGCTCCTTCTCTCGCGGCACATCGTAAATTATAACCTTCGGCTTTCTCGCCATCGGTTTTTCGACTTTGTATCCTTTTTCTTTCAGGATCTCGCTGTTCTTCAGCTTACTGAGGCCCCCATCGCTGTCGACCTCCACTATTACTCCTCCTTTTTTTATTTTCCTTACATTTCTAACTTTTATTTTATTCTTCCTGGCACACACTAGCTGAAAGACTTCTTCTTTCGTTTCCTCACTTGTTTTGATTTGTTGCCCTTCTTTTTTCTCTGGGTAGATTGCCACGATTTTCTTTGGCGCCGGGAGTTCTTTTTCGATTTTCCTCGCTGGTATTCTCACCATACTAGCATAGGACTGTTTCTTCTGCTCTATTTGCGGTAGCTCTGCCTTCACGGCTTCCATCATTTCTCTTCTTCCTTGCAGTCGTCCCTCCAGATAGGCCACTCTCTTCTCAAGGCTTTGGACCTCTTCTAAGCAGTCCGCTGCGTATTGCTCAAATTCCCTCTGTACCGGTGCTGAAATCTTCTTTTTAGTGACTTCTTCACTAAAAATTTTTCTCATTGCCCTAAGACAGATCGACGCACTTATTTCCTCTTCCACCACGGTCCTCCTCTTCGCTCTTGCCTGGCTCGGGCTATCCCTCCTGGGTCTCTTGCTCCCTCCGGCATCGCTGTCAGTCTGTACCTCTGAGTCTGTAGCAGATTCTTGCCTTGTAGCAGTAGACAGTTTTCTCTCCGCAACCCTTCTGGCCACCTCTTCTTCCACTAGCGCTTGATCCATGCTCTCCTGAGCTCTTCGTAAATTTTCTCTCGCTTCGTCGACTGGAGACCTCTGCGTCGTCGTTGAACGGCGAAACGGGTCCGACTCCCGATCACTCATGACTGAACCTGTAAGTACTCAAAAACAGACAAACAATTAATTTCGTACAACTAATATATAGACTCTCAAACACTCTCACTTACACACAATCAGCAGCACACCAACTTCTACTGATCCTATCTACCGAGTTTTTACGCCTTTTGCCAGCTGCTGTCACAGCTGTTGCCCAGCTTCGCCCCGGGGAGGCAGGCAACCACAAAGACTTTTACTATTCACTTGTATTCGAGTAAGCACAGACAAATAACCAAAATACAATAGAGTACACTAGCTAAAGCCTGTAGTCACTCAGAGCACAATAAACACAGTATAATTTTCCTTGTGGCCGAAGCCAGCTAAAGGGAGCTCTCGCAAATTGACCTTTGCACTGGTTACTGTCTTGCCTTAGGCTACAATCGCCAACTGACCTTTGTACTGTACCTATCTACAATTGCCAACTGACCTTTGTACGGTTTGCTGCATGATCTCAGGCTACGAAGGACCAGCCGTGCGTTTTAGTAACAGGGTTAATTTTTAAACCGTTACAACTCCCGAGCGTTCCCTTATAATAGTGGTGTTTTCCATCTCCTGAGGTTTGATCCCTGGGACGTCCTCTAGGTTTAATATACGCTTGCAGAGATATTCGGCCTCCGTGTCTCACTACTCCCTAGCGTCACCACAGTCTGCTGTGATTCACTAAATGTAGACATCAAGCAAAACATTTACGGTTTACAACTTATTTAGGATACTACAAAGGATTCGTTTGGTTTAGCGCAGCTAGACCAATTTTTAACAACTGTTAATATATTAAGCGTAATCTATTTACACGGAAAATCTTTTGAAACGTTAAGTGGAATTTCACTTTAAAAATTTTTATTATCCCTTCAAAGTAGGAAGATTCAAAACGATTCCCCATGACGTAATCATCGGAAAATTCAAAAAAAGAAGGCTGAAAAGGTTTTTTTTTATTTTAAGGCGAAAAGTACATTGAGGCTATTATCGCCTCCCTAAGTGTAAGTATGAGTGTAAAATGTTAAAGTCGTAAGTGTAGTGTTGTAAGTGTAAGTGTGTGTTAGACTCGGGTGCTGCGAGGGACGTCTAAATCCTCTCAGTCTTCACCACCCTGCGGGGTTTACTGAAAAGGAAATATTGAAGTTTATTAATTAGACTGAATGACGTCAATAAATAACACGCCCAACCGGAATCGGAAGAAAGATTTTCAAAATCCTTATTATTGTTTAGACAAGAACTTTTTATTATTTTTAATTACTTTTACTGCGTTTTATTACCTCTGAAAAGGCGCTGAGATGTTTTATGCTCGAAGTGAACGTAAATATTTAATTAGAATTTCCGTTTGGTATTATTTACTGTAATAAATGCACCTTGAAGGCGGAACCGAAGCAAGTAAAGGGAATTTTAATTAAAACGACTCACGCTATAAAAATGCAATAAAAATTACTTTGATTTCTTTCATTTTATAATTATTTTAAACGATCGAGTCACGCAGTCACCACGCGTTTGGAAAAAGCAATTACAGTTTTGTAAAAGTATTTCATATTATAACCGTAATTGTAAAGCTCACTATAATTATCATTAAGTACAACAAGCAAAGTAAAAAGCAAGATCAAAAAAGAAAAATCGTTAAACTAAAGTTAATAATAACTTACTCCTCTCAAATAGTTGGAAAGAAACGGAACAGCAAATCAAATCGCTGAAAAACACAGCAGGAAAGGTCGGCTTACAGATACCCTTCGAAAAGACGGAAATAATGCCGACTAAAAAGTCGGAACAAAAGTCTATAAAAATAGAAGGCGAACGAATAAAGATAGTGGATAATTTTAAGTATTTGGGAGAAAATATCACTAGAAACATAGCCGAAAAACTGACAGTAAAAAATAGAACGAACAAATTAAAGAAGGCCATTAAGTTAACTTAGGGAACGTATAAGAAAAAGTCGCTTTCCATAAAGTCGAAAATCAGACGTTATAATACGGTCACAAGACCGGAAGTGACTTATGCCGCGGAAACATCTAATCTAAGCAGCCGAAACAGAACAGAAGAGCTTCAAAGATTGGAAAGGAAAATATTGAGAACAATTATCAACAAAAAACATATGGTAGAAGGAACATACAGACTGCTGCCAAGTTCAGCCATCTATCAGGATAATGAACATCTGTTAGATAATATTAGAAAGAGGAGACTGGCTTTTTATGGACACCTAATAAAGCTACCAGAAGAAAGACTGACGAAGAAACTCCTAAATTACCAACTCAAGAATGAGTGGCTTAAGGAAGTGGAACAGGACCTAAAAGAATTAGGGATAACAGAGGAACGTCTGAAAGAAGGAAGGAAAAAACCAATCCTTAGGGATAAAAGCACTCGATTAAAATTTAAAGAGGAAACAAAAAGAGTTGCCTTTTATTCGGAGTAAGTTAAACTACAGAGATCTATAAGACTGAAAAAGTATTGGGAGAATCTCAAAAACCTAAAAGAACCAAAATTGACTAAATGTGCTCCATTCAGGGCTAAAAAAAAGTAAATAATAAATGCTTAATTAAAAATGCCATATAATCCGTACTAAGTGCACAAACTTAGAAAAATGAACTGTTTCTGACAAAAGTTTATGATTTTGTTGAAATATGCCTTTATTAATATTTCATAAAATTGTTAGTTTATTGTTTATTGCAAACTTATAAGTGCCAAGTTTGCACGATATTGTTTGCATATTTATGACTTTAACTTTCTCAACATAAGGAGTGTAGAGAAAGTACGACGATGATTGAAAAAAAAATTACATAAACATTTTCCTGAGTACACTCGAAAATGTTGCCGTAATCGGAGCAAATTGCCTGAAATTTTAACCACTGGCGGATTTCAAACATGGTGTTACTAACGCCACGAAATGAGCATTGATTTCGTGCAACGGGCGAATTGAAATACTTTGCGGCGGATCAGGTATTTACATTTCAGCAATGCCTGGAGGAAACGTTTATTTCAGCTGCTGGGTAAACTTAAAGACCCACTTCGCTGAGTGAACGTCTTCATTTATTCACTCCGCGAACTGCGTGTACTGATTTTACTCAATTGCCGAAACGACAGTTCCCACGTTAAGGAAGCACTTAACATATCACTCAGCCCCTCAACTGTAGAACACAATAAATATAACTTTTCAGTACTGTTGCTATTTTCTTAATTTTGCACCAAAACGCTTTGTTACGTGCCCAGTAATAATAATATAGAATATAAAAGCGCGGACCGCCTCGGTGGCCTAGTTGATAGCGTACTGGGCTTTCACCCCGAGGGCCCGGGTTCGATTCCCGGCCAGGGCTTAGCATTTTCATACGCTATAAATCATTTCATCGTCTGCATTAGCCCAAGTGTGCACAATAGTCGGACGTTAAAAAAAAGCGCGGGAAACTAAGGGAAGTTAGAATTTTTTAAAAAAAATTGACCTGCATAACCTCAAAATTACTACTGCCCTTAACGAGTTTTTCATCGCGAAAACTATCAATTAAACGCGTGTAATTAATAACAAAGCAATAGGTTTTAAAAATTACCTTAAGAACTTAACTAATACGGATTTGTATGAAAGTAGTATTGCATAAACTTGATACGGTTTTTCGTTTAGATTTTGTTGTTGTTATTTTAAGGCGTAAAGCACATTGAGGCTATTATCGCCTCCCTAAATGTAAGTGTGAGTGTAAAGTGTTAAAGTCGTTAGTGTAGTGTTGTATGCGTGTGTGTTAGACTCTGGTATCTCGAGGGTCGTCCAAATCCTCTCAATGGGGTGCTAGTATGCACACCTGCGGGGAATTTTCGTTTCGACAATTGAGTAAAAATAGAATACGCAAATGAGTATGAAGATGCTAAGTCAGTGGAATGGGTATTTAAGTTTACTTATTAGTTGAAATAAACTTTTCGTTTGGGTATTGTGAAAATGAAAATATCCTCTGCGAAGTATTTTAATTCGTCCAATGCCCGAAATGAAGGCTCATTTCGTGGAGTTAGTAGTAAATAAGAAACAGCGAGTGGGTTAGTTTTGTTCATTTAAATGTTAAAGTGTCTAATGGAAAAATGAGCAAGGAGCATCATGGGTTAGCTATAGATCCCGACCAGGGACCACAAAATGACACCGATCATAACTTTTAAATTGCTTTTTGAGGGGTTGTTCAAATCCGTGTATATATACAGAATCCATCATCATATAAATACAATTTCAAAGAATTTAGGCCGCAATAAGGTGCTCATAAGAGATCTAGAGTTTAGAATCAGCGCTTATTTCAAGGTCTAAGGTCTGAGTATTACTACGACGGCTCCAATAGCGTCATTTTCAATTGAAATCAGGTATAACTTGTCTGTTGTTAGTTGTTTATAAATAAGGCTGGTGGACTTTGATGTTACATATTTTAAATTTGCATTCTCCATTTAAAGTATTGTAATATTTCTCATCTTGATTGGTTTAGTTGTTTAAAATTTAGCGAAGGTCGCCTGCAGGTGCACGTGCTAATTTTCATATTTAACTAAACGTTTTTATTTGTGTAGTTTTAAAAACAGCAATAACGGAAAGTGCTTTTGTGTGTAACAGTGTAACGTAGTGTTAGCAATAAATCAAAACTCAGCATGGCCTCGCTGTAGCAGTAGTGCCAACTGTAATTGTTATAACCCATAAATATACCTCACACTCGAGTCTTTCACACACACACACACGCACGCGCACACACCACACGCACGCACGCGCACACACTCTCACAGGCACACGCGCACAAACGCACGCGCACAAACGCACGCGCACACACGCACGCGCGCACACGCACGCACGCGCACATACGCACACGCACACACACGCACACGTACACGCGCGCGCACACACGCACGCACACACACACGCACACACGCACGCACACACACGCGCGCACGCACACAAGCGCGCACACGCATACATACACACGCACGCATGCACGCACGCACGTACGCACACACGCACGCGCACTCGCGCACGCACACACTCACACACACAGTGGGTAAAGTTCAGAAACTAATTCAACGGTGTATAAACAGGATATTTTACAAAATAGTTTATAATTGATCAAAGTTTTTAGCTAAATTAAATTCCTGTTTAAATAAGCAATATTTATGGGGCTGTTATTGACCTATTGATAGAGAAATGTATGAGTACCTTGTAACGGAATCTTTATTTTGAAAATTTACTCCCCTACTTCTATATAAATTGAGTTACCTCATTTTTAAAGTCTTTTTGGCGCATTTTAAGGCGCATTTCTTTTATTCAAAATGCGACCTTAAATTCTATATACAACTACGGCACGTCGCACCGACGTGATGGAAGCGTATTTCCAAAAGTAACAATATCAGATCACATAACAATGACTTTCTGTTACACTTTTGTGAAAATCCAAAAACCGTCAGATTTGCATTCATATTTTCAACGGGATTTCTAATTTTAAAATTCTTATTTATGTAGATTTTAACGGCGATTTCAAAGGCGGAATCAGATTTTGAAAAAAAGTGCGAAAATAGAAAAGTTACGAATTTGAAACGGATTCCAATCGAAACTTTGCACAAAAATCGGTTTTGCTAATAACTTGGACAAGTTTTTTAGCCAGCGAAATTCGTTCAACAGTTTCAAAATGGCGTTACTTCAAATATTTAAACTTTCAAAACTTTTTTGACTTGAATATTTTTAAAATTATGATTTTACCGTCACAATTAGCGTTAAAAACAGTATAAACTAGAACTTCAATTTTTTAAAAAGAATCCGTTGAAATTAACAAATTTCATTTAACTGTGGCCAGAGTGCATTTCCGTATTTTCAATTTATTTTGAAAATTTCAACACGATAATATATGCAGATTTCAATGTTGTTTATATGGTGAAATCAGATTTTCTAAAAGAGTGTGAAGTAAAAAAAATTTCTTTTTGAAATTCGCTTCATTACGTCAGCGAGCTTATTCTTACGATTAATAAGTTTAAACTTAAATATTAAAAATTACCCTATCACAGTCGATTAGTTTCTGAAGTATTTAATTAAACTTTAATATTTCAAACATCGAGAAAGTATTCCGTAATAGAAGCGACAAATCTCTGCATTGTCCCGCGTGTTTTGCCCAATCTCTGCATTGTCCCGGGTGTTTTGCACAATCTCTACATTTAAGACCATCTCTCAAGGCACTACTCGCTCAAGAAGTATATCCTTTCACATTAAGTCTCCTATAACTGTGAAGCTGTCATTTTATTTCCTATCCCCGAGGTGTCATTGCTATTCCCTAGGATAATAAAACATATGATCACTTCTGAAGGCCGTGTCAGTTCAGACAACCTGTTCTGTACCCGGGGGAAATCTTCGGGCTCGGATTGCATTATGTACGAGTAACATGCTGCTGACTCATTAAACTAGGCCTATTTGGTATAGCTTCAGTTTAAATTGGGTGCATTGTTCGGAAGGCGTAATGATGTTTAAGGCTTAATCAGTATAGGCCTACCGCAGTACAGCGCAATCAATTTGCGCATAGCTGCATTATTATATAGTATCTGTTAGAGGGTATCCAACTTGAAGTGTTGACGAATTTTTCAAGACAATTTAATTACAAACCTTATAACGTTTGGAACATCATTAACAGTTACACCGGGTGCGGAGCAGAGTTTCGCATCAGTGGCCACACTTACATTACAAACAAACAATATATATATATATATATATATATATATATATATATATATATATATATATATATATATTGCTATTTTAAGGCAAAAAGCACATTGAGGCCTCCCTAAATGTAAGTGTGCGTCTAAAGTGCTAAAGTCGTAAATGTAGTGTTGTAAGTGTGTTAGACTCGGGTACCGCGAGGGACGTCTAAATCCTCTCAATAGGTGCAGCTAGTCTGCACCCCCTGCGGGGATTACAAACAATAGGTTCGGCTTTGAATGCATAGTCCGCTCCGCTCCGTTCTGTCACCCGGCCTGACTAATCAAACAAATAGAAACACGAACAATTTTTTATAGCTTATTATTAAAGGAGCAATATTTGTACAAGCACTATTTGTACCAGCAATATTTGTGCAAGATAAATTTGTACGAGAAATATTCGTACGAGCAATATTTGTACAAGAAATATTTATACAAGAAATATTTATACGAACTGTATTTGTACGAGGAATTTTGTGTACGAGCAATATTTGTACGATCAATATTTGTACGAGCAATATTTGTGCGAGCAATATTTGTGCGAGCAATATTTGTGCGATCAATATTTGTACGATTAATATTTGTGCGAGCAATATTTGTGCGAGCAATATTTGTGCGAGCAATATTTGTGCGATCAATATTTGTACGATTAATATTTGTGCGAGCAATATTTGTGCGAGCAATATTTGTACGATTAATATTTGTACGATCAATATTTGTACGACTAATATTTGTACGAGCAATTTTTGTACGAGCAATATTTGTACGATCATTATTTGTACAAGAAATATTTATACAAGAAATATTTATACGAACTATATTTGTACGAGAAATTTTGTGTACGAGCAATATTTGTGCGATCAATATTTGTACGATTAATATTTGTACGAGCAATATTTGTGCGAGCAATATTTGTGCGAGCAATATTTGTGCGATCAATATTTGTACGATTAATATTTGTGCGAGCAATATTTGTGCGAGCAATATTTGTGCGAGCAATATTTGTGCGAGCAATATTTGTGCGATCAATATTTGTACGATTAATATTTGTGCGAGCAATATTTGTGCGAGCAATATTTGTACGATTAATATTTGTACGATCAATATTTGTACGACTAATATTTGTACGAGCAATTTTTGTACGAGCAATATTTGTACGATCAATATTTGTACAAGAAATATTTATACAAGAAATATTTATACGAACTATATTTGTACGAGTAATATTTGTACGAGAAATTTTGTGTACGAGCAATATTTGTGCGATCAATATTTGTACAAGAAATATTTGTACGAGTAATATTTATACGAGCAATTTTTGTACGAGCAATATTTGTGCGAGCAATATTTGTGCGAGCAATATTTGTGCGAGCAATATTTGTACGAGCAATATTTGTGCTAGAAATATTTGTACGAGCAATATTTGTGCGAGCAATATTTGTACGAGCAATATTTGTGCTAGAAATATTTGTACGAGCAATATTTGTGCGAGCAATATTTGTGCGAGTAATATTTGGACTCGTATTAAAATTGTTCGGTTATTCTTTAAAATGGTCTGCTAATTTCATTAATACTTATAGAAAAAAGTGTAAACACCGATAAACGAAAACATTTTTTAACGGAAATATACGTCTGAATACATAGTGGTGAAAATATTTCTTTAGGGATTAAAAGAATATCTCTGATTTTTTATAAATCGGTGGTTAGTTTGACATGGACACTACAAAAATCCGCTTTGTTTTGAGTGACACAATAGTGCTGTATTATTTCAGACGAATAGCAATTTCGTTTACTGAACTGACAAATAGTTCCACAAAACAAGATTGGGTTTGGATAGCCGAGGTTTTTTTAAACTGGAAAACATGTAAATTTTGTTACTTTTTTACAAATGTAGTAGTTCAAGTACAAGTGTTATTATAATTGCCGGCGAATCACGGAACAAAATGACAGCCCTAAAGTAATGACGCGCTTTGAAAAAAAAAAAAAAATTAAATTATGTGTGTGTGTGTGTGTGTGTGTGTGTGTGTGTGTGTGTGTAAATATGTATAAAATATTTTTACATATTTTCGTATTTTCAGTGTAATTTGAAAATTTAAAATACCAATATATGTAGATTTTGAGACTGATTATGTTGGTGAAATAAGAATTTCAGAAAGGGTAAAAAAATACTTTTACAAATTCGCTTCTATCAAGTAAGTGAGATAGCTTCATAAAGCGGTTATTTTTGAATTTTCAAAAAAATTGTAATTAAAAAACGAATTTGACGTCGGTCAGGATCCATTTCCGTATTTTCAATATAATTCGAAAAAGTTTAAAATGTTAATTTCTAGTAGATTTTAATGCCGATTACGATGGTGAAATTAGACTGCCAAAAAATGTTAAGATAATTTAATTAATTTACGAAATGCGCTTACATTGCTTGAGCGAGACAGCTGCGTCCTGCGATCATTTGGTTAACGACAACCAATTTGGTTTTCGGTAAATTTTTTGGTTTAACAATAACGTGCCCGTAACATTATCTGCCAATTACACCGGCAAACGTATTATTCAGAAAAAAAACATTTACTGAACCAACTTTATTGGAAATTCTGCGCTCTTTGCCCACAAAGTGGTCAACATTGTAATAGGACGAGTCGTTACAGAGAACAGCCAGCAACGTCTGCCCTCTAATCGTTAAGTCAGATGTTTTTTTTTTGTGTTTAACGTCCGACTATTGTGCACACTTGGGCTAATGCAGACGATGGAATGATTTATAGCGTATGAAAATGCCAAGCCCTGGCCGGGAATCGAACCCGGGTCCTCGGGGTGAAAGCCTAGTACGCTATCAACTAGGCCACCGAGGCGGCTGACGTCGTTAAGTCAGAGAGCGCCATCTTGAAATTAAAGTAAATGGATAGAAATAATACATATGATTCGTTTAGGCTTTATACAAGGTACTTTCGTTCCAAATTTCAAAACCTTGTAATTCAAAAAAAGTATTGTGGTAGGTGAAAAATTTAATTATTTTACATTTTTACAAATTTTGAACACTAGTGGTTCTGTAATATGTTTTGAGTCTAATTGAAAATTATTGTTCTTATTGGACATTATCTTGAAAATATAATATTCATAAAAATCTTAATAATTATTGTAAGTTGCAATAAAAGTCATTGCGTTTGCATATAACTGCGTGGCCCAGTTGATAGCGTACTGGGCTTTCACTCCCGAGGACCCGGGTTCGATTCCCGGCCAGGGCTTGGCATTTCATACGCTATTAGCCCAAGTGTGCACAATAGTCGGACGTTAAACACCAAAAAAAAAAAAAAAAAAAAAGGAAGTGAATGGGAAAAAACTTATATGTAAGTCTTTCGGCTTTATAAAAGTTCGACTTTATATGTAAGTTCGGGCTTTATAAAAGGTACCTTCGTACCAAATTTCAAAACAATCGGCCGTTGTGTTTACCAAAACAAAATGCCAAACGGTAGAATTGAAACAAAAATCACGCTTCCATCGGTGAAATATTTATTTTTAAAGTG
Organism: Callitettix versicolor; assembly: GCA_022606455.1. Classification (NCBI taxonomy): domain Eukaryota; kingdom Metazoa; phylum Arthropoda; class Insecta; order Hemiptera; family Cercopidae; genus Callitettix; species Callitettix versicolor. The sequence goes on from CM040190.1 coordinate 12,470,560, forward strand.
TTTTCTTTTTCTCGATCACTGCTGTCACGATAACAGGACAAATCTCGCTGCACGATCAGTTAATGCAGATAATATCGTGAATGTTAATTAGTATTTATAACTTAGCGGATATTAATTATAAACAATTAAGCAGATTCAGGTTTACGGATCGAGAAAGTTTTATTGTTTGGAAAAGAAAACTTAGAGATGAGAAAAGTTTCCACTCGCTAATTTACAATGTTAAATAAAAGCCGGTATTTGCCGGGAAAGCTTTAATTTGGGAACGCTTTATTACCGATTTGCTGTGTATTTCCATAGCTTAAGGTTTCAGTATCGCTCAAAATTAAATGTCGAAATTTTAGTAAAAAAACACATGCAAACGTAAATTTCGCGGTTAAAATTTACTTTCACATAACAAAAAAAAAGTATTGTGGTGGGTGAAACGTTTACTTTTTTATATCTTTACATATTTTTAACACTTACGGTTCTGTAATACGTTTTGAGCCAAATTGAAAATTATTATTCTTATTGGATATTATCTTATTGAAATTCAAATTCATAAAATTTTTTATCCTCGTACGGGGTGCAGACTAGACCTATAAAGAGGATTTAGACGTCCCTCTCGGTACCCTAATCTAACACACACTTACACTTACGACTTTAACACTTTACACTCACACTTACATTTAGGGAGGCGATAATAGCCTCAATGTGCTTTTCGCCTTAAAATAAAAAAAAAAATCTTGATACCGTAATGTCCTGTATCACTGTAAGATTTCTTTTTTTGGTGTTTAACGTTCGACTATTGGGCACGTTTGGGCTAATGCAGACGATGGGATGATTTATAGCGTATGAAAATGCCAAGCCCTGGCCGGGAATCGAACCCGATCCGGCCCAGTACGCTATCAACTAGGCCACCGAGGCGGCTATCATATCACTGTAAGAAGTAATACAATTATTGTTAACAATTTGTGATGTGTTAACATCTACGTTTTTATTCCTTGATCCTTACTAATATTCTTCGCTTGTTTACAAAACTTTTTTATTGCAAAAAAAAGTAAAAAACACACTGAATCATTTTCATATTTGTATTCTTGATTAAATTAACAAATCTCTTAAAGGAATTCACATACCTCAACACAAACACCTCCAGACACCATGTATCTGTGTTTTTGTTTGTAAAACTTGCAAGAACAGGTGATTGATGAGGCGTCGACTTGTTTAAGCACGGATACGCCTGAAAAAGTTCCTGCGTCAGCTCACAGATGTATTGTTTCGACAGCTGCCAGGAACGCGCATCTACGATTAATGATTGAAACATTAAGTTAGAAAACATTAGGCTGAGCGGGTTTGGGGGTAAGAACGAATATATTTTAGGCCCGCACCCTACGCGATAATAATTTAGAAAGTATGGCGGCACGCAGCTGTCTCGCTGTCTGACGTGATGGAAGCGAGTTTTTCAAAAAAGTAACAACATTACATTGTGTTTTTCATGGTAATGCTACAGTTTATTCGGACATTATTTGTGTGTACAAAACAATGCACGACGTTTCGAGAGTGTGGATCGGTTCACATTCTTAAGTATCTAACTTAATATGTAAACATGCAAAAAGCACAAAGACTATATGCCTAGGCAGCAATAGAGATTGCCTAGTCAGCAATCATAACTAGTCCCTTAGTGGTCAAACCAAAACTAAAACTAAGACTTTCTTGTTGTTAAAGATTGTTTTTTATCTTTCACTTTAAAAAATTATTCAAAAAACGCGATAAGCATTAAAATCTACAAGTTTTGTTAAAATTTTCGAATTATTTTGAAAATACAAAAGTAAACTCCGACAGCCCTTCATTTTTGTTTTTTCAACATTGTTGAAAAATTTTAAATGTTTGTGTATGCAGATTTTAACGCTTGATTTTCAAAAAAATCAAGTGTAAAAACGTTATGATTTTTTAAAGATTTGTAATGCCCTCATCAAAAAAGTAATTGAGAAAGATTACGGCTTACGGAATTATAGTAATTAGTAATTTTTTCATTGTGACGCCGCTCGTGGACCACATGTTTAAATTATTAGGATTATGACCGAGTTTCTTCCGTCTAATGGTCTTTAACTCACCTTGTATAAACTACAGCTGTTTCGAAACTTTACTGTTTCATCTTCAGGTCGTAGTACAAATCCAAGTTCGTTAATAAGCTATTGAAAAACATTACAAACACTAACACAATTACACGATGAAAAAAATCGATTTTAAAAAATCTCGTGAGAGGAATTTCATTATTTGTACCACGGCCTGAAGATAAAACTAAATTTTCGAAACCGCAATAGCCTGTACAAAATGAGTAGACTAGACGGAGGACTAGACGGAGGAAAAAATCATAACTAATTTTTTTACACTACCTAAGATATCAAGCAAATATTTTATGAGTTTAGTAATGTAGAATATGGTATCATTTTTGGTGCTTATAGACTAAAACTAAAACTTTTTTGGTGCTTTAGGAAACTAAAATTGTACACCAACAAAATTGTAGCAACTGTACAAAGAAGCAATTCATCTGTCAACATTATCATTTTAAAAGTTTCTTCTATCAAATAACAAAAAATGGCTGACAATTTGAAAACTAAACGTTTCCGGACAAAGAAACATTACTGGATAAATTAAATAACTTTAAGAAGTCACAAATTACTGGATAAATTAAATCACTTCAAGAAGTCACAAATTACTGGATAAATTAAATCACTTCAAAAAATCACAAATTACTGAATAAATTAAATCACTTCAAAAAATCACAAATACTGGATAAATTAAATCACTTCAAGAAGTCACAAATTATTAGATAAATCAAATCACTTCAAGAAGTCACAAATTACTGGATAAATTAAATCACTTCAGGAAGTTACAAATTACTGGATAAGTTAAATCACTTCAGAAAGTTACAAATTACTTGATAAATTAAATCAATTCAGGAAGTCACAAATTACTTGATAAATTAAATCACTTCAGGAAGTTACAAATTACTTGATAAATTAAATCAATTCAGGAAGTTACAAATTACTTGATAAATTAAATCACTTCAGGAAGTTATAAATTACTGGATAAATTAAATCACTTCAGGAAGTTACAAATTACTTGATAAATTAAATTACTTCAGGAAGTTACAAATTACTGGATAAATTAAATCACTTCAGAAAGTTACAAATTACTTGATAAATTAAATCACTTCAAGAAGTCACAAATTACTGGATAAATTTAATCACTTCAAGAAGTCACAAATTACTGGATAAATTAAATTACTTCAAGAAGTCACAAATTACTGGATAAATTTAATCACTTCAAGAAGTCACAAATTACTGGATAAATTAAATCACTTAGAGAAGTCACAAATTACTGGATAAATTAAATCACTTCAAGAAGTCACAAATTATTGGATACATTAAATCACTTAGAGAAGTCACAAATTACTGGATAAATTAAATCACTTCAAGAAGTCACAAATTTTCTGAATTTACCACATATAGGAACTAATTAATAGTACTTGCTCCAAAGGCAAACTGAAGTGCTTTAGTTGAATCGCACAGGGCATGGCGATTTGTAAGCTTTACAAATTGGCTGACTTGCAGGAAAAGATGCTTTTTTACTGAAATGATTGATGATAGAATCACTCTATATACTTTTACCGTGTTGATCATGGCCAAGATGTACTTAAGGCAACGGGTTGATTAATGATCTAAGCTGTCAAAAGGTCGATCACGTTATCTTGTTACTTTCAATGACGTGGTGTAACTTACACGCATTTTGTCTGTTAACGGTTCTGTTCTTTATATCAGATACAGATAACATGTTTGGTCACTGTTCTGACCAGACAAGAACATACTGACAGTAGCATGCTGGCGGCAACTTCCTGTCTCGATTGATTTCTGAAAGGGAAGGAAAGGTTATTTGTACACTACAGTCTGTTTAATACAACTGGTAGTACGTCATGACTGGCGGGGATATCGGTGACTTTCAAATAACATAACCTGTGACTACAGTGCCTGTGATTACCGGTGGACAAATACAAGTGACTTGTCACAACTGATATTTTTGTCGATGCGTAATACTTGTTTTAGGAAAGTAATAGGTATTTCGTACACAATGTGGTGATTTAAGGAAGTATTTATTATATGTTAGTGTTTACTTATAAATTCAGCTCTCTTAAACGCATACCGATTTGTAGGCTGAATGTCACATAAGTATTATTAGCAGTAATTTTGTTCGAAATTTTATTATTTAATGGGGAATGATACAAGCTTTTTTTAATAGTAGTGTTTCCAAATTTTTTAAATTTATTTATTTAATACTCATAACCAATCTTTACAAGATTGACTAATGATTTAAATCTACAACAAAATCACATTTGTAGGATAGCTACGAGTATTACATTAATAACTTCCTTCACATTAGTGGAGCAGTTCATGAGGTTTAGTCCTCTTGAGGCGGCGAACGTTGCCGGCCACTTCACGTACTGCCTCCATCTCACAATCTTCATGCGTAAGAAGCCGTAGATTATGACTAGTTGCACATTTTTTAACTTCATCTGTGACAAGCCTGATGTTCAAGTCCCGATGTAAATCATTGTTAAGAATATACCACGGGGCATTGACTATTCCTCGCAAGACTTTGTTTTGGAAATTTTTGATTATTTTTATATTCGACGGTTTTGTACAACCCCACAATTGCAAGCCATATGTCCATACTGGTTTCAATGTTTATATATTAAAATTTTATTCTGCACTGAAAGCTCAGAGTTACGTCCAAGCAGCCAGTAAAGTTTTCTATATTTTATTCTAAGCTCTTCAACCTTTTTCTTTACATGGACTTTCCACTTGAGCTTTTTATCCAGGGTCATCACCAAGTATTTGGCATTGTTGGAGTAAGGAACAGCTTGAGCATTGATAAACAATGGATGGGTGGCAATCTTCCTATTGGTAAAGTTTATACGCATTGATTTGTCTCATTCAGTTTAACTCGCCAGCACTTTGTCCAGGTACTTATCCTATCCATTGCACCTTATAGTTTATTTGTGGCCTTTTCAACATAAGCAAGGATAGCGATGTCATCAGCAAATGTGGCAACAATTGAATCAGAAACCTTTGGAATATCTCGTGTATACAACAAATAGAGCACAGGTCCAAGGTAGAGGTGGGCGTTTCTGCTATTTTTACAAAACCACAACAAACTGTTTGTTGAGGGAAAAAAGCTGCTTTTTAAAACAGTTGAAAAAAAAACAGGTTTAGAAAACTGAAACTCAAAGTTGTATTAGCAGCTAAAACATAAAGCACATAAGTTTAGTTTTCTAAGACTACTTTTTCATTCCCACTGCCACCATGTCCTTAACTGGTTTTGGGTATAAAGCATTTAAAAAGGATAAAAATATTCCTTACAAGTGTAGTAATAATTATCAAAACGTAATAATTATGTAAGCCATTTTATGTACAAAATGCGATGACTTTCTAATAGAAGCATTCTTTTTTTTACTTAAAAATTAAATAGTCCTTTGCATATTTACCAAAATGCAAACGATTTAGAATATTTTAGTTGATTAAAAAATATTGACGATTGATAATAAATATAAAAAATATGTTTAAATAAAATTAGGCTCTGTATCTACAAAATGTGAGAGGTACAACTCGCAACTCGCAACAAATTAGAGATAAACGTTGACATTGACCTAACAGTTCTTACTTCACTAAAAGCAACAAACAACTTTGAAATAAAGGGAAAAACATAAAAGCAGGTAGAAGAAAAGCAGTTAGCAGGCAAACAGCAGGAAAACAGTTTTAGCGCTTGCGGCAACGTTAAGTGTGGTAGTGCGGAAAGCCGTTCCTTGTTTAACAAATCATAAACCAGTCCAAATCCAACTGCTTGTTTCCGTTTGAAAAAGCAGTTTGTTTGTCGTTTATAGAAAAGCAGTTTTTTTTAACAGTTTGGTGTTTTCTGCCCCATCACTAATCCAAGGACACTACCTTGCGGTACACCTGCTGTTATCCTCTTTAATTCTGAGTACTCACAGCCATGACGAACTCGAAATTACCTTCCTTTAATATAAAATGTTTCCAAATGAAATTAAAATACATTTTACATAATTACTTATTTATCTAAACAAATTAAACTTGATAAGAACATAGTTATTGTAAAATAATAACAGCTTAAATTAATAACGTGTGTACTACTCTTTATTTCTGTTGGGAATGTTATTAACCTAACTTGCTGAATACCTAAACTGTCTTCCCTGGATTTTTCAGTTTTGTGTGTGTTGAGACGTTTTGGATTATCTCCGTGCAGCGAAGTTTTGATAATGAACGAAGGCAGTACGAAACAAGTCAACAAATAAGAGATTGAGAAGTAATCTAGGAAAGGCAGATGAATAGGCCCACTCAACAAAATAATAGCCGCTTTCTTCTATCGCTTTTTTAAGTTGTAAACTGTAACACATTTTTAAAACAGGAACCATAAACTTTGCTCTGAACTGCTTTAATTAATCTTTACAAAAAATAATTTAAACCTCTTTACCATCTTTGTTTATTTAATATAAGTATTCCTTAGCGCCAATACTACAGTAATACCCTAGTAATTGTTGACGCTTAGAAGTAGACGATATGTTCACCAACCATAGCTGTGAGTTTATCACAAAGTCAAGTGATTCGAGGCGTATTTTGTAACAAATATCTCCTCAAGATCGCAGCAAAATCGTACAGTGACTGTGCATTGCAAGCAGGGCGATTTTTCTGATTATTTCGGAAGAATAATTTAGTGTGTGATACTTTATTTGTAATGTTATTACAACAATTAATTGTAATTAGTAACGATGTGGAATATTTAATCGTTATCGTGTAACTAGAGTAGTAAAGTTTTAATATTTGAATCTCTTGCTTATAAATATCTCTTATTATTATAAATCATTATAAATATCTCCTACTTTGGCATAAATATAACAGACAGCACCTATATGTCGAGGACAATAATTTTCGACAATTTGCACGAACGATAATGTAAGAGGTTTCATTAAAATTACCCGTACGAAAATGAAAGCACACTGAGTGACAAAGGTTGATGATATTTCCGTGCAGGTGTTGTGTTGTTCATTTTAATTAATATTAACTTCACCCGGAGGGGGATAATTTTCTGTAATAATGTCTTCTGCAAGCAAATTGGAAATTACGATAACAAAGATTTCAGTTCTTCTTTGTTCGTGTCGTTGACATTTTGAAGCGACGTTTGTGCTTTGGATAACGAAGCAAGGACTGTTTAAAAACAGAAAAATACTAAATTTAGTAGTTTTATAAGGACTCAAGGCCTGAAAACATTAATTGGTGAAATAACCATGGAAAGTTTGGGTTTGAGTAGAGCGTTGCTTGTGGCCTTGGATCGAGCGTGCACACTAGAAGCAGTAACTGTCCTAAGTCAAGCAGGTAGCTGTAAATCGTACGATTAGCAGACCATTTTGTTTTGTGAACGGAACCAAATCGATCATGTTTGTTTCATATTCGAACATGTTATAAAAAAGTTTAAACTTGAAATTATATTTAAATAATGTGAAAAAGGTACAAGTAAAATAATTAAAGAAAAAGACAAGTTTGACTACTTTCAATGTGGTCTGTAATTTTGAGATCACAGCCTGTGCAGTTTTGAGATTACCCTAAAATGTTTCATTACATTTTATATAATGAAAAACATTATTAAATTTTTTAAACTGAACGTCACTAACTTTCATTTTTCCAGCTTAAAAGTTGTTGTGAGGCAAGAGGTAATTAAAATATTTTGTATTTAGGTACAGTATTTATATTTGCAGTGACAATATAGAAGTAAAATTGCCTTCACCTTCACCATCGCCTTTGCCTTTTCCCACCGACTTCGGCTTCGGTTTCAGCTTCGGCTTCACCTTGACCTTCGCCTTCGCCTTCGCCTTCGCCTTCGCATTCGCATTCGCATTCGCATTCGCATTCGCATTCGCATTCGCATTCGCATTCGCTTTCGCTTTCGCTTTCGCATTCGCATTCGCATTCGCATTCGCATTCGCATTCGCATTCGCATTCGCATTCGCATTCGCTTTCGCTTTCGCTTTCGCTTTCGCTTTCGCTTTCGCTTTCGCATTCGCATTCGCATTCGCATTCGCATTCGCATTCGCATTCGCATTCGCATTCGCTTTCGCTTTCGCTTTCGCTTTCGCTTTCGCTTTCGCATTCGCATTCGCATTCGCATTCGCATTCGCATTCGCATTCGCATTCGCATTCGCATTCGCATTCGCATTCGCATTCGCATTCGCATTCGCATTCGCATTCGCATTCGCATTCGCTTTCGCTTTCGCTTTCGCTTTCGCTTTCGCATTCGCATTCGCTTTCGCTTTCGCATTCGCATTCGCATTCGCATTCGCATTCGCATTCGCATTCGCATTCGCATTCGCTTTCGCTTTCGCTTTCGCATTCGCATTCGCATTCGCTTTCGCTTTCGCTTTCGCTTTCGCTTTCGCTTTCGCTTTCGCTTTCGCATTCGAATTCGCATTCGCATTCGCTTTCGCTTTCGCATTCGCTTTCTCTTTCGCTTTCGCATTCGCATTCGCTTTCGCTTTCGCATTCGCATTCGCTTTCGCATTCGCATTCGCTTTCGCTTTCGCATTCGCTTTCGCTTTCGCTTTCGCATTCGCATTCGCTTTCGCTTTCGCTTTCGCATTCGCATTCGCTTTCGCTTTCGCTTTCGCATTCGCTTTCGCTTTCGCATTCGCATTCGCATTCGCATTCGCTTTCGCTTTCGCATTCGCTTTCGCTTTCGCTTTCGCATTCGCATTCGCATTCGCATTCGCATTCGCTTTCGCTTTCGCATTCGCTTTCGCTTTCGCTTTCGCATTCGCATTCGCATTCGCTTTCGCTTTCGCTTTCGCATTCGCATTCGCATTCGCTTTCGCTTTCGCATTCGCATTCGCATTCGCATTCGCATTCGCATTCGCATTCGCATTCGCATTCGCTTTCGCTTTCGCTTTCGCATTCGCATTCGCATTCGCTTTCGCTTTCGCTTTCGCTTTCGCATTCGCATTCGCATTCGCATTCGCTTTCGCTTTCGCATTCGCATTCGCATTCGCATTCGCTTTCGCTTTCGCATTCGCATTCGCATTCGCATTCGCATTCGCATTCGCATTCGCATTCGCATTCGCTTTCGCTTTCGCTTTCGCATTCGCTTTCGCATTCGCATTCGCATTCGCATTCGCTTTCGCTTTCGCTTTCGCTTTCGCATTCGCATTCGCATTCGCATTCGCTTTCGCATTCGCATTCGCATTCGCATTCGCATTCGCATTCGCTTTCGCTTTCGCTTTCGCTTTCGCTTTCGCTTTCGCTTTCGCATTCGCATTCGCATTCGCATTCGCATTCGCTTTCGCTTTCGCTTTCGCATTCGCATTCGCATTCGCATTCGCATTCGCATTCGCATTCGCCTTCAACTTCAACTTCAACTTCACCTTCAACTTCAACTTCAACTTCAACTTCACCTTCAACTTCACCTTCACCTTCACCTTCACCTTCACCTTCACCTTCACCTTCACCTTATGAAATTATTTCGCCGAACGCCATTTTACGGAAACGCTTACAAACACAAACTGGTTTCATTTGAAAGCTACAGAAAAACTTTTCGCTCCGCTTTACATTTCTGTCACCGGGCCACACAGCTATGTTTTTGTCGTGAACGCTGCGCTATCCGTTCTACTTGGGCTTAAAGCTTGTCACAAGCTACAGCGCGCCTCGCCTCCAATTATAGTTCAATTGTTGTGACTTTAAAAGACGAGCTGTTCAGAAAAGGAAGATATTTTTTCATTTAAACTATTTCAATCCGATGAGAAGGAAAAGAGGCACAAAAACGATCAAGTCAACACACACACACACACACACACACACACACACACACACAGTATATATATATATATATATATATATATATTATATACTGTGTGTGTGTGTGTGTGTGTGTGTGTGTGTGTGTGTGTGTGTGTGTGTGTGTGTGTGTGTGTGTGTGTGTGTGTGTGTTGAATGTGAGAGTGTTTTTGAAGATCACGTTCTATATTTTGGTCCGATTTCTTTAAAATTTTTCACACAAGCAGACATACTTATTATTTTACACAAAAGTCTTCCACAGATTTAAAATGTCGACATTTCCAAAAATCATTATAAATTCATAACGTTTTTGCTTTGATTACTTGTCTAAAATCTGACTTCACCATCGTAACCAGCGTTAAAAAAAGCCATACACTAGGATTACGAGTTTTCAAAATTTGTTTACCAAAGAAATTTAATTTAGGGCCGGTCTGGGGTGATTTTTGTACTTAAAAAGATCCTTTAAATGCATTTTTAATGCTGATTATGATATTGAAATGAGATAGAAAAAGGGGAAGATAAAAAAACACTTTTGTAATATCGCTTCTTTCACGCCAGCGAGACAGTTGCGTGCCGCGTTTACTTAATTTCGTTTGCCCTTGTAATTACTTTTGCAGAACTGTATTTTTTTCTTCTTTCTGTAGACTGGCTTGTACTCTTGTAAATTACTTGCTGGCGTAAATAGTTTTCTGTTTAAAATAAAGTATTCAATCAATAATCTGCTTTGTCTGCCGAAGCAAATATTTCGCGTTCATTAGCCCGGCTTGAGGAAGAATGCGTCGCAGGTTTTATTAAATAAATTTTAGCCGATTTGGAATTAAAATTTCAACAGATCATGATAAATTTCGTTTGGCCATTAATCATAAACGGGGAGAATAAAATTAAATTTGATTGTTTTCTTGTAAAATGTTTTATACTACAGAAGTTAAAAACGTTTCTAGAAAACAAATTGTATAAAAAGTGATTTAGATTTGATTAGAGTAGTTAGTTGATTTATATTTATGAACAACCTATATAGTTTGTCGCATAAAAGGTGAACTATAATTTAGGATATGTACTATAATTTAGGATACGTACTATATTTTAGGATACGTACTATAATTTAGGATATGTACTATAATTTAGGATATGTACTATAATTTAGGATATGTACTATATTTTAGGATACGTACTATAATTTAGGATATGTACTATATTTTAGGATACGTACTATAATTTAGGATATGTACTATAATTTAGAATATGTATTATAATTTGGGATATATACTATAATTTAGGATATATACTATAATTTAGGATATATACTATAATTTAGGATATGTACTAAAATTTAGAATATGTAGTATAATTTAATATATGTAGTATATTTTAGGATATGTACTATAATTTAGGATATGTAATATAATTTAGGGTATGTACTATAATTTAGAATATATACTATAATTTAATATATGTACTATAATTTAATATATGTACTATAATTTAGGATATGTACTAAAATATAGGATATGTACTATAATTTAGAATATGTACTACAAATTAATATATGTAGTATATTTTAGGATATGTACTATAATTTAGGATATGTAATATAATTTAGGGTATGTACTATAATTT
>CM040190.1:12487045-12497045 GCA_022606455.1 Callitettix versicolor
TAAGTATTCATGAAGAGCAAAACATTTCCAATAAAGTTGGTCCAGTAACATTTTTTGTGAATATTACGTTTACCGGTTAAATTGGCCGAAAAGACTGAAGCGGTGGCCAGGCAATTAAGAATATATTGCGAGGTCTAATGTTTTTTGAACTAGTAGTACGTGCGGATTTTAATGCCGATTACAAAATGTAAAATCAAGATTTTCAAAGAAAAGGGTCAAAAAATATTTTCGAAAATTCGCTTCCATCACCTGAGCGATTGTTGTGATAGCTGCCAAATGAGATTTTTCCTTTATCATTGTTTCGTTTCTGAAAACTTACCGATGCTAAATATAAAAGTTGTAAAACTTTATTAGTTAATATGAGATGAGAGAATTATTGCAATAGCAAGCGAAGCGAATTATTGTAGATAAAGTTTTAATGGCGGAGGAAGTTGAAGACGTCTAGAATGTTCGTGCACGAAGTTACAAGCCTCTATTCTCGTGTCTACAGTCTGTACCGTGTTGGATGTTTGGTTGTTGATAATTACACTTCAGTGATTTTGGCAAGGATTTAACCTTAAAATAATCAATGCAGCCCATGTGTATACTTAAATTAATGAATGTAACGTCGATCACGAATTAAAAAGAAATTAAAAAAGCGGCACGCAGCTGTCTCGTTGACGCGATAAAAGCAAACTTCCAAAAGCTTTTTTCTTAATCTTAACTTTATAAAATTCTAATTTCAGCATTAAAATGTGCATATATTAGCATTTTAAAATTTGACATTTAAAATACAATAATAACCACTGATCGCAGTCAAATTATATTTAATAATTTCAAAAGATTTTCAAAATTTGTGTTTATTTATGCAGAGTGTAATGCTGGTACGATGATGACGTGGATGATGTAATCAGATTTTCAAAAATATTTAATATAAAAAAGTTATGAATTAAAAAGAAATTGAATGTCCGCTATTTTTCAATTTTTAATCTAATTTTTTTCGGGTAAACAAACATGTCCAAGCATGTCCAATTTTGGTTAACCGCACGATTTTTTGGTCCAATTTTTGGTGCATGTTGACGTTTTTGGTCCGCACCAATTTTGGTCCATGTTGACAACCAGGCATGCACGCACGCGCACGCACTCGCACGCGCTCGCGTACACACACACTACAAACTCTCAAACAATGCATGTGTGTGTGTGTGTGTGTGTGTGTGTGTGTGTGTGTGTGTGTGTGTGTGTGTGTGTGTGTGTGTGTGTGTGTGTGTGTGTGTGTGTGTCTTTTATTATATATGAAGACTAAAACTAACTGACCGATTTTGAAATTCGGCAATTAAATGTGTTTTGCGAATATCTCAAAACCTTTTTCTAATAAAACAAAAATAAAAACAAAATTTTAAAATTTGTGCAAAAATAATGTAAAAAATAAAATTACTCAAAACCGGCGCCCAAAAATAAAATGTAAATGTATTGCTTGCTGTATCTAGAAACATCTAGCGCTGGAGCTACCAAAAAAATTTTGTGTCAAACTAATTTTTCAAAATGAAGTAGTAATATGTTGATTAGTTACGGGTGTGAGCATCTTGAAAATGCTATTACAGCCTCCCTGAATGTAAGTGTGAGTGTAAAGTGTTAAAGTCGTAAGTGTAGTGTTAGATTCGGGTACCGCGAGGGTAGTCTAAATCCTCTCAATAGGTGCAGCCAGTCTGCACCCCTGCGCGGTTTTTAACTTAGCTTAGGCTCTGTAAATACTGTGAAACAACTGCGTAAAAGTAATAGAAGTAATTGCCGTAACATTATCAAAAAATTATCTTTTATAAGAAGCATTGTTTGGTAAATTTTAGCGCCACAACTTAAACAATTCGCTTAAAAGGAAAGGAAGTTTAACTAAAAGAAAATAAATTAATAAAACTATTGAGGGTACGCTTAAAGAGCACATACTGAGGGTTTGTAGCGCCTTGTTTCAAATACAAAATATATATTAAGAATAATGGATCAGCTGCCTTTCGTGTCGACAGGACTGTCGCGACGCGGACTGCACCACTTGTTAGCGTGCTATTTAACGTATTTAATGCAAGAAAGATAAAAATTACTTTTTCTCGTATTATAGTTATTTCTTCCTTCACTACAAAAGGTCGAGCTGAGTAAAAGACCTTCTTGGTGAATTTTTCAAAAGCCGGTTTTAATGAGGTCTGTAATTTATAAATATTTAACATTTTGAAAAATCCAGAATCATTATTTTTTGTTTTGTACCGAAATAGGTTAATGAATTTGTTAGATTTGTCTTACTTAACGTCGAAATCAGAGAGGAAACGTTAAAACTTGATATTTTAAAATGGTCTGGCTTATTACATATAAAAATATATAAGTCTTATGTCTAAAAATATATATTCGAAATCAGTATCATTTCTCGTTTCAAACGATACCACACTTTAGATAAATAAATACAATTTCAGTTTTAATCCACCTCTAAATATTTTTTGGGTATGTTTCCTGAGTTTGGGCTGCTATTTTAGGTCATAGAGATATAATTAAATGTTATTTCAATTGCAGATTATAAGTTATAACTATAAACAATTATAAAAAACTAATAAATTTCCATTAATTTGATATTAAATATTAAATTATTTAATATTATGAGAAATTAATAAATATGTCTAATAATAGATTAATTTTCTGTTAATATTTTTGTATTTTTGTTAGGGTTATTCCTTTTATAACAGTTTGCTATAGATTTTATTCACTTCCTTTCACTTTATTCTGGTTATTATAGTTTATAAATAAACACAATCGTACGAGATGTTTATGATTTACGAAAACTATTGGTTTATTTACTTTATAATATTACAAATCTCGGGTTTAAAGTTCAGTTTATGACTCGGCTAGCTTTCAGTTTCTCATTCACTTAACGTTACTAAAACAAACAAACTCTTTCTATGAAATCTTACAACTAAATTCTAAAATTGTAGTACTCAATAACTAGATGTGCGTCTTGATGGTGAAAGAGCTGAAGTGATTTGTGGGTATTTTAACAAAAACAAAATGATGATGAATTTGAATTTAGCCTATTGTACATTAGGCTGGTTTTGAAACAATCTACAAATGTCCACAGACTATTAAAAAAAACCCACAGATGTAATTTTCAAGTAGTATTAAAAAGCATAACTCACAAAGTTTTTTAAAACTTGTAATTATGTTACAATATATTAACACTGAGCGTTAGCTACTTATACCGCGTTGCGCACTTTGTATTTGTCACCATGGAGTGATTCGGTTTCACGAAGCGTAAGTAACGCGAGTAGGGGAAGTATTACACAAATCCCCTCCAGTTCTCAGCTCTTCTCCTTTCTTTCGTCTGCCGGTTCCGACTGAGTTGGTCGCGCGCGTATGTATGTTTTGTGCCTGTATGTACATGCAACGTGCATGCTTCTCTCTATCTCTTTTTTCTCTCTCTCTCTTTCCACTTTTCTTCTTCTCATGTTCTCGTCGCGCGCGCATGTAATGATGTAGTGTACATTGTGATATTGCCAGCAGCAACAGTTCAATGGTATACGGTTTATATTCAGTAATAACACGTGCGTTTGATTTTATTTTTCTTATATTCTCGAGACGTTGTATATCTTATATTTATATTTTATATATTCTCGAAACGTTATATATATAATATTTAAGAAGCTAACGCTTCTGCCGACAGTGCCAATGGCTGTATTTTTTAAATTATTTTTGTAAACTGAATTTCGTTGATTATTGAATAAAATGGACGTTGTATTGAAGCTTCAAGCCGATGCCTTAATTTGTTTGACTGATGTTTAATTATTTCTTGACTGATGCTTAATTATATTTTAAAAAGAAAAACCAAAATTTGGACCAGACTAATAAAATTCACGATGGCTTCCTCATTGTTGAGTTTTTCTTTTTTTTATTCTTATACCTCTAAAAGCTATTGGTTCTTCTTTATTTTTCTTATACAATAATCATTTATTGAGTCAATTTTTTTATTTATGGTTCATATAAATATGAAAGTATTTTAGGCCTAGATGATGGTTGCAGTATTATTATATATAAAATACTTAAATTAATATGAACTTCGAACGAACATTGGTGTTCTCTTTCTTTGAGGTGTGTTCTGGGTTTAGTGATTTACGATAAGTTACCCTGAGGTGATTAGATATATTTACCTATAACTGAAATTTCTGTATCATTACAGTGGTTATGTTTGCTAATATTTATTATTAATACTCATAAAATATATATAAAACATAAATCAATTATTAATCGAATGACTATTTTCAACAAATTTTATAATTGATTGTTGCATCGTTTATTAGTAAGTGCAGATATACAGACAGACAGACAGAAGAATCCATGGTCTAAGTATCCTAAAAACCTTATGGTTTAGTTATGATGCCATACCTAATTTATTTACTATAAATGTATTATACAGTACTCTCTGTGTGTAGTAGCGGTAGGGCACAAAACACCAAACTGTTAAAAAAACTGCTTTTCTATAAACGACAAACAAACTGCTTTTTCAAACGGAAACAAACAGTTGGATTTGGACTGGTATATGATTTGTTAAACAAGGAACGGCTTTCCGCACTACCACACCTACGTTCTATTCGAACGTTGCCGCAAGCGCTAAAACTGTTTTCCTGCTAACTGCTTTTCTTCTACCTGCTTTTATGCTTTTTTCCTTTATTCCAAAGTTGCTTGTTGCTTGTAGTGAAGTAAGAACTGTTTGGACAATGTCAACGTTTATCTCTATTTTGTTGCGAGTTGTAGTAACAACCTCTCACATTTTGTAGATACAGAGCCTAATTTTATTTAAACATATTTTTTATATTTATTATCAATCATCAATATTTTTTAATCAACTAAAATATTCTAAATCGTTTGCATTTTGGTAAATATTCAAAGGACTATTTAATTTTTAAGTAAAAAAAAGAATGCTTCTATTAGAAATTCATTGCATTTTGTACATAAAATGGCTTACATAATTATTACGTTTTGATAATTATTACTACACTTGTAAGGCATATTTTTATCGTTTCTAAATGCTTTATACCCTAAAACAGTTAAGGACATGGTGGCAGTGGGAATGGAAAAGTAGTCTTAGAAAACTGAACGTATGTGCTTTATGTTTTAGCTGCTAATACAACTTTGAGTTTCAGTTTTCTAAACCTGTTTATTTCTAACTGTTTTAAAAAGCATCTTTTTTCCTCAACAAACAGTTTGTTGACGTTTTGTAAAAATATCAGAAACGCCCACAGATTTTATATTTTGTCTTAGGTTAACACAAAATTTAAAATAAGGCAGCATTAAACAAAGCTGGCAATAGATGCGCCGCTTTCTAGGTTAGGTACTTTGAAATTTTCATTGTGTTGTCAGTTTCAGTTACAATCAATTGTCCAGCCTACGCGTCCGAACATGTCAGAGCTTGTTTGAACAAGGCGGGGCAGCAAACAGGAAATTTAATCAAACGTGTGTTCTACTATGAGATTAACTTGTTGCAGGGAGTGTACACTGAGTTAGTGTCTAATCACTGAAAGCATGGTTTCAGAAGCTGAATCTGTGATGTGACAAAGAGAAATTAATCACTGTGGATATCTGTGATAAAACCGAACACAGTGGTTTGCAAGTTGTGCAACCACGGAAGTAATTGAGCGTTTGTGTTTAAGCAAATGACACGAAAAGATTACAAGAATTTAAACAAAAATTCGTAAACTACAGAAAATAAAATTCGGACAGTGTGTGAGATTTTTCAAAATCGGTCAGTCGGATTTTGTTGGAATTTTAGTCATTCAAGAAGAGACTTTACTCACGTCAGCATACCAAATTTTAAATAGAAGAAATTTATGGACTGCGAATAAATCAACCACCCGTCATTGTTGTAGCCCCCGGGAGAAATAGTAAAATTTCGGGCGTTTACCAGGTCAGC
The DNA here is from genome assembly GCA_022606455.1 of Callitettix versicolor. Taxonomy (NCBI): domain Eukaryota; kingdom Metazoa; phylum Arthropoda; class Insecta; order Hemiptera; family Cercopidae; genus Callitettix; species Callitettix versicolor. Next base: position 12,492,963 of record CM040190.1, read on the forward strand.
CGTGACTTAGCGTGGCACTCTTCCGGTTCGGAGTAAAAAGTTTGTCTTCTTTAGAGTTGGCCGGAATCAGGCTATTTTCTCCCGAGCAAGTTGTGGCGTCTTGTAGAGTAGGTTGTCGTGTAGTTGTTTTATGGTAGGTGGTCCTCCTCAACGTGCTGCCGAACCATAAAATACTCGAAATTATAACGAAACCATAATTTTTAAAAAATCCATTGTTAAAACCAGAGAAAGAACGTACCAATCAGAGTGAGCGGGAGATGCGAAGTGGTGCACGGCACTAATGCATGGGCAGAAATGTAATATTCCGAGATACAAGAGCACTGCGAACCAATCAGAAACGAGTATTAGTTGACAGAGACTTGTGAACTAGTTTTGCAGGCTTAGGCTGTTTCAAAGTCGGGAGATTAAGGAATTAGCGAGGATTGTTTTAGGAATTACCTAAAAATACCTGTCGGGATTTATTGTCATTAATATCTTTTGTATACTAATGCGCTAAGCATTCCGATCGGATTTGTACCTTAAATAAGGTAATGCGTTACTGGAACTGCACCATTGGGTAGATACAGGTTCATCAAAACACCAGAGGACTTTCACGTCTCATAAGGCTGTAAAGTGTCCCCTTGAGAGTATCAGCGTGTACCAAAACAGCTGATTGCTGAAAAAACTTTGTTGAAAGTAATATTTAAATTATTACTGAATCCAAGACTTAAATAATTACTGACCGAATCAGTTTTGAAAGTAGAATCAGTAAGACAATCTAGGCTAGTTCTAATATATAAACGTTATTAAATAAAATAGTCTGCTTTTAGTTTTGGCCTGAAAGTAGTGTTTTAGTAGACATAATTTATATATGTAATATAAAGTTATTAGTTTCATTTGTAAATATTTTAATAAGGTACAGTGTTAGAATTCAGTCATTAATTTTATAAATTACAGTTTTTTATTGTCCTTTGTGAAATAATATTGCTTTATTAACAGGTCATACAAGCAATAAACACAACTATAACGTATATTTTAAACAGGAGTTCATAATGACAAGAAATCATAAGCCTACATGGTTTTGTAAAGATTTTACTTAGGAAGGTAAGTAAAATAATCTTAAAATACAGGTATTGAATTAAAGATTAGTGTATAATAGTAAATAAATGCAAGCCAATGGTATAATTTGAATTATTATATTTACACAATTCATGCTTTTTACTTTTCAATTACAGATAGTGAAAAATATAAAAATTTTTTTAACCTTTTCTTCTTTTCGTTTATGTACCAGCAAGGAAGTTATGATTTCTACTTACTTAATAATACGTTCAACGTCTTGCTGTACGTTGTATACTATTCTTTTCCTTTTCCCACTAACTGCGAAATGTGGCACGGGCCCACTAGTTATTATTTTTTTGAACCACTTGAATGCAAAAACGTTTGTGAACTGTTCATTTTCAATTGAGTTTTTTGCCTAAGCATAATTACTTCCCAATTCGAAAGAAATATTTTAACTTTTGGCTGTAAATGAATGAATATTATTGGTTACAAACACGCTGCAACATTCGTAGATCTATTAGCCTCCCCCCGTTACACAATTTTCTCTCCAGTCCAAACCTCTTCATGAAGTCCATGTTTTGGAAAGGATTCAAGGTAGATCAATCACTTCTAACTAATAACTTTCCAGAATTCTAGCTCTTTTTTATTTATAACGTCACAGTCTACCAGCAGAAGATGAGTGTCATCTTTCCTCCCGCAGTATCTGCAAAGTGGATCTCCTATCAAGCCAAGATGTCTCATAGAAGTTCCGTACCGTATAAGGAAACCCTTAGCTGTCTTGAGGCCGACAACGATCTATACTCTGCCACGTCAAATTTTCCAAAAAGAGTTCCTTGACCTGTCATAAACCTCTCTTATTTTTCCCGAGTTTATAACTTCTAGCCTTTATTCATTCGTAAATAGTACCGAAGAACTTCCTAACTTATCTTTTGAACGAGTTAAAGTACGAGGGTTATCCGTAAAGTAAGGTTCCCAAGGGGCTATAGCCGCTGCGCACATTGTTACGCTAGATTCGGTGACCTTGGCTTGCAGCTTTGTTCCTCCACTCCCAGTCCCCACTCCGCGATCGGTCTGCGACGCTCAGTCTTGGCTTGGTAGCCGTTAATAATGGAGTTGTCTTTTCTGACACCCGCCAGGTGCGAATTACGCTCTGTGATTCGTTTTTTGTGCGCAAAAAACACTGCGCCGGTGGACATTCATATCCAACTGTGTGAAGTCTGCGGAAAAACATGTATGAGCATCAACACGTGCGCAAATGGTGCAGAGAATTCAAAGACGGACGGTCATGATGAACAGCGTTCTGGACGAAACGATTGCGAAAGTGGAAGAAGCAATGCTGAACGATCAAAGGGTGACTGTTCGGGAGCTCTCCGAGATGATCCCTGATGTCAGCAAGATCTGGATTGATAAAATTTTGATAGACCATTTAGGGTATAGCAAGGTTTGTGCAAAATGGGTCCCAAGCAGACCACAAACGGCAACGGATTGATGCGGCCCGCAAATGTCTTCACGTCTACGAAACCGATGGCAAGAAATTCTTGGGCTCCATTGTCACTGGGGACGAGACCTGGGTACACTATACAATATCGGAAACGAAAGAACAATCACGTCAGTGGAAACATCCAGAGTCGCCAAAGCCGCTGAAGTTGAAACAAACACTGTCTGCCGGCAAAGTCATGTCGAGCGTGTTTTGGAACAGGAAGGGGTTATTGTTGTGCGAATTCATGCATAACGGCACGGCAATCAATGCTGATCGTTACTGTGAGACGTTAAAGAACCTTCGCCGCGCGATTCAAAACAAGAGGAGAGGCATGCTCACGAAGGGAGTTTGTTTCCATCAAGACACCGCTCGTCCGCACACCGCCCGGTAACAACCAGTCTCATCAACCAATTTGGATGGGATATTCCCACACATCCACCATACAGCCCGGAATTAGCCCTAAATGGTTATCATCTCTTCCCTAATTTGAAGTAACACGTAGGTGGAACGCATTTCAGTACCGGAGAGAAGCTGAAAGAATACGTTTTGAGCTACTTTCGCGGCGCGGCGGGAGAGTTGTTCGACTCAGGCATACAAATGATGATTCACCGTATGCAGAAATGCATCGACCTCAACGGCGATTATGTCGAAAAATAGAAAAAAGTGTAAGCTTTCCAAAAATATATTATTCAATGCAAATAAACATGTTTTTCATCTGTGAAAAATTATTGGGAACCTTATTTTACGGACAACCCTAGTATCATAATTTGAATATATTTTTTTATTTGGATTTATTTTTATTAAATTTATTTTATTTGAATTTATACGGAAGTAATTTTATTTTTTAATTTGATATATTTGGAATTTAGTTTTTGGTAACATTTATGTTTTAATAAATGTTTCAGAACAGAATACTCCGAGAAGTAGGATCTGTGCATATTTCATGCACCGGTTTGTCAAAGCGAAATATCGTTACGCTTAAATAGTTTAACTCACTATTGAATCCATTATACAGAAAATTGAATTCGGCTCTCTTGACATGTTCCTAGCTTTGCTTTTACAATTTTAATGAAATGTCTTTACGGTTTTGTATTCTTTGTTTGGCTTATCAATGCTATATTTGTGTGTGTCAAAAACACGGAGTCTGCGTGTGTCGTTATTCGTAAAATCATTTCATATTTTACAGCGACTTCCCGTATGAAAATGAGCTATGGAACGGCCATCCTTGTAAGACGCGGGGCAATCGAGTGGGCATTGATCAGGGCCGCTGTCGTTTTGAATTGTCGTTAAAAATTTTGTACAATTAGATTTCTTTCTATAGTTAGATTTTACAAAACATTTTTTTGTTATTTTAAGGCGAAAAGCACATTATCGCCTCCCTAAATTAGTGTAAAGTAAGTAAATAAGTGTAAGTAAGTGTTAAGTGTTAAAGTAAGTGTAAGTGTAGTGTGTCCACTCGGGTACCGCGATGGACGTCTAAATCCTATCAATAAATACAGCTAGTCTACACTCCCCTGCGGATTTTACAAAACAGATATTTGGGTAATAATCTACTTACCATGTAC
>CM040190.1:12504545-12522045 GCA_022606455.1 Callitettix versicolor
AAGCAAGGGATTGAATGGTCCTGAGGCAGGCTAGCAAGTTGTGAAAAAATTCTTTACGTCAGAGTTTATGCTTCTGCCGCCAGCCGCCATATTGAAACTATTCTGTTGAGATCAAAGTAAACTTTAAGCAGTTGACCTTCGGTGCAGTCTATTCAGTTAGGTTGCACTCTAGGCTGATCAAAAGTAAACTGTGAAATCGCTGAAATTTACTCCTACCAACTTAATTAAATTCTTTAAATAAGATTTAAATGTCACTTTTAAACACCCAAACAAATCTTTTTCAAAATATTTTCAAAAAATAAAAAAAAAAATAAAAAAATGTTTTCTCGATAGCTACCGAGTAATGAATGAACGAATGAACGAATGGACGAATGAACGAATGTAAGAATGAACGAATGTAAGAATGAAGGAATGGACGAATGTAAGAATGAACGAATGGACGAATGTTCATTATCCAAACTGTATTATAAACAGTTCAACAAAGCCTGTTTCCGCTTTGAAATTGGTCAAATATCAAGTTACTGACTACAGTATCGGTCATAACAGCATATTATAGACGACAATTCTAATTATAAATGTAAAGAATGAACAAATGAACGAATGGACGAATATAAGAATGATCGAATGAACGAATGGACGAATGAACGAATGTAAGAATGAACGAATGTAAGAATAAACGAATGTAAGAATGAACGAATGAATGAATGAACGAAAGGATGAAAGGACGAATGGACGAATGAACGAATGTAAGAATGAACGAATGTACACATATTAAAAATGAACGATGAAAGCAATGAACGAATGAACAAATGAACGAATGTATGAATGAACGAATGAACGAATTAACAAACAAATAACGAAAAACGAATAAACAAAAAAAAGAGATATAAACAGACAAACGAATAAACAAAAAAAGAAAGAAACAACAAAGAAAGAAAGAAAGACAGAAAGAAAGACACAAACAAAGAAACACACAAACAAATAACCAACCAAACAAACAAATATATATATATAAATAAGAAAATATATAAATAAACAAACAAATAAAGAAATAAATAAACAAACAAATAAAGAAATAAACAAAAAAATAAACAAATATAAAAATAAATAAAAAAAGATACATTCTGAAATAAATCAATTAATAATTAATTAAATAAACAAATAACAAAATTGTTTAAATAACTTTCAATTATTTTTAAAAAACGTTTCGAATGCAAACAATAACATCTGGAAAATAAGATTATTATCTCTAATCGGTCGATCTCTAATCGGTTAATTGTTCAAATTTTATTTGAATATGTGAGTATTCATTATTACATAAGTATACACAATGCTTACGTACATAAAATTCATTGTTTGAGAGTAAATTCATTTTTTAGATAGAAAAAAAACACGCAACTGTGGTTAAGACTAATTTTATTTTTTTATTTATTTTACAACGCTCAATTTTATTTACAGTATTTGAAATATAGTTCATTGATGCGAGTTGTAAATCTGATGAGTCAAGTTTGATATATTAGAAATTTCGACAATACTGTAATTTAAAAATCGAATTTGTAGAAATGTTGTTACCTGTAAGTTTTATTTGGGTACTTGTGGACTATACATGAGACAAACTTTATGAAAATAATTAGAAACGATATTGATAAAATCAGATTAAAGTTAATTTCACACAAGTAAATTAATGATACAAATATGTTAGAAATTAGAACTCGATTTAATCTGGTCAGCGAGACAGCTGCGTGCCACGATTATTGACTTGTTACAAAGCATTCTTTAAGTATGAACATCCCAATTTTATGTAATTAAAATATCATTCATACGCTCACGTGACAGTTACACACGATCGATATAACACGTCTTAGCTTGTGTACTAAGCAAATATACAGCCTTTACAGAACGTTAACAGGAGGGTAGTGCCATTTGAGGGTAGTTTATTTACGCCGTCACCAATTCAGTTAAGGTTAGTTTGAAGCCTGTTTGCGCTTTGAAATTGGTCAAATATCAAGTTACTGACTACAGTATAATTAAAGGCGTATCGGCAGTTAATTGGCAGAGAAGGAAACAAACCCAAAACTTTATGGGAGACTTTAACAGCGAATGTGTACGTTAACTGTGCTCCTTCTGTTAACAAACTGTAAACATATTTTATATTCTGCATAAAATTATAATACTTAAAGACAAAAAAGAAGAATATATTAATACATAGTGCAAACGTGTTACACAAATGTTTTTAAAATTTTGGTAAATTTCTGGAAGCTAATATAAACAGAAATACCATAAAATCGTGTTAATTTGTGATAAATGTGTGTTGGCAAAATAAATTTAGCTGTAATTCGATTGCCGGTATATATAATCGTAATTAAAACAAATATACCAAATTTTAAAGTAAAAAATACTGTATCTCTTTTAAGTAAACCGAAAACAAAAACAAACCCTGACTGCCGTCGAGTTTTAAACGAATTAATTGCTAGATTTTGTTTAAATTTTGCATAAAAGTCTGTGTCGCTAATGATATTGCTCGAAACCAACGGAGGTCAGGGCTTATTTTTATATTTGATTCGCCTTCATACCGTAAATTTCTTTTACTTAAAATTTATCACAATCCTTCATATTCAGACAAAATCTAATAAACCTTTCTTAAAAATCAAGACTGGTTTTTTACATCTTTTGAACTTTACATTTTGATTATATTTTATTTTGTATGTACTTCAGAAATACATTTCAGCAAATTTTGAGAGTTTAGAAAGTTAAAGTCGCTTTTGAAAAAGTGGAGTCTTAACAGGGTTTTTGTACAAAGAGTTTTTAATTACAAAGTGTTTGTAACTTCAAGTTTTTTTAACTACAAAGTATTATTAACCACACAATGCTTTTAACTTTAAAGTGTTTTAAGTACGAAATGTCTTTAACTGTTACTGTTTTTTTACCTACAAAGTGTTTTTAACTATAACGTGTTTAACTACAAAATGTCTGTAGCCGTTAGTGTTTTTTAACTATAAAGTGTTTTTAAATATAAAGTGTTTTAACTACGAAACTGTTTAACTGTTAGTGTTTTTTTACCTACAAAGTGTTTTTAACTACAAAGTGTTTTTAACTATAACGTGTTTAATTACAAAAGTCTTTAATTGTTAGTGTTTTTTAACCATAAAGTGTTTTTAAATATAAAGTGTTTTAACTACGAAATGTCTTTAACCTTTAGTGTTTTTTAACTACAAAGTGTTCCTAATTATAATGTGTTTAACTACAAAATATCTTTAACCGTTAGTGTTTTTTAACTATAAAGTGTTTTTAATTATAATGTGTTTAACTACAAAATGTCTTTAACTGTTAGTGTTTTTTAACTACAAAGTATTTTTAACTACAAAGTGTTTTTAACTATAAAGAGTTTTAACTACAAAATATCTTTAACCATTAATGTTTTTTAACTACAAAGTGTTTTTAACTACAAAGCGTTTTTAACTATAACGGGTTTTAACTACATAATGTCTGTAACTATTAGTGTATTTAAGGACAAAGTGTTTTGAACTATAAAGTGTTTTAACTACAAAATGTCTTCAGCCGTTAGTGTTTTTAACTACAAAGTGTTTTTAACTATAAGGTGGTTTAACTACACAAATTTTTAACCCTTAGTGTTTTTAAATATTAACATCACAATTTTTTAAAATATAAAGTGTTTTAACTATAAAGTATCTATAACTGCAGAATATTTTTAACTATGAAATATTTAACTAACATATTTCCTTAACCGATAGTGTTTTTGAACTACAAAGTCTTATTAACCACACAATTATTAGCGTTTTAATTAAACAATATTTATACACACTCTGCTTTGCACATGACCAAATAATTCCATCGCAGCATTATGAGGACTAGAATATATGAGCAGGAAATTAATAGAGGATTATGTCGTTTGGGGGCTTGTGGTAAACCTAAACAAAACGGAGTACATGTGCATTGGAGGGCAGAGCAGGGATCTTCTACTGGGCCACGACACACAAATCAAGGCTGTACAACTTACAGGTATTTGGGAATGACAAGTATTAGCTTTGGAGTAGCAATAAAAGAAAGTAACACCTTGGGAATAGAAGCAAAGCGAATACTGAACAGCATCATATGGGATCAGCATATATCAAAAATAAATAAACATAAAATATATAATACAATTATAAAAATATAATTTCATATGGAAGAGAAGTTTGGATACTGAAAAAAATGTCGAAGCTACAGACGTAGACTATTGGCGAATAGCCGCAGGTCGGTTCAAACGGTAAAAGGTAAAAAATGTAAAACTCAGTGAAATCATGGACGTAAAGCACAACACTGTAGACGACATCAAGACAAAACAACTTCGATGGTTCGGTCTTTTCAACAAAAATGATGGACGAAAATTGAAATTCTTTTTATATTCTTCTTTTCTGCTAGGATTATTGTCACTATGTTCAGTATAATGATCTGCCTTCTCTAGCTTCGTCAGTTCTACTTTTGTTGACGCGTTTCGGAGAACTCCATCTTCAAAAACTATATCTATACTCAGTAGATATTCTTTAGACATATCAAATAGTATAAAAAAGTTGAAGTATTGAGTTTACTTCTCTTAGTTCCGTAAGCAGAAATGGTAACAAAGACATTTTATGAAAATCTCTTTAACCAAATTTGAGAAATTAGGTCTGTTTTCCTTATCGAAAATTTCCGAATCTGATTCTGTAAAAGAAATAATTGACTGCATGAAGGTTGGTGTAAAAAATTTTGCATTCCCCTCATACTTTGTAAGTGTGACCTATTTAAAGTAAATATACTTTAAGAACTATCTTAATATAATACTTTGCATTTCATACATATTTTATAAAATATTAAAAATTTAACTTCGATAATAGAGTCATCGTTTAAAAATGTAAAACGAAAGATGCAAGTAACTCAAAAGAAATTAAGAATTTAATATTTCAATATTTAATCTCTTAGGGAATAAGTTATTTTTTCGGAATAGGAATAAAGTTACAGAATGCCCGGTTAGGGGATGTATTTTCTTTTAGAACCTGTTTCAGAGTGTTAATGTAAGTTTGCTTTAACTACAATGTGTTTTTAACTATAAAGTGTTTTAACTACAAAATGTCTTTAACCATTAGTGTTTTGTTAACTACAAAGTGTTTTTAACTACAAACTGTTTTTAACTATAAGTTTTTTAACTACAAAATATCTTTAACTACAAAGATTTTCACTACAAAGTGTTATTTTGTTCACTACAAAGTGTTTTTAACTACAAACGGTTTTTAACTATAAAGTATTTTAACTACAAAATATCTTTAACAATAGTGTTTTTAACTACAAAGTGTTTGTAACTACAAAGTGTTTTTACAATGACTTATATAAATTCGCGGGCGTGTCTGACCGTCTGTAACGTACACTCGTAGACGAAGCTGCCCGATTACTATAAAATTTGATGAAATTATTCTTATAAACAAAGGAAAAACATGGTTTGACTACGAAAAATAGAGGAAATTAAGTGGTGAATTATAAGTGTAAGTGTAGTTTCCGTTTGCAACTAGAAGTAGGCCTAATATTAATTCCGAGTATGTATATGCACATAAAGAGCTACACCACTTTATAGGTGGGAGTTTTAATTTTCTCTTTTTAATTTTGACAAGCGTTGCTCGAACTTTACAATAATAGCTAGGATAAAGAAATAATTTTAAAGATATTTTATTATTTTATATCATAACCGCAACAAAAACGTGTAATGAAAAATTCACCAACTTTAGAAGATTTTGCACAGTTCGATGGTCTGCAGTGCGGGTGAAAGTATGTAGAACACGATTTGGTTGGGCGTCGAATACGTTTCAAAGTAAAGTCCGCGTCTCAGCAGTGCAGACGACACTGAAGTCAGCTGATCCATTACTGTTTATATTTGTTTTGTTATTTTAAGGCGAAAAGCACATTGAGGCAGGATATGTTATCGCCTCCCTACATGTAAGTGTGAATGTAAAGTCGTAAGTGTAGTGTTGTAGGTGTAAGTGTGTGTTAGACTCGGGTACCGCGAGGGACGTCTAAATCCTCTCAACAGGTGCAGCTAGTCTGCACCCCCTGCGGGGTATTTATATTTGTAATCAGGCTTGTGTAACTCAGTGCGTACTTCAGATGAACAAGGCTTTTTCGAAAGCACCCGAACCAGATTTTTTTAAAGGTAGAGCGATCCAAAAAAAAATTGTTTGGGTAATTTTTTGTCCGCATTTCAGTAAAACGTGATTAAAATAATTGAAGACAATAAAATTGAAAATTACGTATTTTTAACGTTTTTATTTACCAAAAAGTCTGAAAATTCAGTAATAACTTGAACAAGTTCCTTACCTAGTAAAACTTGTCCAACTGTTAAATGGTGAACATTTTAAATCTTTGAAGTTCATGCCGTTTTATTTTTTCATTTTTTGAAAATACGATTTCATAATCTTAGCCTCATTAAAATCTCCATAATTTGGATTTTAAAAATGCATTAAAATGAAGATATTGAGTTTAAATGCGATCAAGGTTCATTTTTGCATTTCAAAATTAATTTTAAAGTTTAAATACAGATTGTAAGGCTGATTACGATGTTGTAATCACATTTCCAACCTTGTAAAAGCAAATCGTGGTAGATACCTGGTTCGTTGATGAAAGTAGATTCCCAAAACATTTAAACATAATTTCACCAACATAATTATTATTAGAATTAGCATTTTAAACTTTGAAAAAAATAACTGCGACCACTGTCAAATTAAATTTCTTAATTGTAAATGGAAATTCAAAAAGCCGATTTATAACTTTCTAACTTTGGTTACGATAATGAAAGCAAATTAAAAAAGTTATTGTTTTTTAAATAAGATTTTTTTTTAAATGACCGCCATTTTGAAACTGTTAAACAAATTTTTCTGGTTAACGAATTTGTTCAGGATATTACAAAAATCGACTTTCGTGCCGTTTTAATAAAATCGGGCTTATTTTTTTTATAAATATATAAGAAATTTAGCGACTCCTCTAGAAGTGATGGTCGGTCTCAATTCAACGTCTCCTGGTCTGGGCCTTACCGTGATGGCTGCTTAGCACTCAAACAAAACTTAGTCTAAGTGTTGCAGAGTTTATATTTAATGGAGTTTTATTGGGAAAATGAATGAGGTGTTGAGAACCACACCATCGTGGTAAGACCCAGACCCGGTACCTTGTGTGTGTGTGTGTGTGTGTGTGTGTGTGTGTGTGTGTGTGTGTGTGTGTGTGTGTGTGTGTGTGTGTGTGTGTGTGTGTGTGTGTGTGTGTGTGTGTGTGTGTGTGTGTGTGTGTGTGTGTGTGTGTGTGTGTGTGTGTGTGTGTGTGTGTGTGTGTGTGTGTGTGTGTGTGTGTGTGTGTGTGTGTGTGTGTGTGTGTGTGTGTGTGTGTGTGTGTGTGTGTGTGTGTGTGTGTGTGTGTGTGTGTGTGTGTGTGTGTGTGTGTGTGTGTGTGTGTGTGTGTGTGTGTGTGTGTGTGTGTGTGTGTGTGTGTGGTGCGTGCCAGACCCAGTACCTTGTGTGTGTGTGTGTGTGTGTGTGTGTGTGTGTGTGTGTGTGTGTGTGTGTGTGTGTGTGTGTGTGTGTGTGTGTGTGTGTGTGTGTGTGTGTGTGTGTGTGTGTGTGTGTGTGTGTGTGTGTGTGTGTGTGTGTGTGTGTGTGTGTGTGTGTGTGTGTGTGTGTGTGTGTGTGTGTGTGTGTGTGTGTGTGTGTGTGTGTGTGTGTGTGTGTGTGTGTGTGTGTGTGTGTGTGTAAAAGAGTTTCAACCCGAAAAACTTCGTTTAATAATTTCAAAATGGTGGTTATATCAAATATCTAAAAATTCATAACTTCTTTGCCTTATATTGTGTGTCTGTAATCTGATTATAGCACAGCTTTACTGCATCAATAGTAATCAAACTGTATAAATCAGATTTTAGAATTTTCAAAATTCGTTGAAATCAAAAAATTCTATTTAACAGCGGTCGGGGTTCATTTTCGTATTTTCAATGTAATTAAAAATTTTAAAATACCAGTATATACAGGTTTTAATACTAATAATGATAGCAAAATATCAAAAATATCAGAAAATATCAAAAAAGGATAAGATAACATAAATACACTTGAAAATCCGCTTCAGTCACGTCAGCGTGTCGTGGTTACTTTAAATAAGTTAGCTGTATGAATGAAAGTTTGTATATGTAAAATTTGTTTCATTTAATGAAGTTAGTGCCTTAAATTTATTATTTGTGTTTATTTGTAATATAAATAAAATTATTATTATCATAACGTTTAACCTTTGAAATATTTGAAACGTTCTGAACTGCGTGGAAACATTCGAATAAAAAAAACAGTTTTTTCCTGTTCGAATCCGATATTTATTACAATATTAAGAATTGCGTGTTATAATATTTTCATATCTTTGAAACGATTGATCGATATGTACGTCACGGATTTCAGTGTTTCATTTCTGTCAACACGTGTTACACTTTCAAATATCGAGGTTCCAGGTGCCAACACACACGGGAAGCACACGTAAACTTGTTATTTACACGAGGGCTTCGTTATTGAGGGAGAAAAAAAAACAAAATGGAGAATATTTCAAAAATAATGTTTTGTACACTAATGTGTTTTGTAAGGTGTTTTGTAATGTATGCAAAATAATATTGTGTGTGTGTGTGTGTGTGTGTGTGTGTGTGTGTGTGTGTGTGTGTGTGTGTGTGTGTGTATCTATCTGTGTGTGTGTGTGTGCGCGCGCGCGCGTGTGCGTGTGTGTGTGTGTGTGTGTGTGTGTGTGTGTGTGTGTGTGTGTGTGTGTGTGTGTGCGTGCGCGCATATGTGCGCGCGTGCGTGCGTGCGTGTGTTCGTGTGTGTGTGTGTGCGTGCGAGAGCGCGCGTGTTTTTTCCTACCTACATACAGTATTCATAATTTTGAAATACGTACACTTTCGCAAATTCACACGGAGTATTACAAATTATGAAAACATGTGCAAATATACATTTGATACAATTGCTTCTGAAGCGATCATTGTTTAGCTGTTTCGCCTAAAAGCTCTTTAAAAACACACCACATATCACACCCGCAGGGGGGTGCAGACTGGCTGCACCTATTGAGAGGATTTCGACGACCCTCGCGGTACCCGAGTCTAACACAAGTTACACTTACAACACTACACTTACGACTTTAACACTTTACACTCATACTTACATTTAGGAAGGCGATAATAGCCTCAATGTGCTTTTCGCTCTTAAAATAACAAAATAACCAAAAAACCCCTTAAAAACAAAGAATTTTCTTTATACGTGGCATCTGTCAAAAAGTTTTCTCTTCAAGTCCGAATACAAACAAAAGATTATTCGTCGTTTGTTTCTTTTTTACCTTCGTATGACGGAAATAGAAAGTGGGCTGGCTTCAAGCTGACGTAGATCAACGAGCAATTAGCCGCGCTTATTAGATCTAGAGAATTAGACAGCTGCGTGTGTAAAACTGGATTTAGGTCAGATACACTTGAAATCAGTCGTCTAAACACAGTGTGTGAGCGTTTCCCTCCTGTCCAGGTAATGTTGAATTGCAATTGCACTTATAAATTACAATTACACGTAAGTTAGTAATACATCGTTGATAACGAGCGTTGAAAAGTTAATCTAGAAGTTAGGATAGGCGGTTTTTTTCAAGGTCTCGGTTTAGAGTTTTCTAATCATAACCACTTCATGATTAACATCTTTTAAAACTGGTGACCTACGCAAAAGTGCTGTTTCACCTTCAGATTACTAGACAATGACCCCGCAGGGGAGTGCAGACTAGCTGCACCTATTGGGAGGATTTAGACGTCCCTGGCGGTACCCGAGTCTAACACACACTTACACTTAGAATACTACACTTACGACTTTAACACTTTACACTCACACTTACATTTAGGGAAGCGATAATAGCCGCAATGTGCTTTTCGCCTTAATATATATATATATATATATATATATATATATATATATATATATATATGTGTGTGTGTGTGTGTGTGTGTGTGTATGTATGTATGTATATATGTATATATATATTAGACAATAACAAGTCACGCAGTTTTTAATGTTATACGTTTTATATGTACTACGTTTAGTTTTGTACATATAAGAAACCATTTGCGAGTTTTTCCATATTATTCCTTTCATTCACGAAAATATCATTTCAGTTCTTGTGTTATCCAACATTTTCTACTTCAATCGAAATATTAGATTCGTTCTGATTTTTTCAATTTGATTTTTTGTGTACGCATGTTCTTTAGGTACGATAAAAACATTACAAAAACTATTGGAAAATCAACGATCATTTTTTTTATTTTTAACGTCCGACTATTGGGCACACTTGGGCTAATGCAGACGATGGGATGATTTATAGCGTATGAAAATGCCAAGCCCTGGCTGGGAATCGAACCCGGGCCCTCTGGGTGAAAGCCCAGTACGCTATCAACTAGGCCACCGAGACGGCACCTACAATCAAATTTCATGTGGTTGTATATTATAAAGTTAGAGCTGCTGTTTATGATTACTCAGTGAGTTGGGAATAAAGATAAGGCAGACGTCAGATGAAGCTATGATATATTTGAAGAAGATTGTAAAGAATAATGTTATTACAAAAGGCCAGGGATTATGTTAATTTCACACTTCAGTTACTTTTAAATATTTCCTTTGGCGTGTCGGCGTTGTTACCTAAGGCGATCCAACCAGTGCAGATATAGGCCTATAAGGTGTTACATTGAAAACAGTGATTTTACATAATACAAGCCTATGTGTTTATTCCATTTGAAAATGATTGATCGATACCGTTAAAAAAACGCCTAACGTGACCTTTAGGATACTTGACGATAATTCATTAAAAAAATGCAATTCATAGAAACTGAACCAGTAGGATGACTCTCACAAGATGTGCGACCGAGAGATCGTGTTTGGACGACTGCATTCAATTCCGTTTGACCTAAATTCAGTCTTACAAAGTCCACTGTCAAAGTCACTAAGCGTGGCTCAATGCGCGTTGATCTACGTCAACTTGAAGCCAGCCCACTTTACATACAAAGGTATATAAAGAACGAGCAAATGTTGGATTTCTTCAGTTTGAGTTCAGATTTGGAACACGAACCATCTCTTAGACGCTATGCATGATTTTTACTTTAATTCAAATTTTGAAGAAACGTCAAAACATTTATGTAAATTCATATTTTTATATATTTTCATAATTTCTAATAATTCGTGGAAAAGGAAACAAGCAATTAGTTTGTACATTTTAACAAAATTTCAAAAAATATAAAAGTGATTATTTTTTTCAGAGATGATGACATTGTGAAATTGTATGTAGCTCCAAGTTACAGTTATATATATATATATATATATATATATATATATATATATATATATATACACGAGGTGTGTTCAGAACGTAACGAGAATTTTAATTTTATTAACAAAATATTTATTTATTCTTCTACATTGATGTTGTCGCCTTCAAAATAGTCCCCATTGGAGATTATGCACTTGTGCCAGCGCTTCTTCCAATCCTCAAAACACTTCTCAAATTCGATCTTTGAGATAGCCTTTAGTTCTTTCAGCGATGCGCTTTTAATTTCATCTACGGCTGTAAAACGACGGCCCTTTAAGGTTCTCTTTATTTTTGCAAATAGGAAAAAGTCATACGGAGCCATGTCTGGCGAATATGGAGGCTGGGGCATCGTTACAGTATTGTTTTTGGCCAAAAATTCACAAACAAGCAATGAAGTGTGAGCTGATGCATTATCGTGGTGCAAAAGCCATGAATTGTTTTTCCACAGATCCGGGCGTTTTTTTTCGGATTGCTTCACGCAAACGGCGTTGAACTTGTAGGTAGTACTACTTATTGACCGTTTCACCTGGTGGTAGGAATTCATGATGCACTATGCCATTAATATCGAAGAACACATGAACATAACCTTCACGGTCGACCACACTTGTCGAGCCTTTTTCGGTCTTGGAGAGCCAGAATGCCTCCACTGGGATGATTGAGCCTTAGTTTCGACGTCATATCCGTAAACCCATGTTTCGTCACCTGTTATAATACATTTCAGTAATTCTGCATCGTCGTTGACTTCATTTAGTGACTCCTGAGCAACTTCCATTCGCCGCTGTTTTTGTTCAAAATTCAACAATTTTAGAACGAATTTTGCTGCCACGCGTTTGATACACAAAATATTGGAAACAATGTCATGACATGATCCAATCGATATGCCAACATCATCAGCGACCTCTCTAATTGTGATTCGGCGATTGTTCATAACCATTTCTTTCACTTTTTCCACGTTTTCATCGGTTGTTGATGTGCTGGGGCGTCCAGGGCGTCCGTCATCTTCAACGTCTTTAAGGCCTTCTTGGAAACGCTTATACCACTCGTAAACTCTTGCTTTACTCATAGCAGACTCACCATAGGCCTTTGTCAACATTTCACACACTTTGTTACACTTTATTCCATTTTTTACGCAAAATTTGATACAAATTATTTGGTCCATTTCTATTAGCAAACGAAAATTGCCGAGCTCATAAAAACACGTCTAACCTAAGTGGCTGTCACAGACAAATGAAAACAGCTGAAAGTTTTATCATACTTCAAAGGAATGTATACCAACATAATAAAAAAAATGTTTGACAATCGGACTCTTCAAGCCAGCGAAAATAAAAAAAAATTCGTTACTTTCTGAACACGCCATATATATATATATACACGGACAATGCATGCACTATATATGTACAAAATATTACTTTTGAAATCTTCTGTATTCAGTTTTTCTGTCATTCCCCCCTCTATAACGAACACCCAAAATAAAGGACAAATTAACATATGTTTCTCGGGTGTGTTTGCACCTGGAACTTTGATCAAATTCTATCCATTTGCTTTCATTTGTTAAAGCTTTAAACGCCGACCATTCCTGAACGTACCAGTCAGCTGTAATTGTAAATTTTACGTTAGCTGAATGCTTCTACCGTAAGGCTTTCTGGATAATTTGATAACAGTAATTTAAAATAATGTCTACTCCAGCGTTAAAATCTAAGAGCAAGTAGATACACTTGGTGATACACTAAGTGGTGTCAGTCTGAGTTGAAAGCTTTGTAACTTGTCTGAGAGGAGGCTGAAAGCTGCAGATATAATTCTATGATGTAAGTATTCTGTTACGATATTGTGGAAAACATATTTTTATAAGGATTTGTTTTTAATTTCTAACAAGTGAATATTTTTCCAACAAACAATAACAAAAGTTCAACTGGGCAAACTCTATTATAAAACTAATGCAAGAGATTACGTCTTCTTTAGTGCTTAGAGCAACAAGTTTACTCTTTAGTTTTTTTTATCACTATAAAGTTAACACTTTATTTTCTCACTTTTTAATTTATAGTCCCCTCTTCTCTCTCTGTCTGTCTGTTTCACTCTTTTTTCCTTTCTCTCTCTCTCTCTCTCTCTCTCTCTCTCTCTCTCTCTCTCTCTCTCTCTTTACGCGCGCACCCTCATGTGTACAATCATTTAAATATAAACAAAATCGATGACATATTTGGACAGATGTGTGTTGTGTTTGTACATACATCGGAAAAATGTTTAATTAAAATTTGTTTTCTATACTTTTGTTTGAAAATCGGACTTTGTAAAAAGCAAGTTGAATTCAGACTACCTGTCGGAACCTTCGAAAGCATAATGCTCATTAGACTGTGTGTGTGTGTGTGTGTGTGTGTGTGTGTGTGTGTGTGTGTGTGTGTGTGTGTTTTGCGATGCCAAAAAAGGTGGGAAAAAATCTTTTATAGTCTACCTAGGGAAGGGTACCGCACTACCCCAGAGTGTGGGACTCAAATTAAGTTCAAACTCAAGCTCAAACTCATGTTAAGATATATTGTTACCCACTAAAATAACCACCAAGGGCATTCCTCTTTTGTAAACCCCTCCACGGAATCGCCACCAGGCATTACTTCGTGGGAAGTTGGACTGGCTGACAGCCTACTCTTCTACAGCGTTGGCTCTCCTTTCTAGATCCTCAGCCATCAACCTCTTCATGACCACTGCAGCGAATCCCGCAATGGCCCTCCGGTTGGCCTCTGAAGCCATCTTTGTCGCAACCAGACTTTCCGGTGTAATTCTGACTCGCAGGTATGTTTGAAGCTTCATCCTTTCCTCGCCGAATCTCCGACACCGGAAAAACACATGCTCCGCATCTTCCTCCACTGCTGGAAGACAGAGGGGACGAGCCGAGTCTGTTTCCAGCCTGAAACGGAACAAGTGAGCTCGGAAGCAACCGTGCCCAGTGAGAATCTGTGTGTGTGTGTGTGTGTGTGTGTGTGTGTGTGTGTGTGTGTGTGTGTGTGTGTGTGTGTGTGTGTGTGTGTGTGTGTGTGTGTGTGTGTGTGTGTGTGTGTGTGTGTGTGTGTGTGTGTGTGTGTGTGTGTGTGTGTGTGTGTGTGTGTGTGTGTGTGTTATCTCTCTCACGTTCATAGGTTTTGACCAATTTGATTCAAATTCGGTACACATAGATTTTGGCAATAGCTTGTAAATGTACGTTAATCAGCATAATCTGTTTAACGGTTTCAAAATTTCAGCCATTTTTGAAATCTTTAAAAAAATAATTTTCCTTAAATATTGTAAAAAAATTATTTTATTGTTGCAATCAACGTTAAAAGCTACAAAAATCAGACATTTTCAAATCAGTTGAAAATAAAATTTAAAAAAACCAATTTTTTAAGGTTTTACAAAAGGTTAACTTTTGTATCTACTGTATAAGTTTAATGTGCTAATTTACGCAGATTTGATTCAAACTTGCCACAGAAATTGATTTTTGGTAATTGTTTGGGCTGGGGTTTTAGCAAAATTTATTCAGCCGTTTCCAAATGGCGGCATTGTAAATTTGAAAGAGCTATAGTTGTATAAGTTACACGTTTTGAAAAATCATTTTTAATTGTTATTCTTACTAAAATGTTCTATGTTTACACAGATACACTTTTTAAATTCAATTGTAAGTATTAAAAAAAAACAATCCGATGGCGGTCACATTTCAAATTCATATTTTCAGTTTATTTTGAAAACTTAGTGCTGACATATGCAAATTGATGTTTAAATGCCGTTTTAAAAAAGTGTAGGGTAAAACAAATTATTAATGCCGTATTTGATTTAATCACGTCCTCGGGAAGGTTGCTCTCCGCGCTTATTTTAAATTACTAGTTATAAAAAAGTCAAAATTTAAATACTGCGTAAAAATATATTCATATAATATCAATTTCATCCTATAATAATGTTACGCGCTTCTGTAGCAGCTTAATATTCAGAAAGTGTTCCCGGGATCAATTCTAGCCTCGCGCTTAAGTTAAATAGGGTCAAGTGTCTCTATTGTCTTTGTGTAATTAAGTTAGCCTCGCACTCCGTCTTTTATTTAAGAATTACATTGTTTTAACTGTATTGTTTTAAGTACTGAAAGAAAATACAGGTACGTCTGCCGTGTTGCCGGTTAAAAGATAGGAACACAAAGTTTTTGTTTGAAACTGATTCGAGTTAATACTCAGTTTAAAATTGAGTTTTTCGTTTTTTAAAAATTGAATGAATTTTTTCAAAAAAAAACTATGATTAGCACTCAGCTCCTTCTAAGCGCCTCATCTGTGTTTGTGTCCACCAAATAATGGACTGTAACGGCAATCAATAATGCTGTATAGTTTGCTGTAGGCTGGGCGTTCGTGAGGTCAAGTTATTCAAGGCCAAACTGTCAGTGATCGTTAGTTGTCAGCTGTTATTTGCCGATAGCAAGAAACGGAGCGGAAAATTAAATTGAATCTAATGAAAATAGCACATGGAGATTGTCTTTAATGGCTTGACACTGTCTTAAATAAACAGCGCCAAAAACCTTGCGCCAGCAATCTCATGTTAAATTGTTGCCATTGGGTGTAAAGATAAAGGCGAAAACTAGAAAATAAATATAATTTTGAAAAAACTTTACGGAGACTGAAAGAACTAAAAAAACAACTAAATTTACGATTCATAACTGAAAAACCCCGAGGTGGTCAGGGTTTACTTTTACCTTTTTTTATTTACTATATAAACATGCATTTCTTTTCTTTTTATATTCTTCTTCTTTTCTGCTAGGATTACTGTCACTATGTTGAGTATAATGATCTGCCTTCCCTAGCTTCGTCAATTCTAGTTTAGTTGACGCGTTTCAGAGAACCTCAATCTTCAAAAACTATATACTATGTTGAGTATTGATATAGTTTTTGAAGATGGAGGTTCTCCGAAATGCGTCAACGAAAGTACAATTGACAAAGCTAGAGAAGGCAGATCATTATACTCAACATAGATACATTTCTTTTCATTAAAATTTGTTGCACTGACATGTATGTTAATTCTTAATTTGTGCTCGAAATTTAAGCAAAATCGTGTGAACCGATTTTGAGAAAATAAAATTGTTAACAGTTTTTGACCGTTAAGAAACTTTAAAACACTTAGGTGTGGGCAAACTATAACCAAGTAGCTAAATCCATCAACATCTTTCAATTAGTTTAAAAACTTTCAGAGTTTCTGAGTGCTGAGTGAACCTTTGACCAGAGTTCAAGCAGAGTGGTCTTTGAAACCATCTTATATCACTTGATGGAAAGCTCTCTTGTCTATTTTGAATAATCGTCTGAAAGTACTGTTTTGAAGGACTTCTAAAAATGAATGTTGTTGTCGAAACTAAACATTCCACTGGACGCAACTCGTCTTGAAAATAATATTTTATGGTCTGATAGAAACTACAATAGAGAAAAAGTAGTTTTTTACTCTAGATATGTGCATGATAAAAGTGTACTTTACGAAGGAAATAGTAGACAATTAAAAAATTTAAATAAATTTCTTAACACAATACATCCGAACCTTTATTTCACACTGGAAGAAGAGACCGATAATACATCAAATTTTCTAGACCTATCCATTTCAAAAGTAAACAATAATTTCAAATACAGTGTTTATAGGAAACCTACCACAACCAGCCAAACAATACATTCTTCATCCCACCATCCATACAGTATAAAAATGGCAGCTTACAATAGTTTGGTACACAGGTTAATTTCACTCCCTATGGACAAAGGAAGCTATGAAAATGAAGTGAATATTATTAAGTACGTAGCTGTTTCTAACGGATATAAAAGCTCAATTGTTGATAGGCTTATTGCCAAAAACAAAAACAAAAATAAAAAAATTGTTCCTGATTAACAAATGTACATTTCTACGGAATATGGTTCAACTTAAACCACACCCTGAAAAAATAATTAGCCAAAGAAAATATAAATGTCTCTTTCAGAACAACTAATAAGTTATCAACATTATTAAAAAAGTCAGTTGCAAATACAAGTGGAGATAATTTTGAAAAAATTGGCATTTACAAAATGAAATGTAGTGATTGCATAAGCTTCTATATCAGTCAGATATCTCGCTCTTTTAAGAAAAGATTTAAAGAGCACATACCCAGAAGTGCATTATCGACAAATTCGGC
>CM040190.1:12527045-12534545 GCA_022606455.1 Callitettix versicolor
TCAATTCGGACAAAAATTACGGAATCAAGAGTGCTAGCAATACGAGATATACGTTTTTGTAAAATTTGTAACTATTCCTGAAAAAGTGTTCTACTGGACAGGATCGGTGCACGTTTTAAAGATTCAAACAATATCATGTTCCCGCCAGCTCTTTTTAAAATATAAAAATTGCTAAAAATTTTTTAGTTATTTTTTTTACATCGGTCTTATCGATAGATACAAGCTTTCAGATTGGAAAATTGGTCTGCAACAAGTGCGACATATCTGTACTCTTATTGCCTACTCTGCGCCTTCAATGTTTTAGCTAAAAACAGTATTATTGTATGTACTTCAGTTTTACATATACATTCTTCTGATGATTAGCACTACAGCCCTGGCTTCCCTAATAATGCCATTTCAAGTTTCTATATTTCTTGCCTTCTCCATCCACCCACTCAAGCCCAGCGTCCGCAGGTCGCCCTCAACATCCTGTAGCAATTTTCTCCGTGGCCGTCCTATGCTTCTCTTCCGCAGGACTTTTCAAAATAGCAGTTTCTTCGGCATTCCATCTTCTTGCATCCTTTCCCAGTGTCCCAACCACTCAATGCGACGGACTTTAATAAAAGTATTGACACAGACAGATAACCCTATATAGCGTGCACAGCTCACTGTTTTTGCTAATTCTCCAGCTCCCAGTTACACTGCCGTACAAAGGACCATATATTCTCCTTAAGACCTTTAAAATACACATAACTAGGTGAAAACCCGGCTCACTTCGAGAACCAGTATAATTATTTAAATTGTTACCATGGAAACCAATATTTGTTTCTATTTTGTTTTTATTTGACAGCTGTTATAAAAAATTATACTTTGTGTTCATTTAACAGCTATTATGAAAAATAAAAATTCTTTAAGAAGAAAAGGGAATTTTGAAGGGCGAATTGCAACATTTAGAAATTGTTTAAAAAAAAACTTTCTTACTGTGCCTCCGCTTTGTAAAAGAAATGTATTAAACATTTAAGTGTCTAACTATTAAATTTTTGGTTGTACGTTTGTTAAGAGTAAGCCCCGCAGGGAGTGCAAACTGGCTGCACCTATTGAGAGGATTTAGACGTCCCTCGCGGTACCCGAGTCTAACATACGCTTACACTTACACTCACACTTACATTTAGGGAGGCGATAATAGCCTAAATGTGCTTTTCACCTTAAAACAACAAAAAAATTGTTAAGGAATAAGTAAGGATTTCTCCTTTGACACACACATATATATATACATATATATATATATATATATATATATATATATATATATATATATATATATATATATATATATATATATATATATATATATATATATATATATATATATATATATATGTGTGTGTGTGTGTGTGTGTGTGTGTGTGTGTGTGTGTGTGTTTTATGTGTTTGTGTTTTTGTGTAAAAGAAGAAGACATTGCTAGCTTTTAATCAACGTACTGCCAGAACTACGTATATGGTATGTGTAAAAAAACGCACATGGAAAATCAGGAGTCAGTTGCTGACCACGATTACATTCACGTTTAAGATCAATATAACAAATATTAAATAAACACATTTGTGTTTCTGAAATAAATAAGAACAATAAAAACATTTTTGATCGCAATTGATGTTTTTTTGTTTTGATATTTTTTGGATCTGTAGATAAAACCGCGCGTGTGTTCGTCTGATTGTCAATAACGCGTATATATTAGGTTCTCCATACTGTTTAAAAAAATTATTCAGACAACAATTTTTAGAAAAGAAATTTAAAAAGACATTTTCCATAATTGTTTTTAGGGTCGTAGGTCAAACCGTATCTGCGACCTGTCTGTTTGTCGATACTCGTAAACATTGTGACTGATGGGTAATAAATTTGGCGCAACTAGAACGGTGCTGAATCCAGGGAATTTACAGGTAAAAACATTTAATGATGGTTAAGGGGTCCAAGTTATTTATTTAGTAATGGTTATCATTTGAAACTAGACGTGATCCTACTTCCAGTAGGATATATGTGGTATTAACATTTTTTGTTATTTTAAGGCGAAACGCACAAGCCTTCCTAAATGTGTAAAGGAAAGCATTGCCTTCCCAAATGTAAGTGTGAGTGTAAATTGTCAAAGTCGTAAGTATAAGTGTTTGTTAGACTTGGGTACCGTGAGGGATGTCTAAATCCTCTCAATAGGTGCAGCTATCTGCACTCCCTGCGGGTGTGGTATTAACTGTTTGATATAAATAGCCTAAGTTTTCATACCCTTCGTAATATTAGAATTCTAATTTAGACATCTTAAGTCAGAAGATATTAGACAAATTTACGAACACCTTTCGGATCAAAACAATAAATTATTTTTAGGATTTGTCGATATTTTATACATTTTCATATTTTGTGAATCTAAAAAAGTGTTTTAAAAATATACCAACTCTTTACGCCGGGCGACTTTTCGCCTTAAGTAGAATACGTTGAAAAACCATTCTTATTACTATGTTGAGTATAATGATCTGCCTTCCTTAACTTCGTCAATTTTACTTTTTTTGACGCGTTTCGGAGAACCCCCATCTTCAAAAACTATACCTTTACTGATCACCAATATTATGGCCCGTCCTATTTATACTATCTCCACCTCGTACCCCTCCTCTATTCAACACGTGTACATTAAACCTGACGTGTCGCTTCTGATTGTCTCTTCAAAATCATACGTTTTCGCTCACTTCTGATTGGCTCCTTTCAAACTTTCTCTTCAACGGTCGTCCCTCCTGTTAATTTTTGAAAATTTTTAGATTTTCAAACGTAATATCTGCTTGCGACGATATCTGTTCATTTATTATGTTTTCTCACTTTAATTTAGATTTAAAAATTTCCAAGTTCTCTAAAATGTTCATACGTCTTTCTTTTTCTGCCATATGTAGTACTTTCATGGAGTTTTTATTTCTCGAGGTATGTGTCCCTCTTTTATTAAATGTGACGCATAATTTGAATCATTTTTGCCGTATTTGAATGAACCACTCCTATGTTTGAACATAAAATACATATCAAAAGGTGCACTCAAATCTAACCAGTAAAATTTCGCAAAGCGTTTTCTAGATATTAGGATCAGTGAACGTTTAATAGTCTTATGTCTGTATGTCACAATAACGACCGTTACAATACCGAATTGAATATGCTAAAAAACAATGTTTAACAATTGTTTGTCGCACCGTTTAAGCGCTAGACGTGTTAACGTAAGACAGATGAGCGAGAGTCAACAATCGAGTTGTGAGTAAAACACGCTTACATATAAAATTTGATTGTAAAATAGCCTATAGAGTTTTTAAAACCTTTAGCATACTGACGGACTACCTTGGGCATTACTAGTGTCAAGATAATGTAAAAGTTCACCTTTATAATTAGAGCAATGAATCAAGGCGAAGGGTTAAGAGTGATTGCATATTTACGTTCCTATCTGACACTGCCTGCGGCGTTTTCCTGGTGGAAGTTTACAATTGTTTACAGCATTCATTTATCAACTTATTTGTGTAAAATATGGGCAAAGTTGTTTGCGAAATATCGCTTCAGGCGGACGCGTGTTTTTAGAATTATTAGCTTAGAAGTTTTTAAAATATTACGTGAATTATAAAGCTTTAAAGGGATCACTAATCGGAGAAATTTTGCAAAAATATTTACACAAGCTTTGACCCGTTTCTTGTTTTACACGAATGACCTTCTTACAATAAACACAGATCCTGCCGCCTCGGTGGCCTAGTTGATAGCGTACTGGGCTTTCACCCCGAGGACCCGGGTTCAATTCCCGGCCAGGGCTTGGCATTTTCATACACTATAAATCATCCCACCGTCTGCATTAGCCCAAGTGTGCACAATAGTCTGACGTAAACACACACAAAAAATAAATAAATAATAAACATAGATCTTCCTCAAAATCGTTTCGCCGGATTTCGCGCAAAATTGTATCAACTATTAAATAAGTGCAACAATATAACTATTTAGTAAGCGAGTAAATTGGGAAAAAACAAAACAAATCCGGCAATAGTCATGGTTTTTTAAAAATTAATTAATCATTGATCATATATCATCAAAAATTTAAGCAAAATCTGATCAATAATTTTGAAAAAAATCAGGCTGATTAAAATTTTTGATATGTCGACTTTGTTTTGCGATTTAGTGATCTATACGTTTTACCAGAGTACGTATAAACTGCGTTTATGCAAAATGTGATCAAAATCGTTTCGCCTTGGGCTAATTTGAAAAAAATCGATGTTTTACAATTTTTTGTTAAAAAATGGCTTCAATTTTTTTAATGAAAAAATATTCTTGAAAAACACTAACGGATAAATTCATCAGAATGTCGTGACCCATTTTTTCACATCATCCCATTTTTTACGTACTTAGACTAGTGGGAAAGTAATAATGCAAAATCAAAGAAGCCAGTTATACAATATCACGCCCAAGTAAGGAGTGAAGGGAATGAATTGCAGCCTCCTGAGAAGAACACTTTAAAAATGCTCCAAGATCATCCCTTAGCGTAGTTAGTTCTCAACTGAAAATTACCACACCACAGTTTAAGCTGTTCCGTATTCAACAATCTCACCTCAGCAGTCAGTAGACTGAGGTTCCACTCTATAAGCCACTGCCATCGACTGGAATATCCTGCTTTATTTTTTACCGTAACAGCAACAGATATAGGATCCAAAAACTTGAAAAAAATATTTAAGCTTTTTGATCTTATTGTTTATCAAATTATCCGCATATATTGTGCGTAGTGTGAATTGACTATTAAATTGTTTACGCATATTGTATAGTACAGGATCAACTTGTAATAAAGTCTATTTATTTATTAAAAAAAAACAACAAAATTAAACGGTGTTAATAATTTAAATTCGTAATTAATTTACATCAAACGAATTTTTTAATTTCGTAAACATTGATTGCCTTTTCCCGCAGGTAACGTTAAGGGAAGTCATCGCTATGCGTGCATACCTTTACAAATTGTATGACTTTATGACGGAAGCCATCACTCTAGGGAGCACTGAAATAACGTAATGCAACGTGACGGAATTATTATTACGGACAACCGCTAAAATTTAGAAGGCACATAAAAAAATAGAAGGCAAATGTCTATTTGGATAATAATGGTTATACAATAAGTTTCTTTGTCTAAGGAAAGGTGGCGAAATGTATGAATCATTTAATTTATTAATTTTATCGACGAAAAAACTACAAAGTTGCGATAGATAAAAAATAATAGTAAATAACATGAAAATTACGCAATTTTTCTTTACATTGTTTACGGAAATTTCGTTTTTTTGCACGTTACGTTGGCAACTCGTGTTTGTTTAAAGGCGGTGATGTTCCGAAAGTTTGTCGTGATTGAAACAGGGTGTGGTCTAATCCGGCGAAATGATGGGTTACTTAAGTTTAAAACTTTACCAACTTATAGGCTAAAACAACTTTCTCTTCAAGCTGACATCACTGCAACGTTGCTTCAAGCACATCGACAAATATACGCGGCACGCAACTGTCTCGCTAACGTGTGGAACGTGAATTTTAAACGTGATGATCTTTTTCTTACATTTTTCGAAATTTTTATTTCACCATCGTAATCTGCATTAAAATGCAGACTAAATATATATTATATATATAGTTTATTTAACATACAATAGGCATATATATATATATATATATATATATATATATATATATATATATATATATATATACCCAAATCAGATTTTAAATTACATAAATTTTTCATAAGATTTCATAACGTTGCTGACTGCGTTTTCTAAATTGTTCACGGGGATGCTGTAAGAGGCTGGAGGAATGGGTTTTTAACGAAGCTACTAACGGATTTCAGGCTGGTTTAGGAAGAGGTTATAGTAACTGTGATAACATTTTCAGTCACTACAAATATTATTAGATTAGAAGGTAAAAGAAAAAGGTGAAAACTTTACTGTTTGTTTGTGGACTTCAGGATGGCGTTTAACTCTCTAGCGTCAGACAATATGTGTTCTATAAACTTTTTATTCTGCAGGTGTTTGTAACAAATTTCTAGAAGTCTCTTTAGTCTATATATGGATACCGAGACCAGAGTGTGGACTGACAAACAGTTTTAGAACAGGGATGTGTATTAACTCATCTGATTTTTCCCTTACTATTTGAATGGCATACATTTTAAGGCATTTGGCAGGTGGTGTTCTTGTAGCAGGTGTTAAAATGAGATGTTTATGCAGATGAGATATGATTGTGATAGCGGATCATCCGGGAGTATTACAGGCTAGTGATTGATAGTTTAGCGAAGTACTGCAGAGGCTTTGGAGTTTGACATTGAACCTGTTGGAAACAAAGAATTTCATTAGGAAATTGCCGAAATTCTTAAATAATAATTTATTAAAAATATTCTTAAAATTAATAAAAAAAAATAATGTATTTCAAATATTTTAAAAACATTATTAAAGTAATATTAAGAAACAATTTTATTGTTTTACTAGGATAGAGTATAGAGTGTAGTTAATTGAACTTTTGGAATTGAATAGTAAAACACATTTCGGCATCAACTTTAAAGCAACATTCTTTTGCTGCTCAGTAACATTAGTGCTAAACCTTTCAAATTA
The DNA here is from genome assembly GCA_022606455.1 of Callitettix versicolor. Classification (NCBI taxonomy): domain Eukaryota; kingdom Metazoa; phylum Arthropoda; class Insecta; order Hemiptera; family Cercopidae; genus Callitettix; species Callitettix versicolor. The sequence continues at coordinate 12,533,652 of CM040190.1, forward strand.
GTTTTTATAAATAAACAAACAAGCAAATTTCACTTAGTAATTTAGATGGGCCTCTAGAATGGGTTTGTTACACTTCACAAATAGTTGTAACAGAAAATCCAATTTCTCCGACGGGAATCTGCAAGAAGTTCTGCCACTAAGAAAGAAAAGTACAGTTATCTCCATTAGTCTCATAAATCTTCACTGTCTATCATCTTACTGAAAAAAAAATCTTCGAGCTGATATGTTTTATAAGATACAAAAATAATCTCTCCTAAAACTTGTTACTTAACAAGGTATCATATATCTGAGCCGTGCTTATTTAGATCATTTCCGAATGCCCTTATCGCTTTCGACACAACCTAAAGCCATTACCACTTTAGAAATGCTGAAGCCAGCAACTTCATCGCGTCGTGCGGCTTGCCAGAATCGTGGTATGGTGAGGAAGGTGCTGAATCAATCATACTGGCATTCGCCGCGTACCACAAACACATACGACACGTATACCGAAAACACATCAGTGACATCAGTATAACGGCCTCACATTGACTAAATCATTCATTAGTAATAGATTCTTATTATAACCAAATGGAATATCATTATTGTTATTATGACCAATCATTTTCTTAAAATTATAACACTTATCATAGGTATATTTATGTCATAGTTCCAATATGTAACCACTCACCAAACATAATACGAAATCTCGGAAATCAAAGCGAGGCCAATAAATGCAATATGTGAATCTTAGTTTAAAATAATAATTTGATATTGTTACAACCAACATTAATTTTTTTTCTTTACATGGTCTTGTTAATTTGGCAGACTAAAATGAAATCAAACTTTTCTTACTTGCAATAGAAATTTTCGTAACTTTTTTGCATCTTAGAACATATTTACGTTGCGTTGCTATCC
>CM040190.1:12539545-12542045 GCA_022606455.1 Callitettix versicolor
TGTGTTAGACTCGGGTACCGCGAGGGATGTCTAAACCCTTTCAATAGGTGCAGCTAGTCTGCACCCACTGCGGGGCATTAAGGCTATTATCGCCTCCCGAAATGTAAGTGTGAGTGCAAAGTGTTAAAGTTGTAAGCGAAGTGTGTGTTAGACTCGGGTACCGCGAGGGACGTCTAAACCCTCTCAATAGGTGCAGCTAGTCTGCACCCCTGCGGGGTATATATATATATATATATATATATATATATATATATATATATATATATACATATATCACTGACAATTGTGGTCTTGTTGCCGAAACATAGAATAGAGTAATTAACACGACACAGTTACTAATGCAGAGGTGTTTTCCTTCTCTGATATATCTTCCTCCTTGTATAATCTATACGAAATATAAAACTTAATACGACTTCGACAGGAGATGTTCTGTCGTTACAAGTTAGTTGAATCTGTTATTTATGCTCGAGTTGTTTCTAGTTGGGAAGTAAGACGAATGTTACGGTCTAAAGACTGAGTAAGTGATGGAGTGGCAAAGCAAAGATAGTTCTGGTCTCTGATTGGTTGCATTTCTCACAAACTATTGACTTAGCTGCAGTACAATTCGTCTCAAGCGAATAATAAATTCGTCGTTTGTTGCATGAGCATTTAAAGTGAATTTCCATTGGAAAATGAGCTACAGGAGCGGTTGTGATTGTATGACTCAGAGAAGGGTTCTTGGAACGAGCACTAATCCTATTGACCAATTTTTGAGTGGCATTTAATATATATATATATATATATATATATATATATATATATATGTGTGTGTGTGTGTGTGTGTGTGTGTATGTGTGTGTGTGTGTGAGCGCGCGCGCGTGTATGTATAAAAATATTTGTTTTTTCTGCTAAATATCAATACTTTGTACCAGTTAGATTAATGAGGACGAGAGATTGGAGTTATAACGATAAAAGTAAAGCTTAACGGTAGTAGTTCCGTCTCGAACCCACGACTTTGAGGCGCAGTTCAGAAATGAAGTAGCCTAATCGGTTTCAGTCACGTTGACTAACACACACACACACACACACACACACACACACACACACACACATATATATATATATATATATATATATATATTTTTTTTTTTTTTTTTCTGGCGAAAAACCGTTCAGGTTATCATATGATATATATTTATATATATATATATATATATATATATATATATATATATATATATATATATATATATATATATATTATATATATATATATATATATATATATATATATATATATATATATATATATATATATATATATATATTGATTTACCAAACTGAAACTGGTCAATAAGAGAACGAAAGATTAAATAACATTAAAATAACATATAAGGTCTTTATAAGAGTTTATTAGTTACGGAGTGGTTAACTTAAGAGGTGTATTATCAACATTTTTGTTCAAATAAGACCTGATAAAAAGATATTAAAAGTGTAGACATGCACAAAGGGGTAATACTCCCCCAAATAACTTGCACAAGCGTACGTAGTCCCGATGTTACGCACGGAAAATTGATTGAATAAAGCTTTTAAGGAGTTAACAGCGGCTGCTAATGAACTGGAACTGAGGGTGAAAGCCCCAAAAACAAAGTAATATAGAATGAAGCGACGAGATTTTACCAAAAGTAGAATATCATTTTGAAAAAATCAATAACTTTAAATAGTTAGGTTCTGTAACAATTGGAAAACGTGTAGGTAGGTAATTAGTAAAGAAAACGAAATAAGATCGAGAATAACAGAAACAAGGAAAATAATAGGCTGCTTGAACGGCGTATTATGGAGTAAGAATATAACAAGATCACAAAAGCTCAATATATATAATGCGATTATGAAGAGTTTTTTAATATATGGAGCTGAGACGTGGAGAATTAAAGAAAAAAAAAGATAGATGCTGTAGAAATGGATGCGTTGAGAAGATCTGCTAGGATATCGAGAGACCAAAGAATAAGAAATGAGGTAATTTGTCAACAGATGGGAATAGAGGACACGATTATAAAGGGTATTGAGAGGAGTCAGTTAAGTTGGTATCAAGCGCGATTGCCGAAACAAGCAATTGAGTGGGTGTCGACCTTAAAAAAGAGGAAGACCAAGAAAGAGCTGGATGGAAGGAATCCGTAAAATGATAGAAATTTACAAATCGGACAATGGGAAGATCGGAAAGAGTGGAATCTAGTTATCGAACAACGTCGCTGCACGTTTTAAATGATATTATTATTATTATTACAGGTAATTAGTAGTTAAAAGAACAGTAGACCTTGCAGTGCACTTTAGAATCTGTGGACACTGATGCCATATTTAATCTGTTCCCTGTAAAACTGATATTAATTAAAGAAAATTACTCCACCAAGATAAGATAAAATTGCATTTGATATATCATTTTTAATGTCTTAAATGTGATAATAGGGTCAGCTTTTTGCATTTTGTACATACGTTTTTGCTTTTAAAGATGTTTTGCTTCCCA
>CM040190.1:12547045-12552045 GCA_022606455.1 Callitettix versicolor
GCGCCACTGAGCCTCGTATGTACCGGTTGAGTAAAGCAGTCCTTCGAATACTTCATTTAGCAGGACATATTTGGAGTCCTGCTTCAACTTTCAAAGCCATCAGATTCAGTTTTATAATTTCAACAGAATTTACAGATTTCAAATCATATTTATGTAGATTTTAACGTTGATTACAACAATGAAAATATATTTAACGAAAAAATTGTCACAACACAAAAATCAATGCCTGTACAACTTACACGTATTTGGGAATGACAGTTACTAGCGATGGACTCTTGGACACGGCGATATAAGAACGGAAGACTTTGAGAAGACATGCAATAAGGATACTGAAAAGCATCATATGGGATTAATATACACAAAAAATAAATAAAAATAGAATATATAATACAATTATAAAAAGTATAATCACATATGGAAGCGAAGTATGACCTCTGAAAAAAACCAGAAAAATGTCTTGAAGTTACAGAAAAGCTATTGGTGAAGAGCCAAAGGAAAAGATAAACAAATGTATGAATCCGTGAAATCATGCATGTGAAGCACACCATTGTAGACGACATTAGGACAAAACAACTTTGATGGTTTGGTCATGTCCAAAGTATGGACGAAAATCGACTTCCCAGACTGGTTTTACAATGGAAACCACATGGTTGCAGAAAAAATAGGAAGACAGAGACTTAGTTAAAGAGGAGGAATTGACAAGGAATAAGAGACAGGGGATTAGAATGACAGGAGAAATGGACGCTAGGAATCGGTAGAAGTCGGAGAACGTTTTAAGCCGAAAAGAAGAAGTAACAAAAATTACGGTTTCTTTAAATTTGAAATGTCCGCCATTTTGAAACTTAACGGATTTTTTTGGGTAAAAAAATCCATTTTTGTGCCCACTTTGATTGATACCGGATCAAAATTGTTAACGCTAGATTGTAAAGTGTAAAAAAATATACAATTTATTTTTACGTTTATGTAAAACAGAAATCCCGTGCGAAAGTTCGCACTATGAAAGTTGTAAGTAAACACAGCCTTTTGAATAAGAGTAGTCGCTGGGGTGAGGGCGGTAGTTGGAAGGAAGGGCTATTTAGAAAATATATCGAAAAGCGATAGATTATCAATTGATAAACGCACGATATAAGGGAGAAATTACGAATACATTTGTGTCCAAAACTTGTGTTTGATATTAGAAATGTCTGTCTCGGGTTGTACGACGGACAGGGATAGGGGGCTGTCAGTAGGGCCACATAACCTAAATTATTAACGACTTTTAAGTAAATATTGAAATTGGTCTAAGCACGTTATGTAAAAAAGTGACATTTGTAATGGGATTGTCTATTCGTGATTAATTTGTTAGCTTCGTAAAATATACAAAGTATTGTTTGATTTGTGATGCCGCGCATGCGCATCCATGACAGTTAAGAGTGTCTTTTATGTTAAAATTTTCCACAAACCGTAAGTTTTATCGCAAAATCGTTTTGCAATGTCAGAAGCCGGTTAAAAAACCTTTCTAAACATACCTCATTTATACCTGTACGAATAGTAGGTGCTGAGAAAAATGGATTTTGATAAATAATGTATGTGATTTTTAATACATATAAATAAATCACCTGACTTATATGTATAAATAAATACTTGAAACATGATCGGCGATCATTTACGGTCTGGGTCTTACCACGATGACCGCTGCACTAGCTCATTTTCCAATGGAAATTCGTTAGAAGTAGTAGTACCTTTGAAAATCCTGTTTTCAAAGGAACTGAATCCACTTAACTCTAGCATTGTAAGCAATTATTGTTTAGTATTGAAATGTCTTGCCGCAGAAACATAAGAACAGCGCTGCAGTGGCAAGATACGTAACTAAGGTGCTTACAAAGCTATCTAACCTAACAAGCAACGAATCAATTGTTAATAGCATTTGTAAATAACATATATCAAAGATACTACAGCTTGTTGACTATTAGTGCTAAACTACGGTATTTTAAAATGCATTAATCACGATAAACATTTATATTTCATGTCAATGGAAAATGTTAAACCGAAAAAAACAGAACCTAATAGCAAAACCTAATCTATGAATAAGCCTACATAAAAATTCAGGCAGATCACAAAACTTCATATACGTTTATGTCAGTCTGTCTATAGGCTATCTTTATAATATCTTTATAATATATAATATATAATATAATATTATTATATTATTATTATTAATTATCTTAATATTATAATGTATCTTTATACATTATAATAATAAGATAATTAATAATAATAATAATAATAATAATAATAATAATAATAATAATAATAATAATAATAATAATAATAATAATAATAATAATAATGATGATGATGATGATGATGATGATGATGATGATGATGATGATGATGATGACGATGACGATGACGATGACGATGACGATGACGATGACGATGACGATGACGATGACGATGACGATGACGATGACGATGACGATGACGATGACGATGACGATGACGATGACGATGACGATGACGATGACGATGACGATGACGATGACGATGACGATGACGATGACGATGACGATGACGATGACGATGACGATGACGATGACGATGACGATGACGATGACGATGACGATGACGATGACGATGACAATAACAATAACAATAACAATAACAATAACAATAACAATAACAATAACAATAATAATAATAATAATAATAATAATAATAATATTAATAATGCTATTATTATTATTAATATTATCATTATTCTTAGCTAAGCTCTTTATATAATAACTCTATTAGTATAACACGTGGTAAGGATATCAGAATACCACTTTATACTAAATCAATACGTAAAAAGAACAGCATTTATACTGCCATAAAATATTTTAATCAACTGCCAACTCATCTCAAGAATTTGTCTGTTTTTTTCTAAAACAAGGAAAAACACGTTATTGAATTATATAAAAGAAACTTATAGCTAACTTTATGATGAAATTTATAACTTTTGATAAACGATAATATTAACTTTTTATTTAAGTGCATTTATTTCCAATGTCTTTACATAATTTTTATTGTAATGAAATAATTCTTTTGTTTGCACTGCGTTGCATAATTATCCCTTTTGTTTTTTAGTTTGTAAGTGTTATTTTATAAGTTTTAGCTCCCGATCACAGAGAGGTATGCCTCTCCCTTTCGGGATACGTTGTATCTCCTAGGAGTGATTTATTTGTAGCTAAATGAATTGAATTAATTGAATAATTATTGTTTCGATTTGACGACGATAATTGCAAAAAAATCCTGACAGTATCCAATGTATGCAATCCATGACAGTCACGTATACTTTTGATTTTTTTTATGTTTATATGTATAAAATACCATGAAATTTGCAAAAATCCTATTGCACTCATTTAATCAAGTTACAAGAAGAAAAAGCACATTATTAGAATTTGTGTTTTCAAAATTAATTTTTAGACTAGAACAATTGTTTTCTTAGTATTTTAAATGTTCAAAAAAAGACACGTTACTAAAAACGATGCGCAAGCAACAAATAAAATGTCGCCGCGTTTCCGAAACCTTTCGTCATTTTCTACAAACTCGTCAAGAGCCTCGAACGTGTTCGAATAATTTGGGAGCAAAACGGTAACACTGCTTCAAAACGTTTACTTAGTGGCACACATACAGATAAAAGACCAAATAACAATTCAAATTCATGTCTTTGAATTTTATTCATTCACATTGAAATATTCATAATATTTTTTTTATTGTAAATATTTTTTATTGTAAATATTTAAAGATGGGTTGCCAATCTTTTCACCCATCGTTACGCTTTTGAAAATGAATATTACTACTAATAATTTACTAATTACTACTATTTATTTACTAGTAAATAAACGAATGGTAAAAATCTGTACTTTATAGGTTACCAAAATAGATATCAGATTTTGTTCAAATTTTGGTTACTTATAAAAGATGAAAGCTCAAATTGGTGAACTAATTTTGAAATAAAAGCAATTGACGGTTGGTTGCTGAATCAAAATGCACTAACTGTGGTTAACGATTTTTTAAAAATTTGGTTGTGGATGAAAATTAGAAGACCTTCGTATTTTTTGGTTTTTAGGGTGTTATATTTAAACTGATAATAAAAGAAGACGAAGAGAAAGAAAAGGAAAGAGGAAAAGGTGAAAAACAGATTAAATGAATATTTCCTTTATTGGTGAGCAAGTTAGGATGTTTAGGTCGGGCGGTCACCAGATGCGGAGCGGAGCAGAATAGGCATTCCAAACCTAACCTATTATTTTTAATATAAGTTCGTTCGCCAAGAACGTAAAGGAACTGAACGGAGTCAAACAGTGACGCTTAGAGTAAATTCGACTCGGTCTAGTTCGGTTTGAAGCCGACTCTGCTTCCCCCCACTACGTTGACCACGCCTCCAAACTTATTTCTCGTTACCTAGGTTATGGTTTTTTACGTAGTAGTTTCCTATAATTCGTTACAGTAAGCCTGAATATTTAGATTTAAAAGATACAAACGCGTTCTTTTGACTGACTGAACTCCGCTTTTAGTTGCCGTTCATCTTAATTCCGCTCCGTTCAGTTCAGTTCAGCTCCGCATTTGGTGGCTGCCCGGCGTTAGGTCCTCTCTTCCACTTACCCCCGAAGCAGAAAAATGGAAAGAAGAAAAGAGAAAAGTGAAAAAAGAAGGAGAAGCAAGAGAAAAGAAGGAGTAACAAAAGAAGTAGAAGGAAGAGTAGGCGGAGAATATTTTTGTTTGTTTTTTTTGGTGTTTAACATGCACACTTGAGCTAATGCAGACGATGGGATAATTTATAGCGTATGAAAATGCCAATCCCTGGCCGGGAATCGAACCCGGGTCCTCGGGGTGAAAGACCAGTACGCTATCAACTAGGCCACAGAGGCGGCTAGAAGAATAATATAGAAAAATAGAAGAAGAAGAAGAAAGCGAATAAGGAAAAATGCGAAGAAGAAAAAAATGCGAAGAAGGTGTTGAAGAATAAGATAGAAATT
>CM040190.1:12569545-12584545 GCA_022606455.1 Callitettix versicolor
ACGCGTTTCAGCGCCAATGTTGCTATCCTCAGTGAGTATACAACTACAATGTATCACGTGGATGCTTCAATCACGTCAATGAGAAAGATGCGTATCGCAATTAATTCATTGTTTTGTGATTTTATATCGGCGAAAAATTGCAGCTGTGAACGTATTACAGAAAAGTCGAGAAGGTTGCTGATTGGTCCGCATAAAATTATTTGCGGTTCCAACAGGGAAACGTTCATAATTAAATCCGTTGACAGAAAGTGTAAATATATCTTTAAAAATCCCAACAGTGTTCTTCTGATGGATTGAAAACAATTTTAATACTTTAAGAGTATTGTACACAAAAATATGTACTTATAAACACTTTTTCTTAGCGCTATAATTTCCCTGAAGGGCAACTTCGACTCGTTTCAGTGGTAATGCTTGCCTTCACTTTAACTTAAAGAGTGCTTCCTTCAAGGTATAGTTTGTTATTGCAAAACTTGATTGGTACAGATTATATGTCAAAAAATCGATTAGCAATAATTAGATAGATACGGAATTTATAACAAGACTGATTCACAGTAGCCAAGTTTTTGTTATACGAATAAGAATTTTATCAGAAAACAGATTCACAGCAGCCAAGTTTTAGTTAGTATCCGGAATTTATCACAGAACCGATTCACAGTAGACAAGCTTTAGTTACACATATACAAATTTTATCAGAAAACAGACACAGCAGCCAAGTTTTAGTTAGTATACGGAGTTTATCGCAGAACCGATTCACAGTAGACAAGCTTTAGTTACACATATACAAATTTTATCAGAAAACAGACACAGCAGCCAAGTTTTAGTTAGTATACGGAGTTTATCGCAGAACCGATTCACAGTAGACAAGCTTTAGTTACACATATACAAATTTTATCAGAAAACAGACACAGCAGCCAAGTTTTAGTTAGTATACGGAGTTTATCACAGAACCGATTCACAGTAGACAAGCTTTAGTTACACATATACAAATTTTATCAGAAAACAGACACAGCAGCCAAGTTTTAGTTAGTATACGGAGTTTATCACAGAACCGATTCACAGTAGACAAGCTTTAGTTACACATATACAAATTTTATCACAAAAAAGATTCACAGCAGCCAAGTTTTAGTTAGTATACGGAGTTTATCGCAGAACCGATTCACAGTAGACAAGCTTTAGTTACACATATACAAATTTTATCAGAAAACAGACACAGCAGCCAAGTTTTAGTTAGTATACGGAGTTTATCACAGAACCGATTCACAGTAGACAAGCTTTAGTTACACATATACAAATTTTATCAGAAAACAGACACAGCAGCCAAGTTTTAGTTAGTATACGGAGTTTATCGCAGAACCGATTCACAGTAGACAAGCTTTAGTTACACATATACAAATTTTATCAGAAAACAGACACAGCAGCCAAGTTTTAGTTAGTATACGGAGTTTATCGCAGAACCGATTCACAGTAGACAAGCTTTAGTTACACATATACAAATTTTATCAGAAAACAGACACAGCAGCCAAGTTTTAGTTAGTATACGGAGTTTATCGCAGAACCGAATCACAGTAGCCAAGATTTAGTCATACAGATAAGAATTTGATCATAAAACAGATTCACAGCAGCCAAGTTTTAGTTAGTATATGGAGTTTATCACAGAACCGATTCACAGTAGCCAAGATTTAGTTAGAATACGGAGTTTATCGCAGAACCGAATCACAGTAGCCAAGATTTAGTCATACAGATAAGAATTTGATCACAAAACAGATTCACAGTAGCCAAGCTTTAGTTAGTATACAGAATTTATCACAAAACTGAATCACAGTAGCCACGTTTTACTTAGTATACGGAGTTTATCACAGAACCGATTCACAGTAGCCAAGATTTAGTCATACAGATAAGAATTTGATCACAAAACAGATTCACAGTAGCCAAGCTTTAGTTAGTATACAGAATTTATCACAAAACAGATTCACAGTAGCCAAGATTTAGTTATACAGGTAAGAATGTGATCACAAAACAGATTCACAGCAGCCAAGCTTTATTTAGTGTACAGATTTTATCACAAAACAGATTCGCAGCAGCCAAGCTTTAGTTAGTATACAGAGTTTATCACAGAACCGATTCACAGCAGCCAAGACACTTCTGTCGGTCAGTCACGAGACTGTCTACTTTTTTTTGTAATGATCATATTAAATTCTACCAGTGACTAATCCACTAGTTTCCTGTAACACCTACGCAGTGCATAAAAATAGGCAGTATAATATTATTTTCAAATCTATTTAGTTAATCTAAAAATGAGCTGACTGAAGACCAGAAAAACAAACCGAGCAGGGATCACGTGTACAGATTACTCTGAATACAAAATGAGCTACAAAAGTACACAAAATTTGAATAAGGGTAACGTAGTGAGAATTGGATTGCAAGTAAAGTAATTTTTTTGATATTTTTAAAAATATTTTGGTGAAACCAAAATTACCCGTTATTATAGGCTTTTTTTATGTCCCTCATGACTACCCGCCAAATTACACTGCAACTGGCAACACTGGAAGATAAACTGACTCACTTTGTGATATTTTAGAAAGGAATAAGTTAATTAGTAGCGACGTCTGGCGGAAAAATAGTTGTACTTTTGTGTTAGTATTATTAGAAACCATGATTATAGAAGGGACAATAGGAATACATTAGCAGTAAGAGATAGACATTTTTATTAACTTTATACAAGATAAAAGTAATAAATATCACAGTTGGTTGAAGTTAAAGCGTTTATAGCTCATTACACTCGATTCAAGAATTTGTTTTATGAGCTATTCCTTAAAGTAACCTAAACTGCTTCAAGGGTTTCAATATTTTGTTATGTACTTTACGAATTTGTAATGGAGACAAAATTATTAGCGAACTTTCATTGGAAAACAAGTTATTGGAACTGCAATCAAGGTAAGATGCAATACTTAGATCTTGAATTTAGCACCGATCCTGATCTCTAGATCACATTTTGAGAAGTTGTTAGAAGTATTACATATTCCAAATTTTCTAAAGATGTGTTCAAAGTACGTTCCTAAATAAAGGTTTCCAGAACAAGAATAATGAGAAGATCCATATAAGTTTTAGTCCAAAAACATTTCATTTTTCTTCTAGCCGCCATTTTGTGCTGTTAACAAAATATTTTATACCTCTAGAACGGTTCACTCCAAAAATTAGATTGTGTATGTTTAAATAGCAGATGTGCCGCCTCTGTGGCCTAGTTGATAGCGTACTAGTCTTTCACCCCGAGGACCCGAGTTCGATTCCCGGCCAGGGCTTGGCATTTTCATACGCTATTAGCCCAAGTGTGCACAATAGTCGGACGTTAAAAAAAAAAAAAAAAAAAAAATAGCAGACGTTTAAGATTTTTAAAACAAAGTAACTAAATTTTAGCGACTCATTTTATAATCGTCTTACTTTCTTAAGGAATTATTACAATATTATTATTATAAATACATTCGAAAATACACCATTCTTACATTTTAAAATACACCATTCGATTGGAAATTAAAAAAATCATAAAAAAGGTATTTCAAAAATTGACATAAAAATGTATTATTATTAACTTATTTGGGTTAAAAAATTTTAAAAGTCCTCATTTTAAAGCGGGGCAATATAGTTTATGACATTTGTTATTTTTTTAATATAAATTAGGCATCTGTAACATAAAGGAGTTTAAAGATTAATTGTTATCGATCGAAATAAAATATTTGGTTAAAAAAAATTGGCGGTAATAGGATAAACAAGCGTTTTCGAACATATGAAGTTTTTCTATATTTTTAGGCGTAGCTCCCGAGACATAGCCGTCTAGTTTTAAATCATTCAGTACACAATATAAGCACACCTGAATACAGTATACCAGAGATTATGTGAGTATATATGTGTATATGTTTTATAAACAGACATTTTTATCTACCGCGATATTCGTACAAAATTTCACACAAAGTCTGTTTAACGTCCAAGTTAAATATTGTGGTGTTAGCACACCCATTACTCCCCAAAAAGCTCTCAAAACTAATTTTTTATTTGTAAGATATTTGCACCACATTTCATACGAAAATTGCGTAGGGTGCAAGGGAGAATACTGTGGGGATGGATCCATCACCTTATCGCTAAAGACATCCATAAAAAAATTTAATGGAATTATTAAAACAAATAGATCATTGTTTACAATCGTTAGCAATGTTTTTAGCCTTTCCGAAACTTAACTTACCCATTTACTCCAAGGTCAATCAAAAATTGAATTATAAAAAAAATATAAACCGAGCAATGCAAGTACTCACAACTAGTGTGTGATAAGTTTATTGAAAATACGATCAAAAAAATATTTATTTCATATATTTCCTTTTTTTCCTCTAGGAATTAAATCTGAAAGACATGCTATATATCTATATCTACCTCTATCTTTCTACTACCTACCTACCTACCTATCTATCTATCTATCTATCTATCCGTCTATTCGTCTGTCCACCCTCCCGCCAGTCCGTCCGTCCGTCTATCCGTCTATCCATCTATCCGTTTATCCATCTATCTATCCGTCTATCCGTCTATCCATCTATCTCTCCGTCTATCCGTTCATCCTTCCATCCATCCATCCGTCCGCCCGTATGTCCGTCCATCCGTCTATCCGTCTATCCGTCCATCCGTCTATCCGTCTATTTATCTATCCATCCATCCGTCCATCCGTCTATCCGTCCATCCGTCTGTCCGTCCGTCTAATTATCTATCCATCCATTCGTCCATCTGTCCATCCGTCCGTACGTCCGTCCGTCCATCCGTCCGTTCATCTATCCATCCGTCCATCTGTCCATCCGTCTATCCGTATATCCGTCCGTACGTCCGTCCGTCCATCCGTCCGTTCATCTATCCATCCGTCCATCTGTCCATCCGTCTATCCGTATATCCGTCTATCCGTCCATCCGTCTGTCCGTCCGTCTAATTATCTATCCATCCATTCGCCCATCTGTCCATCCGTCCGTACGTCCGTCCGTCCATCCGTCCGTTCATCTATCCATCCGTCCATCTGTCCATCCGTCTATCCGTATATCCGTCCGTCCGTCCGTCCGTCCGTCCATCCGTCCGTTCATCTATCCATCCGTCCATCTGTCCATCCGTCTATCCGTATATCCGTCTATCCGTCCATCCGTCTGTCCGTCCGTCTAATTATCTATCCATCCATTCGTCCATCTGTCCATCCGTCCGTACGTCCGTCCGTCCATCCGTCCGTTCATCTATCCATCCGTCCATCTGTCCATCCGTCTATCCGTATATCCGTCCGTACGTCCGTCCGTCCATCCGTCCGTTCATCTATCCATCCGTCCATCTGTCCATCGTCTATCCGTATATCCGTCCATCCGTCCGACCGTCCATCTGTCCATCCGTCCGACCGTCCGTCCGTCTCATCTATCTATCTATCCATCCATCCATCCATCCGTCCATCTTTTTTTTCTTCCGTCTATCTATCTATCTATTTACCTGTCTGTCTGTCTGTCTGTCTGTCTGTCTGTCTGTCTGTCTGTCTCTCTCTCTCTCTCTCTCTCTCTCTCTCTCTCTCTCTCTCTCTCTCTCTCTCTCTATATATATATATATATATATATATATATATATATATGAAGAGATATAAGATCATTTCACTAACATTATAAAGTGACATCTTCATTTCTTCTTAAAGATTGATCACTCTGGCACAATCTTAGTTTCCCACGAGAGTTTGTGTTTTTACTAAGACGTTACCAACAACCTGACTAATTTCAGATGTATTACTGCCTTGAAACATTCATGGACGAAAACTGACGCTAAGAGATGAATGTAAACTTAAGATGAAAGCCAAACTTTGAAAAGACGGCGGCGGTACGATTAAGGAGCTGCTTTGACCGCCCTTCTTCAGCTTACGCCAAAACCACAATATCAAAGGAGTGTCCTTAGAGGTACGACTATCCTTTTTGGAGGATTCTATAGGCAAAACAACAGACCGTGGTCATGTATTAAATATGTTGTAGTACTTTGAACAAAACAAGAGGATTAATTTTGGATGCTCTCTCACAGTGAGGTTTGGGAACCTCATTTACACCACGAACGACAAAAAGCATAAATGGTGTTATGTCCCCATATGTTTAATTGATTTATTTATATATAATTATTATTAATAGTCAAGACTAAATTTGATTATTTAAATTTTGGTTGCCATCTTACTTTTAACCCAAAATTAATATTTCACTGTAAAAAAAAAATTATTTAAAAATTGGTGATAATGAACAAAAATATTTGAGATTTTGTTGAATCTTTATTTTTGTGTCAAAGATAAGTAAAATAAGTGAGTTTTACTTAAATGTGTGTGTGTGTGTGTGTGTGTGTGTGTGTGTGTGTGTGTGTGTGTGTGTGTGTGTGTGTGTGTGTGTGTGTGTGTGTGTGTGTGTGTGTGTGTGTGTGTGTGTGAGGATTTGATGACATTTGGTATGTTTATTATGACTCGTATCTCGAAACTGTTAAAAATAACTTTGTAAAATGCAGTTAGGGAAATATAGAGAAAGAACTCAGAACAATCGACCTTTTCTCAAAATTGCTTTTTCAGATTTTGCTAAAGTTATTGTCAGCAAGTAAGATTTGTAGCTCAAAGTAGTGTAGCTAATTTGAAATAAAAGTCATTTTCGATTCGGTGTTGAATCGAAAGCGTCAAAAACTTAAATTTTAACCGCAGTCGTAATTGTTTATTTTTATTTATTTTCTACAAGTAATTTTGTTTCATTTAAAATTTGGTGCACCGTCTTGTTTAATGATTTTTCATGTAAATAAAAGTTTCAGCAAAATCTGACTAAACGATTTTGAAAATTTACGTGCATTTGTCGGTAACTTCATAATCAGACATTTTTGGGAAAAAGTGGAAACTTCGTGTAATATTTTTGCACTGTTTATTTTCAAATATGAATGTAGACTAGGTTATTACAGAACTTTATATCAAGCCGTTTTTCTACCAAATACACTAAAAATCCTGCAAAATATTATCTCGAAATCAATATCCAATATAAAATCATGTTTCAATAAAATAATCTATAAAAATATATCAAACCAATAATACTCGTGTATATATATATATATATGTGTGTGTGTGTGTGTGTGTGTGTGTGTGTGTGTGTGTGTGTGTGTGTGTGTGTGTGTGTGTGTGTGTGTGTGTGTGTGTGTGTGTGTGTGTGTGTGTGTGTGTGTGTGTGTGTGTGTGTGTGTGTGTGTGTGTGTGTGTGTGTGTGTGTGTGTGTGTGTGTGTATTCTTTTCGTATTCTTCTTCATTTCTGCTAGGATTATTGTCACTATGTTCAGTATAATAATCTTCCTTCCCTAGCTTCGTCAATTCTTCTTTCGTTGACGCGTTTCGGAGAATCTCCATCTTCAAAAACTATTTCTATACTCCTATAGTTATAGAGTATAGAAATAGTTTTTGAAGATGGAGGTTCTCCGAAACGAGTCAACGAAAGAAGAATTGACGAAGCTAGGGAAGGCAGATTATTATACTGAACATAGTGATATATATATAAATTTATTTTAAAAAATGATACATATAGGCCTAATTAATTTAGAGTTATACATTACTGCTCATTTCAAGGTATCGGGTTTGAGTCTTACCATGATGGTGTCTCCAATAGCTCATTTTACAATGGAAATTGGAAAAAACAATTGTGGATACTCTCACCGATGTATAAAAATAGCCGATGATTCATTATTATTGCAGTAGTAGTTATAAGTAGTTATAACGGTACGTATAGCAGTAGTGATTTGTATAGTTATTATCTGGGCATGCGCAATGTGTTTCCCTAACATAAACAGTAAATAGTTCTGGTAACAGGCTACTAGTATAACAGTTACTTCGCCGTATTAGGTTATTTTAAACAGTGACGTTATTTTAACCGCATGACTACAATGTGAACTTGGAGCTATATTCCATGGACATATCCGTTGGCGATACTTCTACAAACGGGTTATACGATACGATTATAATGTTTGTAGGGTTTTGGCTTTCAAAGAAGCTGAAGTATTATTTTATATAAATAAGTCATACACGTATTATAAATGTTAATCATAATAAATTTTGAATATTCGCAGGGAAGTATTTTAGAAAGAGAAAAATTCCATAATTTAAACTTTATTCATGCAACATACGTCAACGTCTATGCACCGGTGATTTCCCTGAAGGCCAGTTTTGGTGCCATAAACTCACTTTTTAAGTCACACTTCACACGGCGCCCCAGCACTCAGCTGTTTTACTAACGCCAATGAAACGAATTTACAAAAAGTAATATTATAAATTCATCTTACACGTTTAAGTAAATGTTACTTCACCATCATAGATAGAGTTAAAAAATGCATACATTCAAAATGCAAAAATAAACTCTGACAAAAATTAGATTTTTTTGTGTTTTCAATAAAGTTTTAAACATTAATTGTTGCAGATTTCCAAAATTATTTTAATAATTGTAAGTTTTGATTGATTAAAAGATTTTAAATGGTCGTTATTCCGTAAAAAAAATAGCGGATCCTCTTGCTAACGAATGATTGTTATTCCGTAAAAAAAATAAATAAACGGATTCTCTTGCTAACGAATAATCGTTATTTCGTAAAAAAAATTGGCGGATCCTCTTGCTAACGAATAATCGTTATTCCGTAAAAAAAAATTGGCGGATCCTCTTGCTAACGAATAATCGTTATTCCGTAAAAAAAAATTGGCGGATCCTCTTGCTAACGAATGATTGTTATTCCGTAAAAAAAATAAATAAACGGATTCTCTTGCTAACGAATAATCGTTATTTCGTAAAAAAAATTGGCGGATCCTCTTGCTAACGAATAATCGTTATTCCGTAAAAAAAATTGGCGGATCCTCTTGCTAACGAATAATCGTTATTCCGTAAAAAAAATTGGCGGATTCTCTTGCTAACGAATAATCGTTATTCCGTAAAAAAAAATTGGCGGATCCTCTTGCTAACGAATAATCGTTATTCCGTAAAAAAAAATTGGCGGATCCTCTTGCTAACGAATAATCGTTATTCTGTAAAAAAAATTGGCGGATCCTCTTGCTAACGAATAATCGTTATTCCGTAAAAAAAAATTGGCGGATCCTCTTGCTAACGAATAATCGTTATTCCGTAAAAAAAAATTGGCGGATCCTCTTGCTAACGAATAATCGTTATTCCGTAAAAAAAATTGGCGGATCCTCTTGCTAACGAATAATCGTTATTCCGTAAAAAATTGGCGGATCCTCTTGCTAACGAATAATCGTTATTCCGTAAAAAAAAATTGGCGGATCCTCTTGCTAACGAATAATCGTTATTCCGTTAAAAAAATTGGCGGATCCTCTTGCTAACGAATAATCGTTATTCCGTAAAAAAAAATTGGCGGATCCTCTTGCTAACGAATAATCGTTATTCCGTAAAAAAAAATTGGCGGATTCTCTTGCTAACGAATAATCGTTATTCCGTAAAAAAATTAGCGGATCCTCTTGCTAACGAATAATCGTTATTCCGTAAAAAAAAATTGGCGGATCCTCTTGCTAACGAATAATCGTTATTCCGTAAAAAAAAATTGGCGGATCCTCTTGCTAACGAATAATCGTTATTCCGTAAAAAAAAATTGGCGGATCCTCTTGCTAACGAATAATCGTTATTCCGTAAAAAATAATTAACAGATCCTCTTACCAACAAATGATCGTTATTCCGCAAAAGAATTAACGGATCCTCTTGCTAACGAATGATCGTTATTCAACGGATCCTCTTGCTAACGAATGATCGTTAATCCGTAAAAAAAATTAACAGGTCCTCTTGCTAACAAATGATCGTTATTCCGTAAAAAAATTAACAGATCCTCTTGCTAACGAATGATTGTTATTCCGTAAAAAAAATTAACAGGTCCTCTTGCTAACGAATGATCGTTATTTCGTAAAAAAATTAACGGATCCTCTTGCTAACGAATGATTGTTATTCCGTAAAAAAAATTAGCGGATCCTCTTAGTAACGAATAATCGTTATTTCGTAAAAAAAATTAACGGATCCTCTTGCTAACGAATGATTGTTATTCCTTAAAAAAAATTAGCGGATCCTCTTGGTAACGAATAATCGTTATTCCGTAAAAAAAATTAACGTATCCTCTTGCTAACGAATGATTGTTATTCCGTAAAAAAAATTAGCGGATCCTCTTGGTAACGAATAATCATTATTCCGTAAAAAAAATTAACGGATCCTCTTGCTAACGAATGATTGTTATTCCGTAAAAAAAATTAGCGGATCCTCTTGGTAACGAATAATCGTTATTCCGTAAAAAAAATTAACGGATCCTCTTGCTAACGAATGATTGTTATTCGTTAAAAAAAATTAGCGGATCCTCTTGCTAACGAAAATCGTTATTCCGTAAAAAAAATTAACGGATCCTCTTGCTAATGAATGATTGTTATTCCTTAAAAAATATAGCGGATTCTCTTGGTAACGAATGTTATTCCGTAAAAAAAAATATGAACGGATCCTCTTGCTAACGAACTTGTCTAAGCTCAAAAATCAGTTTTTGTACAAAGTTTCAATCAAACTGAAATGAAATTGTGAACTAAAAAAAAGGAACTATCTTCTTGTAGTTATCCATGTCGGTAAACATCTTGGTTGTGCTTACTTTGTTGAACGCTGCCTTAAATAACTGCGTTGTAGTCGAAGAATCCATGTTCTTGTGGTGTTTTAACCACAATATTCTCCTTCTTCCAAGACCTCTTTTACTTTAAACAGTTCCTTTAATTATAACCTGCATTAGTTGGAACCTGTTTTCATTTCTCATTGACTGTCATTAAGAGGCATTGTAGCTTTATTTTTAGAGAATTATTCTTGGAAAAATTATTTATTGTAACAGTAATCATGGAAACCTAACTATATATAAATCATGGTGGTAATCTAAATTTTGAAATGAACATCGATCCTGACCTCTAGAACATCTTTTTAGGTTTATCTTTAAAGATTCATAATATTTTTGTCTTATAATTGATTTTTATATTAGATTACCACCATAAACACAGTTAAAAACAACATTTTGAGATTTCAAAATCTATTAAAATTAAGAAATTTTATTTTACGGCGGTCAGGGTTCATTTTCGTGTTTTCCAGTGCAATTTGATAGTTTAAAATACTAATACATACAGATTTTAATTTTGATTTATATGGTGAAATAAGAAATCAAAAAAGGTTAAATCAAAGAAAAGGAAATTCGCTTCAGTCACGTCAGCGTGACAAATACTTGTCACGTTATTTTACTTTTAGTATTTGTCTTTCTGTTCAAAATGTTTTGTAGTGTTCATCGTTCGCAACCACGATCAATCCATGGCACTCTTAGGCTTCTAAGGTAGAACTACAATCAAATGCATCTAATATTTTTTTTCTGTTGTCAATAGTTTGACTCTGCTTCGTGAAAAAAACAGAGAACAAGCAATTAGCATCTCAGAAATACATACATACATACATACATACATATATATATATATATATATATATATATATATATATATATATATATATATATTAAGGCGAAAAGCACATTAAAGCTATTATCGCCTCCCTAAATGTAAGTGAAAAGTGTTTAAGTCGTAAGCGTAGTGTTGTAAGTGTACGTGGGTGTTAGACTTGGGTACCGCGAGGAACGTCTAAATCCTCTCAATAGGTGCAGCTAGTCTGTACATCCCTGCGGGGAGAGCTCAGAAATAACTTCTTCGAACTGAAACTAAGATTTGAGTCAAATCGTGACTATAAAGACAAATCTAGCTTTATAAACACTATTAAAACACATACATACGCGCACACACACACACACACACACACACACATACATATACACATACATACATATATATATATATATATATATATATATATATATATATATATATATATATATATATATGTGTGTGTGTGTGTGTGTGTGTGTGTGTGTGTGTGTGTGTGTGTGTGTGTGTGTGTTCACAAAAACTACTTACAATATTTTCCTGGATCAAAAATACAGGTTATGAACGTTATACTGAACGCAGAACCGTGATCACATCTAGCGATCCTCAAGTTGATTACCTAATCAGCAATAAACGCCGGATTTCACTAAATGTACGGAGTTAGAATTGATTGGATTAAATGCATACAGCACACTGGGGACACTAAAGGCAGGATAGAAGCAACGACAGGACGCGAAGTTAAGGTCTGCCTGAGGTGGTTCCCTCTAAATATTAATTAATTAATCCACGTATCCTGCTTGGAATGCTGAGAGGGTTTGGGGAATAAAGGAAGAGGTGCACGTAATGCAGCCATAAACGTTCAAGTGCATTGCAAATTATTAATATAAAAGTAGGTTATGTTATTATGGAATTATTAATTATTGTTAATTATTATTATTAATAATAATGTATACTCTTAATCTATTGTATAGTTTAATTTAATTACAATAATTACGTCAAGAAGTTGTTTTGCTAACGTGATGGAAGCAAATTTTTAAAAACTTTTTTTAAAATCGGAATTAAAAGCTGCATTTATTATCCTTTAACAACTTACAAATTACGTTTAAGTACGAAAATAAACCCTGACCATTTTAATGACAAAGAATTTAAAAAAATAAAATTCCGAAATCAAATTTCAGAAAATTTAACGAAAGAAAGTTGTTAAGTTTAGGAAATTTGAAATAGCCGCCATTTGAAAAGTGTCGAGCGATTCTATCGGTTAACGTATTTGCCCAAACTAAAAATCGATTTTTTCCACGTTTAAATAAAATCGAAACACAATTTTTAACGTGAAAGTGCAAACACACACACACACACACACACACACACACACACACACACACACACACACACACAGATGCACATTCACGAAGATGAGACATATTTTGGACTTTACGAACTGCAAAGGTTCCCGGGTACCGCTCTAGGCAGTGATTGAAATGCAGTAATACAGTATATATATATATATATATATATATATATATATATATATATATATATATTGCATATAACAGCATATACTTAATGCCAGTTAGAGTAATAAGGACGAAGGATCAGTGTAAACAGTAAAGGAAAAGCAACGGAAGCAACTGCGGCTCGAAGTAAGAACATTTAGGTGCGCAGTTGAGTGACGCAGTAGACTGACCGATGCTTTGCCATTCGACCATCGAGCCTATATATATATATATATATATATATATATATATATGTCAGATGGAATTTACTTGAATATATTGAATATATATTGAATATATATTTATTTTAAAATATATTTTAAATACATTTACTACAATAAAAATGAAAGTTGAGTACAGCTGATCAGTTAACATGTAGAAAATGAATTTTAATAATAAAACTAATTTTTAAAATAAAATCGCTGCACGCAGGTGGTGGTGCTCGATGTGATGGAAGCATATATGCAACAATATGTATCGCTCTTTCACAAAAAAATTGATTCCATTAACTCAATCAACATCAAAATATGTATTTAATTTCAATTTATTTAGCTACAAATAAATCACTCCTAGGAGACACAAAGTATCCCGAAAGAGAGAGGCATACCTCTCTGTGATCGGGAGCTAAAACTTATAAACTAACACTTAAAAACTAGAAAACAAAAGGGATAATTACGCTACGCAGTGCAAACAAAAGAATTATTTCATTGCAATAAAAATTATGTTGAGACATTGGAAATAAATGCACTTATATAACAAGTTAACATTATCGTTTATCAAAAGTTATAAACATCTCATAAAGTTATCTATAAGTTTCTTTTATATAATTCAACAATGTTTTTTTCTAGTTTTAGAAGTAACAGACAAATTCTTTAGATAGGCAGGCAGTTGATTAAATTTTATTTATTTATTTTTTTGTGTGCCGGGAATCGAACCCAGGGAGTGAAACATGTTCAACTAGTACGCTATCAACTAGGCCACCAAGGCAAAAAAAAGATTAGATTTTTTATGGAAGTATGGAACTTTTTTTGAATTTTTAAATTACAATGAAAATAATTAAATGACCCATTACCGTCGTTTAGTTCATTTTGGTATTTTCAATGGGATTTAAAAATTAAACATTTTACACAGAATTTAATGCTTAGTGCGATGGTAAAATCAGATATACCGAAAAAGTGTCAAAAAGTAAAGTTATTTGTATGGATTTTAAATGAAATTAATTTTCAAACGTTTAAACGTGCCGCGATGAAAATTATATTCGTCCAATATATACGTAAAATCTATTTTTCTGTCAAGCTTGAATACAAAATGGCAAACATTAGTATATTCAACTTTAAAAATTAAACTAAATTAGAAAAGCGAACCTTGACCTCCGACAGATTTTTTTCGTATTTTAAACGGAATTTTAAAATTTTCCAATTTAGGTTTCAACGCTGATCGCGGCGGTGTAATCAAATTAAAAAGAATCGTAAAGTAAAAATCTCATGAAAAAATTTCTGCGCTCATTTTCAAAGTCCATTCTTTCAGTGGCTCATACATTTTTGCAATTTCGAGGTGCCGTTGTTAGACATAACCTTTCTTCATGATATGTTTTTGGGTTGCATCCCTTCATACCAGCTTACGGCGAAGATTGCATGGCTAAGGCGGAACTTTAGATACCAGTCTAGGCCCATTTACACATTGCCCGTGGCCGGCATTCCAGTTGATAAACGACTTCAAGGTCACTGGCATGCGGCGACTGGAATGCCAACTCACTGGCGCTTTACCGTTTACACATTGCAGTGGCCGGCATTCCAGTTGATAAACGACTTCAAGGTCACTGGCATGCGGCGACTGGAATGCCAACTCACTGGCGCTTTACCGTTTACACATTGCAGTGGCCGGCATTCCAGTTGATAAACGACGTGAAGGTCACTGGCATGCGGCGACTGGAATGCCAACTCACTGGCGCTTTACCGTTTACACATTGCAGTGGCCGGCATTCCAGTTGATAAACGACTTCAAGGTCACTGGCATGCGGCGACTGGAATG
>CM040190.1:12592045-12609545 GCA_022606455.1 Callitettix versicolor
TATTGAACGTTTTTGTGTTAAACGTTTTTCTATTAACGTTTTTCTATTAAACGTTTTTATGCTATA
Organism: Callitettix versicolor; assembly: GCA_022606455.1. Classification (NCBI taxonomy): domain Eukaryota; kingdom Metazoa; phylum Arthropoda; class Insecta; order Hemiptera; family Cercopidae; genus Callitettix; species Callitettix versicolor. The sequence continues at coordinate 12,592,112 of CM040190.1, forward strand.
CATTTTTGTGTTAAACGTTTCTGTATGAAACGTTTTTGTATTAAACGCTTTTGTATTAACGTTTTTGTATTAAACGTTTTTGTATTAAACGTTTTTGTATTAACGTTTTTTGTATTGAACGTTTTTGTGTTAAACGTTTTTCTATTAACGTTTTTCATTTAAACGTTTTTATGCTATACATTTTTGTGTTAAACGTTTCTGTATGAAACGTTTTTGTATTAAACGCTTTTGTACTAAACGTTTTTGTATTAACGTTTTTGTATTAAACGTTTTTGTATTAACGTTTTTTGTATTGAACGTTTTTGTGTTAAACGTTTTTCTATTAACGTTTTTCTATTAAACGTTTTTATGCTATACATTTTTGTGTTAAACGTTTCTGTATGAAACGTTTTTGTATTAAACGCTTTTGTACTAAACGTTTTTGTATTAAACGTTTTTGTATTAAACGTTTTTGTATTAAACGTTTTTGTATCAACAGTTTTTGTAATTTAAAAGTATAAAACTCTAATATATGAAGGTTATACCACTGAAATATGACAAAGAGTTTATTGTGATATTTTTGCTTTTAGAAATTGGTTAAACGCCTACTAGACAGCTGTTTAAATGACATTATTCAATCTGAGTCCCCTGTCAGTTCTCTGTATGTATATGCAGACAGAACATGGTGTGGGCATTGGGCGAAGATCGACGTGGGTATTTGCGCTATGAATAACTCAGTCTGCCGACCTACATACATCACACGTACGTGCAGTGTTGTACGTGCCTAGGGCCCCGTCGGTGCTTTCTGTTTTGTTTATGCCCTTGTAACCTTATTTATACGGGACATAAGAAGAAGTGGAAACACTGTCAGTTCTATTGGTTCAAATTAATAGACATTCTACATCAGTTTAGCTGTCAGCGAATCTGTATTGGAAATTGATTGAGAAATCCTCAAAAAACCGGAACCATGAGATGAGTACCGATCTTGATCTCCGAAACATGTTTACATTAGGTGTTAGACATTTTATTAATACAATTATAACTGTAGAGGCAAGCAACTATATTTTTTGTTAATTTGTTTAAAACGAATTTCGGAAAAGTATAATATCACATAACGCAGTATTTTTTTAACTTCTGGCAACACTTTTTGTAACATTTTTAAATACGAATTGAAAATACGAGAAAGTCTTAACTCTCGTCAAGTTTGTTTAGATATTTAAAAATGAAATTTGAAATTTAAAAATGTTTGAAGTGAATACATTTTTACGCCCGTTACGGTAAATTTTGTGGTGCAATGAAATCGAATTGAAAGTAGCGCAATTAAAGTAATTTAGGTTTTTAAGATAATTTTTTTTAAATGACTTCGAAGGCGCATAGGGTCTACGCACTATTTAATTTTTTTACTAGGGGTTTTAACGATGATTCTTATTGTAAATTTGGATTTTCAAAAACAATTTTTTAGTGGATTTTACTGCGTAACTATCTTGTACAAAGTGTTATCAGAAACGATATTTTTTACAAGTTTGATACAAATCCGAGCAAAACTACAACACACACACACACACACACACACACACACACACACACACACACACACACACACACACACACACATACATACATACATACATACATACATACATACATACATACATACATACATACATACATACATACATACATACATACATACATACATACATACATACATACATACATACATACATACATACATACATATATACATACATACATACATACATACATACATACATACACACACACTACACACCAAACACAAACACACACACGCGCGCGCGCGTGCACGCACACACACACGCGCGCGCGCGTGCACGCACACACACACACGCGCGCGCGCGGACACACACACTCACACCATACACGCACGCACGCACACGCGTCAGACACACACAAACACATACACTTATATATATATATACACACACACACACACACACACACACATATATATATATATATATATATATATACATGTATGTGTGTGTGTGTGTGTGTGTTAGCATGTTCGTAAACGAGATGTTACTAATTTTTTCACTTTTTCAAAACACGCTCCTGTTACGTCAGCTACCATTTACACCTGGAATGGTAACAATGTGACAATAATAAAAAACATCTTTAAATTAAAAATTATACTTCAATTTATTTTCCTTTCAGGAAAATCTTTACAAATGTTCCACGACGTTCGCGTCAAACGAAAGGTTTTCTTCGAAATTTCCCGGATCACAACTTCGCAGTGTAACATTCTTTTTTGCAAATTAACATTTACCACGCGTACCAACTTCACAAAGCTTTAACGCCGTGTCGCCGCGTCAGCGTTGTTCTGAACGGTAAAGTCGACCTTCGCTTCACGATGTTTTCTGCTTTGAGAGTTCACTTCAAACGTGCCGAACAGAATGCGCAGCGATGCGTGCGTAAATGTCTGAGCGGAGCGAGTCGTTTAAATTTGCAGAAAGAATTTAACATGTTAGATGTTTACATTTTACAGCGTATAAAATTTCATTTGTTCTTACATTATTGAATGATTTTGGTTTAAACAAATACTACATTCGTTACAGCCTGTTTCACCTTTAATTGTTAGTTATCATCAGGCACTGTCGTTTTACTTCCCTTAGATGTTATAGAAATAACATATAAACTTAATATTGCACAGGCATTGCAAAAAATCCTCATTTAATTATAACTGTAGCGAATTTTCTTTAAATGAGAATTTTAACGGCCATCATGGTACCCAAAACCCGGGAATTGTAACGAGCGCTGATCTTTACATCTTTTTTGACCGTTAAAACTTTATATGAAAGGTTATTTATAACGTAATTTTTTTCTCTTCTAATAATTTAAAAAAAAAAAATATAGAACTCCGGAAGATACCAAAAGAAGCGAAGCTTTTGTTAATGATATCTTCCCTGAATATATAATTATTTTGAAGATATGTTTACAAATATCTCGTTTCGTTTAAATAAATAAATACATACGTGAACCTTGTTTAGATATTTTTTACTATAGTTGTAGTAAAAGATCATTTGTTTTATATTAATTCGTAATGATCAGCTGATTTCATTGAACAGCTGACAGGCTATAATAAGTTTCAGGTTATGTTGTTAAAAAGTAGCAATATTACCAACAATTATTATAAACGTTTATATTAATTTCGAATGCATTATAAACGGTTACAACGTGCACGTCTTCTTCAATTAGGGAAAAATACCGAAACCAAAGCAACAAAACTTGAAAAGAAATAGAGACGAAATGCGTTTGCTCGTTTGTTCCATATTTACGTTACAGTCTTCCGTTCGGCAGACGGTTTTTCTATTCTCACCTCTCGCCAAAACTAAAATTAAAATTTTCGTTTCAATACACGACTGTTCAGTCAACTTTCATCTGCAAGTAGGTTCATCGCGGGCTCTACCATTTGGTGTCATGTTTCTTACAAATTAGCTGCAGGACATTTGCAGAAGACAGATGAAAACCACATCCCAATGTAAAAGTGAAAGAAATGATTATGAACAATCGCCGAATCACAATTAGAGAGGTCGCTGATGATGTTGGCATATCGATTGGATCATGTTATGACATTGTTTCCAGTGTTTTGTGTATGAAACGCGTGGCAGCAAAATTCGTTCCAAAATTGTTGAATTTTGAACAAAAACAGCGGCGAATGAAAGTTGTTCAGGAGTCACTAAATGAAGTCAACGACTATGCAGAATTACTGAAACGTATTATAACAGGTGACGAAACATGGGTTTACGGATATGTCGTTGAAACTAAGGCTCAATCATCCCAGTGGAGACATTCTGGCTCGCCAAGACTGAAAAAAGCTCGACAAGTGCGGTTTCTTTTTACCGACACATGCTCGACAAGTGCACATCGACGCAAATATGCTCACTGTGTTTCTTCGATATTAATGGCTTAGTGCATCATGAATTTCTGCCACCAGGTGGAACGGTCAATAAGGAGTACTACCTACAAGTTCAATGCCGTTTGCGTGAAGCCATCCGAAAAAAAACGCCCGGATCTGTGGAAAAACAAATCATGGCTTTTGCACCACGATAATGCACCAGCTCACACTTTATTGTTTGTTCGTGAATTTTTGCCCAGAAACAGTACTGTAACGATTCCCCGGCCTCCATATTCGCCAGACATGGCTCCGTGTGACTTTTTCCTATTTCAAAAAATAAAGAGAACCTTAAATGGCCGTAGTTTTACAGCCGTAGATGACATTAAATGCGTGTCGCTGAAAGAACTAAAGGCTATCTCAAAAATCGAGTTTGAGAAGTGTTTCGAGGATTAGAAGAAGCGCTGGCATAAGTGCATTATCTCTAATGGGGACTATTTTGAAGGCGACAACATCAATGTAAAAGAATAATAAATATTTTGTTCAAAAAATTAAAATTCTCGTTATTTTCTGAACACACCTCGTATTATGGACAAGCCAGTGGGTACTAGGAGGAGGGAACACGATTGAGAGGACTGAATTAAACACAGACAGAATGATTTTTTTGGTGTTTAACGTCCGAGTATTGTGCACACTTGGGCTAATGCAGACGATGGGATGATTTATAACGTATGAAAATGCCAAGCCCTGGCCGGGAATCGAACCCGGGTCCTCGGGGTGAGAACCTAGTACGCATCAACTAGGCCACCGAGGCGGCGCAGGCAGAAAGAAGTGGAAACGTGTGTATGTAAAATTTATTTGAGGCATTATTAAGTCGAATCTTAGCTACATACTTGTTCGAAACAAACATACGAACAAGAACTGTAATGGTATTTACCTGACAGCTGGGCCTGACAGACGGATGATGAATTATTACGTTTTGCAATTTCAATGTTGCGTCACAATGACAATAAAATAACTGTGTCTAAATATATCATCAGTGCACGATTGTATTGAACCCTGAATTATTCAGTCTGGAGCTGCTATCTGATAAGCAGCTTTTCACTTCAGCTTGTTGTACTAATGATCGCTTTGTGTGTATAAGGATACGTGTCACGTAAGTACAATCATTATTTCAATTTCCATCGCAAATAGAGCTGCCATCATGGTAAGTTTCAGACCGTGTCCATTTACTATATAAATATGAACGCATGGAATTTAAAAGAAATATGTAGTGTAACGGGTTAAAAATTAACCCTGTTACTAAATCGCACGGCTGGCCCTACGTAGCCTGAGATCAGGTAGCAAACCGTACAAAGGTCAGTTGACGGTTGTGGATAGGTACAGTGCAAAGGTCAGCTTGAGAGGGTATGACGCGCTTGTAGCCTAAGGCAAGAACGCAACGAATTTTGCAAGGGCTCCCATTAGCTACGCTGGGTAGAACCGCTCGAGCCGAGCTCTGGGACCCGACTGACTAAGAACGGGTTTCTGCGCATGCGCGGCGCTCAACAGTATAAAAGGAGGCCGCTGTGGCTGCCAAGGGGGCACTCGTTCGTCGACCGCCGACCATTCGATAACTTGGGGAGTCTTCCGCCGACCGCCCACGATAACGGGCAGTCTTTCGCTGACCACTCGATAACTTGGTGCAGCCTCTCGTCGACCGTGCAGTATAGAAAACGCATACCGGCAGGAAACAGGTAGCGTATATCGAGGTGAGCCTTAACTTATAGCAGCAGTTATAAATCTTAGAAATTGGGCATTCCGAATCCTTGGCGTGTTAGGATTCCGAGAGCTCGAGAATAGCGTAGAAATTGGGCATTCCGAATCCTTGGAGTATGTAGGATTCCGAGAGCTCGAGAATAGCAACCACCTGGAAACCTAAAAACTTCCTTACGCTCGAGAATATTGAGCACCTAAAAACTTCCTTACGCTCGAGAATATTGAGCACCTAAAAACTTCCTTACGCTCGAGAATATTGAGCACCTAAAAACTTCCTTACGCTCGAGAATATTGAGCACCTAAAAACTTCCTTACGCTCGAGAATATTGAGCACCTAAAAACTTCCTTACGCTCGAGAATATTGAGCACCTAAAAACTTCCTTACGCTCGAGAATATTGAGCACCTAAAAACTTCCTTACGCTCGAGAATATTGAGCACCTAAAAACTTCCTTACGCTCGAGAATATTGAGCACCTAAAAACTTCCTTACGCTCGAGAATATTGAGCACCTAAAAACTTCCTTACGCTCGAGAATATTGAGCACCTAAAAACTTCCTTACGCTCGAGAATATTGAGCACCTAAAAACTTCCTTACGCTCGAGAATATTGAGCACCTAAAAAACTTCCTTACGCTCGAGAATATTGAGCACCTAAAACTTCCTTACGCTCGAGAATATTGAGCACCTAAAACTTCCTTACGCTCGAGAATATTGAGCACCTAAAACTTCCTTGCTCGAGAATATTGAGCACCTAAATCCTTGCTCCCATAAATTTGCGCAGCTAATCAATATTCAAATTCCAAGCCCCTTTTGGCGATGATGATTTAAACATGGGTGAGCAAAATCATGAAATACTGATTTTGTCGATGAGCCCAATTTATAACTGAGCCAAAACCCCTACCTGCATTTGAACCCTGGCGAAGCCTATGAATGCGGACGGCTATCCGGCGTTTAGTCGTAACGAAAGCGTTACAATTTTGGCGCCCGAACTGGGACAACAAATAAGCTAAAGTTACAGTTTATATAAATAGTATACGATGTTGTTCCCTGTTTCGTTTACTCGTGTTCTTCGCTTTTTCACGGTCACGTTTCACCTGATGGAAGGTGACGGCTTTAATAATGACATCAGAACGAAATCGGATAAGATTCCGCCTACAACTAATCCGGCAGTAGTTCCGAAAGTCACCGATAAAGACACTACGACTAGCTGGATATATTACTTAAAGAAATTTCAGCTACAAAAAGAGTTATCGAAATACGGCCTATCCCGTGAAGGTCGTACCGAAGATTTACGCGAAAGATTATCTGAGGCTATAAAGTCAGGAAAAGAGATGATCTCGCCGAATGCGCAGCAACAGCGCTCGTGGGAGGATGACGACGAAACCGCTCATGAAATTTCGAAAGATGAAACTTCCGGCCGTCTACGACGAACAGAAGAAGAAATCGATGTACGAGAATTATTGGGATTACCCATAGATGCAGACGCTAGATTAGTCCGGTTGACTATCGCCGCTCTTAAAAGAGACTCTGAAGAAAGCCCTTCGTGTCTCCCCGAAAGAAACAGGATACCTAAGGAGACTGTATTTACATACGGATCGGAAAAACTTACGGAAAACTCAGAATCAGATTCGGCCCAAATGTGTGATTTAGTTAGGAAGTGGAATATTAAGTTTGATGGTAAAGGGGATGCCATATCATTCCTAGAAAGAATCAGAGAATTACAAGAAGCTTACGGAGTAAACTCTAAGCGTTTACTATATGCATTGCCGGAATTACTTGAAGGAAATGCTTTACTCTGGTATCGAAATAACCGAGCGTTCTGGGGATCATTTAGAGATTTTATTGAAGATTTTGAGCGTCAATATTTGCCACTAAGATATCACCATAACTTAGAAGATGAAATAAGGAATCGTACGCAAGGAAAAGACGAACCATTCCGCCATTTTGTGGTGGCCTTATCTACGTTAATGCGCAGGAGAGGTGGGTACTCACGAGAGGCCCAAGTTGAACGTATTTACTCTAATATGTTGCCATCCTATAAAATGTACATTCGACGCAGAGATTTTGAAGGACTTTCCGAACTTTATAGGTTAGCCGAGGAGTATGAAATTTTTCTCTGGGAGAGAAATAATTATAGGCCTCCTCCAAGTCCGGCCGAAGCACTAATACAGGAAACAGCGTACTATCCCCAAGGAACGAGGTCTAAAGACAATCATATTAATGTTATAAATAGTTTAACGACTCGGTCGACAGAGCCCGCAGAGAAAATCGGACGACAACCACCCACTAGAACCATCGATGAGCCTCAGAGGCATCTACAGACGAGCAGGGGTACACGAAACTTTCCCCGAGAGAATTATAGAGCGCCTAGATTATCTCCGCACAATCGATTAACGAATTCTACGGACTTCAGGAAACACGAAAAGATTCCGCGAAAAACCACTTTAACCGACCGCAAAACAATCGTTTGTTGGAATTGTGACCACGAAGGCCACATGTTTAGGGACTGTGCGGGCCCAGAAAATTGAAATGTTTTTATTGCAAACGAGAAGGAATTCGAACCACCAGCTGCAACTGTTGGTCGGGAAATGATTCACGAGTTCGAATAAGAAAGGTACCTGAACCCCGACATTCAAAATTTAGGACCTCTAAGGAGTGGAATGACTGGACAAAGGAGGTGAAGATTCGCTCTAATGGTACCAGACATGAAGCGCAGGATAACCGACTTGGTACGAAAATGACTTTTGAAAATAGAACAATTCCTGCCCTAAATAAAGCAGCAGATACTTTATCGCCTTACCAAAAGAACAAAGGGACGGAACTAGGCCTCATAGATGTGCCAATAGTACCTCGCAAAGCTCAAAATTCCGAACGCTCACGAAAGAATAATAGGATCCCTTCACGTTGTAGTAATAAATCCCGTAAAACATGGTACGATAGCCACTGTGATCGAGGAAATGTAAACCCGAAAGCATTTTCAAATTACCTAATCCAGGATGGGCAATTATTTCGTCATATTCAGCCAAGAACTGCAAAACCGAAGACAGATCCTTCATATAAGAGGAAGTTGCGTGTACCAGTGATCCAAAGGGACCAGGTTTTTCAAGAAAACCACTACACGGAAACATGCGGACACCGAGGAGTAAAGACGGAGTTCCTGGAACATCCTCTACCTGCCAAACGAAAATTACAACCAAGACGGAAGAAAATTGTTTTACCGGACGGACGGTTGGTGCGAGTCAGTATTAAAAAACTAGGCCAAGGAGCATGTAAGGAATATAAAACAAATTCCAGCAGGGATAAGCAGTACCCTAATTATTATCGACTTTAAAGTAAGTAGAGACAATAAAATTCGTTTGTAAAAAGGTTGTAAAGCAGATTATTTTGTACGTCAATTAAACTTTGTAAATAGTAACCAAAGTCAATATACAATGAACTTTGAACTAGCTTTGTTCAGAGGATAGACGTTTTTAGATGTGCTTTCCTTTTGAGTTTATTCTTCATTTTTATTTGTGGTAGTAAGTAACTCCACTTCATTTTACTACAGAAAGAAGTTTGTTTCAGTGCAATAAGTGATTTTTTCATTTTTCTTCTTTTTTTTCCACGAGGAAGTAAGAGGGGGATGTAACGGGTTAAAAATTAACCCTGTTACTAAATCGCACGGCTGGCCCTACGTAGCCTGAGATCAGGTAGCAAACCGTACAAAGGTCAGTTGACGGTTGTGGATAGGTACAGTGCAAAGGTCAGCTTGAGAGGGTATGACGCGCTTGTAGCCTAAGGCAAGAACGCAACGAATTTTGCAAGGGCTCCCATTAGCTACGCTGGGTAGAACCGCTCGAGCCGAGCTCTGGGACCCGACTGACTAAGAACGGGTTTCTGCGCATGCGCGGCGCTCAACAGTATAAAAGGAGGCCGCTGTGGCTGCCAAGGGGGCACTCGTTCGTCGACCGCCGACCATTCGATAACTTGGGAGTCTTCCGCCGACCGCCCACGATAACGGGCAGTCTTTCGCTGACCACTCGATAACTTGGTGCAGCCTCTCGTCGACCGTGCAGTATAGAAAACGCATACCGGCAGGAAACAGGTAGCGTATATCGAGGTGAGCCTTAACTTATAGCAGCAGTTATAAATCTTAGAAATTGGGCATTCCGAATCCTTGGCGTGTTAGGATTCCGAGAGCTCGAGAATAGCGTAGAAATTGGGCATTCCGAATCCTTGAGTATGTAGGATTCCGAGAGCTCGAGAATAGCAACCACCTGGAAACCTAAAAACTTCCTTACGCTCGAGAATATTGAGCACCTAAAAACTTCCTTACGCTCGAGAATATTGAGCACCTAAAAACTTCCTTACGCTCGAGAATATTGAGCACCTAAAAACTTCCTTACGCTCGAGAATATTGAGCACCTAAAAACTTCCTTACGCTCGAGAATATTGAGCACCTAAAAACTTCCTTACGCTCGAGAATATTGAGCACCTAAAACTTCCTTACGCTCGAGAATATTGAGCACCTAAAAACTTCCTTACGCTCGAGAATATTGAGCACCTAAAAACTTCCTTACGCTCGAGAATATTGAGCACCTAAAAACTTCCTTACGCTCGAGAATATTGAGCACCTAAAAACTTCCTTACGCTCGAGAATATTGAGCACCTAAAAACTTCCTTACGCTCGAGAATATTGAGCACCTAAAAACTTCCTTACGCTCGAGAATATTGAGCACCTAAAAACTTCCTTACGCTCGAGAATATTGAGCACCTAAAACTTCCTTACGCTCGAGAATATTGAGCACCTAAAACTTCCTTACGCTCGAGAATATTGAGCACCTAAAACTTCCTTACGCTCGAGAATATTGAGCACCTAAATCCTTGCTCCCATAAATTTGCGCAGCTAATCAATATTCAAATTCCAAGCCCCTTTTGGCGATGATGATTTAAACATGGGTGAGCAAAATCATGAAATACTGATTTTGTCGATGAGCCCAATTTATAACTGAGCCAAAACCCCTACCTGCATTTGAACCCTGGCGAAGCCTATGAATGCGGACGGCTATCCGGCGTTTAGTCGTAACGAAAGCGTTACAGTAGTAACAACATCGTTACAAAATCGTTACGCTAATGTAGTGGGGTGCATAAACAGCTGATGTCGAATCACGTTTGATAATACAATCAACAAAGCAGTGTTGACTAAGTGTTGAAGGATTTCTTATTACATTACCAAGGCGTCTGTTGCTCTCTTAATCAGGATTGAATTAGATTTCAAGGTCAATGATAAAATGGTCATCGTTTTAAATATTGTTTAACCGATTCCTTGATAAGTTTTAATGGCACATGTGATGTGTTGGGTGATTAATGTTTGGTTTTGGCCCAAGCCAATTCAACTGGATTGCGATCGTACACATAAGGCTATAAAGCGGTATTCTCAGAACCTTGTGCTTCTATTAATTTGTCGGAGGTGTAAAAAAGGTTTTTACTCTACTTTTTGCCTAATTAGACTGATGTCAGTACAAAAAAGAAAATATTTTAAACACATTTGTACGTCACAATAATTAGTGAACGCATTAAAAATATGGTACAGTCATTGGGATTGTTGGTAGAAGCGTTAGTTTCTTATATATATATATATATATATATATATATATATATATATATATATATATATATATAAAACGTCTCGAGAATATAGTAAATATAAATATAAGATATTTAACATCTCGGGAATGTAAGAAAAATAAAATCAAACGCACGTGTTATTACTGAATATTGCTGTTGCTGCTGGCAATATACACAATGTATACAACATCATTACATGCACTCGCGACGAGAGCATGAGAAGAAGAAAAGTGGAGAGAGAGAGAGAGAGAGAGAGAGAGAGAGAGAGAGAGAGAGAGAGAGAGAAGAAAGAGATAGAGAGAAGTATGTACGTTGTATGTACATACAAGCACAAAACATACATACGCGCACGACCAACTCAGTCGGAACCGGCAAACGAAAGAAATAAGAAAAGCTGATGACTGGAGGGGGTCTTTGTAATACTTCCCCTACTCGCGTTACTTACGCTTCGTAAGCTTACTCGATGAAACCGAATCACTCCATGGTGACAAGTACAAAGTGCACAACGCGGTATAAGAAGCTTCAAAAATATTTATTCTGCTGAACTGTTAGACGTTTTTTTAACAATGAAAGCATCACAATAAAAATTATAATAGGCCTGACAATGTTGAAAGAAATGATAGTCTGTAAGTTGTTAGAAAATATTACGATGTAAACAATTTAATTAAAAATAAAAAAAAATGGAAATCAAAATAAAATATTAATTTATCTAACTTCAACCACGACGTAAACCATTAATATGCATACTTGCTAGTAGTTCAGCAGCTAAAACGCCTTCTACAGCTCAGATGCTGTGGCCATATCGGGAACAAATCCACGTTCACACGTGGCTTACGGACTTAGGTTAGGGTTTGTTTACTATAAATATAAATAATTGTTAATAATGAAAATATGTTTTCGACGACGCAGAATAAAAGCAATTTAAATGTTCATTATATTTATTTGTATTTTAATTAACAACGAACATGTTATTAACTGTAATGTATGGATTGTCATCTAATTACATTTTGTATACGTACATTTTAGATAGTGGGTCAGGTTTTTTTGAATTTCCGTCGTCAAATCGAAATAATAATTGCTTATTGTTTTAATTGCTGATTGCAAAAGCAGGCAAAAGCCTGAGGTCTGGTTGGCAAAAGTTTACATTGTTCTCTATAATCTGTTTAAACTGGTATTATCTACTAATCTATAGTATCATAGGTCTATCGATTATATATACTTTGTTACATTATGCATAACCTCAACATTATGCATAACCTCAACATTATGCATAACCTCAACATTATGTATAACCTCAACATTTCACATTGATATTGACGATACGTGTTAGATTGGATTAGGTTAGATTAGCGTCTAGAGGAAGGGGTAGTACAACCCCAGAAGAGTGACCTATTGTACAACTAAACCTCTTAAAAATACATAGTTCAACAGATTAGTGCCCCTAATAAGTTCCAGCAACCCACTTACTAGCTCACTCTGCTTAAGATCCCTATGGTCTTGGAAACCAAAAACCCCTGGCCTCCTACTAGCCAGAGCCATAAATCATGTGTCCTGCAATTTCCTCTTCCTCCCTGCACAATCTACACACGGTTCCCCGTGGTACACACCTATCCTGTTCATGTGCACCCTCAAACCACAGTGCCCTGTAATAAGCTTCATGATCCTCCTGAGTTGTGCTCTGTTCAGGACATCTGCTGCCCCTTTGAGTCCTTCAAAACGAACTTTGCTTAAGGGACGTTTACTATGGGAATGCCAAGAAGGTTATCTCATCTTACCTGGTGATGATTAGTAATCCACCTATTAATAGCAGATCTGGTCAACGTCTTCCCTAAAGCCCCTCTGAAGAGAGAAGTTTCAAGAGTGAGTCCACCACCAGGTTCCATAACAGAGGGGACAAAATACCCCCTACGGACAGCCCCTGTCAACCGCCACCTCTACTTCTTCTCCTAGAGTTTTAACTGCAACTGTCCTCCCACACAACATGTCCCCCACGCAGCCACACAAGGTATTATCAATCCCGCACCGCGACAGTGCACGAAACATCAAAGCATGGGGAGCATTGTCAAAACATGTCCCCCACGCAGCCACACAAGGTATTATCAATCCCGCACCGCGACAGTGCACGAAACATCAAAGCATGGGGAGCATTGTCAAAAGCTCTCTTAATGTCTAAAAAGAAACCGAAGTATATTCTTCGGTCTTTAGAGTCCCTTCCAAACTGTAAACCAAATTGTGAAGTGCAATCTCACAAACTTTCTCCGATTGTTAGGCATATTGACTGACGTGTAGAGGATTTTTTTTTGTGTTTAACGTCCGACTATTGTGCACACTTGGGCTAATGCAGACGGTGGGATGATTTATAGCGTATGAAAATGCCAAGCCCTGGCCGTGAATCGAACCCGGGTCCTCGGGGTGAAAGCCCAGTACGCTATCCACTAGGCCACCGAGGCGGATAATTAGAGGAATGTAGAGTTAATGTACCCCTTCAAAATGTCTCTCATCCAATTTTTTATAAAGTCTTCAGAAAGAACAAAGTCAGACTGATGGATCTAAAAGCCCTACGGCCAGCATAAGATGCTCTTTCCGATTTTAGAATAAACACCATACAGGCTGCTTTCCACCCCAGAGGTGGCTATGCTGACCCGGTACAATCTGCACAAAATAAGAGCAATTGACTCTCCTACATGCTACAAAAGTGCCGAAAAAATTCCGTCACGACCAAGGTGACTTGAATGGGTGAAAAGTATTTAAAGCCCATTTCGCCCTATCTAAATCCACAATCTTGTTTGTGATTTTCCAGTCTCCCCTACAAAGGTTTCCTATAGGGAACATCAGATACTCGCTCTCTTCCTACATTCCTGATCACAGAGTTAGAAAATTTTCCCTGAGTAGGACTTCCAAGGTGTTCTCCCCAGTTGTATACTCCCCGTTAGGACCAACAAGAGTCCCCATTGGGTTTAAAGGGTCCAAGGGTTTAAGGGACCTTGTTAAATCGTGCCCCTGAGAAGTGCGATAGACCTCCACCACGATTTCCGTTTCGCCCTTTTTAATGCCTTACTATAATCGATCGGGGCCCGCCTGTAAGTCTTCCACTTATCACAACCCTTGGCCGCATTAAACAGCCTTTTAACCTGTCCGCTTTGCTCAGAAAGAGCTTGGGTTCACCATTAGCATTAACCCTAGCAACCATCTTCTTAAGGGGGCAATTTTTATGGAAAGAGTCCACAACTATCTCTACCAATCTTCCAGCTGCATACTCTAATTCATGCAAGTTACCTATCAGCCTCCTAAGATCCCTAAGTTTAGCCTTAACTCTTTTTGCACAAGAGATTGTCGCCTAATCTTACTTTCCGCTTTAACTTTTATTGTATTGTATTTTACGTGATTGTTGATTGAATTACAATCAACAACATTTACAGCAATTACGTTTTTAATAAATCAGTTTTAATCAAACGAAATACCGCCGATGACATGACGCAACATTTATCAAATAAATTAAAACCGGGTCGGATCCCGGGGCGAGGCTACACAGATAATAGGAAAAGCTAATGGCGATAAAATCTTTGTTATTGTGCAGCGGTAATTAATGGGACACCGTATTGACAGGAAGACTTGGGAATCAATCACAAGCTCGGACCAATTAAAAGTATGAAATTCACGATCTTGTCATGTTCTGATTATAATTAGTTCGTGAAAATTGTCTGTTTATAATTTTAGTAACGGGGAACAATGACGCAACAATAAATTTAAAAATAATTATTTTTAATGTTCAGACGGATTTTATTTTTATGTATGAACAAAAAAAAATCGTTTTAACACCATGTTTTACACGCTGAACCGAGGTGTCTCGTTTCAAATACAAACTAAGCTCCGTGGTCGATGTGGGTAAAGCACAGGTCAGTCTGCTGCGTCTCTGAACTGCGCACTATAAATTTGTGGATTCAAGGCACAGTTAACGCTGATTCTTCTTCCCTGTTATTGTAACTGATAACAAATATGGACGTTAAGAAACAATAATCAAATTTAAGCAACACATTAACAAGCATGGATCACGTGACTTCCAAGTCGTTTGTACAACTGCGACGAGGACTGTACCGCTTGCAGCCTACGACTTAAGAGCTCATTTTGAAACATAAAAATTACTTTTGCTTGAATTTTACCTACCTTTATTTATATTGCAAAAGATTAAGCTACGTGAAAAAACACCTATATATGTGTTGGTGAATTTTTCAAAGACGCTTTTGTTAAGATAAATGAATGCGAAAATATTTAAAACGGTGAAAAAATCAGAAATCAATTGAGTGAACTGGGTTTCGAGATTTTCTAAGATGCTTACAATCACTTATATTTCAAATATAAATTAGTAACAAAGAATTGATTTCGTTCATTAACAGCTGACTTCCATGCCAGCTTAATGGACTAAACCGCGCCAGTTACTCAAAACCTAACGCGTGGACTGTACCGCTTTTGTATTAAGATTGAGGTGCTCTTTTTTGGCATTAAGATCCTTCCCAAGTTGTAAAAACACGCTTTTGTTCAGGTCCATAACGCAAGTAAATGTAGAATATTAACAAAATCATAAAAAATACTCTTATTAAATTTTATACGAAATAAGTTTATAAATTGTTCAAAATTTTTTAACGTAACGTCAAAAATTAGTGGTCCGGCAGCTCTATATATAGAGATAAGGTAAAAAATTTCCCGGAATTTGTCAATACAAATATATTAAAAGTACGAGTAATATTGTAACCTTACTTTCCTTCTAAATACTCTTCTCCTGAATGTGTACACTTCTTCCATCGTTCATAAAATTGTTAAAAACACTCCTGAAAGCATTTCTTGGAAATTACGTATAACCGATTCGTTGCATTTTCCAACAAATCTGGCGAATCAGCAAAACGATGTCCATTTAATGTCATTCCCAGTCATGGAAACAGGTAAAAATCCACTTTTTTATTTTTAAGGCGAAAAGCACATTGAGGCTATTATCGCCTTCCTAAATGTAAGTGAGAGTGTAAAGTGCTAAAGTCGTAAGTGTAGTGTTGTAAGAGTGTTTTAGACTCGGGTACCGCGAGGGACGCTTAAATCCTCTCAATAGGTGCAGCTAGTCAATAGGCGGGGGGTAAAATTCCAATGGGACAAAATAGGGAGGATGTTCCGGAGTGGTAACATTATACTTGGCAAGGTATTGTTTCACCATCGGCGATCGATGTAATGGAGCATTGTCATGAAACAAAAAACAACCGTTCCCTTGTCATTTTTCAGGTCGTCTTCATCTAACTGCTTCTCGTACCCGTTTCAGGATCTCCTTGAACATTTCTTCGTTAACTGTTTTCCCTTCAGGAATAAATTTACATTGAATCAAGTCCTGGTAATAAAAAACTTGTTTTCCCTTTTTGATCTTGTTTTTGCTTTCCATTCAGCAGACTAACGTTTCGTCTGAGGGTCGTAAAGGAAGAACTGTATTTTGCTGCCAGATTTTTACCTCTTTCCACGACTGGAAAAGACATTGAAGGGACATCGTTTTGCTAATTCGCACGAGATGACGGAAAATGCGACGAAGCGCTAAACAAAATTTCCAAAAATGGCTTTCAGGAGCGTTTCCAACAATTTCATGAAAGGTGGAAGAAGTATAAACATGCAGGCAAGAGTTGAAGGAAAATGATGTTAAAATATTAGAGTTACTTCAAATAAATTTTAATTGACCAGTTACGGGAACTTTTTGACCCTACCTCTTACTCGGAAGCAGTAACACCTATATTTTCAAACGGTAGCTTACACTAGATAAATAAAATAAAAAAGTAATTTTTACTCTCTAGATTTTGTCCCATAACCCTAAATATTTAGTGTGGTCCACTCATATATTTTTCATAAATTCAAACTGTTAAAAGAAACCATTTTATTCAAATTTCATAGTAATCGGTCACCTTGTTTACTAGAAGAGGTTGCGTAGTTTTACCGACAGACAGACAGACACGTGCTCGTATTTATAAAGGTCCATGGTATGGTCAACGGACTATAAAAACGTCGATCACGAAATACTGAATGACGTATGTTAGATACCTTCAATAGTCCATGTTTTAGATAGCGCTTGATCATTTATAGGTATATTTGCGCGGCACAGACGCTAATTTTGTCTTATTGCAGCTTTGTTATTCAAGGACAAAGTTTTAGGCCGGGTAGCCACTAAATGCGAAGCAAAGTTACGCTGAGCGGA
>CM040190.1:12614545-12622045 GCA_022606455.1 Callitettix versicolor
TTTTTTCAGCTCACTTTTGGTATTTTAAATAAATTCATGCCTGAAAAATGTATGGTAGCTTATCCTAAAAAATCTTACTTTTTAAGTTCTTAGAGGAACTGTAGAGTAGTTCAAATTTATCAAAATCGGTTAGGCACACTTTCTTCAAATTTATCAAAATCGGTTAGGCACACTTTCTTCAAATTTTCGTAATGTGTGCAGATTTTTTAAAATCTGCAACATTTAAATAACATTTAAACATTTAAAATTTAAAACATTTAAATAATCCAACATTTTAGCTTATTTGATTGCACCAATTTCAAAGTAAACAAATTATTGTTTCGAAAATAAATGAAATAAAACTAAGGTTATTCCAACTGAAACATGATTTTTGTTAAAAAAATCCGGAAATAAACATTTCAATGGCTTCTGTTAAATATAGTGTTTTAAAGTACGTGTTCAATTCGTGCATATCCCAAGGAATTAGAGATTTGATTACAATACAATGTGGTTTGTGTGTTATGCAAACTTTCCTTGTAGATTCGAAATTGAATTAATGCAAATTTAGTTTAAACAGCTGCAGTATGGCGGTAGTTTATACAATGCAATATGGGTCACAGTGATTGAATGCTACTACTATTTATTGCTGGACATGGAAAATTCCATTTCCTTGTTTACACTAATACAATCTCACAATGCACAATAAATACGAATTGTTTGTGTTTCTTTATAATATCGCAAGACAGTTTTTTCAAGTGTTACGATATTAGTGTCGGGTGAGTTTTCTTAAGGCTAAACGATTGTTTATAATATAACGTACAAATAAATACATGGCTCAGAAAGGCAAATCATTCTAGCAAAGGAATTTGGCGATCACAAGGAGCCTAGCTCCTAGCTCATACCACTCTCACTCAACTACGCAAAACACACACACACACACACACAAACACACACATACACACACAGACCTTCATACACACACACACACACACACACACACACACACACACACCTAAACACGCGCGCACACACGCACACACACACACACACACACATACACACACACACACACACACACACACACACACACACACACACACACACACACACACACACACACACACACACACACCCACCTAAACACGCGCGCTCGCACGCACGCACGCACGCACGCACGCACGCACGCACGCACGCACACACACACACACACACACACACACACACACACACACACACACACACACACACAAATACACACGTGCTCGCGCAGACACACACACACGCGCGCACATACGCACGCATGCACACACACACGCAGACAGACACACACATACACACAAACAAAACACACACACACACACACACACACACACACACACACATTTTGCGATAATGTAGAAAATTTAGATTTAGATTTATTTTTTTGAGGTTATAAGGATTCAGGAATGGACCCCTGGCACAACAATCAAAGGACCTATTGTGTAACCAAGCCTCTAAATTCTAGTTCAGTAGACTGCTGTTCTCAATGAGTTGTAGCAGTCCACGAACTATCTCAGTCCCTAAGGTCCTGGAAGTTAAATACGCTTTGTCTGCTGTTGGCAAGAGCTTCACAATCACAGATCACATGACCACCAATTTTCTTTTTCTTCACACTTAACCTACACACGTCTTCTCCGTGGTACACTCCTATCCTGTGCATGTGCATTCTCAGACTACAGTGCCCAGTAATAGTTTTCTAGTAGTCCCATGGTTTTCCTAAGTTAACCTTTACAGTAGAATGGAACAATTAGAGGATGGGTTAATAAAAATTCAGACACTGCAATTAATTGACCTATTGTCCAACTAAACTTTCAGTTCTACTTTAGCACACTGGTGTCCTTAAGAAGTTCTAGTAATCCGCTGACTAGCGTGTCCTACAGGAGGTCCTCAAGGTCCTGGAAACCAAATACCCTTAGCCTCCTGCTGGTAAGAGCCTCTCCATCGTAAATTACGTGACCTGCAGTTCTCTCTTCTTTCGTCCATAACGTAATCAAGATTTCTCCGTAGTACACGTGACCCCATGTGCACCCTCAGACAACAGTATTCTGTAATGAGCCTTATGATTTTCCTAAACTCTTCCCGAAATATCAACATCCTCTTTAAGTCCCCTTTGCGGAACCTTCCTTAAAAGGGAGTGCTCAAGAAAGTTATCCCATCTTGTCTAGTGTTGCTTATGTATTCACCTATTGATAGCAGACCCTGCCAGAGACAGAGCGATCCCTATAGCTGACTCTGATTCGGTAAGCTCAGATATAGATCCTGAGTTGCAGTTTTCCCAGGATAATAGTATCCACGGATGACAGTACTCCAGTCTTGAAAGACGATTCCCTTCAGTCCTGTCATTGCAGCTCTGGAAGGGTTTGAGACCTTGAAGGTCTTCTGCTTCTAGTTTAATGAGATTCCCCTTTGCTACTGCCTTCTCTCTTCTCAGTGAAAGGTTTTTGTTCCCGATAACTCTTTGTACATCACAAACATCGGTTTGATTTTTGTTAGACTGTCACTTCACTGATCAGAGATGTTCAAAATCACTTCTTCCACTGCAGCTTGAGTAGATCCAACTAGAAATCCTACAGTCTACTGTAATTCACTGATTGTGACTTCATGAGGTTACACATAACCTCAGTTTTCTCCCACTACTAGTCCAATTTCGCTAGTTATCCAGGGTTTTCTGGCTTTAAAGATTTGTTAAAGCAATTAAAAATCCCTCAAGTATCTCGGGAACTAGGATGTCTGCCCATACAGGCTTAATATCCACAGTCGCCGTACCGGAACTAAGCTCCCCCTCAGCCACGCAATATACAGCGTACTGTTCCACTTTGGGTCGGGATGAAGGAATCTAACCCAATAGCAGATAGACGAAGGAAGATTAGATCTCAGGATTGCCAAGCCCGTACTTACAGTGTATGAGCCTTTGAGGGAATTCGTAAGTAACTCAGGAGGATATTATACGGGCCAAAGTAAAGAAACATTTGGCTGAAAACATATGTCCGAAAACTCTTCTTTCAACTGACTTACAGCTTAATTAATGTTTTTACAAATAAATGCCTTAATCATAAAATACATATTTTTTGTTATTTTAAGGCGAAAAGCACATTTAAGCTATTATCGCCTCCCTAAATGTAAGTGTGAGTGTAACGTGTTAAAGTAGTAAGTGTAGTGTTGTAGACTCGGGTACCACGAGGGACGTCTAAATCCGCTCAATAGTTGCAGCTAGCCTGTCCCCCTCAGGGGGAAATACATTTTATAATGTAGATGATTAGAAATGATTCTGATCATCATACACAGTTATGATTTTCAGGTTAAAGAAAAAACTTAGAAATAAAAAGATAAAACAATATAAACACTTTACATTAACAAATTATTAAGCCTTCATTAAAAAACATGACAAATGTGCAAGACATTCAATGCAGTCGTGTGACTAAATTAAATTATAAAGTTAAGTTACTCTTAAAATACTACTTCATATTACTTTCTCCAGTTTCTCTTCTAATTTCTCTTGCGCAAAGAACAAAACTCTAATCCGATTACCAAAAATATTTGTATTTTTAATTTTTTAACCTAAAAAGATAACTGATTATATACTCTTGGATCAATAAATAAACACAAACTTTGAAATAGCGGTTGGCAGTTTTATCATTCAACTTTGATTCACTCGTTGATGTATATTAAAACTGCTCTGGACTTATGGTCCCACTTTTATTACATAAAAAAAAATTAACGACCCTCTCAAAGAGTGATCTATATGACAATATCGGCGCTCTTTTCAAAAA
Organism: Callitettix versicolor; assembly: GCA_022606455.1. Lineage (NCBI taxonomy): Eukaryota > Metazoa > Arthropoda > Insecta > Hemiptera > Cercopidae > Callitettix > Callitettix versicolor. Next base: position 12,618,334 of record CM040190.1, read on the forward strand.
CCCAAGTCTTGCTATGATAGGTCCTCCAATAGCTCATTTCCCAATGGAAATTCGATGAAAATGAAAAACACAACAGATGTAAATAAATAAGTAGACGGTCCCTTGGGGCGCTGTTGTATGCAATCCCTTTTCTTAAAAGGGAAAACATCCGAAACAAGAACGATGCCTTACATAATAAAAGAAACGATGACTTGAACTAAAACAAAATAAGTGATTCATAACCATTGCACACAAGTTTGCGGTTAATTTTTAAAAAATCGGTTCACAAGTTTTCTACTTTATCGATCAGTTTTTGCTCCAAGCTTGGTCACGTATGAAATAATTTAAAACAGCAAGTTGTTTTTTTATAGTTTTTTAAATATCGCTCCTTCTTAGGTGGGTTTGAAATTTTTAAATATAAACGTATTTTTTAAAAATTCAAAATTATAATTTATTCTGTTTTTCTAACGCTGATTACAACGGTAAAATTGTACTTAAAAAAAGACTATTGCTCCCCTTTAGGGTGGTGTGGTATTTTTAAATATAAACGTATTTTTTAAAAATTCAAAATTTTAATGTATGCTGTTTTTTTAACGGTGAAATTGTACTTTAAAAAACTGTAAAAAGTTATGATTTTTAAATTTTATATAATCGCAATTTTTAAACGGTATATATATATATATATATATATATATATATATATATATGTGTGTGTGTGTGTGTGTGTGTGTGTGTGTGTGTGTGTGTGTGTGTGTGTGTGTGTGTGTGTGTGTGTGTGTGTGTGTGTGTGTGTGTGTGTGTGTGTGTGTGTGTGTGTGTGTGTGTGTGTGTGTGTGTGTGTTAGAGCTGCGGGATATCTCGCAGTTAATGGGAAACAGAAACGAATAACATCAACAATGTACAGCAAGAAGTTGAACAGTGTTATAATGCATCTTTATAAACTATGAAATGTATATGACCTAAGAAATATGTGACATCATAACTTTCCTTGTTGGTTCGTGAACGAAAAGGACAAGACGTTAGGCCTTTTTTGTTAAATTGCTATCCTTAATTGAACAGTAAATTGCATGGACTCTGTAAATAAAAGCATTCAAATTATACCATTAGCTGGTATTTAATTACTATAATACATTTATTTTTAATTCAATACCCCCGCAGGGGGTGCAGACTAGCTGCACCTATTGAGAGGATTTAAACGTCCCTCGCGATACTCGAGTCTAACGCACACTTACAACACTACACTTACGACTTAAACACTTCACACTCACACTTAGATTTAGGGAGGCGATAATAGCCTCAATGAGTTTTTCTCCTTAAAATAAAAAAAAAATAAATATTCAGTACTTGAATTTTATGATTTCTGTACATATTATTCTACGTAAAATCGTTGCGAAACCATGAAGGCCTTCTATTTTTTATTAGTAGAATTCCTGCTAAAATAAACGTTAAAGTTATATTTAACACTTGTATGACATGTTTGTTAATAAAGCAATTTCATTATACGAGGTGTGTTCAGAAAGTAAAGAGAATTTTTAAATTTCGCTGGCTTGGAGAGTCCGATTGTCAAACATTTTTTTTATTGTGTTGGTATACATGCCTTTGAAGTATGATAAAATTTTCAGCTGTTTTCATTGTTGACTTTGTCTGTGACAACCACTAAGGTTAGACGTGTTTTTATGAGTTCGGCGATTTTCGTTTGTTAAAAAAAATGGATAAAAAAATTTGTATCAAATTTTGCGTCAAGAGTTTACGATTGGTATAAGCGATTTCAAGAAGGCCGTGAAGACGTTGAAGATGACGAGCGCCCTGGACTCCCTAGCACATCAACAACCGATGAAAATGTGGAAAAGTGAAAGAAATTGTTATGAACAATCGCCGAATCACAATTAGAGAGGTCGCTGATGATGTTGGCATATCGATTGGATCATGTAATGACATTGTTTCCAATGTTTTGTGTATGAAACGCGTGGCAGCAAAATTCGTTCCAAAATTGTTGAATTTTGAACAAAAACAGCGGCGAATGAAAGTTGCTCAGGAGTCACTAAATGAAGTCAACGACGATGCAGAATTACTTAAACGTATTATAACAGGTGACGAAACATGGGTTTACGGATATGACGTTGAAACTAAGGCTCAATCATCTCAGTGGAGGCATTCTGGCTCGCCAAGACCGAAAAAGGCTCGACAAGTGCTGTCGAACGTGAAGGTTATGCTCACTGTGTTCTTCGATATTAATGGCATAGTGCATCATGAATTCCTGCCACCAGGTAAAACGGTCAATAAGGAGTACTACCTACAAGTTCAATGCCGTTTGCGTGAAGCAATCCGAAAAAAAACGCCCGGATCTGTGGAAAAACAATTCATGGCTTTTGCACCACGATAATGCACCAGCTCACACTTCATTGCTTGTTCGTGAATTTGTGGCGAAAAACAGTACTGTAACGATGCCTCAGCCTCCAAATTCGCCAGACATGGCTCCGTGTGACTTTTTCCTATTTCCAAAAATAAAGATGACCTTAAAGGGCCGTCGTTTTACAGCCGTAGATGACATTAAAAGCACATCGCTGAAAGAACTAAAGGCTATCTCAAAGATCGAGTTTGAGAAGTGTTTCGAGGATTGGAAGAAGCGCTGGCACAAGTGCATAATCTCCAATGGGGACTATTTTGAAGGCGACAACATCAATGTAGAAGAATAAATAAATATTTTGTTCAAAAAATTAAAATTCTCTTTACTTTCTGGACACACCTCGTATTATGTCATTTAATACAATAGGCCTTACTTTTTTCTACTTTCTTATTTAAAACTATAACCTATAAAATGAATTAATGAATTCTAAAATTACTGAACTATTTACAAATGATACCACTATAACAAAATTTTACATTACATACATAAATTATTCTTTGGTACAAAACCGATGGGAAAGCTTAGCGTAATAATCTATATTTAAAAAATGGTGAAATGAAAATTTTAAGAAAACGTTAAAATAAAAAAAATGTTATCGGAAAGACTGTTCTATCTTATCAGCGAGACAGTATTTTTGTGCTTAATATAGATTTGAGCAGAGTTTGATAAAAAATTTGCAAAATGAAATGAAAATGCAATTATGTTACAAAGTGCTTTACAGGTACATTTTCCGTTTGTGTGCACGCACGGTAGCCGATCACGCTATTTTTATATTGGCGTATTTGACAGGTGCAAGATAATGTTTCGACAGACTATTAATTTGTTAAGGATTATAAATATTTTTAAAAATAAAAAAATAATATTTCGCACGATTTCTCGCTACAAACAAATTTTCGTTCTATCAATTCGTCGAAATATTCAAACAACCAAACGTAAAATTGTTATTCTCGATAATTTTGGTATTTCAATTTTAATTTATTTAGCTATAAATACATCACTCCTAGGAGATACAATGAGAGGCATACCTCTCTGTGATCGGGAGCTAAAACTTATAAACTGACACTTAAAAACTAGAAAACAAAAGGGATAATTATACTACGCAGTGCAAACAAAAGAATTATTTCATTGCAACAAAAATTATGTTGAGACATTGGAAATAAATGCACTTATATAAAAAGTTAACATTGTCGTTTATCAAAAGTTATAAATATCTCATAAAGTTAACTATAAGTTTCTTTTATATAATTCAACAACATTTTTTCCTAGTTTTAGAAGAAACAGACGAATTCTTTAGATGAGTTGGCAGTTGATTAAAACATTTTATGG
>CM040190.1:12627045-12739545 GCA_022606455.1 Callitettix versicolor
TAGGTTAAATAAATAGGGAAACACAATACGTTAAATAAATAGGGAAATAAAATACGTTAAATAAATAAGGCAACACAATAGGTTAAATAAATAGGGCAGCAAAATAGGTTAAATAAAGAGAGCAACAAAATAGTTTGAATAAATAGGGCAACACAATAGCTTTAATAAATATGGCAATAAAATACGTTAAATAAATATGGCAACACAATAGGTTAAATAAATATGGCACCACAATAGGTTAAATAAATAGGTAAACAAAATAGGTTAAATAAATAGGGAAATAAAATACGTTAAATAATTTATGGCAACAGAATAGGGCAGCAAAATAGGTTAAATAAAGAGAGCAACAAAATAGGTTGAATAAATAAGGCAACGAAATAGGTTAAATAAATAGAGCAACACAATAGGTTAAATAAATAGGGCAACACAATAGGTTAAATAAATAAGGTAACAATATAAGTTAAGTAAATATGGCACCACAATAGGTTAAATAAATAGAGCAACACAATAAGTTAAATAAATAGGACAACACAATAGGTCAAATAAAACACAATTAATTGGTAGTTATTTGTATATTACGTGGTCAAATATTTATGTTCTAACAATTAATAATGACTTACTTATTATTATTTCTATTTAACGCAAATACAATAAACAAAATCTTGGTTGAAGTACGAGTCCTAAAAAGAACAGTTGTTGAGTAAAATCAGCTGTTTCCAAGGTTATTTTCACGGCGTACAATTTTCCTGTTGCATTAATCTTTGTAATCTTAATCTTTTTTACTTTTAGCGAACTTCAATTGAAAAGTAAGCTATTGGGCAGCCATTATAGTAAGTATATGTATGTATGTATGTATGTATGTGTATATATAAATATATACATATGTGTATATATATATATATATGTGTGTGTGTGTGTGTGTGTGTGTGTGTGTGTGTGTGTGTGTGTGTCTGTGTGTTTGTGTGTGTGTATGTGTGTGTGTTAGCAAATCCACGTTTATATGATTCAACTAATCAGAAGAAAAAGAGAATGTATATGTTAAACTGAAGTGCATACAATAATACTGCCTTTAGCTAAAACATTGAAGGCGCAGAGTAGGCAATAAGAGTACAGATATGTCATACGTGTTGCTGATCAGCTTTCCGATCTGAAAGCTTGTATCTTTCCGTAAGACCGTTGTCCCATAATAACTCTAAACCATTTTTAGCAATCTTTTTATTTTAAAATAAGCTGTTGACGCGCACACATGGTATTGTTTGAATCTTTAAAACGTGCACCGATCCTGTCCTGTAGAACAATTTTTCATGAATAGTTACAAATTTTACAAAAAACGTATATCGCTTCATTCCGTAATTTTTGTCCGAATTGATTAAATAGGTACCGATTTTTGTAATAGTTCGGAATAGTGTGTGCGCACGCGCGTGTGTGTCTGTGTGTTTGTGTGTGTGTGTCTGCGTGTATGTATATATGTTTGTGTGAGTGTGTGTGTGTGTTTGTGTGTGTGTGTATGTGTGCGTGTTAGCAAATCCACGTTTATATGATTCAACTTGGCACAAAAATCGACCATGCTAAACAGTTCGGACATGTTCGCTAACAAGCAAAATTGCTTCAACAGTTCCAAAACGGCGGTCATTTCAAGTCTTCAAAAAAATCCATAACATTTTTGTCCAATTGTTTTGAAAATACGATTTAATCTCCGCAGTAAGCATTAAAAACTGCATAAATTAGCATTTTAATTTTCAAAATTCGTCGAAATCAAGATACTTTTTTAAAGTAATTTGGGAGTATAAAATCCTAATTTGATTTTGGTGGTGATTATAATGGTCACACCATAATTTCATAACGGGTAAGATAAAGGAATTGTTTGTAAATTCGTTTCTATCACGTCAGCGAGCTGCTGCGTGATTTGATTATTTATACTTAAGAGCGGTAGATATATTTTATGTGGTAGAGCAAGCTTTTTTTGTCGAAAGTGATTAATTGACCTTGAGATTTTGACGTCACTTCACTTTTCAGGCCTCCTTTGTTCCAAAAATTGATGTTGATTTTTATCTGTCTGTATGCCAGCGGGCATATTTGGACTTCAATATGAAAAACTATTTTTTTGTTTAACGTCCAACTATTGTGCACACTTGGGCTAATGCAGACGATGGGATGATTTATAGCGTATGGAAATGACAAGCCCTGGCCGGGAATCGAACCCGGGTCCTCGGGGTGAAAGCCTGGTACGCTATCAACTAGGCCACCGAGGCTGCTTGAAGACCTAATTACAGTTAGAAACCATTTCCAAACTTTTTTCGACAAAAATCAATTCAACTCCTGTTAATCTTGCTCACTGTCATTTTTTGGAACAAAAACTCTTTTAAGGTACAGAAATGTTGTGTGTGTGTGTGTGTGTGTGTGTGTGTGTGTGTGTGTGTGTGTTAGACCGATTTTTTAAACTTTTTTATCACCGGAATATGAAATAGGGGAAAATCTACACAATTTTAATTATACAATTATACAATTAATTTTAATTATACAACAAATTGTGAACCCATGCCTTTCATTTGACTACCACTTGATTGAAATATGATCAAATTCACAAGACAGGTTTTTGAAAAATTCAAGTTTTTCACAATTGTCCAACCAAAAAGTGCTTTAAAAAACTTTTTAAAAATTTAATAAAATCACATATAAGCAAACCAGACTTACAACTCATTACAAGCTGTACAAACATAGACAAACGCACGCGCGCGCGTACACACAAACACACACACACACACACACAACAATGTAACAACTAATGAGAATAAAAACAAAACGAAACATATGATAAATGGTAAAAAAAAGAATTGCCCAATGATATTTCTAAAGTTTTTGCTACAGGCACAACAACCCTTGATTTGAATCTTTAAAATCAATCTCCAGCTATCAAATTTCCTCAAGGTCTAGGTGTTGTTATGACACTCCCCTGATTGACTCAGTGACAATTAAAGCATGCGCATGCGTAGGACGAGCGCAGTGAAACAATCCCGTCAAGTCAGTGCGCGAATAGACACCGAGCTTGACACTTGTCTGGCGTGTAACTTGCGCTCACAATGTTCGCCACTCGTCGTCAAATCAGTTTGTTCTTGTTCTTGGCAACGACTGGATTATTTACGTGTTTAGCGTCCAGGTGAGTGCGTTTGTAAGTCTTAGTTAAGAAAAATAAAGCCTGCAAAAAGTTGTTTTATATAAAGTTTATAAAGGTTCAGTTTTAATCCACTGTATAGCCTTCTTACTCACTACTGGTTTCGGCCATTCCAGGTCATTTTTAAGTGAGTATACAGAATGACTAAGAGCGCAGTAACGGATGACTGGAAATTATACTTTTGGAATATTTGTGGAGGAATAATAATAATAATTACAGCAATTAGTATTGTAAAGAGCAGTAATGTAAAACGCATCAATAAATAAAAAATTAAAAAAGCCAGCAAAGGCAGATGAATGTACTCAACGAAATTTAAAAAAAGTAAAATTGTAAAAAAATAATAGTAAAATTAATTGAATTATAAAATATCAACACATGCAACGTTTATAACAAAAACAAACTGTTATTAGCGAATTTTTATTTGACAGTGAGGAATCGGAGCGGCCGTCATTGTAACACCCAGACCCGACACAATTAGCGCGCTCAAGTTCGCAAATTTAATCCGATTTTATTCGAATTTGGTACGAAAATAGCAATGACAAGTTCGTTAGCTAGCGAAAATTCGTTTGACAGTTTTTAAAATAACGATCATTTCAAATATTTTTAAAAAAATCATAACCTTTACGTTTTAGAAAATCCGATTTCTCCATCGTAATCATCGTTAAAAACTGAACTGATATGCATTTTTTTTATTCAAAACCCGTTGAAATTAAGAAACGTAATTTAAAGGCAGTCAGGGTTCGTTACGTATTTTCAATACAATTTGAAAATTTTAGATGCTAATATATGGAAATTCGAATAACGTTTTTTGATAGTGAAATGAAAGTTTCAATTCGTTAATTTTTTTATATAATTTCATCAGTTTAAACACACGCACGCGCGCGCGCACAAACACACGCACACACGACCACGCACACACACACACACACACACGCACGCACGCACACTTTTTCATCATGTTTATTTCATTACACATGTCTCGTATAAACATTGACAATTTTTATTCCTATTAATTTATTTAGAAAAACAACATTCTGAATATAAAATAGCCGCCTCGGTGGCCTAGTTGATAGCTTTCACCCCGAGGACCCGGGTTCGATTCCCGGCCAGGGCTTGGCATTTTCATACGCTATAAATCACACCGTCGTCTGCATTAGCCCAAGTGTGCACAATAGTCAGACGTTAAAAAAAAAAAAAACAAACAAAAACAAAAACAAAAAAAAACCAAGATAAACTAGTGTTTTATTCTAATCTGTTTAATTGATTTTTAACGTTATTAAATAAATCTCCTACTTCTAACTACAAAATAATTGATATTTAGGATTATTTTTCTTTTGAAAGACGACCCTGTACGACCCAGTCGTTCAATCGTACTGTACATATCACTGTAATTAGATTATTACGTAGGCACTCATATGGCACGCGATAAACGTATTATTCAAAATAAAACTAATTTTCTCGAAGACGGGACCCGGGAAGTTTAATTTTTTTTTAATCAGAAAGTGGTATAATCAAACACTAAAAGAAAATCGTTGAAGCGGTTTCCGAAAGAAAAATTAGATAATTAAATGAAATAAAACTTGTTTAATATTATAGGATATATAAAAATAATCTATCAAGATCGAATCCGGTATTAAGTAATAAATCTCTAAACGTCCGTTTAATTTCACAAACTTTATTAAAAGCCTCATATTTCAGAAATGTTTTTTAAGAAAAACTTGCAAATATTATTTTACATATTAATTATAATGTTGTACTATTTTTAGCACTATTATTTTTACAAAAAGTACAAAAATATTGTACAAACGTACACAAATACAAAATACATGACGGGGTTCATGCAAAGCAACGTTGTGTTTTGTTGTGCGTATCCAAAAATAATTAGTTTTTTAAACAAAATATTCTATATTTATTTTATATTTTATTTAAATCCTTGATTTTTAAAAGCCGCCTCGGTGGTCTAGTAGATAGCGTACTAGGCTTTCACCCCGAGGACCCGGGTTCGATTCCCGGCGAGGGCTTGGCATTTTCATACGCTATAAATCATCCCATCGTCTGCATTAGCCCAAGTGTGCAACAATAGTCGGTCGTTAAACACAAAAAAAAGTTTTGTACAGGAAGACTTACACAAAATTCAGAAAATTTTTTTTATATTTATATCACGTATATTGAAATTTAAATTTTACATTATTTCTATTAAACGGATTTTTAATAAACATCTGACTTTTTACTCTTTTTCAATTAATTTTATCAGTCGGAAAATTTAATAAATTACATTCATCGCGATATCGGCGCCCGGATACAATTCACAATAGGGCTTTATATTTTGAGAGAGAATTTAAATAGGGTTGGTTAATAGTTTCATCATCGAATTTCTATTGGAAATTGAGGTAATAGTGCGGCCATCGTGGTAAGACCTAGGTTCGTGAGCACATTTTGTTATCCAGAAAAATTCGTTCCACAGTTTCAAAATTACAAATACTTTAATTTTTTTAATGCTTATTTAGCATTCTCACTTTTGCAAATTCGATAATACTTGATTCAAACTTGGTGCACACCTTTTCGTTAATAACTTAGACAAATTTGTTACCCAGCAAAATCCTTTTATTCTTTTCAAATTGGCGGTAATTTAGAATAAATAAGAAAAAAAGTCCTACATGTATAATTTGTACATTAGTTACAGATTCATCTTTTTTAATTTACTGTTTATATTTTTTATTTATTTATAAAAACACATGGTGGGCAACAAAAGCCCAGTACAAATAAAAACAATGTAATTGTATTTATAATATAGTTAATATAAATATATACATTGTAACATTCCAATGTATTAATTGATATGTACTGATTTACATTTCAAAACAAATTGAACGTAAGAAATAGGTATAACATTAGTTATTAAGTAATATTTTTTATTTATAAGCATCTTTAACTAAGTAATCTCTCAACATTAATTATTATTACACGTGTACTACGCTCTCGGCCACTCAGCGTGCCGCAGCTCGCAGCTGTATTGAATTGATACGATTCACCGTATACAGATTTAGCGTGACGCGAGCTCAATGTATTTTACCCACGCAATATGTGTTAAACGCGCCTAAAGAACTTTTCATTTTAAAAAAATCGTTACTTTTCCCAATAATCTGAGTGCACCGCGCTCTCGTAATATGCGTTAGAATCTGCGCACACAAACATTTTACATTTCGAAAATCCGTTTAAACCAAAATTTATTTCAAAAATTCCTTAAAAAATTACACAATATATTACAAAACATTAAGGACCTACAGGAAGCATAAATGCCCGTACATAGGTTGGTAAACTAAGGAAATGAGACGGCGGTGAGGCCTAATTAGCTAAAGTTTGCTTGTTAATTAACTAGAAAACATAAATCTTCTACAATATATCCAACTAACTATACGTTGTGATAATTGTAAAAGCTGGACTACGCATGTAGCAAAACGGCGTGCATTAATAATTTAAATAATCATTAATTAACGTATTTTTATACAACGTGTAAAGTATATTTAACTGAAGAACGCACTACAAAATTCTGTTTAAAACGATTCTGAATATAATAACGGAGTTAATTTAAAGTTAAATGATTATCATTCTTCTTAATTTTACATAATTTTAAACAAATAAATAAATGTAAAAAGTAAAAAGTTCCGGCCAGTTGTAGGTTTCGAAGTCGCGCCACAAAGATTTACAAACAGAAACCATTGCACTGAGCCATAAATACGAGGTGTGTTCAGAAAATAACGAGAATTTTAATTTTTTGAACAAAATATTTATTTATTCTTCTACATTGATGTTGTCGCCTTCAAAATAGTCTCCATTGGAGATTATGCACTTGTGCCAGAGCTTCTTTCAATCCTCGAAACACTTCTCAAACTCGATCTTTGAGATAGCCTTTAGTTCTTTCAGCGATGCGCTTTTAATGTAAAACGACGGCCCTTTAAGGTTCTCTTTATTTTTGGAAATAGGAAAAGTCACACGGAGCCATGTCTGGCGAATATAGAGGCTGGGGCATCGTTACAGTTTTTGGCCAAAAATTCACGAACAAGCGATGAAGTGTGAGCTGGTGCATTATCGTGGTACAAAAGCCATGAATTGTTTTTCCACAGATCCGGGAGTTTTTTCGGATTACTTTACGCAAACGGCGTTGAACGTATAGGTAGTACTCGTTATTGACCTTTTCACCTGGTAGCAGGAATTCATGATGCACTATGCCATTAATATCGAAGAACACAGTAAGCATAACCTTCACGTTCGACCGCACTTGTCGAACGTTTTTTTTATTGGCGAGCCAGAATGCCTCCACTGGGATGATTGCGCCTTAGTTTCGACGTCATATCCGTAAACCCATGTTTCGTCACCTGTTATAATACGTTTAAGTAATTCTGCATCGTCGTTGACTTCATTTAATGACTCCTGAGCAACTTCCATTCGCCGCTGTTTTTGTTCAAATTTCAACAATTTTAGAACGAATTTTGTTGCCACGCGTTTCATACACAAAACATTGGAAATAATGTCATGACATAATCCAATCGATATGCCAACATTATCAGCGACCTCTCTAATTGTGATTCGGCGATTGTTCATAACAATTTCTTTCACTTTTTCCACGTTTTCATCGGTTGTTGATGTGCTGGGGAGTTCAGGGCGCTCGTCATCTTCAACGTCTTCACGGCTTCTTGGAAACGCTTATACCACTCGTGAACTCTTGCTTTACTCATAGCAGACTCACCATGGGCCTTTGTTAACATTTAATTCACTTTATTCAATTTTTTACGCAAAATTTGATACAAATTCTTTGATCCATTTCTTTTAACAAACGAAAATCGCCGAGCTTATAAAAACACGTCTAACCTTAGCGGCTGTCACAGTCAAAGTCAACAGTGAAAACAGCTGAAAGTATTATCATACTTCAAGGGAATGTATACCAACATAATAAAAAAAATGTTTGACAATCGGACTCTCCAAGCCCGCGAAATTTAAAAATTCTCGTTACCCTCTGAACACACCTCGTACACTATCGGCTTAGACGTAAACTGAAATTCACTTCAAGAATACTAATTACGTGTACACGACAAGCGTAACGTTTTTTAATCTTAAATTACCATTGTAAGATCTATTTGTGACCCCTACAAATTATTTTTAAGGAGTTATATATATATATATATATATATATATATATATATATATATATAAAATAAGGTCATTTATATCAATTCTGGTAATAGCTTTGCCAAATTCGTTAACCGGTTAATTAGTTAATTCGTTAAATGTGTTAATTAGTTTCAAAGTAGCGGCCATTTCAAATCCTGATAATTCATACATTTTCAGTCTTCAATACACATAAAAATGTAATTTTACCACCGTAATTAACGTTAAAAAAAGTTTAAAATATGGTGTGTTTTTAAAAAAAGTTTAAATTAAAATCCTAACTTCACCTCGGTTAAAGTTGATGTTTGCTTTTACAATGCTATTTGAAATTTTAAAATGAAAAATATAATATGCAATATATATTCGATATATGCAATACATTCAGTAATGCTGTTTGTGATGGTGAAATCAGAGTTTCAAAAAAGTTTTAAGATATAATTTGTTTTGAAATTCGCTTTTATTACCATAAGCGAGACAGCTGCGTGCCCTGATCATTGCACATTTTGAAAGAAATTTTTCACGCACTTGAAAACATTATGTACAGTCTAACGACAAACAAGTAACATAAAATTATGTTTTTAAAAGTCAATTCCTATTTAGTTCATGCCCTTCCATCACGTCAGCGAGACAGCTGCGTGCTGCGATTCCTAAAACTAACATGATTATTTATAATGTAGGTAAGACAGTGCTCATGTAAATTCTTCATAAATGCATTTGTTATATTGTTATGGATTTTTAAGAAATTTACTTACTTAAAAACATAAGTGTTATTTAAATCAAATCCTATCGTATAGTCTGTACAAATATGCAATATTAATATTTGAAAAAAACTGTATTATCATCAAGTGTCATCCATTGCAAGTTTTAAAAAAAATATTTGAAATTAAAGGGGATGAATAGAAAGTATTTTATAGAAAGCATTTTATTTTATTACAAAGTTATTGTAATGGCGTGTGGTTGAAACTGCTATGCAGAAACCTTCGCGGGAATGTACTTAAAAATTTCCCAAAGCTTCATGGTGATCTGATGAATGGTATAGTAATGCATAAAGTAAATACTTTCTATCAATTTTGGACCTGGGCAAGTATTTTAATGTCGTATAATTGTGTTAAAAGTATTATACTAAAAACCTTTCCCGGAGTGCACTCAACAATTTCTGAAAGTTTCATGGTGATCGGATGAATGGTATAGTAATTCTTAAAGTAAATACTTGACATTAATTTTGGGCCTAGGCTAGTATTATAATGGAGTTTGTTTAAAAACACTGTGCCAGGAACCTTTGCCGGAGTGTAATCAGCAATTTCCCAAAGTTTCATTGCGAACTGATGAATGTTACAGTAATTCATAAAGTAAATACATTATATCAATTTTGGGCCTGCACAAGTACTATAATGAATTAATATTTGAAAAACCTGTATTAACATCAAGTGTCATCCACTACAAGTTTAAAAAAAATATTTGAACTTAAGGGGATGAATAAAAAGTATTTTATTAACGATTGAAAATTTGAACAAGATATTTAAATATATATATATATATATATAGTTAGGGGCTCGGGGTCGTACTGATCGGGTCCTCCAAAGAATTAACATCGATGGTTCAGGAGAAAAAATCTTAAATATATTGAGATGTATTACATTACATTTATCTTGTAACAGTTACAACTATAATTGATAACAACCTCAAGAATGAACACTACTGTCTTATTCTTCAAAATGTACCCCCGGAATATATACTAATGTATTCAAACCAAAAGTAAATAGGGGAAGAAGTGTACCGCCGATTCGCCACTTCTCAGCACCACCTGGATGGAATGCTCTTCCGTAGTGCGTCCCGACGTACTTCGGGTCTCCACAGAATCGACTGTTCCCCGGAATATACCGACGTTCCGGTCCACTCGGAATCGACTGTTCCCGCCCTACTTCTTCCCCAAGCTTTTATTTCAACTTCTGTTCTACAGACTTTGTTGTTTAATGCAACAGGCAGTATGTCAGCAGTTTCGTAATTTGCCTATGTCTTTGTCAATAGTGTTCGTTCTTTGGTTGTGACTTCAATATAATATTTAAAACTAGTAACTAAAAATTAACATTTTTTAAAAATCCTAACAACATATATATATATATATATATATATATATATATAGAGAGAGAGAGAGAGAGAGAGAGAGAGTGAACTAATAGTAATTGAAAAATATGAAAAGTAAAGTTTTTATTTAATATTTAAAGGAGTCAGTATATAAAGAAAATAAATCAATGCAGCACTTCAAATGTGTTTCGTACCCGTGTGTTGTGTATATACATATTTTGTATTTAAGTAAATAAATTAATGTAGAACATAATTAAAAATATGAACGTATTAAGAGATTACTAAATAACGATTATTTTCTAAGTAAACCAATACGTTGTTGCGATAATATTGTTATTATAAAAGCGTACGTAACAAAATAAAAACTTGAATGAAATAAGGTTCCATAAATCATTCAGTAACATGTTATCATTAAAAATAACTGTTGTGGTTAACTTAGTGGAAAATGTTTCTGACGTTTGCTTGTTGTAGAAATAAGTTATTGTTATTGCGACAAAACAAATAACAGGAATACTTCAGCTGTATCCTTCACGTAAATAAATTAAATTTAATATTTCTTGGGTGGTTTAAATTATTCGTTTCAAATTGCATTTGTGTTTGAACTGATTATTTCTCGTAAATTTTATTGAAACTTTTTTTTTTAATTTTAAGGGCACATGGGACCACTTTGAGTCTATATTTCGGTCTCTTCTTCTTATCCGTGTTAGTGCACTGTGTGGATTCCAACTTCTTCTTCCACCAATACTCCTTTATCCTATACGATCTCAGCCTCCTGACACCTCCACCGTCCCTCGTCGTTCCGGCTTTCCTACGTCAAACCTGATGTTCTTCAGAATGCTTCTGATTCTCGTTCTGTCCGGTGCATCCTCGATCCGCAAACCGATCTCTTGCAGATCTTTCAGAGTCTGTGAGACGTAGTGCGTTGGGTCTTCCTATCAATATGTCTCATGACCAGCTGTTTCAAAATCCTGCTGTTGGGCATCCTAAGGATGTGGAAGAGATGGGCTATTCTTCGTTTTTTCATAACACTTGTAATTGGGTCTGCCTGTTTATACATTGTCTCGTTGGTAGCGACTCTCCAGAAACCATCTTACTGGAAACTTTTATTTAAAATGGTCCTAATGATTCTTCTCTCGATCTTAAGTAACTGGTCAGTCCTAGCATTATTCTTGATCTGGAAAAGGGTCTCGCAGGCGTAGAGTGCTTCCGGGAGAACCACAGAACTGTAGTGTCTTACTTTGGACTTTATCGAGAGGCTTTTTTTGTTATAAGTTGACTGTGTTAAAAATTGCGCTTTCTTGAGCTTCGCTATTCTATTCAATATTGCAGGTTTTTCTTCCAAGTTATGGCAGATAATTTCTCCTAGATATTTAAATTGTTTTACTAGTTTTATGCTGCTCCCGTTGATATTAAGTTTTTTAAAAGCGAGTGGCTTCGTAGCCATAATTTCCGTCTTCCCAACTTTATAATAATCTTAGATTTTTTTTGTAACTTATTAGAGGCGACGGGATAAAGTTACAGGAGAAGTAAAAGTAGGTTTCAAGATAACAAGAGACTCATACAAGATAACAAGAGACTCTTTTGGTTCAGTAGCTCTTTTGGTTCAGCAGCTCTTTTGTTTCAACAGCTCTTTTGGTCCAGCAGCTTTTTTGGTTCAGCAGCTCTTATGTCCAGCAGCTCTTTTGGTCCAGCAGCTCTTTTGGTTCAGCAGCTCTTTTGTCCAGCAGCTCTTTTGGTCCAGCAGCTCTTTTGGTTCAGCAGCTCTTTTGATCAGCAGCTCTTTTGGTCCAGCAGCTCTTTTGGTTCAGAAGATATTTTGTCCAGCAGCTCTTTTGGTCCAGAAGCTCTTTGGTCCAGCAGCTCTTTTGGTCCAGAAGCTCTTTTGTCCAGCAGCTCTTTTGTCCAGCAGCTCTTTTGGTCCAACAGCTCTTTTGGTTCAACAGCTCTTTTGTCCAGCAGCTCTTTTGGTCCAACAGCTCTTTTGGTTCAGCAGATCTTTTGTCCAGCAGCTCTTTTGGTCCAGCAGCTCTTTTGGTTCAGCAGATCTTTTGTCCAGCAGCTCTTTTAGTACAGCAGCTCTTTTGGTCCAGAAGCTCTTTGGTCCAGCAGCTCTTTTGGTCCAGAAGCTCTTTTGGTTCAGCAGATCTTTTGTCCAGCAGCTCTTTTGGTCCAGCAGCTCTTTTGGTCCAGAAGCTCTTTGGTTCAGCAGATCTTTTGGTCCAGAAGCTCTTTGGTTCAGCAGCTCTTTTGTCCAGCAGCTCTTTTGTCCAGCAGCTCTTTTGGTCCAGAAGCTCTTTTGGTCCAGAAGCTCTTTGGTTCAGCAGCTTTTTTGGTCCAGAAGCTCTTTTAGTTCAGCAGCTATTTTGGTTCATCAGCTCTTTTGGTCCAGAAGATCATTGGTTCAGCAGCTCTTTTGGTTCAGCAGCTGTTTTGGTTCAGCAACTCTTTTTTTCAGCAGTTCTTTTGGTCCAGCAGCTCTTTTGGTTCAGCAGCTCTTTTGTCCAGCAGCTCTTTTGTCCAGTAGCTCTTTTGTTCCAGACGCTCTTTTGATCCAGAAGCTCTTTGGTTCAGCAGCTCTTTTGGTCCAGAAGCTCTTTTAGTTCAGCAGCTCTTTTGGTTCATCAGCTCTTTTGGTCCAGAAGATCATTGGTTCAGCAGCTCTTTTGGTTCATCAGCTCTTTTGGTTCAGAAGGTCTTTGGTTCAGCAGCTGTTTTGGTTCAGCAGCTCTTTTGTCCAGCAGCTCTTTTAGTTCAGCAGTTCTTTGGTTCAGCAGCTCTTTGGTTCAGCAGCTCTTTTGATTCAGCAGCTCTTTTGGTTCAGTAATAAACACCTTTCTCTTACTGTTGGCAAGAACTTCGCAATCATATATTACGTCGCAGTTTCCTCATCCGTCTTACTTAACTTACACGCAGTTCCTTCATGGTAAATTCCTATCCTGTTCAAGTGCAATCTAAAGCCACATTGCCCTGTAATGAATTCCTTGGTTCTTCTGATTCAAGGCTCATATTGTGCCCCTAGAGGAAACGCTTTCATTAAACGTTCCTGGCTGACAGCCATTCAGTCTTGGGATATGGTTTCCTATCAGACCTGTTTTCCTTTACCTCCGCCTGTGTGTCGCTTCCATCAGATCACAAACTTGGTTTTCAGCGACTCCAGAACCTTTTCATATAATGGCAGCTTATGCATGGGCCAAATCCTGTAGCAGCTCATCCCCTAACGGCATCGTATAGAAACACTACCCAATACCTACAATAATAACCTCAACGCAGAGTATAAACACATTACACTTTT
This sequence comes from Callitettix versicolor, assembly GCA_022606455.1. Classification (NCBI taxonomy): domain Eukaryota; kingdom Metazoa; phylum Arthropoda; class Insecta; order Hemiptera; family Cercopidae; genus Callitettix; species Callitettix versicolor. The sequence continues at coordinate 12,640,761 of CM040190.1, forward strand.
TTCAAAAAACTGACTCACAACTAATTTCGTATTCTTCAACGAAAATCGTATTAAATATAAAAATGTTTGTAATGTTCTTGTATTTTCTATATTTGGAAATGCATTGATGATTATAAATCTGGTTAAAAAATTTGAATTCTTTCACGAGGAAGTACTGAGTTTGAAATACATTAATACACATCTGATTTAATACTATTACGTAACACTACGTAATTAAATATGTATTAATTAAGTGTTAATTACACGCTGTTAATTAACTGTACAATGCTGACAAATAGGCTTTCCACCGCTAGATGGATCTTGTATTTATATTTAACAATACATACATGATAAGGTATTGCATACATTTTCGTGTACTATATATCATTTACGGAAAATTGTGAAACGTGTATGAACTCTTATATCAATAATTATTAAAAATTTAAGGTTTTAATTTCACAGGTATATTGACACGTTATAGTGGTGCCGGAGTAAAGCTCCACCCAAACAGTTGGTTTTGCACTACAGATGGTCCTTCGATAATACTACATCAAATAAGGTTATATTTAATGCCAATGTTTAAGTTGAATATAAATGATAATAGATAAATTATTAATAACTATCTTATTTATTAATAAGCTTTAGTACATATAAGCCTATTGCATAAGCAAACCCAATAACAGATAGAAGATGAAAGCTGACCAGCTGGGCATTTTCGGATCACCAAATCCCCACTAACAACGTATTAAACCCTGAATGTTTGTTTTATAGAGGTCGCAAGAGAAAATCTATTTTGTTATCGCACTGAATATAATAACTTTTGTCTTAAAAATTTCATTTTTATTTTATTTCTCTAAATACTTTTCAAAGAATTTTATTTAATGAATTATTGTATTAAATATATTTGTGTACACATATTTTACGAATTATTTTGAATAAACAAAAACCAAATAATTTAACGTAAAAATTATTCGCTAATTTTTCAAATTTATCCATAAAATCCGTATAAGTTTTAATGAATTTTCATGAGCTGTTGGATCTGTAATGGTAAAATCCACATCCTATTTCGTGGAATAAACACCTTAGGTAAATCAATTGATAACCGCACGCAACTATCTCGCTTATAAAACAAAAGTAATTTTTTAACTTACCTTTTTTTAAAAACTCTGATTTCACCATCACAAACAGAATTAAAATCTGCAAATGCTTTATTGACATTTTACAATTTCACATTTCCAGACCTCCATCAAATAAAATCCTTAATTTTAACGTATTTTGGAAAATCAAGAAACTTATGTATGCTGTTGTTAATGTAATTTAAATACTTCGGATGAAAAGTTATGATTTTTAAAATTTTGATTTTTTTTTGTGTTTAACGTCCGACTATTGTGCACACTTGGGCCAATGCAGACGATTGGATGATTTATAGCGTATGAAAATGCCAAACCCTGGCCGGGAATCGAACCCAGGTCCTCGGAGTGAAAGCCTAGTACGCTACCAACTAGCCACCGAGGCGGTACAATTTTGAAATGAAGGTCCTTTTGATACTGTTAAACGAATTTCGCTGGTTAATGAACTTGTTCAAAAGTACACATCGACTAAATCGACTTTTGTGTTACGTTTGGGTCAAATCAGGCTCAGACTGAGAACATGAGCGAGTCTCTCTCTCTCTCTCTCTCTCTCTCTCTCTCTCTCTCTCTCTCTCTCTTATATATATATATATATATATATATATATATATATATATATAAAGGACCCCTACATCTACAGGTCATAATCGGAGTTCATTTCAAAGTGCCGGTACTTAACATAATAGAGCTCAAATTTTCGATTTTGGTGACATCTGGAACAAGTACATTACTCAGAATAGTCGTTCAACCGTTTTAATTAAAATAATTGTAATTCTATACTAAGAATCGAAAATTTTATGGTAATTCTATATTAAGAATAAAAACTTTTATGGTAATTCTATATTACGAATCGAAAATTTTATGGTAATTCTATATCAAGAATCAAAAATGTTATGGTAATTCTATATTAAGAATCAAAAATTTTAAGATAATTCTATATTAAGAATCGACAATTTTATGGTAATTATATATTAAGAATCAAAAATTTTATGGTAATTCTATATTAAGAATCAACAATTTTATGGTAATTATATATTAAGAATCAAAAATTGTATGGTAATTCTATATTAGGAATAGAAAATTTTATGGTAATTCTATATTAAGAATCAAAAATTTTATGGTAATTCTATATTAACAATCGAAAATTTTATGGTAATTCTATATTAAGATCAAAAACTTTATGGTAATTCTATATCAAGAATCAAACACTTTATGGAAAATTATGATCTGACCATCGTAATAAACGTTAGACTCTGCATAAATGATCATTAAATTATGCGTACATTAACTATGATTATTATTAAATTTTTTAATTACGCCTTTATTACGTCAGCGAGGTAACTACCTGCCACGTTTTTTAAATATGTTGTATTGATTCTTGCTTTACTTATTAATAAAATATTATTTAAAATATTATTTAAAATATTTTTTAATATTATTAAATATTATTTAAAAAATTTAATATCTTGAACAGTAGAATTTTGTATTGACGCGAGCACGCGCGCACACACACACACACACACACACACACACACACACACACACACACACACACACACACATATATATATATATATATATATAACATTATAACTATAGGTGTTCATTACATGGTCCCGTGCCTGGGTCGTACCATGATGGCCACTTACATATCTCAATGTTAATTCGCTATTTATTTTGTATTACAATTACAAAATAATTACAATACACAAACAAATTGATTAGTATAGTTTATTATAAAAACGATCATGTTATTGTTTGAACGCTAGTGGATGTCGGCCACATTAAAACAAACTGAAAAACAACAAGCTTGTTCTTTATAACGTTTTTATTACCAAAGTATGATAAGACATATAGACAGAAAACAAATGTACATTTATTTTTAATTCAGTATATTAGTGTAAGGGGCAAGATAGGCAATATAGTTACAGGCGCTGAATGTACTGCAGGGAATTATTTTTGTATCGGAATTTCATCACACATTTCCACTTGTTTCAACAACAAACTTATTTGATTTTGTGTCGTTCAATCGTTCTTTTAAATTTACTCTACATACTTACATTGTGTTATTGCGCAAAAAATTGTGAAATTTTTTTTGAAGCGCATAATAAAATTATGAAATACTTACAAAAGCTACATTTGATGTTATCCAAAGTGCAATTTTGAATAGAAAAAAATGCATAAACTTCATTAATATCATTTCTTATTTCTGCAAAAATTAGCCGCCTCGGTAGCCTGAACTTTCACCCCGAGGAATGTTCGATTCCTGGCCAGAGCTTGGCATTTTCGTACGCTATAAATCATCCCATCGTCTGAACTAGCCCAAGTGTGCACAATAGTCGGACGTTAAAAAAAATTCTGGAAAAATTTAGGTTTGCATGCATCGACGAAAAATTGGAAAATGTATTCATAATGTTTTGGTAAAAATTGTATCATAAATTTAAACCAGTGTAACAAATTTTATATTATAGAATTTAAATTCCAAAAGTAAATTGAGGAAGTATAACATCCCGAAATCAATAAAATTTATTTTTGCAATTATTGATTTATTATCAACCCGTAAATTCATATGATTAAAAATTCTGAATTAATTTTAGTTAAATCTTCATATACGACCCACATTTGATAAAACATTTGAGAATTCAAAGTTCTTCAATATTATTACAGCTTCAATTTTTTTAGATGTATCATTATATACGTTTTGTTTTTGTCTTATAGACTACAAATGAGAAAATTTCAATCAAAATAGTGGGGGACTAACTTTTGAGAAAATCACATTTTAAATATTTTCTGGACTATAAAAGAGTTTGACATTTTATTAATTAAGAAAATGGTAACGAGATATGAAGGAAGCAAATATTTAGTCCAAATATATATATATATATATATATATATATATATATATAGATATATATATATATATATATATATATATATATATATATATATATATATATAATTTATAATAATAATAATATAGGGTGTTTACTGGGAACCGTATGTTTTTGTAATGTGTAGTACACGGCAAGTATTGGAGGGATAGCAGTTGGAAAGATCTATCGTGTAGAGGGAAGTTGGAAGTTTCAGTTACACTCAAGATGTGGGACCTTGAGCATCGCGCTTTTTTTTGAGACGATTTTACGGTAACGGTGAGTCCCAACGAGACTTTCGCCGGCACTTCAATGTACCGCCTGGGCGGATTTCTTATCCAAACACAATTTTTAGGTGGATACATAATGTGAACACAACGGGATCAATGATGAAAAAACCTCCAGGGTAGCAAAAACCGTTCGTACTCCTGGGAATGTTGAGCATATGAGCGTCGCTACGTTTACCGTTTGCTTAGGAAGCAAGTCCTTAGGATGCGAAAACCTCCGCATTTCTGCCTCTACGGTAAGAAACGTTTTTATTAAAGACCTAAAGTTCCATCCGTATAAGGCCCACACTGCTGGAATTTCGATGGAACTTGACCGACAGCTTTCCCGGGAAAAGTAACCTCTCATTTTGGAGATGTCCCTGGTCCCTCGGTCCCCTGATCTGGCGATCCCGGATTTTCCTTTGGGGTTTCTTGAACCACTGTTTACGTTGAAAAACCACGCACATTACCAGAGTTGAAGGAAGCCATCCGAAGAGAAATCCAAGCCATTCCACAAGAAATGTTACAACTGTTACAAGATTCAATGCGTAACTTCGGGGAACGTCTGGAAACACGTGTTCAATCGGACAGCTCCATCTACGCGATGTTATTTTTGCTACTTAATTTTTTGTAAGATTTTCTTAAAATTCCGAGTTTGTAGGAAAAAATAAAATGTTTTAAAAAAATGAATTTTTAGTTCAAAATTTTAAAAAGTGTGACTTTTGAAAACCATGCGATTCCCGCTAAACACCCTGTATATACACTTATTTAATGTTCTAAATATCAAGATCGGGCCTCATTACAGTGTTCAGTCTAAAATGGCCGCTCTAACAGCTCATTTCGTAAACGAAATGTGTTAAATGTTTTTTGACAGAAGAAGTTTCACGTTTCACACAAGCACAATAAAAGAAGTAATTAGCGATTGCTGTTTTATGTGGTTACGTTCGAGTGAAGGAAAGTACCCAAAACCGGCCTTCTGGTCTTTGCTGAGGTTTGTTCTCGAGGGTGGTAACACCAGACCGCATCAAAGGACATGGTAGGCTGGAGTTGACAAGTGAGTTTGTGGTTTGAATGCCATCCTTCCTCCAACTCCTTTACGATCCTTTTTTTGGCATGTTCTCTACACGCCACAATTCATTTGTGAAATAAAATTTATATTTTTACTTTTGTACAAAATTTTAATACAATCGATAAAACGTACTTTGAAAAACGTAAAACTCAAATTGAAAGCGGTTTTAAAACAGTTTTATTTGTTTTACATTATACATACATTACGAATATTTAGGCAAAAATTTGAACAACATCTGATTAACCGATTTTTAAAATTATGTGTTTTTGAAAATGTATTTTCAACAGCTTGAATACGAGAGAGCGAGAGAGCGAGCGACAAAGAGAGAGAGAGAGAGAGAGAGAGAGAGAGAGAGAATGAGAGAAAGCTTTATTTACTACTTTATTGTTACTTTACTTCGTATAGTAACAAAGTAAAAGAGACTTTAGTAACCTTTGACCTGTCTCGATGTTTTTTCTCTTCTCAAAACAATGTATTCCACTAACCTTTTGGCAAAATCTGATGAATTTCGACAAATGTTTGCGAATTACAAAGCGTTTGTCAGAAGCTTGTGAAATAGATTTTTACGAGACATAAGTAATCTTAATATAAGCTATAATATCTATGATAAGGTCTTTATTATTATTAATATTATGTTTTCTATTATAAAATGTGTTGTTACTTTTACTTTGTATGGCCAAAGAAATACTTGTTAGTTGTCCGCGTATCCATGCAAATACTTTTGAATACAAAATCTTGAATTGTTTTGCAATACAAATATTTGTTACTCCACACTAGAACACAATATAATTTTAATATCTGAACTTTTATCGGTCGTACCAGCATTGTTACGTCAGCCATTTTTGTTTTGTATGATTAAACTTTGTACAATACATTTGTTTTAAGTTGTACAATACAATAAAATGTCCTGATTATCAAATACTCTTAAACTCGTGCTGGCAAGAGCCTCACAGTCGTAGGTTATGTGATTTGCACTTTCCTCTTCATTCCTGCGTAACACACATTGTTCGTCCATGGTTATACCTATCCTGCTTATGTATACTGTCAGATCAAAGTTCTCTATTATGAGTTGTGTTCTGCTCATGATAAAATTTATGCAAAACGTGAAATGATTATTCAGTGCAAGAGTTTTCTAAACAGACACAATTTTGATTTGTTTCAAAAGTGTAAATTATTTCTCGTTCTCAAGTACCTGACCATGATTTAAGAATTTGAACGTTAGCCTTTGCTTAAGTTAAAATACTTTAACTAAAAACAAGCTTACAGTTTTCCAGTTTTTGTGTAACATATTTTCCTTTTCTATAATTTTAATTTTGCTAATGACATGTAAGAGATCCTCATTTTTCTTTCTCATTTTTCAGTAATTATGACATATTCTTCTCGTTAGTGGTCTGTCCACTCATCTCGTAAAGGCTACCGCGGTTTCGAAACTCTATTGTTTCATCTTCAAGTCGTGATACAAAATGTTAAATCCCTCTGTCTAAGTCGTCACAAAGTCAAACAAAACATTAAAAACACACGTCACAAACACTGAGCACACAATTACACGATTAAAATACGTTCGATGAAATTTGGTTTGGCCAAACGATACGTGCGAGTCGTATGTCGTTACATTCCGGACTGCGGAGTCTTCATCAGTACTAGTGCACCCGTCAGTGTTATCAGTTACGGTGCGTCTGTTGGTTTATGTTATTTATTTAAATCACTTATCCTTAGAGCCATGTCGTATATTTAATTTTATTTAAATGAAAGTTTTTCATTGAGGATGTTGTGGGAATCTGATTTTTTGCTCTTGTAAATCTCAAACTCTTCAATCGCATCCGTATAACTGCTTTTATGACAAATGTAATATTTCCATGTTGGTATGGATGTCTTCAAATTTATGGTTTTTGTCCATAAGACGTTCTGCGAAAGCCGAGTTTGTCGATAATGCACTTCTGGGTATGTGCTCTTTAAATCTTCTATGTTTGACCGATATAGAATCTTAGTCAATCACTAATTTTCATTTTGTATATGCCAGTTTTTTCAAAGTTATCTCCACTTGTATTTGCAACTGGCTTCTTCAATAATGTTGATAACTTATTAGTTGTTCTGAAAGATACATTTATATTCTCTTTGGCTAATTCTTTTTTTAGAGTGTGGTTTAAAGTTGAACCATATTTCGTAGAGATGTACGTTTGTTTATCAGGAACGATTTTTTTATTTTTGTTTTTGTGTTTGTTCTCATTACTCATTTGCTACTATTTGTAAAATTAAAATACTGAAACTAAAAACAGAAATAGAAGCTTACGGTTTACCAATTTTCGTGTAACGTATTTTCCTTTTCTATAATTTTTTAGTTTTACTAGTGGTATGTAACACATCCTCATTTTCTCTTCTCATTGTTCACTTGCTTCTATTTTTAAAAAGAGGCATAGTGTCTAGGCTTATACTATAGTTGTTATATTTTACTTTAGGCTTAACGTTTAGAAATAAAGTTAATTCTTACTTTCAAATATTTGTTTCATGGATACAAATGCATGATTAAATATACAAATAGCATGAAGTAATCATTTTAAATCCATTTCTCTTTCGCTTGACTAGAAGGTTTTAACTTGGTTGATTGTTGTTCTCGTGGTTCTGTTTGTGAGTGTTTGTACATCTCTGGCGACTAACCGAATTAACAGCTTTTGTTGACTGCGACTGTCTTTAGCGACTGTCTCCCTGGTATTATTTTTTATTTGTTTTAATTTTTACTAACTTTAAAAATTAAAAAAAATTGAAGATTTTTTAAAAATCGGTCACAACAATCAAAAGATTGCATTTAGCTAAAATGTATTCCATAATATTTTAACAAAACTTATTGGTCACTACAACACAACAAACTAAGATTCTGATGATATCTGAAATACCGGACAAACTTAAATTCTCAAAATTCTTTAAGAGTTTTCGGTTATGTAGTAAGCCTTTTGACAAATAAATTTAACAAATTCAGAACAATGCTGTTTGTAAATAGAAACACAAATATTCCTTATCGCTTTGAAGTTTCTGTTTTTAATTGTTTTGTAGTTAGCTAAAAATTAAAATTCCTTCAGTAATATTTATTCTGAAAGAGAAGTAGGTACACTGAAGCAATATATACTTTATGAAAATAATCTGTATTAATTTTTACATTTAATTTAACTGTCAGTAAAAGAGGTTCCCAAAGCAAATAATGCCTTTGAATACATATTTTAATCTCAAACATCTAAATTATTTATACAGGGACCAGTCAGTAAATTGAATTCTTTGATACTAGTCAGCAAACACATTTCTAGCCGTAATGTTCAAGCGATTATTAAAGTATGTCTGAACCACTTTATAACAGTTTTTAATCATCTATAAAAACAAGTATTTACACTGTACAAAGTATATCGCATAAATAAATTTACTTTATCAAAACAAGTTCCAAGAACTGTTACGCATTGTGAGTGTTCACATAAACAGCTGATTTTACATCACAGCTGATCTTTCGTAGTTATTTCTTCAATTGTGTTTATATTTATTGTCATTGTTTAAGTTATAAAAATAATATATAAATCATTGTTATGTTGAAATGTTTGTTTTTAATTAAGATAAATACAAATAAAGTGGTCGATTAGGTTTTAATTAGCAACATTTGTAAATTAAATTTTATAAGCTTATTTTATAAGTATTAATTTTATAAGTTGCGCAAGACTTCTAATGTAACTGGAACGATTAGAGGAAGATGGACCAGAGGCGGCCGAAAAAGTGCTGCTGTCCATTCAAATGTAGGTTCAAACATATGGTCATAATTTCTGAAAACTGAATCAAAACATTTCTCATATTTAGGTCATTGCGTGAAGTTTTATAACTAAAGTCAGTGAATGAAATGTTGAATAAAAAGAAATTTTCTGTTAAAGCACACAAGTGGTTAGGTTTTTTTGAATTTTCGTCCGAATTGTATAATTTCACGTTTTCTAATTTAAGGCATTTTCATTGAAATGTTGAAATCTTAGGGATTTTAAGGATTTTAGGGACCTTAGGGAAGGAAATGTACGGATTTTAAATGTTTATCTTTAGGGACACACTAACCTACACAAGTAAAGAAACGCCAAATTTCGTTGATCAAACATATATGATGAAATACAATTAACTGTTCTTTGATAAAATAATAATTTTATCAAATTTGATGCACTTTGAAACGTTGTATCCTTTTTCAAAGATTTTGAAACTACGTAGGTAATACAATGTCTTTTTTCTGACTTTGTTTCTTTGTTTGAATACTTCAAAACAATGCGGAAATGATTTTGACTTACAAAATCACATTAAAAGTCACATTAAAGCATTTTATTAGTAATATTACTTTGTTCTGTAATAAGAAAAAATCAATATGAATTAAATCAAAACTCCTAGTATGTGTAAATTTGCTTGTGGGAATTTATAGACTAAAGTATAAGCAGTGTATGTTATCAAATATTTTATCTTGGCACACGAAAGGTACGAGGTTTCATTGGTTGTCTGTATCAGAATTTTATTCATTTAAAAAATGCACGAAAACATAGCACCAAAACTATGTCTGTTTAAAGGAATTTAGCAAATGTAAAACGTTTTTCCTTGATACTTTTTTTCACAAATATTTGAAATAGATGTTTGGTCAACGTTTCATCAAATATTTGAAAATGTACAACTTTTTATATCATTTATCGACTTTGAAAGGCGTACGACTGCATTCACAGGCCGACATTATTGAAGATTCTAAAGAACTATGGACTCCACCCAAAACTCGTGAGAATGATAGAACTAACTCTGACGGAAACGCAGTCAAAAGTGAAATTCAGAGGAGAAATATCTGAATCGTTCCCGATTAAAACCAGGATGAGACAAGGTGACGGACTATCTCCCTTATTGTTCAACGTAGCATTAGATTTCATTATCAGTATATGGAAACAAGAAAACCTGGTTAAAACTAAAATAGGCACAGGGTCTAAGGCCATTAAAACAAACATCATAGGATTTGCAGATGATTTGCCCTTTATTCTATGATTCTATTTGCCCTTTATCTACAGGAAGCAAGAGAACAAATTGCGCAGAAGTTAGGCTTAAGAATATCATATGAAAAAAACAGAGATCATGGCCATGAACTCGCTATGCGTAAATAAAGTGAACATTAAGGGAAACACCATAAAGCTCGTAAAATGTTTCAAATATCTAGGAGAAACCATAACATACAATCTGGACGAAAAACCTGCACTACTCAATAGGGTAGCAAAAATTAAAAAAGCCCAGCTACTAACTTGGCCAACATACAAGAAAAAATGCCTGTCAGTAAAAACAAAAATACGCCACTACAAATCAGTGGTACTCACAGAAACATTATATGCCAGTGAAACTCTCTTCCAAATCAAAAACAATAACAAGACAGACCTGCTTAAGACAGAGAGAAGGATCATCAGAACGTGTCTCAACAAAAGCTACCGGAAAGACGTGACCTGGAGAATAGCCACCAATGAAACAGTATACAAATATATCGACGCAGTTCTCAGTGTAATGAAAAAACGAAGAATTTCCCACTTCTTTCACATATTAAGAATGCAGGAGGACAGAATCCTGAGACAATGGTAATGAGAAGCATCAACAGGAAAACACAGGGAATATACATCAAACAAGTTCTCAGAGACCTCAGTGAAATAGGACTGAAAATGGATGATGCAACAGACAAATGTAAAATAACACGCATTCTTAAGACTAATAAATTTAAAGTGGATAAACCGAAGAGACACAAGAAGGTAGTGATCACAGATGCCGTGAGGAAGCAACGATCTGATCGAATGAGGGATTATTGGAGAAAAAATTACAGCCCAATGTTAGGAAGAACTGAAATTTAGATTAAAGTTGTCCCATGAGGCAAAAAAATGAACCATATTTTGATAATTTCTTTTTTTGGAATAATAACCAATAATAACTGTTGGTTATACCACATGTGATAAAATAAACAATAAATAAAACCTCAGCACGCAGTCACATCACTGTCTTGTGGGCACACGTTCACAACAATTACTATTTTGTTTTTACTGTACACGTAAACAAAAATAATTTCACCATTAAAACCAGCGTCAAAATATAATTTAGCATTTTCAATTTCCAACTTAATTTCGAAATTTAAATAACTAACTACAGATTTAACGTTGATTATATATGGATTTTTAAAATGTGTAACAAAAATGTTCAAGATCTTTTGAAGTTTTGGAATTACCGCCATTTTGAAACGTAGAACGGACTTTACTGGATAATGACATTGTCTAAGCTATTGCAAATATTAAATTAAAACGACCTAAAAGGAGCTATTATGAAAAATTCAACTCGAAAATATCTTTTCAAGTAAAACAGCCGATAAACTGAAATTTATAACTTTTTTCAATAATTTCAAACTTTTCAAACATAACTTTTTTCACAATTTTTATTGGAAACTCGAATTTTTGTTTTGTTTGGAAAAATTAATAATATTATATATAAGATTATGGGATTTGATAGCCTTCTGGCATCGCTACCAAAGTACGGTGCTCGGTGATCGATGTGGCTAAAACATCGGGTCTGAACTACGCACCTCAAGGTTCTTAATGGTTTAAAGTCTCATGGTTTTCCAGAGTCGCTTTCTTCCTGGGATCCTTACTGCCAAATGAGGAAACTTTTCAAAAGTCGGTTACTATACAAAATCCGTTTATTTTTTTCTTTTTTTTTTTTTAACGTCCGACTATTGTGCACACTTGGGCTAATGCAGACGATGGGATGATTTATAGCGTATGAAAATTCCAAGCCCTGGCCGGGAATCGAACCCGGGTCCTCGGGATGAAAGCCCAGTACGATAGGGCCGCCGAGGCGGCTGCACATCCGTCAATTATCAGTGTTGCTTAAAGATCCACCAACTGATAACTGATTCAGCCAAGCACAGAGGCAGCCCCTACTGCTGTTGCGGTCCGATAAGCTGTTAGGATTTTAAAAATTGTTATTTCTTAGTTATTATTTTTAAATATTATAATGAGGTCACAGCCAAGGAATGAACACGATTGGCAAAGACATAGGCAAATTACGAAACTGCTGACATACTGCCTGTTGCAATAAGCAACAAGGTATGTAGAATTGCACTTCAAATAAAAGCTTGGGGAAGAAGTAGGGCGGGGACAGTCGATTCCGAGGGGACCAGAAGGTTTAGATTCCATGGATCAATTCTTGCTGTACGTCTGGACGCACTAGAGGAGAGCATTCCAGCCAGGCGGTGCTGGGCATCGGCGAATCGGCAATAAATGTAAGTAGAAAAAATTTGCATACGCTTCATCCCATTTTTACTTTTTGGTTCAAATACATTAGGATATATTTTGGGAGAACATTTTTAAACAATAATAAAATAGTGTTCATTCATCAACCGTACTTGTATCCGTTTAAGATAAAAATAGTGTAATACATTTAAATATATTAAAGGATTTTTTTTTCTTGAACCACCGATAATTAATTCTTTAGAGGACTCGAGTAATAGAGATCTCGAACCCCTAATAAATCTCTAACAGCTTCTGTGTTTCCCTTAGTCAAAGTTTCCCAAGCGCCCTCTGCTTGGTTTTAATCCACAATACTGCAGTAGTCTTAGGGTTGGTTGGTCAATGTGGCTAAAGCGCCGGTCATTTTGCTTCGTCTCTGATCTGCGCACCTCAAGGTCACGCAGTGCTTTTGTTCTCGTTATTCCAACTGACATGAAGATGCTAACATCCAACATGCTAAGATTCCAACATCAATAGATGCTAATCAAAAATAGAAATAACCTTGTCTTCTCCTTACTGCTGTAACGGGTTAAAAATTAACCCTGTTACTAAAACGCACGGCTGGCCCTACGTAGCCTGAGATCAGGCAGCAAACCGTACAGAGGTCAGTTGGCGATTGTAGATACGCATAGGTACAGTGCAAAGGTCAGTTGGCGATTGTAGCCTAAGGAAAGACAGTAACCAGTGCAAAGGTCAGTTTGCGAGGGCTCCCATTAGCTACGCTGGGAAGAACCGCTCGCTCCGAGCTCTGGGACCCGACTGACTAAAAACGGGTTTCTGCGCATGCGCGGCGCTCAACAGTATAAAAGGACTGACCGAATCTCCGTGGTTCGTCAGGAACGAAATCATACACCATGGCCTTAAAATCTTCACACTCGAGGAATATTCCCTCAATCTATCAAGAAAACTAGCATCGCGAGCAGAAGGCTCCAAACATGCGCATCTGTCAGCCATTGTGACAGATCCCGCTCCCCCACTACAATACAGAAAAAGGCCTCTGTAACTAGTCTACGAACCCCCATGAAGTGGCTCATGTGAAAATCGCATAGTCACTCTTCTACAAAACATACCTTCAAAAATTCAAGCCCAACCCCTATTTCTCCCTCCACTGACTCGATGCAAAGGGGTCAGTCTTTCGCCGACCACTCGATAACTTTGGTCAGTCTTTCGCCGACCGCCCCCGATAACTGGGTCAGTGTTTCGCCGACCGCCCCCGATAACTGGGTCAGTCTTCCGCCGACCGCCAGCGATAACTTGGGCAGTCTTCCGATGACCACTTGATAACTTGGGTCAGTCTTTCGCCGACCACTGGATAACCTTGGTTAGTCTTTCGTCGACCGCCCCCGATAACTGGTCAGTCTTTTGCCGACCACTCGATAACTTTGGGCAGTCTACGACAAATCATCGAAAGAATAAACGCATACTGCCAGGAAACAGATGTCGTATACCGAGGTAGGAATTAACGTAGAAGCATTTATAAATCTTAGAAATTGGGCATTTCGAATCCTTAGAGCTAGAATTCAGAGAGCTCGAGAATAGCAAACATCTGGAAACCAAAAAACTTCCTTACGCTCGAGAATATTGAGCACCTAAAACTTCCTTAAGCTCGAGAATATTGAGCACCTAAAACTTCCTTACGCTCGAGAATATTGACCACCTAAAACTTCCTTACGCTCGAGAATATTGACCACCTAAAACTTCCTTACGCTCGAGAATATTTACTACCTAAAACTTCCTTACGCTCGAGAATATTGACCATCTAAACTTCCTCACGCTTGAGAATATTGAGCACCTAAAACTTCCTTACGCTCTAGAATATTGACCACCTAAAACTTCCTCACGCTCGAGAATATTGAGCACCTAAAACTTCCTTACGCTCTAGAATATTGAGCACCTAAAACTTCCTTACGCTCGAGAATATTGACCACCTAAACTTCCTCACGCTCGAGAATATTGAGCACCTAAAACTTCCTTACGCTCTAGAATATTGACCACCTAAAACTTCCTCACGCTCGAGAACATTGAACACCTAAAACTTCCTTACGCTCTAGAATATTGAGCACCTAAAACTTCCTTACGCTCGAGAATATTGACCACCTAAAACTTCCTTACGCTCGAGAATATTGAGTACCTAAAACTTCCTTACGCTCGAGAATATTGAGCACCCGAATCCTTGCTCCCATAAATTTGCGCTGCTATTAATTTTAAAACTCAAAGTCCCTTTTGGCGATCATGACTTAAACATGGGTGAGCAAAATCATGAAATACTGATTTTTGTCAATGAGCCCAATTTATAACTGAGCCAAAAACCTTACATAAAGTTGAACCCTGGACGATGCCTATGAATGCGGACGGATATCCGGCGTTAATGTTAATGAACGCGGAGAGCGAAACGTTTTTGCGTTACATATGATATTATGTATGATTTCAATGCGAATTTCAAGACAACACAATTGGAAAGTGCGTATCGATATCTCAACCAGATTTGATATTCATATTTTTTTCTAGTGAATTGAATATGTCTTATTGAAGTTTTATGTTTAACTGTCATTTAATATTCTAATTCTAACGTTGTATTAGATTAATACTTACATTTAATTAGTTACATTTCATTAGTAGTAACGCTAGCGAAACGTATTAAGAATTACACTGCTATCAGTGACTTAGTGGCTTATCTCATGAAACGTCCAAGGTGCATTCCAAATTAATTTCGTCTCCAGCAACAAGATCAAATTGTACTATATGTTGCACAACTATTTTTGCGCTAAAAAATCCAGTTAGCGAGACAAAATTTTTTTTTGATTTCGTTGTGTTTTTAAAATGTGCATTAAACTTATAAGTACCAAAAGGGAGCTTTAACAGTTGAATTACAACATGGATGCGTTTCTGTAACAATCTGAATAAAATATCAGCGCCTAAGGTGTTTTAACAGTGAGAAACCATTAGCCCCGCATCTGTCCTTGTCTATTGCAGGATTCACGTTACTACTGGGAGAGTTTGTAACGAATTTAAACCAGCGTTTTTCGCTTTGTTCGTGAATTATTTAACACTTTGCCATAAATAAAGCCTTGACGAAATAAAAGCGCCCGTTTATCAGAACTAGTGTTACCAAATTTTCGCACATGTATTTAGCAGCTGCTGTGGAGTTCTGTGTTGTTATTCTGGTTATTTCAAACGTCTTTGCTTATATTCACTCATTAGTTTTTTATAAGCTTTGTTATAATTTTATTTTAGCCATTAATGATTGCAAAGCAGAAGCTGATCTATAAAGAAATAGATTTTTTTTATGTCTATAGGGTTTTAAAAAGGTTTTGGAATTATCGTCATTTTGAAATAATTGAACGGATTACGCTGGGTAAATACGCGTAATTTGTTAAGAAGATCGATTTTTCTACTTTAGTCACGGAGCTATTTTGAAAAAAGTGAACACGTACTAAAACAGCACAGGCTAAAATTTGGTATACGTGTAGAACATAGATTTAAATGGTCTAAAATTATATTTTCTTGCACAAAGTTTGAGTAAGGGGCTCAAAATATTAATGCTTTGAAAAGCATTTCAATTACTGCATTTCAATCACTGCCTAGAGTGATACCCGGGAATCTTTGCAGTCCAAAATATGTCTCGTCTTCGTGAACGTGCTCGCGCGCACGTATGTGTGTGTGTTTGTGTGTGTGTGTGTGTGTGTGTGTGTGTGTGTGTGTGTGTGTGTGTGTGTGTGTGTGTGTGTGTGTGTGTGTGTGTGTGTGTGTGTGTGTGTGTGTGTGTGTGTGTGTGTGTGTGTGTGTGTGTGTGTGTGTGTGTGTGTGTGTGTGTGTGTGTGTGTGTGTGTGTGTGTGTGTGTGTGTGTGTGTGTGTGCGCGCGCGTGTGTGTATATGTGTGTGTGTGTGTGTGTGTGTGTGTGTGTGTGGTGTGTGTGTGAATGGTGTGTTGTAATGAAGTGATTTAAACCCTAGTTTAATTAAGTTGGGATAAGCTAAGTAAACAAACTTGATAATATCTAATGTACAGATATGTCCTAAATAAACAAGATGACATCTTACCCCACTACCAGGAGCAATACCCCACCAACAGAACCAGGGTATATAAGCAGCTGCACAGCGCTCCAGAAGGCAGTTGGGCTCCTCCAGCCCAAACCCTCCCTACCTACCTATCCTTGTGCGGTACCGGCGTGTTGAGCCGACTGCACATCCGTGGACTATACCGGCGTGCTGAGCCGATAGTCATTCCTTCCTTGGGGTTATACCGGCGTGCTGAGCCGATAACCTACTCCAGCCCGAACTCTACCCACCGACCGACCCATCCTAGTACGGTACCGGCGTGTTGAGCCGACCATGCATCCGTGGACTATACCGGCGTGCTGAGCCGATAGTCATTCCTTCCTTGGGGTTATACCGGCGTGCTGAGCCGATAACCTACCCCGACCCGAACTCTACCCACCGACCGACCCATCCTAGTGCGGTACCGGCGTGTTGAGCCAACCGTACATCCGTGGACTATACCGGCGTGCTGAGCCGATAGTCATTCCTTCCTTGGGGTCATACCGGCGTGCTGAGCCGATAACCTACTCCGACCCGAACTCTACCCACCGACCGACCCATCCTAGTGCGGTACCGGCGTGTTGAGCCGACCGTACATCCGTGGACTATACCGGCGTGCTGAGCCGATAGTCATTCCTTCCTTGGGGTTATACCGGCGTGTTGAGCCGATAACCTACTCCGACCCGAACTCTACCCACCGACCGACCCATCCTAGTGCGGTACCGGCGTGTTGAGCCGACTGTACATCCGTGGACTATACCGGCGTGCTGAGCCGATAGTCATTCCTTCCTTGGGGTTATACCGGCGTGTTGAGCCGATAACCTACTCCGACCCGAACTCTACCCACCGATCGACCTATCCTAGTGCGGTACCGGCGTGTTGAGCCGACCGTGCATCCGTGGACTATACCGGCGTGCTGAGCAGATAGTCATTCCTTCCTTGGGGTTATACCGGCGTGCTTAGCCGATAACCTACTCCGGCCCGAACTCTACCCACCGATCGACCTATCCTAGTGCGGTACCGGCGTGTTGAGCCGACCGTACATCCGTGGACTATACCGGCGTGTTGAGCCGATAGTCATTCCTTCCTTGAAGTTATACAGGCGTGCTGAGCCGATAACCTACTCCAGCCCGAACTCTACCCACCGATCCACCTATCCTAGTGCGGTACCGGCGTGTTGAGCCGACCGTACATCCGTGGACTATACCGGCGTGTTGAGCCGATAGTCATTCCTTCCTTGGGGTTATACCGGCGTGCTGAGCCGATAACCTACTCCAACCCGAACTCTACCCACCGATCGACCTATCCTAGTGCGGTACCGGCGTGTTGAGCCGACCGTACATCCGTGGACTATACCGGTGTGCTGAGCCGATAGTCATTCCTTCCTTGGAGTTATACCGGCGTGTTGAGCCGATAACCTATTCAGTTCCTCTCCTATCTCCATGCCGTAACGACACATCAGGCTGTCGACTTCCGGTTCTGAAGAACAGCAAGTTGAGCCGACCAGGTCTATGCCAGTTCAGGGTCAAGAGTTAAGCAACGACGTGTGGTGTGAGCTACTCTTCCGCTCGAGAAGTTCAGCGCAGATCGCCAGACAGTCAGCAGTTTCCGGGTTCAGCGGTAAAAGTGTTCAGCGAACGAAATAGAAGAAAGTGTTATAACGAAAAGTGTTCAGTGGCAAATAGAAGAAAAAAACAATACAAAGATTTATGTTTATATTAAATTAAATAAATAAAGAAAATTTAAACAAAAAAAATTGCAGCTCTAATATAATAGAACCCACTCCAAAGAGTGTATCTGGGTCGAAGGTGCGCTTAAAGAGATTTAAAGCATCTTAGACTCTGTACGCAGGTGAACTGCGTTACAGTAGAAATTGGCGCCCGAACAGGGACTGTTATCAGAGAACAGTTATTTAAAAATTAGTGGAAAACCGTATACAAACCAGAAGACAAGGAACAAGAAAACCAGTAAAAAAAACCCCCATAGATTGAGAGTGAAGACTGGCCACACAGTTCTACAAGATGGCTAGTTCGAAAAAGTTGGACGACGTGGAGTCAGGACTACCTCCGCCTATAAATGAAGATGGAACTGAGGAAGACCCTACAAGTTCAGACATACGTGTTGAATGGGTTTATAAACTAAACAAAGCAGAATTAACAGAAGAACTCAGAAAATTTAAGTTGAAAACCGAAGGTAGTGTGAAGGATTACCGAAGAAGACTGGTTTGCTTCCTAAGAGGTGGCTTCAAAGAAGACATGATGAATCAGACAGAAACCGCAGAAGAACAGTTAGTGACAAAACAAGTATCTTATCTCGCATCAGGAATAGCCGACAACGGGTCTATTTGTTCTTTGGTCAGAAAATGGAAACTACATTATGATGGAGGAAAAGACGTGATCCTGTTTTTGGAAAGATTATCGGAGTTGAAGACCGCATACAATGTGAATGAAGAGCAACTTCTGCAATCATTACCAGAGTTATTGAAGGGGAAGGCTCTTTTATGGTACCGAAATACAAAAAACTGGTGGACTTCATGGAAACAGTTTATGAGAGATTTTGAATTTCAATACCTATCGTATCAGTATAGAGAAAATTTGGACCTTGAAATACAAAACCGAACACAGGGTGAGAAGGAATTGTTTAAAGACTACGTAGTGGCTATACAGACTTTAATACGGCGACATGGAGGTTACAGTCAACAACAAGAATACCAACGAATTTATCGGAACATGTTGCCAGAATATAAGTTATATGGACTCCGTAGCAACATAAGCAGTTTGGCAGAATTGAGACAGGCAGCAAGTGAGTATGAAGACATCAAGCAAAATATGGATTCCTACAAACCTCCTAAAAACGCTGCTCAGTCTTATTTTCCTGAGGTATCATACCAGCCAGCAAGCCAAAGGAAACTTCCAGTCAAGGTCTTATCAACGATTACAAACCAGCAGAAACAGTATCAGGATCACGACTTGAAAATTGCCAACAGGCAGACATATAAGAAGTATCACACAGAGAATGAACGAATTCAGTGTTGGAATTGTTATGAGTTCAGTCATTTTGCAAGTAATTGCTTACAACCGAAGAAGGACAGATGCAGATTCTGCAGGATGGACGGAAAGACCATGACATGTAAATGTTTACAAGCAGGAAACTACCGAAGGACGTCGAGAAAATGGGACAATCGAAGTCCGACTCAGGAAAGGTCCCCAAAATTAAAGTTTCAGAAGACAGAAAATAATATTGATGAAGAGAATAGAATGTTTCTTCACATCAAGATACAAAATCACACATTCAAGGCATTATTGGATTCCGGAGCTTGTAAGACCTACATTAGCCAACAAGCCAGCAACAAACTGCAACAAGACCAAATGAAAGCGAAAACGGTGCAGCAAGTAGCTCAATTAGCGGATGGATCAATAGTGCCTATAACTAAAGAATTTGAATTACCGTGTGTAATTGATGGAAATCAGAAAACAATAACCGCATTGGTACTACCTGGACTTAGCTCAGAAATAGTTCATGGAATTGATATGATGACAAAATGGGGAATTACAGTCCATTTTAATACAAAAACGGTTACATGGACCAACTTAAAGAAGACAGTCAGTGAAAATAAATGCAGTAGCAGACAACCAGTGACGAAGAGTGCTCTTCCAACTATAAAACCACTAACAGTATCAGAAGAATACAAAATACAGCGATTTCCCGAGGAAGAAATACCAAAGTTTTCCGGTTTAAGGAAGACTACGAGTATAGTAGAACATAAATTAAAGCTAAAACCCGCAGCAGTACCAATAAAACAAAGATATTATTCAAGAAATCCAGTATGTCAAGACTCGGAAACAATAGCCGGGATTAAACAAATGGAAGAAGGGGACTGGTACGACCAAATGTGGATAAAAGTAAAGACGGACCCGAACAAATACGAAAATTTCAGAATTGAGGAGGGTAAACTAATGAAACACGTGTGGAATAACGTGGGACATAACAATGAAAACGCAACTTCCGCCTGGAAAATGTGTGTACCAAAAGTTCAAAGATATGATGTTATGATAGAAAATCACAACATCCCGACAGCCGGTCATATGGGGATAATAAAAACTTATGACCGAATCGCCAGATATTATTATTGGCCAGGAATGTTTAGAGATACAGCAAGGTTCGTTCGCCGTTGTAAATCATGTCAAAAGTTTAAGTTTGACCAACAGCGTCCAGCAGGGAAAATACTCAATCATGACCCACTTAGGCCAGGAAAGCCAGAAGTAAAAACACCTACAAAGAAACAACGAGGCCGAGATCAGACCTCTTCATTACTGGTGACAACAAAAATTTCAGCTTCTGGAGAAATATGGAAGCCAACAGTCCAATTGGATCAGCCACCCTCTCCAGCGCACTCCATACCATTACTTTCTCCGTTATCATCAACAGACGAATTGACACTATCGCAAGAAAGTCTACTACTGGAATTACCTTCCAGATGCGATCAACAGCAAGACAGGCAACAGTACCAGGAAGAGGAGAGTTTGGAAATCCACACCAACAAAGACTTACGAGACAATAATGAAGAGACAACATACACAAACCAAGTTCAGGATATAGCAGTAGTTCGGAAGAAACCAAGACGAAAATATAGACTACGACAAGACGGGAAAGTGACCCGATTCTGGCAGGCAGCAGAATAATAATAACAGTAATGTTTTGTAAAAAGTGCATAGTACAGGAATTTACTTTTTTATAAAAAAAGGATATTTTTAGTTAGAAAGACTCTTTTCTTTTTCATGGTTTTCTTTATTCCCCGAAGAAAGGAGGGGATGTAACGAAGTGATTTAAACCCTAGTTTAATTAAGTTGGGATAAGATAAGTAAACAAACTTGATAATATCTAATGTACAGATATGTCCTAAATAAACAAGATGACATCTTACCCCACTACCAGGAGCAATACCCCACCAACAGAACCAGGGTATATAAGCAGCTGCACAGCGCTCCAGAAGGCAGTTGGGCTCCTCCAGCCCAAACCCTCCCTACCTACCTATCCTTGTGCGGTACCGGCGTGTTGAGCCGACTGCACATCCGTGGACTATACCGGCGTACTAAGCCGATAGTCATTCCTTCCTTGGGGTTATACCGGCGTGCTGAGCCGATAACCTACTCCGACCCGAACTCTACCCACCGACCGACCCATCCTAGTACGGTACCGGCGTGTTGAGCCGACCGTGCATCCGTCGACTATACCGGCGTGCTGAGCCGATAGTCATTCCTTCCTTGGGGTTATACCGGCGTGCTGAGCCGATAACCTACTCCGACCCGAACTCTACCCACCGACCGACCCATCCTAGTGCGGTACCGGCGTGTTGAGCCGACCGTACATCCGTGGACTATACCGGCGTGCTGAGCCGATAGTCATTCCTTCCTTGGGGTTATACCGGCGTGTTGAGCCGATAACCTACTCCGGCCCGAACTCTACCCACCGATCGACCTATCCTAGTGCGGTACCGGCGTGTTGAGCCGACCGTACATCCGTGGACTATACCGGCGTGCTGAGCCGATAGTCATTCCTTCCTTGGGGTTATACCGGCGTGCTGAGCCGATAACCTACTCCGGCCCGAACTCTACCCACCGATCGAAATATCCTAGTGCGGTACCGGCGTGTTGAGCCGACCGTGCATCCGTGGACTATACCGGCGTGCTGAGCCGATAGTCATTCCTTCCTTGGGGTTATACCGGCGTGCTGAGCCGATAACCTACTCCGGCCCGAACTCTACCCACCGATCGACCTATCCTAGTGCGGTACCGGCGTGTTGAGCCGACCGTACATCCGTGGACTATACCGGTGTGCTGAGCCGATAGTCATACCTTCCTTGGGTTTATACCGGCGTGCTGAGCCGATAACCTACTCCGACCCGAACTCTACCCACCTACCGACCCATCCTAGTGCGGTACCGGCGTGTTGAGCCGACTGCACATCCGTGGACTATACCGGCGTGCTGAGCCGATAGTCATTCCTACCTTAGTGTGTGTGTGTGTGTGTGCGTGTGTGGTGTGTGGTGTGTGGTGTTTGTGGTGTTTTGTGTGGTGTGTGTGTGTGTATGGTGTGGTGTGTGTGTGTGTATGGTGTGGTGTGTGTGTGTGTGTGTGTGTGTGTGTGTGTGTGTGTGTGTGTGTGTGTGTGTGTGTGTGTGTGAATAATGGTGTGTGTGTGCGCGCGCGCGCGTGTGTGAGGAGGTGTGTGTGTGTGTGCGCGCGCGCGCGCATATCCTTGGAAAATTGTCAATTTTCGATGAAATTTAATTTGTTGAGGCAGGAATATGTTATATTATTGAAATTTTTTTCAGACAAAAATTGTGTTTCGTAAAACTTTTATAATGTAAGAAGGTTCATAGCTAAAGTGAGTGTACACCAAAACTAAATAAAAACGTTTATCAGCAGATATTTATAACACTTGAAGATCGCAATATTTGTAGTTAGATTTGATATACGTTTGGCGCCATAATCAGATTTTTTAATGGATTCAGACTATTTAAAAAAGTCTTACATGTTTCGTGAACGATAAAATTTGCATAAATAGTATTTTCAATTTTATTGAGTATACGAAATAAATTTGTCGGTGGTCAGGGTTAATTTTTGTATTTTCAATGTAATTTGAAATTGTGAAGATGTAGCTGTTTGCACTCGGCGCTGCTCGGGTGGAGCAATAAAAATTCAGTTTTTAAGGGCTGAGGAGTGTTTGAAGGTCAAGAACATCATTTTAAGGTGTTAGCCCTTTTAACAACCCTTAAAAACGTGATCTTAAAATGAGAAGTCAGGATAGGGCTTATTTTAAGATTCCAAGTGTATGTTTTACCATTATTTCGGTTCAATAACTCATTTTACAATGATAATTCAATAAATACGTTTTTACCTGCTTAAATTTTAACCTTTAAATTTATTTAATTACATTGAAATAAGAAAAACCAATCTTGCCGTTAAATTAATTTTAGTATTTTTACAAAAAATTTAATTACTTACTTACGTAGTATTTAACTTCAGATTTAAATGCAAATTTTAATTGTAATTACAGTAATGAATAATCAAATCAAATTAAAAAAAAGTGTAAGATAAATACAAGTAATGGACTCTTTTAAGATTTTTAATAATAGCCACTTCTACACGTTATGGTCATATTAACTAACGAGGACGAAGGATCAGCACATACGGTAAGGGAAAAGCAACGGGAGCAACTGCGGCTCGAACTAAGAACGTTTAGTTGCGCAGTTCAGAGATGGATTAGTAACGACATTTTTGCATCTTTAATTGAAATCAACTGAATCAAATTGTAGAAAATTGCAAACGCATACTCGCGCGCAAACACACGCACACACTCGCATGCACGTGCATGCTCATTATTTATAAACGTACTAACGACTCCTCAAAAGTGATTTAGAAGTTAGGATTTAGATTTGTGTTTTACCGCGATGGCGTCACTAAAACTCATTTTCCCATGTAAATTCGCTATTAACAGTGTTTGTAAACACCCTTCATTCACGATACAGAATTAAATTGTATCTCCAGTACAAGCTACATATAACTTGTAACCAATTGTTTCCTTTGGTTATTTTGCAGTAAAAGCATTTATTCCTATTAAAACAGTGGAACAAAATTTTCCACACTGTGTTCTGGTAAATATGATCTGTCCAGTGTGCAATAGCTTTTAAATTAAGTTTTTTTTTTCGAAATGAAATATCAATTTAGAAAATAGAAGCATTTTACAAAAGTGAAATGTAATTTTGTTTTTTGTTTACTTTTTGAAGTACAGCGTGAATTGGAATGATTTCTAGAATTATTTTTATTTATCGCTTATTTTCTTGGTTTAGTCAATATTTTTCATCAAGTTTTATGTTTTTATTTTTTATACACAGATTTTTTTTAAAAATTATTTCACCATCGTAATCGATTAAAGCGTGTCAGAGTTTTGAATTTCTTCTAAAATATTAAACAACAAATTTTGAAGAGTTTGTTTTTGTAATTTCAATCGAATTGGAATCTAAAAAATTCTAATTTTTAAAGACTAACAGTGAAGTGAGATTATCAAAAAATATTGACTAAAAAAACTTTTATATATTTTAAAGGTAATTTTAATTTAATGAACAAATTTGGAAAAAATATTTAACTACTTTTTTTATGAAAATCCGCCATTTTATATTTTATTGAAATCTGCATATATTTGCGATTTAACAGGTAGATTTCATAAACAGTCTACAGATATTTGTTTAAAACAATTAAAGTAAAATAAACCTATTTGTCCGAACTCAGAAGACCGGAATGAATTAACCATCGACATATGGAAATAAATGTTTACACCACTTTCAACGTACAACTGTTTCTTACAGTGAAAAGGAAAGATAAACTTACACAAAGCCATTATGATTTTACAAATTTTTAATTCCGCAACAACGGAACACGTTAGACGCAACGTTTATTAAAATCCCAATTAATTATCGCGCATACGTAGCGGTGAACAAATAAGCCCCCACGCTGATGTGCGATCATGTGCGAGCACAGCAAGCAAATTAAATACTCGTATATTGCTGCATCTCTCCTCACAAAGTCACGCGTTTATTCGAGCTTTACTACTTTATATGGCTGGAAAACCAACATCACAGAGCAGTGATCAACGAACCGACTGTATCTGTGATCAGAAACATTCCACTACATTCTTGTATATTTGTAGAAACAGTTTTAAACAGTTGACAGTGGTTTTAAGACTGTTTTTGCTAGCGTTTTAAATAAATTGTGCAAAAACACTTTTCCACTGTCATTTGTAATAATAGATGTTAATAAATTAATATTAGGGTAATTCTAGGAGAAATGGCCCCTGTTTTTGTAACACTCATATCTTTGTTTGTTTTTGAGTAATAAATTTCTTTCCCGGGTCTAAAGTGATATCATAGATAACTCTAATAATAACTCACACAAAATTACTTAATTTTAAAATGAAAATGACTGTAAAACATTAAACAAATTTTTTTTGTCATCGGTCCCTCTCACCGATAGTCTATTGGTGAGATGGACCATATTGGGATAGAGGGATATTAATAAAATTATCCAAAAACGTATATTTATCGGTAAAAATAGCAGTTTATTCATCCAATATTACTACCAAATACATTAGCAAGGTAAACATTTCTAAAATTATACTAAAAATAAAAGTTGAGCGATTTAACTAACAGTAATATAATAAAATCACGTAGTATTTTTAATATTTACATTACAATTTGAAAAAGTATAGTTAAAATATTTTTTTCTTGACCTTCAAAGGTATTGTTTGCTTTTTTCTATTTTACCACAAAAGTTACACAAATTTTCAAACTTTGTGCAGTTCTCATGAAACCATCTGGGACAATTAGTGCATTTGATCCAATCTTCCTGGTTATTTGTTGAGGCATAGCCTTCGAGACAGCCAACACATTAGATCTCTTCCCATTCACTTCCATCACTGCTATCGTTTACCCCTTTTCACTTCCTTTTTTCTTCTGTGAGAACAATACTTTCTTAGCTTCCCGTTTCCTCTTCTTGTCCTCTTTCAATTTCAATTTTACTACTTTCTGTTTTTTGCCCTAATGATACTGTGTATGTTACGTCTGAGTTTAATACCTTAGGTGTTCTTGCCTGAATACTGCGTGCAGTTGCTTTCTTGTTAAGCACAGGTATTGGAGATATTTTGTTCAGAACTTTAGTAGGAGTAGGATTTTGTTCATCATATTGTGTGTTACCTGCTAAAGACTGAGACGTTCCAGGAACAGCTAAATTTATTGGCAGATTTTCATTGTCTGTACCTCTTTGCAAATGGTAGGCATTTTTCTAAAAGAAAACGAAAACAAGGCTTGAAAAATAAGTATTTTAAACTTTAAGGTACAGCCATTGTGATAAAATGTAGTAGAATTGTTCTCTCTCTCTCGCTCTCCCTCTCTCACACAAACACACGCGCGCGCGCACACACAAACTTTGACGAGAAAGATATAATAAGGTTGTCTCTGGTAAATTATGTTCAAAATAATGTTTTAATAATATTTTTTGACTATTTTTTTAATAACATTTATGCTAATGTAATTACATTTTAAGAAAATATCAACTTTAGACATAGTCTTTTTGTAAAACACTGGTCCATCTCTCCCGACTTGATCTGGTCCGTCTCTCCCGATTGCTTAGGACAGATGGACCAGGCCGCCATCTTGCCTTTATCCTCGACAGAGACGCTGCAGTACTTTATAATGAACTGTTACAATCTTTGTTCACTTTACATAGGTAAAAAACCAAAAAACATTGACAAGTAATGACACAAGATTCTAAAATGTAAACTCTGTAAAAAATTTTCACTCGCCTGAATTTTATTTTCTCCAATAACTCCTAAATAAGCAGATCAAAACGGCTGAAAACTACAAGGCTAATCAACACATTCAGACATGACACCAACATGCTACCAGTGGCGAATTCACGCGAATAGTTTCCGAAATACGCGATCGGTCCATCTCACCCGAGGGGCCATCTCTCCCGGAATTACCCTAATAGATTAATCTATTAATATTAATAGATTAATATATTAGATTCATACACATTAATAGATTAATAGATTAATTATTACATTAACTGTATACATGTATGTTTTTGGTATTTTTCAGAGAATGAAAATTACAGTTGATTAAATTTAACAGTTGACTTAAAAATATTTTTTCAGTTTAAACTGTAGTGGATTTGTATATTTGGAAGAGCCGTCTCGGTGGCCTGGTTGATAGGGTACTGGGCTTTCACCCCGAGGACCTGGGTTCGATTCCCGGCCAGGGCTTGGCATTTTCATACGCTATAAATCATCCCATCCATCGTCTGCATTAGCCCAAGTGTACACAATAGTCGGACGTTAAACACAAAAAAAAGAAATATTTGGAAGAGAAGCTTTTGTTATTTAAAAGGGAAAAAAATTATGATTTTTCTGTAACCAAAATGTACTGTAACCAAAATTTTACACCACGTCATCCAGTAGCATCGTCAAACCGTTTTGAAGCTAGCTTTGGAAGGCGTTCTGAGTGACCGCCATTTTGTTTCAAATAGGTGAATGATATTTCGACATTGTTTAAAAGCTTTAAGTAACAAAGAAAAAAAGTTTCGTCTGATTGGGTGAAACCGTTTCTACGTAAAAATTGAACGAATTTCCGTGGGAAACAAAAATTGAAAGATAACTGAACTTGAATTTGAACGTAAGCGAATAAAATAAGACATTGTCATGCCGCCAATCTTATTTGAAACAGTTGTGCGACAGCTTAAAGTTAAACACAAACGAGTTTCAAATTTATTCGAAACATTTATCACCGTCATTGAAGTAGACGCAAGATACAATCTCGAAATAAATTGTAACAAAACGTTACACAAACTTCCTCACATTAAATTATTTCGCTATCGACGAGAAAACTCCGACGGTAATTTGGCAGATTTCTCAAAATCGGTTGATCAGATTTTGTACCGAATTTGATCGTATGAAGATTCATAACCGAAGTGAATGTGCTAAATTGAAAGAAAGTAATTTACTGTTCTAAAGTAGATCTGAAAGCCTCAAAGTTGATTTTTTTAACTTCAAACTTGAAAATTTTAGTAAAATTTGTGTAAAATCTGATGAAATAATTTTGGTTAACTTCAAAGATATTGAACTAATTTTGCAAAATTAAACTAATTTTGCTCCAACTACCACTTTCTCGTTTGCATTCGAAGACTTGAAAACTGATCGATTAATCGCGATCTTTTCATAAGATTTTCATTTAAAGACTTGTATAGGAAAAAAATATATATTTGTAGAAATAACCCATGCGATAGTATTCCAACTTTTCTAATTTTAGTGGCATAAAGATCGATAATAGCTTGGAAAAGGGAATAGCAGTCTTTTCAATCTTTTTTCAATATGCACACATTAAAAATTTTACATTTAAAAAAAATGAATTTGACTATACGGTTCAGTTTTTTATTTTCAATTTGTAATTTTTTTTAATTTTTTATGTTTAAAATACTAAATTATACAGACGTTTACACTTATAGTGGCGAAGTCATTGTGGGAACGCGATTGTGTTACATCTGTTCCGAAATCAGCTGTTTTTCAGTCGTCGTAACTAATTGAAAATTAAACTAATTAAACTAAATTAAACAAATAACCAAAACAAACAAACAATTGTTTTTGAATCGTACAAACAACGATTGTACTTGTTTATTTGCACCTAAATTAAACAATAAACCGAGAAAAAAATTGTATATTATTTACAAAAACTGAGATTTTATTTTTCCCCGGACACACTATAAAATAAATACAATCAGTTGTCGTTTGTTATTGGTATATCAATGTGTATCGAATTTATCGTTGCAAAATATCTGTTTTAAATAATTGCATTCTATTTATAGGTAATCGATAGGGCTGTGACGTGCGTATTATTCATTTCAAGAGCTTTTGTTTAAAACTAGACCAATCAATGTAATCTGTAACTATTATATTATGTAGAACACACGGGGCACGCGTCTGTATTGGCAGTAAACGACTGTAGCGGTACACAAGATATATACTGTAGGCTATAAATAACCGTGGTATGCAGCTGTCTCGCTGACGTGATGGAAGCGAATTTCCAACATTAATCATTTTTCTTTTAATTTTATGAAAATCTGATATCACTATTTATAATGCACAATAAAATCTGCTTCTTAATGTACTTTAAAGTTTTAAATTTCAGATCATATATATATGTGTATATATATATATATATATGTGTGTGTGTGTGTGTGTGTGTGTGTGTGTGTGTGTGTGTGTGTGCGCGCGTGCGTGCGTGTGTGTGTGTTGTGTTATTTTAAGGCGAAAAGCACATTGAGCTTATTATCGCCTCCCTAAATGTAATTGTGGGTGTAAAGTGTTAAAGTCGTAAGTGTAGTGTTGTAAAATATAACCTCAAAATTACCTCGTTGAAACAATGAAATAACTTGATATAAATGTACAAAAGGTCGTCAGCTGATTCAAAAGTGTACCAGTGCCATATCTATCGCAAAGAAATGAAAAAGAAGAAATAACATACGATTGTGTTTCGTTCAATGTACGCCCCACATTACAAAGTAATTCTGTAAAAAACGTGGAATGCATGAATTTGTTTGCTGTTGTTTCCAAGAACTTTGAATAGTTTTCTTCAAAAATTGTTTCAATATTTCTGTTTCTATTTTGTTAGTCAAATTTGTTAGGACACGCTAATAATGTTTTAATATATTAATGGAGAAAAACGAAAATATTGAGTAAAAGTTGTAATTTTTATTGTATGTCGCAACTTTTCCCGCGCCTCCAAAATTGGAGAGTTTTGAGACAACTCAAATATTTTAAATGTAAACCACTACCGAGTGACATTTCATTTTAAATATCTTGATTAAAGAAAAAGAACAACGCAAATTTGAAATCTGTGTGTCATTGTCAAACTTCTTGGAAACCTAAAAGGTAAACTTTAATCTGCAAGTAAAATCTGATTAGCCTAAACAGATTGAATCCTGAAATCGTATCAGTAAAGGAATACGGATTGAACTGATTGAACCACTAGTTCGTGATATTCTGTTTCTTTTAACAATACCTTTAAAATTACATATCATTTCGTTTGGGTTTTGTACTTATATGTTTCAACGGTGGAAATGTTGCTCCATACACTACAAAGCGCATTTTTATGCCTTATAAACATTTAATTAGTTTGGTTTTTCTCCACTAATACACCAACGAAATGGTTAAAACCTACACTTAACTAACCCAGTGCAAACATATGTAATTTGTCCCTATGTATAATGATTCTTCTTCTTCCTTCTTGTATGGCCTCAGGGGACCACTTTAAGTTCTCTTATTGCTGCTCTTTTTGCTCTTAATTGCGCGTGGTAGTTCTTCATGCAGTCAGATATATTTTACCTCTCGGCTTCGGACATCATCTTTTTTCTGTTGATATCTGTTCTGAATCTCGTTTTAAGCTGCCGATAAAAAACATAGCCTGAAACTTCCGGATTCCTCCTCCAACTCTATTCTTTCAATACCCAGTTCCTTCATGTCCTCTGGCCAGTTTTAGCCATTGGGTTGGGTTTTCCTCTTCCAGTAAAATTTCATTAGTCTCTTTTATTCTCAGGATATCCCCTAAGAAAGATATCCTCCTCTTTCTGATGACGTCCGTTAATGTTTCTATCTTCTGGTACCTTCGTTGGAGATGTTCCGGTACCTTCCCTCTTGAATGTTCCATTTCCCTAAATAGTTTCTAATAATTTTCCTTTCAGTTATCTCCAATTTTCCTCCTCCATATTTAACTGTCGGATCCCATAATGTTTCCCCACCGTATAATATTTCCGGTAATACTACTGTTTTGTAACGTCTAATTTTGGTGTTTACAGACATACTTTTCTTGTTATAGTTTTTTTTTTTCGTTGTAATTAGGGACCTGATTAATATATTTTGTCTCTTAATCCAGTTTCTTTTTCCTTAAGGTTATGTACAATGATTCTATTATAAATAAAGTTTTTTTTATATAAGGAATATTATCGAAGTATAAAAACAAATATTATAAACTATGCTCAAAATACCTCTGGCTAACCTAATATGTACATAGGTGTAATTGTTACATGGAAATAAAATATGAGGTACAAAAAAAGTCCTTTTACGTGTAATTCAATAAATAAAACATTGTTTTTTGTTTTAATGAAACACCTTGATATTCTTTTTATATTCTTCTTCTTTTTTGCTGGGATTATTGTCACTATGTTCAGTATAATGATCTGCCTTCCCTAGCTTTGTCAATTCTACTTTCGTTGACGCATTTCGGAGAACCTCCATCTTCAAAAACTATCTATAGTCGTTTAGATAGAAACACCTTGATTAACGTTAAAGTAGTAGATCAATGAAGAATAATGAATTTACACAACTGACTTGTGAAAGCTTTTATTATTCAAATTAGCGTTGAAAGGTAATAATGACGGTGTAATTAAACTTTATTTCGAAAGCATTCTTTATTATAAATATTTAGTAAAGAAATTTGCACAATATTTTCAGTGTGCGACTGTTTTTGTTAATAAATGCTGTGTGCACATCTCACAAAATTTCTTCGATTTTTATGAAATAGTTTTGACCAGTTTCTTATTTATCAAACAAACAATTCGGCTGATTAATTTTAAAACTAATTTTTATTGGTTTTATTGCAATAAAAGCGTTACACTTTTACATGACTTTATATTTTATATGTTGTGCAGACGAGAGGACTTCAGTTGCGAGCACGACCCGTGTTTATGGGTTCATGTTATGCAATTTTTACGCGTTGAATGGGTTTTTACGACCCATTAAAAATTGTATTACAATTATGCTCGCTTTTTTTACAATGCGGTTTTTTTCGCATTAGATTAAAACTTAAAATGTGCTGTAAAAATATAATTGCTGACAATTTAATGCATTTTTTACACAAATTTACGAGCTTTTTTTATGAAAAATTAAACTTCCTGAAAAAAGTTTCCAAATATTTTGGTAAAATTTTCTCAAACAAAGTTCACAACTGTAAAAAACAATGTATGGCTTCTTAACGTAAAAACTGGTTTGGGTGCGTTTGTAAAACAAAATCGGCCCTTATTTTTTAAAAACCAGTGTATCGGATTTTTGAAATTGTGGTCCACCTAACGTAAGCGAATTTGATATCGAACGTATTAATGATTACATCGAAAAAAATGAGATTTATATCTCTGCCAAAATATCGAATCTGATTAATAAAGAATACAAAAATAATTTTCAAAATTATTACAAAATATCTCACATTCAATCGATTTCTCAGTCCGCAGAAAAATACATAACGTTTCTGTGCATTAGTTGAATGAAAATCGCTTAACATTTTTGTATACAGTATACAATCTAAATCGGCGTAGAAAATTTAGCAATATTAGAAATTTATTTTTTCAGATTACAGTTAATTAATGAATAATAATAATGATAAACGCAGCTTACGGATGTCTCGCTGACGTGATAGAAGCGAAAACAAAATCGACAAGTATTTTTCTTTATCTTATCCTTTTCTAAACTTTGATTTCATCATTATAATCAGTATTAAAACGTGCATAGTTAACATTTAAATTTTTAAGTTATATTGGAAATACGAAAATAAACCTCTGAATGAAATTTCATCCTTTGAATGAAATTTATTAATTTTAACGGATTTTGAAAATTCACAACGCTAATGTTTGCAGTTTTAAACGCAAATTACTATAGTGAAGTCGTATTTTCAAAAACATTTTTGACAAAAAGTTACGATTTTTTAAAGATTTGGAATGGCCGCCATTCTGAAACTGTTGAACTAATTTTTATGATAAATAAACATGACCAAAGCTATTAAGATAATCGATTTTTGTGCCAAAAAAATTATTTTTTTTATTATTATTATTTTTATTTTTATTATTATCATTATTATTATTATATTTTTTTTAGTAAGGTTATTTTTTGTATACCCGTGGTCATGCAGTTGAAAGACTGACCCATTCTGCTACAGGTCCTCAGAGTCCTGAAATCAAACACGCTTAGCTTCCTGGCGACAAAAGCCTTACAGGACAGTAAGACAGTTTCATCTTCCTTCCTGCATGACCTATACACATTTTCTCATTGGTTTATTCCTATCCTGTTCCGTCAGTCCACAGTGTCCTGTAATAAGTCCCGTGGGATTCACAAGTTGACCTCTGCCCAGAACGATGTTCTCGAGTATTCAACCGCCATTCCTAGCTTTGTCAATTTTTCATTTGTTGATACTTTTCGGATTAACTTCCATAATTCTAAAACTTATTGATGCATTGATTTTTAACGATTTTCTTTATTTACTGCCAAACTTTCATGTGAATCTTCATAACTGACCATTACTGAATCTTCATAACTGGATCCAAAATTTACTAATCGGGAAACTAGATCGATTTACTTTTTCCTGTAGTTAATGAACCAAAATTGTAAGGGATTATTAAGACCCTTAAATTTTTTTTTAGTTCGTTTCGCACTACAATAGAACAACATTCGATCAGAATAATTACAGTAAGTTTTTACAAAAAAAACAACGCGAATCTTTTTTAAAATTAAAATGTGGTTTCGAGATTAGTAAATCAGACTGCACGCCAAAACTAATCGTAATCTGTCAACAATAATTTAGTCCCAGCGATGGGGAGATCGATTATTTCACGATCACCAGCATACTTCGTACAGTGACAAAATAATCACTGTCAACAGTGATTGTTGACCTGAACTCGAACCGATTATTTCAAACAAATAATTTAAATAAATAAAGAAACACCAACTGTTCGTCGTTGCTCCCTCGTAAAGCTTTCTGTTGAAATTCGTCCAACAATTGCGATGAAACTACAGGTCGTATAATTCACGAAACAAAGGGAATGCCACGCAGATAGATTTTATAGCAGGATTAAATCCAATTGTGTGTTAGCGTGTCCCGTTTAAAACTTGTACAGCTTCAGTTATTGCTACACATTAAAACATGTGTTGGGCACATTATACAGGCCGTATTGCTTTATTACTATAACTCCTGTTTGACTATACAATAAAACATATCCGGCAATAAAATAAATTATGAAGTTTAATACTCAACCAGGCCTATAACAAAACTTCGTTTATTTTACATTGGTTTATAAGGTAAACTTTAAGTTAAATTAGTTTTTTTATTGTGTGAACAGTTCAACCACATATAACTCTTTTTATCTTGTGTTCTCGAACATTATAAAACACCGGTATTTTGCGGATCCTGTGATGTACTTCTCGTATCCCGTGATTCAATTGTTAAAAGTGATAACTTCTATAGGAGCCTTTTCACTGAGCTCTCTCGAGAGATTTTGCGTGCTCTCTCGCTTCATTCAACGCTTTCTTGTATTTTACTGGTTTTTTTTTTAAACAATCATATATATATATATATATATATATATATATATATATATATACGAGGTGTGTTCAGAAAGTAATGAGAATTTTTAAATTTCGCGGGCTTGGAGAGTCAGATTGTCAAACATTTTTTTTATTATGTTGGTATACATACCCTTGAAGTACGATAAAACTTTCAGCTGTTTTCATTGTTGACTTTGTCTGTGACAGCCACTAAGGTTAGACGTGTTTTTATGAGCTCGGCGATTTTCGTTTGTTAAAAGAAATGGATCAAAGAATTTGTGTCAAATTTTGAGTAAAAAATGGAATAAAGTATAACAAAGTGTGTGAAATATTAACAAAGGCCTATGGTGAGTCTGCTATGAGTAAAGCAAGAGTTTACGAGTGGTATAAGCGTTTCCAAGAGGCCGTGAAGACGTTGAAGATGACGAACGCCCTGGACACCCCAGCACTTCAACAACCGAAGAAAACGTGGAAAATGTGAAAGAAATGGTTATGAACAATCTCCGAAGCACAATTAGAGAGGTCGCTGATGATGATGGCATAACGATTGGATCATGTCGTAACATTGTTTCCAATGTTTTGTGTATGAAACGCGTGGCAGCAAAATTCGTTCCAAAATTGTTGAATTTTTGAACAAAAACAGCGGCGAATGGAAGTTGCTCAGGAGTCACTAAATGAAGTCAACGACGATGCAGAATTACTAAAACGTATTATAACAGGCGACGGAACATGGGTTTACGGATATGACGTCGAAACTAAGGCTCAATCATCCCAGTGGAGTCATTCTGTTAATCAACTAAAAATATTCTAAATCGTTTGCATTTTGATAAATATGCAAAGGACTATTTAATTTTTAAGTAAAAAAAAGAATGCTTCTATTAGAAATTCATCGCATTTTGTACATAAAATGGCTTACATAATTATTACGTTCTGATAATGTAATTTAATTATTACTACACTTGTAAGGATTATTTTTATCCTTTCTAAATGCTTTATAACCAAAAACAGTTAAGGACATGGTGGCAGTGGGAATGAGAAAGTAGTCTTAGAAAAGTGAACGTATGTGCTTTATTTTATTTATTTATTTTTTTTTTTTTTTTGTGTTTAATGTCCAACTATTGTGCACACTTGGGCTAATGCAGACGGTGGGATGATTTATAGCGTATGAAAATGCCAAGCCCTCGCCGGGAATCGAACCCGGATCCTCGGGGTGAAAGCCTAGTACGCTATCCACTAGACCACCGAGGCGGCTCGTATGTGCTTTATGTTTTAGCTGCTAATACAACTTTGAGTTTCAGTTTTCTAAACCTGTTTCTTTCCAACTGTTTTAAAAAGCAGCTTTTTTCCTCAACAAACAGTTTGTTGACGTTTTGTAAAATAGCAGAAACGCCCACCTGTAGTTAGTTTAGGCCAGTTTTTTGTTGTGTGATGAGATCTTGCACATTTTTGCTCATAGGAACATCTACAAATAGGGAAATGAGATTCACCAATACGGAGTCATGCATGCGTGGGTACACAGGGTATCTCAGCGTTCCGTTTAATGTACCATTAGGCAGATTCTATTTGATCTACCAGTATGGGTTGCTTTAGGTGTGTTTGCCTTGAGTAGATGAGTGAGAGTAGTATGACCTAGAGGTAAGGTGGCTAAGCCTATCAGCTGTTCACTCCCAACTACTCCCCTCCGGTAACGCACATTCTTTTACTAGATTTTTCTTCAATATTACTTATATAAGTAAGTTTCGTAAGCCATATTTAAGTTGTAATTAACGCCATTGTACTCAGCCCTTCTGGCACAAAATATTAACCGTTTAAGGTCAAATATATTTTGTACATTTTTTGTAAGAAATTATTTCTTTAATATAACTTATATAAATAAATTCATTAATAAATATTTAAATTCTTAATTCTTAATAAATTTATAATGCTTGAACTTTTTCATTTTACAATACATGTAAGAAACGTAACTGGTTATATTTTTTTTCAAATACAATATCAGATTTATGCGGTTGTCGATGCGTAAAGCACCGGTCAGCAGTTACGTTTCTGAACTGCGCACTCCAAGATTCTTAGTTCGAGCCGCAGTTACTTCCACTGATTTAACCTTACCGTTAACGTTGATCCCATCGTTAGTCTAATTGGCGCAAGTATGGATGTTAAAAAAAAGAAAGAAATGGCCGCAGTTTGGAAATCATTGGACCGATTTTGACGCAAGCTATTACAAAAATCAATGTTTGTTCAAAGATTATAAAAATATGCGATAGAGTGCGGATATATACAGTTAATAATATATATAAAAACAAACATTTCCAAAATTTTAGAGGTTATGCCTTTAGTGACTCCTGTTCTGCATTGAATATTAAGGTCGTTTCAATTGTCTATTTTCACATGTAAAGTTAACAACATGAATCGAATTGTTTTAAAATGCCAAAAAAGAAGTGTAAAAAACACACAATTTAAACAAATATCCCTGCGGTGTATGTCATTTCCTGCATACGTCCAACCCTCTTATGACCTTTTCTACCCTAAACGCTTTTGTTGTGTTGATTGGCTCCGTTATTTCGAGTTAGGTACGTATGGCATCAATTTAAAATCAATCTTTACACACTTTGTACGTAAAAATTTAAGCCGATTCCTCTTAATGGATTCTAGGAAACAAGGTCATGGTTTTCGCTGTTTTTTTTTTTTTTTTTGGCGAAAAACCGTTAAGGTTATCAGTAGGAAGGGCGAGAGGATAAAGCAACCCCTCCATTTACCCTCCCTCCAACCCTTTGCATGTATTTCTGAATTTTTAAGATCCTCCCCTACCCCCACCCTCTCACCCTCCGAGTGTTGTGATTGGTTCTTCCTCCCCTCCGCCGCTTTCCCTCGTGCTGTGATTGGTTCTTATGGACGCACCCCCTTGTGCGGTGGTTGGTTGCCCCTCCATGCACCCCTTCTGATTGGTCGCTCACCCTGGGCACGTTCTGATTGGTGCACTCCTCCAGATCGGTTGTGATTGGTTTTTCCTCCGTCGCTTTCCCTCGTGCTGTGACTGGTTTTTATGGACGCACCCCTGTGGTTGGTTGCCCCTCCATGCCCCGCTAACCCTTGGCCCGTTGATTGGTGCATCCCTCCAGATCTGTTCCCCTCTATCTATGGCGTAGTTTGTGTAACAACTCTTCGCCATTTTGTCGTCGCCATCTTTCCCTCCGCGTAATAGCACCCCCTTCCGATTGGACGGCGTTGTGTGTATCGAACCCCCGCTACGTCCGCGCAATCGAACGCTACAATAGAAGATTCAATGTGTATCACGCAATGTGACGTCGGGTTGTGACGTCGGAGTTCGGAGTGGAGGGTTATGATTTGCGCGTTCGTTTGTGACGCCGTGTTGTGACGTCGGTGTGTGTTATTAATTGTAAATTTACACTTGTAAAAAAGTTGTGCGTGTCTGGCGGGGCTCGAACTGTGGACGTTGCGCGTGTGAGGCGCTTGCTATAACCACTGGACCACGGGGACGACTGGTAAATCAGTGCGATTAGAAGTATCTGAAATTAACGATTCTGGTTAGGTTCGCCCGATCGAATCGCCATCGTGTTACGTGCCTAGCGCATGACCAGGGCCTGTGTATAGTGTGTTATATAAACATATAAAGTAAGTCTATCTATGACCGCCTCTCTCTCTCTCTCTCTCTCTCTCTCTCTCTCTCTCTCTCTCTCTCTCTCTCTCGTGGATGGTGTATGATATATATAATTTTGGCAGTTCCCGGCCCGCCGCCATCGTGTTACGTGCCTAGGGCAGGGTGTTCATAGAAATACTAGTGCCGGTGGATAGTGTGTTATATAAATATATAAAGTACGTCAATCTATGACCGCTGCCTAGCCCACCCCGAGCCGGCGGATAGTGTGTTATATAAACATATAAAGTATGTCAATCTATGACCGCCACTCTTCCTCGTGGATGGTGTATGATATACGTAGTGTTGGTAGTGCCTAGCCAGCTGTTGCCATCGTGTTACGTGCCTAGCCCACCCCGAGCATTCGGATAGTGTGTTATATAAAGTAAGTCTATCTATGACCGCCTCTCCTCGTTTATGATATATGTAATTTTGGTAGTGCTCAGACGCCTGTCGCCATCGTGTTACGTGCCTAGCCCCGATGACTCGGACAGGTGGATAGTGTGTTATATAATGGTGTATGATATTTGAAGGTGCACAGCTCGCTGTCGCTATCGTGTTACGTGCCTAGCCCTCGGGTTGGCCATGGTACGTACCTAACCCTTCGCAATCATGTTCGCTGTCTAGCCTCTATCTCTAGTGTCATCATGTACCTTGTCAATTCTTTGGTGCTATCATGGTACGTGACCAACCCATTACCATTACGTACCATGCACGGCCATTTCTGCCATTAGAGTACGTACCCAACCTGTCGAGATAATGTTCGCTGCCTCGTCATTGGTGCCATCATCGTACGAGCCCTATCTGTGGTAGCAACATGCCCAGAAATCATGGTACGTGCCCAACCCGTTTCCTAGCGTCATCTCGTACTCCGCCAGGCCTTGGTACCGGTATCGTAGTGCCAACATGGTAAGTTCCCAGCCCCATCGCCATAACATATAGTGCCCTGTAATTAGTACCATCATGGTACGAGCCCAATCTGTGATCGCAACATTCCCAGCAATCGTGGTACGTGCCCGTACGTATTCAGTCCGTCGCTATCATGTACCTTGCCTTGCATCTGGTGCCATCATAGTACGTGCCCACCCCGTCGCCATTACGTATCATGCACGGTTATTTCTGCCATCATGGTGCGTACCGAACCCGTCGCCATCGTATACCGTGCCCTGCTTTGGTGTCATCATAGTACGTTCTTAGCCCTAGGTGACAGTATGTACCCAGCCCGCCCAACCATTTTTGCCATTACGGTACGTACCCAACCCGTCGCCATCATGTACCATGCCTAGCATCTGGTGCCATCATGGCAAGGGTTGAGCCATAGGTGACATTATAGTACGTACCCAGATTGTCGCCATCATGTATCCTCCCCGGCATTTTGACCATTATGGTACGTAACCAATCCGTCGCCATCGTGTACCCTGCTCAGCTTTGGTGCCATCATGGTACGTACTCAGCCCTAGGTGACATTATAGTATGTACTCACCCCGTCGCCAATATTTACTTTTCCCAGCCATATTTGTCATTATAGTACGTACCCAAACCGTCGCCTTCATGTACCCTGCCCAGCTTTATTTCCATCGTTCCAAAGGCTCAGCCCTAGGTGAAATTATAATATGTACCCAGCGCATCGCCATTATGTACCCTTCCTAGCCCTTTATGTCATTATGGTACGTACCTAAGCCGTCACTACTGTGTACCTTGCCCAGCTTTGGTTCCATCGTGGAAAAGGCTCAGCAGTAGGTAACATTATAGTATGTACCCAGCCAGTCGCCACCCGATTGGTACCCCTCGTCGTGTCCCCCTGATTATTCCCTATCCTGATACCCCAGACGAGAACTTCCAGACCCTCCGATTGGTCGAGAGCTGTGTGTGTTCCGCCATCTTGAAACCACGGACACCATACTATGAACTATCACTGCGATATATTTAATACATGGCGTATAAATATAAGGTTTTAGCCGTGTAAACGTAACCCGTTAAGTACGTATGAGTGATCCTGTGTGTGTTCCGCCATCTTGAAACCACGGAGGCTATAT
The DNA here is from genome assembly GCA_022606455.1 of Callitettix versicolor. NCBI lineage: Eukaryota > Metazoa > Arthropoda > Insecta > Hemiptera > Cercopidae > Callitettix > Callitettix versicolor. The sequence goes on from CM040190.1 coordinate 12,681,010, forward strand.
TATGAACTACCTCGGTGTTATCTTAATCATATTATATTTCTGAAAGTTTGTGTGTTGGTTTGCTATTCAATCACGCTTTAACCACTGGACCAATTGAAATGAAACTTGGTACGAAAATGGTTTAAGTATATGAGATAAAGATAGGCCTATTCCCGTTTTAAAAACGTCATTATACTACTTATCCAGTCCAACATAATTATGTAGTATTTACCATTACGTTTATCCCATCTTGCCTGTTGTTGTTTATTAATCCACCTATTTCTAGCAGACTAGGTCAATGACATAGAAAGCTGGTTCGGGCCCGACAAAGTTAGAAGCAGATCCAGTCCAGCCAGTCGTTTGCCTTCTCTTTAATCGTAAACACGTTTAACCTGGGATAGAGTAACTCTCCCAACAATCTAGCTTGAACCGAATTGTAGGATCAGCAAGTGATTTTATTTCTGTCTGACTATCGGTATGAAGCCTTCTCGAAAACATGCAATGAGCTCCATGATTTTCGTGGAGCTGTCCTAGATGTCTTTGGCACATTAAGCCCTTCATAACATCCGTGATATAAGTGTGTTACATCGAGAAGGCCGCGCATGCGTACAACACATTTTTCTGGGGTTAGGTTCTCGTGGAGACATCAGGTTTTCTACTAGATATAGTTTCCTTTTACACAACCTCTCAAGAAGCCGGCGCTACAGTAATTCCAATAAAATTATCCCCTCGTGTCTGATGTTGCTTATTAATCTACCTGATACTGGTAGACCTAGCCAACGACAGAGAAAGATGCTCCGGTCCGATAAACTCAGACGCAGATCCCAGTCCAGCCAGTCGGTCTGCATCCTCATTACACTCAACCCCCGTATTCCAATAAAGAGTTACTCCTTTATCCATGGACAGATCGTTGAGATTCTCCAGACATTACTAGACAAGCTTGGACTTAATCGTACTTGGACCCTAAAGTACTTTTATTACTGCGTGCGTGACTACGAACTTTCTTGACGGCTCCTCCCGAACACAGTCAGTAGTGCTTGAATACTGTTGAATGCTGTCACAGGATAATAACTTTCTTCAACCCATGCCTCAAGCACAAGTGCCAGTCTTTTTTCTTGGTAATATCTGTATACGTATCTCTCCAGATTTTCCCAACACATGATCTCCACCCTCAAACGTCAACTTGCCAGGTCTAGAAACCATGTGTGATTGTAGCATGCTCTAAAGTGGCCTACGTACTAGTGCCGTTATAATATTTGATAGACAGTCGTTAATCTATGACGATAGTGTTATATAAGTATATAAAATCGTATTCGCATTATGACGTTTACAGTTGTATAGTAGGACTATATAACTTCGTAGTTACGTCGTTATAATGTATGTACTGTACGAAATGCAGGATGCGGCATAGTGTGTTATATATGTATATAACATCGTACCATTGTTAAACCAAGACGTTTACTGTGTATATACGTATATAATATCTTAATAGCGTCAATCTATGACATGTTCACAGTGTTAAATTGGAACATATATAACATTGCACCAGCGCCGATATACGACGTACCCGTAGTGTATAACATCGTAATAGCATCAGCAGTTCCATCTTGAAACCACTGACTCAACCGCAGCAAAACTCTTATTAGGTGTTTACGTTATACGGGCTGATGGTTAATTTATCATTAATCCGCCGTCATTTTGTGACCGGAAATATTGTAGGCGGCAGCAAACTTTTCAGTCTCGCGGGTTACACCAGTATAGACTTGATTACAGGGAGTGAGAGCATTCACCTCTGCTTGTTTTTATAGTGTAAGAGATATCTATAAACAAATTTACTATCATTTCGTTATTGTGTATTATATATGTACGTAAAGTACTCGTAGCGACAACCTGACAGTTCAAAAGTACACAATTTTCCCATTATTTGATAGATGGGCAGAAGTGAGTACACAGTGTATTCTCTTTTCCCTGTGGTAGTGTATAATATATCTGTATAAAGTCAGTCCTTCTGTTTGCCTCTTCTGACGCCGCCGTTTTACACATCTTAGGAAGCAGAAGGTTATTTCTCGTTATAGCCTGTTATCGTCGGACCATCTGCGGATTCCTCGTCGATCCTAGCCTATTTTTAGTCGGGGAGCTTCTTCTGCCCTCCTGTCTCAGAAGTATATCACGTGACCTTCAATACAACAACACGCCATTTTGAAACCTTCGGAAACGGAGACTCTGTCTGCTGTATATTTTCCGTATGTCTGACTCCTTTCTTCTGTTTGTCTGTCTCCCTTTCTGTCTATTTATCTGTGTGTGTGTGTGTGTCTGTCTGTCTGCCTGTCTATCTATTTATCCAGATCTGTCTCTCTGCTTCTCTGTCTATCTCTCGTTAATTCTCCAACGATACCTTGTGACTGGAAAATGTTTCATTACAGAATGCAGCCTGACATTATATTGCCAAAATAGTCAAAACTATGAACTGTAAATTTGTATACTAGTTATTAGTTATTTGTAAATACACTTAGAGATGTCGGTCTGAATTTAGATATATAGTTAGACTAATTAATGGTGAGCAGAAATAAGCTATTACAGGCGTTTATTGAAGTTTTGATCGACGTGTATTTAGACATTTTAGTAGAATTGTAGTGAACCGATATTTGTCAATTAATGTACACTTAGAGATGTCGGTTTGAATTTAAAAATACTGGTAGGCTAATATTGAGCAGGAATAGGCAATAGCGCACACAGAAGTGTTTGACGATGTGCATTTAAGCTTTCAACTAGAAGTGTAATGAGCCGATATACACATAGAAATGTCGCTCTTCATTTAGACATACTAGTAGGCTAATAGTAAGTAGGATAAGCTATTACAGGCGTTCATCGAAATATTGGCTGACGTGTATTTAGGACTTCTAATAAAATTGTAGCGAACTATGAGTCCGAGATATGTAGGTAAGTTTAATGACCAACACTAAGCCTAGATATTTCACCTCGTCTGGAAGACTAATCCTTCCTAGAGAGCCATTGCTGTTTTTTGCGATTCTGCATAAATAGGTTGAAACAAGACAGGAATCCTTTTATCTCAGGCCTCTTACGACAGCCATTAACACATAATTTGGGGTAGCCAGCTGTTACGAGTACTAACAAACCAAAGCCTACATTTTAACTTCTGTACTAAGATCTCGCGATCACTAAAATATTAGGTAGATATCACTGCACGCATATAATAGGAAACACTACATATTACAGGGTGATCACTACACTGATATCGTAAAGGGGACTGCTGCGTACTCTATAACGCCCCGACGTTCCACAAGGGCCAAAACGTACCCGAGCATGCTAATTAATAAAACACTATTGAAAAAAATATGGTGGTCATAGTAAAGTACGTTTGCGCTTCAAGATCAACGAATAGTCCTGGTTGTGCATAATCAGCGAGAATGAGTGCGCCTGAGTGGGAAGGCCGCGCATGCGTACAACGCATATTTCTGGGATTAGGTTCTAGTGGAGACATTAGGTTTCAACTAGATATAGTTCTCTTTTTACACTATATTACAATGCTGTCCACATACGTACATCTGCATATCCTTGTGTATAGCTTCTCTCTAAAGAGAGATGTTAGTTCACAACCAGTGGGAACCAACTATCTCTGTCTAATGAAATTTTAAATCTATAGTTTACCATGTTGTATAGCCTGAAATATGTATGTCAAATGTACGTATACTGACACGATACAAGAGTGGCTATCCCGAGTAGATACAGTCTGCACAGGGTAAGAACGGTAACTCTTCTCCGTATTGCAGCAAAGAATGAAAATCAATGGGCGAGTCTAACACCATATTGGAGGGGAATCCACGGATCAATTTTCACCCCGACCATATGGCTATCATGACCCTGTACAATTTGCACAGCATGAAGGCGATAAGCAAAAGAGTCAGAAAATTTCCACTTTGACCAGATCATTTAAGTGGGATAAACGTGTTGATAGTCCCCATCTACTTATCTAAATCAACAATTTGGTTAGTCTCTCTCATTAAGACTACCGTATGGGATATATGACTCCCGCTTTTTTTAAACTCTGATCTCTGAGTTAGGAAAGTTTTCTTTGAGTAAAACTTCTTCTCCAGGTATGGTGTACTCTTCTTCAGGACCTCTGAGAATCACCATACCGAGGATCCGATGACAGGTCCTTGTGAAATCTTTCTCCCTGAGACGTACGATCGACCTACTTAAAGAATATTCTCCACGAATCCGGTCTCACTTTTTTATCCTAGGTCAGGCTCCCAATTTACCGTATCATATGAAACAGCCTTACCTCTGATCACAAACTGCCATTTTACATTAACTCTAGTCATCTTGTAGAAATCAATTTTTATGTAATGTGTTCCGCCAATCTACCTACTGTGTACTCCAATTATGTTAGCTATTTATCACTATGCCCTCCTTGCATAGAATTTAGCATGGAGTACTAAGTCTCCCAAGCCTAACAAGACCACGACCCTTAATCCTTTAAAAACGTTCATGCCTCAGTCCTACGTTGAAAAATACCACAAAATTGTTCAAAAACGGTAGACTCTTTAAAACTGATATACAAATTTCCAAGATCTCGATTTTCCCTAAAAACGTTTCAAGACAGTTTACCCCGTAATTCTATACCAGCTATTTGTTAGACCCATTAAACTTCCTTCACAGCGTTGAAGTTAAAAACAACTTTACTACTGTAAGTTTTCATAGTTTACATTTTTGAGTATATTGTTTAACAGCTATGAACAAAGAATGCGCAAAGTAATTATATTTTAATTATGTATTATTGTACCTTTTCATGTAATTAATACTAGATGAATAACCGTGTTTTGCTATGGTATTCGAGTAATCTATTAATGCTATACATTGATTGATACAATGCCTTGGTGAGAGTGTTCTGTTACATGTTTTGGTTTACTAAGCAATTAACACTACGGCAATGAACCACACTTGTCAGAAAGATGACCTCTTTATCTATCGTGAAAACAAACTTCTAATCCATCCAAATAAGAATTTTGCAATCCTCATAACTGTTTATTTCTCAAAAATATCTAATATAAACGTAAAATATTGTAAGGTTACACTTGTTTTTAATCTGTAGATGACATTTGTGGTATAATAATCACACATCCACAGCAAAACATACACGCGCGCGCTTCCGCATGCTCGTGCTTTCTGTCTCAGGCAAGTTTTAATTTCCCAAGGACAGTATATTCTAGCTGTAAGTGACTGACTTGCGACCAGTTTACTAATAAGTTTTTTACTTCGGCGCTATAATTAAAGAGCGTTTCTTATCTTATCGCTACAAGGTTAAATAATGACCTTGCGCGGATAGCGAAGGTGGTCGAAATACAGATAGAAGGACACAACTGTACATGTAAGAACTTATGCCGCCTCGGTGGTCTAGTGGATAGCGTACTAGGCTTTCACCCCGAGGATCCGGGTTCGATTCCCGGCGAGGGCTTGGCATTTTCATACGCTATAAATCATCCCACCGTCTGCATTAGCTCAAGTGTGCACAATAGTCGGACGTTAAACACAAAAAAAAATATAAGAACTTATTTCTGCTCAGTAAAAGTCTATTACAGTCGCGTGTGCATATAACGTCCTATTTCAGCTCACTACGAGTCTACTAGAACACCTAACTTTTCGTGCCGCCTCGGTGGCCTAGTTGATAGCGTACTGGGCTTTCACCCCGAGGATCCGGGTTCGATTCCCGACCAGGGCTTGGCATTTTCATACGCTATAAATCATCCCATCGTCTGCATTAGCCCAAGTGTGTACAATAGTCGGACGTTAAACAAAAAAACCTAACTTTTCATCGACCAACACTTCTAGAAGGCCTAAATACACCCCGAGTGTCACTACAACCAGCTATTTCGGCTCACTACGTGTCTACTAGAATGCTCTAAATACAAGTCGAGTGTAAATATAACAATCTTTTTCAGCTCACGTAAGTCTACTAGAAGGCCTAAATTTAAGTCGAGTGTAAATAGAACAAACTTTTTCGGCTTTCTACAAGGCTAGTAGATGGTCCAAATACTTGCCAACTAAGACGTCTATATTTTTCTGTAATAGCCTATTACGTTATCTATAGCTTACAAGTAGTCCTAGTAGCCTAAAGACTGATCGCTACTTTCATATTGTACATCTTGACAACAATAAAGGAACAGTTAATTTTATGAACAAATTAGCTTCCTACAACAACTACACTATAAACCTTTTTAGTTATTCAGTTGGTAGGCCAATAATTTTTGTTAATAGTATATCAGTAATAACAGTTAATAAACCTGTAAATCAACGGTTCAAAGTATTGTTTTAGCAATATATTGTCAGCCGGCAATCTATAACAAAACATTTTTCCGCAGCCGAAAGTAGATTGACCACTAACCTCCTATGATATCTAATATCATTAGGAGCCACTCCTGATATCATTATTTATTTTACACTATTAGTACTTTGCCGTGTTATTGTATGTCATTGTAAAGTATTTCGCAAGGGTTTTGTTGTAATGTTTTAATTGTGCTGTGCATGCCAGTTATTAAGTGTATTTTGTTTCTTATTGGAATGCTACTGTTACATTTGTAGTACAAAGTGTAAAGTTCGTGGGTGTAATATAGATATATTTTTATTTCGTTATTTATATGAAACAATCTGTCCCACAAAATCCAGTTCACCGAACAAACGGAGAGGGACAGGCAGAAGAAGACAGAAAAACAAAGAGGAGATAGATAAACAAACCGAGGGACAGAAAGACAGACAGACTAAATCACAGAAAGAATGACATAAAAATAGGCAGACTTACAGACAAACACACAGAAAATAGACAGAGTCTTCGTCTCCTGAGGATTCAAAATGGCAGGTTGTTGTTGGGAGTCACGTGACGTGCTAAAGACAGAGAAGGACAGATAGACAGATACACAGAGAAATAAACAAGAAAACAACACATCACCCTCTCCGAGTTTTTAAATTGCGGATTGTTGTGCTGGGAGACATGAGACACTCTGTCCTACAAAATTTAGGTACAAGGACTATTTTCACCGGGCAGACCGAGAGGGACAGAAAAACAAATAGGCAGACAGGTAGACAAACATACTGACAGATTAAATCACAGACAAACAAGCAAAGTCTCCGTTTCCGCGATTTAAAAATGGCAGGTTGTTGTGTTGGTAGTTGACATGCTAGACAAACCGAGGGAAAGAAAGAGAGAAAGATTGACAGAGACAGAAAGACAGATAGAGGGAGATAGAGAGATATATTAATCAACAAGCAGGAAGACAGACATACTGACTGAAAGAAAAGCAAAAAGACAGAGAGGCAAACATACAGAAAAATAGATAAAGGTCTCAGTTTCAAAATGGCGGGCTGTTGTGTTGGTAGTAATGTGACATGCTAAAAACAGACAGACAGATAGACAGACAAATAGACAAGAAGACAACCCGTCATCGTCTCAAAGTTTTTAAATTGCGGATTGTTGTGCTGGGAGACATGAAACATTTTCCAAAATCCAGGTACAAGGACTATTTTCAACTGACATACCGAGAGAGACAATCAGACAGATAGACAGAGATACTTCGAAAGAGAGAAAGATAGATAGATAGATAGATAGATAGATAGATAGATAGAGAGAGAGAGAGAGAGAGAGAGAGAGAGAGAGAGAGAGAGAGAGGCAGACAGATGGACATACTAAAAGATAAAAAGACAAAGAGATAGACTGAGAGAGAGAGAGAGAGAGAGAGAGAGGTATGAGACAGACAGACAGACAGACAGAGGAGGTAGACAGTCAGACATATAACAGAAAGAAAGGCAAAGAGGCAGATAGGCAGACACAGAAAATAGACAGAATCAACGACTGCAAGCAGTTTCTGAAATGGCGGGTTGTTGAGTTGGGAGTCATGTGACATGCTAAAGACAAGATAGACAGACAGATGCACAGACATATACGTAGAAAAGAAGACAACACATAATCGTCTCGGAGTTTCTAAGTTGCGGATTTTTTACTGTGAGATATAAAACACTCTGGCCACAAAATCCAGAAAAAAATATTTTCACCAGACAGACTGACAGACAGCCAGCCAGACAGAGAGAGAGAGAGAGAGAGAGAGAGAGAGAGAGAGAGAGAGAGAGAGAGAAAGACAGACAGAGAGTGGGCAGACTCAAACACACAGGAGAGAGAGAGAGAGAGAGAGAGAGAGAGATATATATATATATATATATATATATATATATATATATATATATACAGTCACCATATCATGAGGTTTCAAAATGGCGGTTTGTTGTGTTAAGAGGCACGTAACATGCTAAAGACAGATAGAGACAGACAGATACATAGATAAATAGACAAGAAGACAACAATATGGTCTCCGAATTTTTAAATTGCTGATTGTTGTGCTGGGAGACATGAAACACTCTGGCCAGCAAATTCCAGGTACAAGGACTATTTCCACCGGACAGACAGACAGAGGGAGAGAGAGAGAGAGATATACAGACAGAGACAGACAGACAGACACACCAGCAGAAAGAAAGGCAAAGAGGCAGATAAGCAGATACACAGAAAAATAGACAGACTCCGTCTCAGGCGGTTTCAAAATTGCGGGTTGTTGTAGTCATATGACATGCTAAAGACAGACAGATAGATACACAGACAAATAGACAAGCAGACAACCTATCACCACCTCCGAGTTTTTAAATTGAGAATTGTTGTGCTGGGAGACATGTGACATGCTACCAACCCGGGCCGAAGATGCTCCCTTACTAAAAAATATTTTAAGTAGACGAGAGGGTATAACGTGTGCAGCTCCGAGATTTCAAGATGGCGAACACTCGACGGACCATCGATACAGACTTAGGCGGCATAGGTTACATGGCTAATTTCATTATATATACGTACGCATACATGACACACTCTAACGCAATGGTAGTACATTGTGTTACCTCAGAGTTTTCAAGATGGCGGAACACATATACACGATATTACTGATATAAACTTAACGGATTCAGGTTACACGGCGTAAACGGGAAAACCGTTATATACACATATGATAAACTATAATGCCGTGGTAGTAAATAGTGTTACCTCCGAGGTTTCACGGTGGCTGCACACACACACACACACACACACACACACACACACACACACACACACACACACACACACGATACGGACTTAGCAGGTTCAGTTTACACGGCTTAAACACACAAACCGTTAAATACATAAAATGATATGCGATATGGGTGATTAAATATAACGCCGCGGTAGTTCATAGTATGACCTCCGTGGTTTCAAGATGGTGGAACACACACAGGACTACTGATACGTACTTAACTGGTTATGTTTACACGGCTTAAACAGACAAACCGTTAAATACATAAAATGATATGCGATATGGGTGATTAAATATAACGCCGCGGTAGTTCATAGTATGACCTCCGTGGTTTCAAGATGGTGGAACACACACAGGACTACTGATACGTACTTAACTGGTTATGTTTACACGGCTTAAACAGACAAACCGTTAAATACATAAAATTATATGCGATATGGGTGATTAAATATAACGCCGCGGTAGTTCATAGTATGACCTCCGTGGTTTCAAGATGGTGGAACAAACACAGAACCACTGATACATACTTAACTGGTTACGTTTACACGGTTTAAACTGTTATATACACATTTATACGCCATGTATTAAATATATCGCCATGGTAGTTCATAGTAGGGTCTCCGTGGTTTCAAGATGGCGGAACACACACAGGACCACCGATACGTACTTAACGGGTTACGTTTACACTGCTTAAACCGTTATATACACATTTATACGCCATGTATTAAATATATCGCCATGGTAGTTTATAGTATGGTCTCCGTGGTTTCAAGATGGCGGAACACACACAGGACCACCGATACGTACTTAACTGGTTATGTTTACACAGCTTAAACCGTTATAAACATATTTATACGCCATGTATTAAATATATCGTAGTGGTAGTTCATGGCATGGTCTCCTTGGTTTCAAGATGGCAGAACATACACAGGACCACCGATACGTATTTAGGAGGTTACGTTTACAAGGTTTAAACCGTTATATACATATTTATACGCCATATACTAAATATAACGCCGTGGTAGTTCATAGTATAGCGTCCGTGGTTTCAAGATGGCGGAACATACATTGGACCACCGATACATACTTAGCGGGATAGGTTTACACGGCTTAAACCGTTATATACATATTTATACACCATATACTAAATATATCGCCGTGGTAGTTCATAGTATAGCATCCGTGGTTTCAAGATGGCGGAACACACACAGGACCACCGACTCGTACTTAGCGGGTTAAGTTTACACGGCTTAAACGGGTAAAATCGTTACTTACTCGTATATAACACACTATATCCCCGTGGTTGTACATATTAAAGCCTCCGTGGTTTCAAGATGGCGGAACACAAGCTGGGATTGGTATGTATTATAATGGCACTAATTATATTATTGTAAATATTGCAAGTGTAGAATATAACTAAATTTTTTATACTTGTTGTTTCGCTTATAAGTTTATTGGCCTATTCCCGTATATTACTCAGAAACGTTTCTAAACTTCAACACTAAATGTACCAGCGAATACTACAATAACTATTTCGGTAATGTTTCTGCAATGTGATATAATGCATTGTTGGCCTACACATGCTTCCGGTCTAGATTGCAAAGACATGTTTTACTTAATTAGCAGCCGTTTGTTCACCTTTGACCTTATCACATGATAACGCTCGCAAATTTTTTATTTCTATCAATGATTACAGTGCCTTAAGCAATAGATGTGGTGCTGTTTTTGCACCGGGTTATCAGTCTGAATTAAATGTGAACTTTCTGCAACGTAAGTAGACTTTCTCGGAATAGCTTACATAAATGCGTTCGGCTGTATTACTATTTGTACTGCTGCTGCGTGTACACTTGTTTTGTCTTATTCTATAATAAATGTGCATAGTGCTGTGTAGTGTTTTGTTTAGCAAAATGAATTTGACGGGGATTAGGATTTATTGTAGGTAGCGTAATTTCAATGTGATTTTTGGAAATTTAAAATATTCTCAGATTTTTATGCTTTATAAATTTCGGTTTTTAAAAACTGGCAAGTATTTTAAGAGATTCGCTTCGATGACATCAGCGAGACAGCTCCGTGTCGCGATTACTTAAATTTGCACAAAATGTGTGTTTATTAAACATTTAATCTAAATTCGTAAATACAAAGTACATATTTAATTATAAATAAGTAAGTAAGAAGCATGCCTAACAATTTATTTAATTAAAATTAAAGTGAATTGTCTATAAACAATATAGACCAAACGTAATAATACCTGAAAATTTAAAATTAGCGCCTTTCTAAAACAGTAGATTACTTTTATTATTTATACCAGTTGTAATAGTAGTGCTGTGTTGTGATTCATTTATTTCTTAAGGCGGCCTATTTGTGTTCTCACGTTTAATTGTAAGCGTGTTTTGTTTCGTATTTGCATAACGTACAATGTTACTAGTACAAAGAAAAAGGCCGTGGCTCTTACATGGATATACTTTTGTTTATTAATTTAATAATTTATTTATTATATTTTATCCATTTAAACGAAACACTTGCAATCAAAGTCCAGGTACAAGAAACTATTTTCACCGGACAGACAGACAGAGATATATGTACGAAATACAATTCTTATATAAATATTATACTTTTAAAATTTTATTTTTAATTACCAAACAAAATGTGTTTTAGTGGGTAGGTCTCGTGGCCGATGAGGTTACAACACCTGTCGACTAGCTGCGTCTCTGGACCACGCACTTCGTAGTCGTTGGTTCGAGACTGTAGTTACTGTCCAGGACCTTTCCGTTAAAGCTGCTGCTGGTAATTCAATTTTTCTGTTTATGTAATATGATATAAGATTAAATAAACTTGGTCAGTAATTACAGAACAACTAGGCTAATGTGATATTTAAATTTAATTCTTCAATATAACGTTATTACAAATGAACCTTAAACAGCAGTCAATTTTATTCCATTATATTTAATAACTATAGGACAGAAAATTACCAATACAAAGTTAAAATAATTCCAGCATCCAGCTTTCTCGCTGATGTGATGGAACGAATTTCCAAAGGTATTTTTTAAACTACTTTTTAATTTCACCATAATAATTAGCATTACAATATAAAAGGATTTTAAACATTCAAATAACATTGATTTCAAGATGGCGGAACACGATATTACTGATATAAACGTAACGGATTCAGGTTACACGGCGTAAACGGGAAAACCGTTATATACACATATGATAAACTATAACGCCGTGGTAGTAAATAGTGTTGCCTCCGAGGTTTCAAGATGGCTGCACACATGCGCACACACACGCACACACACACACACCCATACACACGCGCGCCCACAAACACGTACACACACACGCACGCGGGCGCACAAACACACACACAGGACCACCGATACGGACTTTTATTTTATAAGGCTTAAACAGGCAAACCTTTAAATACATAGGCCTAAAATACATATGCGATGTAGGTGATATATTAAATACTAGCTGTTACCCGTTGCAACTTTGCCTGCAATTATAATGTAGACAATAAAATTTATAGTCGATTTTCAAAAGCAGAATAGGTTCATTTCATTTTAACATATTTCTGTTATACAATATTATACGATTTATGGTTTTCGGCCAAGACATTTTTGCTACTCTAAAACAGGGTCCTGTCATATTTTAATAAAATACAGTATTAGTAAAAAGTCACTATTATACAATTAAACTGGAATATTATTGTATTTATCTCGGGTACCTAAACCGTGTTCATACCAAATTTAATCTCAATTGGTCTAGTAGTTAAAGTGTGATTGAATAACAAACAAATAAACAAAAACAAACTTTCAGAAATATAATATGATTAGCTGTTTCCCGTTACGGCTATGCCCGCAATCATAATATACATTAAAGATCACACATCACCTTGTTAGGACCAACAACCGTGTCAGTTAGGTTATGGTGATTTTTTTTAATAAATGGTTTTTCAAACGCATAAAAATTATAGTAATTTTTAACGTTCTGCACCCTTTTTTACATTTAATATTGAAAATTCAACACAAAGTAACAAATTAGAGTCAGTTTTTTGAAAAAATTCAACTAAAAAAATTGAAAATGTAACATTAAAAGCAATAAATTTACAATAAATAAAACACAGATTAAGATTCTTAAAATAGGATTAGATCTATGTCCATATCAGGTGCCTAAATCACAGGTTCATTAAACAGTAAACATAATTAAAATTAACTACAGTTAACACATGTCACAAACCTAAATACTACATAATTATGTTGGACTGGATAAGTAGTATAATGACGTTTTTAAAACGGGAATAGGCCTATCTTTATCTCATATACTTAAACCATTTTCGTACCAAGTTTCATTTCAATTGGTCCAGTGGTTAAAGCGTGATTGAATAGCAAACCAACACACAAACTTTCAGAAATATAATATGATTAAGATAACACCGAGGTAGTTCATAATATAGCCTCCGTGGTTTCAAGATGGCGGAACACACACAGGATCACTCATACGTACTTAACGGGTTACGTTTACACGGCTAAAACCTTATATTTATACGCCATGTATTAAATATATCGCAGTGATAGTTCATAGTATGGTGTCCGTGGTTTCAAGATGGCGGAACACACACAGCTCTCGACCAATCGGAGGGTCTGGAAGTTCTCGTCTGGGGTATCAGGATAGGGAATAATCAGGGGGACACGACGAGGGGTACCAATCGGGTGGCGACTGGCTGGGTACATACTATAATGTTACCTACTGCTGAGCCTTTTCCACGATGGAACCAAAGCTGGGCAAGGTACACAGTAGTGACGGCTTAGGTACGTACCATAATGACATAAAGGGCTAGGAAGGGTACATAATGGCGATGCGCTGGGTACATATTATAATTTCACCTAGGGCTGAGCCTTTGGAACGATGGAAATAAAGCTGGGCAGGGTACATGAAGGCGACGGTTTGGGTACGTACTATAATGACAAATATGGCTGGGAAAAGTAAATATTGGCGACGGGGTGAGTACATACTATAATGTCACCTAGGGCTGAGTACGTACCATGATGGCACCAAAGCTGAGCAGGGTACACGATGGCGACGGATTGGTTACGTACCATAATGGTCAAAATGCCGGGGAGGATACATGATGGCGACAATCTGGGTACGTACTATAATGTCACCTATGGCTCAACCCTTGCCATGATGGCACCAGATGCTAGGCATGGTACATGATGGCGACGGGTTGGGTACGTACCGTAATGGCAAAAATGGTTGGGCGGGCTGGGTACATACTGTCACCTAGGGCTAAGAACGTACTATGATGACACCAAAGCTGGGCACGGTATACGATGGCGACGGGTTCGGTACGCACCATGATGGCAGAAATAACCGTGCATGATACGTAATGGCGACAGGGTGGGCACGTACTATGATGGCACCAGATGCAAGGCAAGGTACATGATAGCGACGGACTGAATACGTACGGGCACGTACCACGATTGCTGGGAATGTTGCGATCACAGATTGGGCTCGTACCATGATGGTACTAATTACAGGGCACTATATGTTATGGCGATGGGGCTGGGAACTTACCATGTTGGCACTACGATACCGGTACCAAGGCCTGGCGGAGTACGAGATGACGCTAGGAAACGGGTTGGGCACGTACCATGATTTCTGGGCATGTTGCTACCACAGATAGGGCTCGTACGATGATGGCACCAATGACGAGGCAGCGAACATTATCTCGACAGGTTGGGTACGTACTCTAATGGCAGAAATGGCCGTGCATGGTACGTAATGGTAATGGGTTGGTCACGTACCATGATAGCACCAAAGAATTGACAAGGTACATGATGACACTAGAGATAGAGGCTAGACAGCGAACATGATTGCGACGGGTTGGGTACGTACCATGGCCAACCCGGGGGGCTAGGCACGTAACACGACAGCGAGCTGTGCACCTACATATATCATACACCATTATATAACACACTATCCACCTGTCCGAGTCCTCGGGGGCTAGGAACGTAACACGATGGCGACAGGCGTCTGAGCACTACCAAAATTACATATATCATAAACGAGGGAGAGGCGGTCATAGATAGACTTACTTTATATAACACACTATCCGAATGCTCGGGGTGGGCTAGGCACGTAACACGATGGCAACAGCTGGCTAGGCACTACCAACACTACGTATATCATACACCATCCACGAGGAAGAGTGGCGGTCATAGATTGACATACTTTATATGTTTATATAACACACTATCCGCCGGCTCGGGGTGGGCTAGGCAGCGGTCATAGATTGACGTACTTTATATATTTATATAACACACTATCCACCGGCACTAGTATTTCTATGAACACCCTGCCCTAGGCACGTAACACGATGGCGGCGGGCCGGGAACTGCCAAAATTATATATATCATACACCATCCACGAGAGAGAGAGAGAGAGAGAGAGAGAGAGAGAGAGAGAGAGAGAGAGAGAGAGAGAGAGACTCATAGATAGACTTACTTTATATGTTTATATAACACACTATACACAGGCCCTGGTCATGCGCTAGGCACGTAACACGATGGCGATTCGATCGGGCGAACCTAACCAGAATCGTTAATTTCAGATACTTCTAATCGCACTGATTTACCAGTCGTCCCCGTGGTCCAGTGGTTATAGCAAGCGCCTCACACGCGCAACGTCCACAGTTCGAGCCCCGCCAGACACGCACAACTTTTTTACAAGTGTAAATTTACAATTAATAACACACACCGACGTCACAACACGGCGTCACAAACGAACGCGCAAATCATAACCCTCCACTCTGAACTCCGACGTCACAACCCGACGTCACATTGCTAGTGATACACATTGAATCTTCTATTGTAGCACAATACGTTCGATTGCGCGGACGTAGCGAGGGACCAGGCGAGGGTTCGATACACACAACGCCGTCCAATCGGAAGGGGGTGCTATTACGCGGAGGGAAAGATGGCGACGACAAAATGGCGAAGAGTTGTTACACAAACTACGCCATAGATAGAGGGGAACAGATCTGGAGGGATGCACCAATCAACGGGCCAAGGGTTAGCGGGGCATGGAGGGGCAACCAACCACAGGGGTGCGTCCATAAAAACCAGTCACAGCACGAGGGAAAGCGACGGAGGAAAAACCAATCACAACCGATCTGGAGGAGTGCACCAATCAGAACGTGCCCAGGGTGAGCGACCAATCAGAAGGGGTGCATGGAGGGGCAACCAACCACCGCACAAGGGGGTGCGTCCATAAGAACCAATCACAGCACGAGGGAAAGCGGCGGAGGGGAGGAAGAACCAATCACAACACTCGGAGGGTGAGAGGGTGGGGGTAGGGGAGGATCTTAAAAATTCAGAAATACATGCAAAGGGTTGGAGGGAGGGTAAATGGAGGGGTTGCTTTATCCTCTCGCCCTTCCTACTGTTATCATCGCCGTCATGCAAAATGAAGGTATAAAAAAAAGAATTAACAAAATTTACTTATATATATAAATAAAACTACAACAAACTATAATAGTAAAAATAAATTAAACAAAATCTAAATAACAGGTATAACTATATCAATAATAAATACTTAAGAACTAAATAACAATGAATAATGAATAAAATTTAATAACAATTCGTAAAAGTATATATAAACATAACAGAGATAAAGTTATTTAGATAAAATAAATAAATAAAATAACACAAGAAATAACAAATATATAAATTAAATTTTATTTAAAACATTCAGACGATGAAGGAAGTCTAGAACCCGGTCAACGGCCGAGGCACTATCTTCCAACATCGTCTGTAAACAGTTGCTCAGACCACACATAACACGCACATTTTGAAAACCATCACAATCGAGCAGTATATGTTTAATTGTGATGGTTTTCCTACAGAGCTCGCATTCAGGTGGGTTCCCGCGTTCCATCAGAAATCCATGCGTTAACATGGAGTGACCAATGCCAAGGCGGGTGATCACCGCCTCTTCTCTACGACTTGCACGTATTGACGACCCCCAAGGACGAACAGTATTTTTTATTACCCTCAATTTGTTACTGCTTGTAGCTGCCCATTCATTTTCCCACTGTAGAGGAATTAAATGTTTTACGTGACAAAGAAAGTCAGACAAGATTACACGTTGAGTGCATGGCGACAGAAAAGTTGCTTCCTTTGCCGCATTATCCGCTACAGTGTTTCCAAATATTCCACAGTGACCAGGAATCCAGATAAATGATACTCTTGCACCTCGTAGTTCAAGTCTATGGACAGAGCACAGAATATCTTGAACCAGAGATATTAACAACGATAATGATGATTTCACAATGACAATTTTGTTTTTATTAACAAAACTTTCATTTGCGGGCTAAAAATATACACTATCTTTAATTATACAATCTCCTTATGTGTAAGTCGGTTGTCTTCTTATACAATTTCAAGTACACAATTTTTGTTTATAAATTTGTTTTCTTATATTTAAGTCTGTTTTCATTTTGTACAATTTAAACACAAATCCTTTTATGTAAATCCAGTATCTTTATGTGTAAATCAGTTGTTTTCGTGTACAATTTCAAGTATACTATCTTTGTTTATTAGACTTTTTTTGTTATTTTATGGCGAAAAGCACATTGAGGCTATTATATCCTCCCTAAACGTAAGTGTGAGTGTAAAGTGTTAAAGTCGTAAGTGTAGTGTTGTAAGTGTAAGTGTGTGTTAGACTCGGATAACGCGAGGGACGTCTAAATCCTCTCAGTAGGTGCAGCTAGTCTGCACAGGGGGTTGTTTATAAAACCAGTCTCATTATGTGTAAGTCGGTTGTGCAATTTCAAGTACACAAAGTTGGTACATAAATTCAGTTTTATTACATTTAAGTCTGTTTTCGTCTTGTACAATTTAAAATACATTATTCTTGTTTATAAAACCAGTCTCTTTAAGTGTAAGTCAGTTGTTTTTGTGTACAATTTCAAGTACACTATCATTGTTTATAAAACCAGTCTCCTTATGTGTAAGTCGGTTGTGTTCGTGTACAGTTTCAAGTATACTATCCTTTTATGTAAACTCAATTTCCTTATGTGTAAGTTGGTTGTGTTCGTGTATAATTTCAAGTATACTATGCTTTTATGTAAACATAATATCCTAATATATAAGTCGGTTGTGTTCGTGTATAATTTCAAGTATACTATCCTTTTATGTAAACATAATATCCTAATATATAAGTCGGTTGTGTTCGTGTATAATTTCAAGTATACTATCCTTTTATGTAAACTTAATATCCTAATATGTAAGTTGGTTGTGTTCGTGTATAATTTCAAGTATACTATCCTTTTATGTAAACTCAATTTCCTTATGTATAAGTCGGTTGTGTTCGTGTATAATTTCAAGTATACTATCCTTTTATGTAAACTCAATATCCTAATATATATGTCGGTTGTGTTCGTGTATAATTTCAAGTATACTATCCTTGTATGTAAACTCAATTTCCTAATGTATAAGTCGGTTGGGTTCGTGTATAATTTCAAGTACACTATCCGTGTATGTAAACTCAGTTTCCTTATGTATTAGTTTGTTGTGTTGGTGTATAAATTCAAGTATACTGTCAATATGTACAAGCCAACTTCCTTTTTGTACTTTTGTCGTATTTAAAAAGTTTATGAACGCCGTTGTTTTCAAGTATTTGCACTGGAGGATACTTTTAATTAAATTAGTTCAAAGTTAGAAGCAATTTCATTAGTAGAAGTATACAAATACAAACAAGTAGGTACACGGAATGCTTTTCACGTTCTTTGCAAGTCGTTACGTTTTTGTAGTTTCGTGATGAATATTAATTTTATATTTTAGAAATTATAATTTTGCTTGTAGATTTAAACAAATCATCTGATTGTTTTAATACATTTTGTTTATACATAGAAGTTACTAATTTTTAGTAATTTTAGTTTAAACGCATTAGATAGAACAACTATAATTAATATCTCAATAATTAACCTTGGAAAAACGTTTTTCAGTCTCTCGAAGATAATACTTTTAATAATACATAATAAAATATAACTCGCGGTATTGTAAAAATGTATTTTATAATAACGTATCATAAAAACCTGACTGCAGTTCATTTCAAAAAAATTTTATAATTTTGTAAACTTGTTGAAGCGAAGCTTTCAATGTTAGTTTTGGCGAGAAGGGTAAACAGAAAAAAAATGCTGCTGAACGGAAGAATGTAACGGAAACATGGAACGAACGAGCAAACACATTTTGTCCGTCTATTTCTGCCTTTATGTTTCTTCGTCCTCTTCGATAACCGTACACGCGCGTTATATGAAAACGTTGTGTTGTTTTGGTTTCGGTATTTTTCGATAGTTGGAGAAACAGTTCTCATTTTAACCGAAATTAATATAACTTTTAAAATAATTGTTCTTAATATTGTTAGTTTTTAACAACATAACCTGAAACTTATTATAGCCTATCAGCTGTTCAATAAAAACAGCTGATCTTTCACTATAACTACAGTAAATAATATCTAAGTAGTATTATTTATTTATTTAATCAAAACAAGCTATTTCTAAACATATCTTCAAACTAATTATATATTCAGCAAAGATATCATTAACGGCTTCGCTTCTGTCAGTAATTCCCCGACTTCTAAGCGTACCTTTTTTTTTCAAATGTGTACACTCAACACACTCGTAAAATATGATTAGGTTTGAGCGAAATCTGTTAGGTTGATTTTAAATGTTGTTGCTGAAAGTATCAGAAACAGAATTTCGGGGTAGTATATATAACCAATGTATATTATTTTACTATCTAAGGCTGAGTATGAGACAGTTTTACAAGGATATATATAATTCTGAAAAATTGGATTTGCGGTCATTTCAAGGTCGTGGATCTATACCTTACCACGACGGGCGCTCTAATAGATTAATTTGCAATGGAAATTCATTAAAAACTGAAAAATATGTCAAATTTGTGAATGATAGTGTGTCGTATATTTGTCACATACTCAGTAAATAATTGAAGTCATTATAGCAAATTTGATATTAATTTTTTTTTTAACGTCTGACTATTGTGCACACTTGGGCTAATGCAGACGATGGGTGATTTATAGCGTAGGAAAATACCAAGCCCTGGCCGGGAATCGAACCCGGGTCCTCGGGGTGAAAGCCTAGTACGCTATCAACTAAGCCACCGAGGAGGCCTAATTGATATTAATGAAATGATACTTGACAATGGTATGCAAAACCAGTCTCTTTGTGTAAATCAGTTGTTTTCGTGTACAATTTCCAGTATACTATCTTTGTTTGTTAGACTTTTTTTTGTTATTTTAAGGCAAAAAGCACATTGAGGCTATTATCGCCTCCCTAAATGTAAGTGTGAGTGTAAAGTGTTAAAGTCGTAAGTGTTAATCGTAAGTGTTAAAAACTGTAAGTTCCGGAATAAGTAGGAAAAACGAAACGCTGTCAACAATCTGATTTGATTTGTTTATTTTTGAACCCATAGTTTCATATTTTGAAATTGAGAAATTTGTTTCTCTACTACTCAATCCAAATTTTTTTGGGGAAGATTAATTGATCATGAAAATATTTTTCGTGATGTAGTTCAAACATATACTTTTTTTTAATTTTATTATATAGCGTATTTGTGAATATATATAATTAATTTTATATTTGAAATTGCAGGAAACATCCAAGTCTTGCAAAAATCCAAAAATTGGCTTTCATTCTACTTTCACTAAAATATAAAAAGTGAAAAGTTATTTTAATAACCCCAGAAGGGCGTTAAAGAGACTAAAATGTAAACATTGTAAATCTCCCTCAAGTCCCTCGCGATTTGAGTTTAAAGAGGTTGGCACAGTGCGGTCTTAGCTTACAGTGAAGTGTTCTCATAAAAATTTTGTATCTAAAAACGAAAATCGTGTATCATGTTTTCTCTTATTTTTTATTTTAATTATGACAATTTGTTCGAAAACACGACAAATTAACATAGATAGTTTTTTAACAACATATCCTGAAACCTATTATAAATTAACATAGTTAGTATTTAACAGCATAACCTGAAACGTTATAGTTTATTGGCTGTTCAATTAAATCAGTTGATCGTTATGAATTAATATAAAACAATTGATTTTTTCTTTCTTATGCACTTTCCACTCTCTTTGGGGCACGCGGAATCAGTCACTTCTTCGTTCGTGCGATGTCCCCTCCTCAACTCCCAGTACCGCTTCATTCTGTCGGATCTCCTTCTCTGTTCTTCCGAGATGAGGGGTTTTGATATTGGTGTAGATTTATCTTGGAACCTTACACTGTCACCTCTGGTAATTTTCTTAGACGTTCCATCAAGCAAAGAACCTTCTGCAATTCTCAGATATATGTAAAATTCCCTCGTCCTCTTCTAATGCACGTTCCACCCTCTTTGGGGTACGTGGAATCAGTCACTTATTTATGCGTTGTCCCCTCCTCAACTCCCAGTACCGCTTCATTCTGTCGGATCTCCTTCTCTCTTTCTCCGAGATGGGGGGGTTTTGATTTTGGTGTAGATTTATCTTGGAAACTTACAATGTCACCTCCGGTAATTTTCTTAGCTTTTCCATCAAGCAAAGAATCTTCTCTATTCCATCAAGTCTTTCTCAACTGTCTTAAACCAGTTGGGTTTTGTTTTGCGGTTATAGACGAAATCAAATACTTGTTTATTTAATCTATCGGAGTTCATTCTGAAAAGATGACAGTAAAAAATTATTCTCCTTTTTCGCATAGTATTCGAGACCTTTTCAATTGTCCTGTAGAAGTTTCATTCTTGATGTATTGACCATTCAAAACCATCTTATTGAAATTTTTGACCAAAGATTTTTCTTTCTTTCAGTTCAAGCATCTCCATCTGACCTTTGAAATTCATGGTTAGGGTTTCTGCTGCGTACAGTGCTTCTGGTTTGTTCATCGTTTTGTAATGTTAATTGATCGTTTACTATAACTACCATAATAAAAATCTTCATAGTTTCCGTAGTGTAGTGGTTATCAAGTGCGTCTCATACTCGCAAGGTCCCTGTTCGATCCCGGGCGGAAACACAGCAAAATTGCAAATTATAATTAATTTAATATGAGACTTGCTACGCGCTAAATAGACTGATATATATAAACATAAATTTGTGCACTCGCAACTCGCAAAACTAGCCCTAAAACATGATATATATTAATATGAAAATTATTTCCCACAAAAATTGCTTTATCGTCAAAAATTTGGATTAAAGCAATGAAATTATACTCATAATACAATTTAATTTTTGTGTTACAAATCATTGTTACATTAAATATGAGCTTGGAAAATGTTTTGCGAGGGTAATCTATTAATTAAAAGAGCTTTCCGTTACAAATGTTTGTGCGAGTAATGCACTCATTCATAATAAATACTTCGACCGGGAATTTAATTTAGTTAATTACATACCATTGTGTACAGATGTATTTTGCGGGAATACATTAGAAGCTTATTAAATTTTAAAACAGTGACCTTTTAGATAAAGGATTTGCTCGTTCATGCTGTTGAAGCAAATTCCGATCACATATTCGCACAAAATAATAATTTGTTTAAATTTGTTGTTGTTGTTGTTTAACGGCCAATACATATGCAAATTATAATAAAGAAGGCACAGATTCGACGTTAACAGCAAGGAAAACGAACTTACGATTTAGTAGCGCACAAGTTTAGAGACGCAGCAAACAGGCCGGTGCTTTTATGTGACACCCCGGCACTGATTTTCCTTACGTTTTGCACTCTTCATAACTTTGAAAATTTTTACGGTATTTGATCCACATTATAAAAATCTATTATTGTACAATTAGACAATATGTACAAGGTGTGTTCAGAAAATATATTAATTTTTTGAACAAAATATTTATTTATTCTTCTACATTGCTGTTGTCGCCATCAAAATAGTCTCCATTGGAGATTATGCACTTGTGCCAGCGCTTCTTCCAATCCTCGAAACACTTCTCAAACTCGATCTTTGAGATATCCTTTAGTTCTTTCAGCGATGCGCTTTTAATGTCATCTACGGTTGTAAAACGACGGCCCTTTAAGGTTCTCTTTATTTTTGGAAATAGGAAAAAGTCACACTGAGCCACGTCCGGCAAATACGGAGGCTGGGGCATCGTTACAGTACTGTTTTTGGCCAAAAATTCACGAACAAGCAATGAAGTGTGAGCTGGTGCATTATCGTGGTGCAAAAGCCATGAATTGTTTTTCCACAGATCCGGGCGTTTTTCGGATTGCTTCAAGCAAACGGCGTTGAACTTGTAGGTAGTAACCGTTTGACTTGCCACTTATTGACCGTTTCACCTGGTGGCAGGAATTCATGATGCACTATGCCATTAATATCAAAGAACACAGTGAGCATAACCTTCACGTTCGACCGCACTTGTCGAGCCTTTTTCGGTCTTGGCGAGCCAGAATGCGAAATCCACTGGGATGATTGAGTCTAATTTCGACGTCATATCCGTAAACCCATGTTTCGTCACCTGTTATAATACGTTTCAGTAATTCTGCATCGTCGTTGACTTCATTTAGTGACTCCTAAGCAACTTCCATACGCCGCTGTTTTTCTTCAAAATTCAACAATTTTGAAGCGAATTTTGCTGCCACGCGTTTTATTCACAAAACATTGGAAACAATGTCATGACATGATCCAATCGATATTCCAACATCATCAACGACCTCTCTAATTGTGATTCGGCGATTGTTCATAACCATTTCTTTAACTTTTCCCACTTTTTCATCAGTTGTTGATGTGCTGGGGCGTCCAGGGCGTTCGTCATCTTCAACGTCTTCACGACCTTCTTGGAAACGCGTATACCACTCTGAAACTCTTGCTTTACTCACAGCAGACTCACCATAGGCCTTTGTCAACATTTCACACACTTTGTTACACTTTATTCCATTTTTTACGCAAAATTTGATACAAATTATTTGATCCATATCTTTTAACAAACGAAAATCGCCGAGCTCATAAAAACATGTCTAACCTTAGTGACTGTCACAAATAAAGTTAGCAATGAAAACAGCTGAAAGTTTCATCATACTTCAAGGGCACATATACCAACATAACAAAAAAAAAAATTTGACAATCGTACTCTCCAAGCCCGCGAAATTTAAAAATTCTTTTTACTTTCTGAACACACCTCGTATAAGGCTAATAAATACCACTTTACTTTACTTGGATTATGAAGATACGTTTTGATAATGAAGATAATCCAAAACACTCCAACAAGTGTGACATTAAGAAAGGTAGGAAAAAAGGAAAAATTTACTGAATACAATGAACAATTTTGTTTTATATAATAACAAACAATATTTACGATATTTTACTGTATATTCTTGTGTGATATCTTAATCAACTTTTAATTCTGTATAAGATTTTATTACCAAATGAAATAGGAAATACAAATCAAATTTTGACAACCGTGAATGTGTTTGAAAGTTTACAGTGCTAATTTACAGTAACATCAACGGTGATTACTGGTGAAACTAGCTTAAAAATTTTGATTTTATAAAATTTCGAATTATAATTAAAAAAAAACGGTTGAATCGATTTTGCATTGCATCTGTTACAGAAATTCATTGTACTCAGTTCGTTGAAATTGCACACTGACTTGAGCGTAATTATTGATACTGAGAAACTGTAATTGAACCTATTTTAAGTAATCAGGCTGATTTACAGCTTGTTTGCTAATGGTATTGTTAAATTGAGAAAGTCTCTGCAAAGTTTGAAAACCATTTACTCATTTAAAAGTAAGTACAATAATGCAATTTATTCTCAAGTAATTAGTTTGTAATGCTTTTAATATTAAGTTACATAATTACATTTCAACCGAGAATAGTCTTCAAAGTAATACTTTTTATAATCACCAATTTATTTATTTATTATTTTTTTTTTTTTTGTGTTTAACGTCCGACTATTGTGCACACTTGGGCTAATGCAGACGATGGGATGATTTATGGCGTATGAAAATGCCAAGCCCTGGCCGGGAATCGAATACGGGTCCTCGGGGTGAAAGCCCAGTACGCTATCAACTAGGCCACCAATTTAAATGTAAGCGCAAACTACAGAAATATAGTCAAACGTTACACAAACTTTCTCACATTCAAGTCACAATAGAGGTCACACAAACATCAAAATACCACCAAAATAATAGTTTTTGAACCTACGTGAAAAAAATCGAAAATATACCTCATTATTCAAAATCTGTTATCAGTGTTTCCTCAGAAATTTTGATCGTATCTGGAAATTTATAAGTCTATTTAGTGTAAGAAAAAATTTTAAAAAACAAGAAATCAGACTGTGTATGACGTTAATATTCAATTTTAAGGAATTTCCTTTGGAAAATGAGCTATTAAAGTGCCATCAAGGTACCGAGACGTTAAAATGAGCACTGATTCTGGCTTCTAAATCAACGTTTTGAGGGGCCAATGCATATAGGCGTATTTAAATTAATAAATATATATAGGCTACATAAAATTAAAGAACCCCTCAAAAGTGAATTAGAAGCAAGGATCGGTACTCATTTTAACGTCTCGGGTATATATATATATATATATATATATATATATATATATATATATATATATATATATATATACACACACATGCTATAGTGCATGCGTGCGTGTGTGTGTGTGTGTGTGTGTGTGTGTGTGTGTGTGTGTGTGTGTGTGTGTGTGTGTGTGTGTGTGTGTGTGTGTGTGTGTGTGTGTGTGTGTGTGTGTGTGTGTGTGTGTGATTACTCTCACTTTTCTGTTCTAATCCGATTTGATTCGAATGTGGTATAAAAAAGGTCTAGCCGGTTAAGATGGTCAAAAGTGCCCCAAACCTTTTACGAAAAAAAAAAATACCCACTTGTAGAGGATCAAAACTGTCACTATCCTGAAATTTTCAGCCCCTAGAGTCAAACATAACCTCAAAAAAATATAAACGTGATTTTCAGTATTTTTATGATATCTCGGCTTCTAATAATGCTAGAAACTTTTTTTTCATTTTGTAGGTTTTTGAAAGACCTACAAGTTAGTATTTTTTTCAAATGTTTTATGGAAATTCAAATTTTTATGAGCGTTTGAAAATTTAAAAATTCACAGTAATTCGAGGTTTTGGGGTGGTAACACGAAATAATTTTTTTATATTTTCTACTTAAAGTAATATTTTTGTGAATTTTTCAGATTTTTCGAGTTGGGGAACATAGTAAAAACTCCAAAACCATCAAAACCCATATTTTCAGCTATTTTCCAGTTTTATCCATCTATAAAACATTACAAGTCATACTGATGTCATTTTTTTACTTTTTTTACAATTTTTCAGATGTATTTCTACAGCAATAACTGTCAAAACCCATCAAAAAATATAAAATATAGAATCATTTACAATTTTTTCGGGTAAAAAACTATATGTATACATTTTTTCCACTGTTTTCAGGCTCGAAAGATTGTTCGAAAATTACGTTAGCCATTGGAAAAGTCCCTTCTATCTTTATTTCTGTAAAATATTTGCATATTTAAAAAGGTAAGCGATTTTATCTCTTTTCGATATTATTGGTGCTAGAATTATAAAATGAAAAAAAAAACTAAAAACTTCAGATAAATAGCAAAAATTTATTTTAATCATCCTCATCGCTATCATCCATAATAGTTGTAACAATGTCCGTTTTTTGAAAGATATCTTCCATGGGAGAGGTAATATACTACGGCAGCAACATGCGAACAACAGCCAATTGTTCTCAAGCCATTTTTGCGCATTCGCAGCAGTATCGCAAAATTCCTCCGTATCCTATTGAGTTGGATTGGTAATGAATATAGCAATTGTATGTTTTTTTACTGATATGCCGTGATTGTACTTTTACTTTTATGATATTACTAGTTTCTTTCAAGTATTCTAATTTCAACGTTTCATTTTCACCCATAATCTCAGCAAGGTAGGAAATGGCAGCTAGATAGAAAAAATTGTAATCTAAGAAACACCTATAGAATTCGATGTTGTAATACATTACATTAAATATATTTTTATTGGCTTTTAACGTTAGTTATAGAGCCATCGATGTTCTAATAGGTGCCTATCGTTTGTAGCTGCCATCTAGCGCACAGTGTGTGTACACTCATAGGTAAACGATTCTATGTAGTATCGAATTTCGATTATTTTAACTTGTTTTACTGATAGTTAAGTTAATCAATACGCGCAATCTTCAGTTAATGTATTTGAGTATAAACAATAAAATAACATAAACGCGCAATTCTTTATAGGAATTTACAACATTAGCGAATGGATAAGTTTGGAAGAACGCGCGTAAACGTCCGTAAACGCTCCTATGTAGAGAGGGCCTAATATCTCTTGCCGCCAAGATGTCGCACCCTCGTGTAAATGGCCTTACAATGTTAAAGTCACAATGTTAATTTAGTTTTTCTGTGAGCATATCATAAGCATTCAAGTATCATTGTTTTCATTATAAATAGCAAAAAGAATTATTTCTTATATTAGCCACAAGCCTACAAGTATTATTGTTATAAATAACAAAAAGAATTATTTATTATAGCATACACAAAGTCTTTAAGTATTATTGTTATACTCCAGTATTCTGAAAAAATTTTTCATTGAAAAAGCATTTCATCAGCCACGTGTAATTAGTTGCTTAAAGCAAGTAAATAAATATAAGAAAATCTAAAAATTAAATATCAATTGCTATATCTAACTTTGTAATAAGTATTCTTTATGAATCAAGGTTATATATTTGATTTTGAAAATCATAACTTATACCTTGCACTTTATTTATTTTAACTGAGAATTATGTAAGTTTTTTATACTGTTTCTAACAGTAATTAAAGGAATTGTTCTTCATAGTACCCCGTTGAATATTACGTAAATGTGAGAAAATCTTTGTACTTGAACAAATATTGTATAAAAAGTACAACAAAGTAACTCATTTTATATCAGCTGTTCTAATGAAAATAATGCATGTTACTCGGTATTTGTAATTTTCCATCATTTTTACTTTTTGAGTACAATAATTGTTTTAGAATCAATTTTTGTTGATAAATTGTAACATATAATACATTTTTATACTTATATCAAAATGTTATTAAAAGATAGGCTAGCACATTCAATGTTAAATGTTTCAAAGAAATAGTAGTATAGTTTTATATAAGCAATTTTTTTATATTTCCAATTTAAGGGTGGATATCAGTAGTACTATGGCTTATTTATCTTTGCTCGTTTTCACATAAGATTTTTAATATCGGACGATAAGTATTAAATCCTTTTAAAATAACTAATAGGCTATAATTAATATTTTGTGCATTTATACATTTCCATTAGTGATACACTGAAGGTATACGATTAGTAATGAACATTGGTATTCTTAAAGTATTGTATATTGTTAAATAATAAAGTGACCATTACTCTTAAGGCTCAGAAGTTCGTAAATAATACTCAGAAAATAGTCATGTGGTACTTTTAATGTGTTATTGGTAGTGTGGCGATGCTGTAATGCATTGTCCCTATGTTCGAAGATTGAGTTGACATACTATTTGAGCTAAAAGATCTGTCATTCAATAGTATTTTGTCATAAATAATCATTTTTCATCAGTCTAACCAAAAAATAACGACCTTGTCGCATTCTTTTCCCCAAACTCGTTGTGAAAATAACAATTGTAACCATTAGTTAATAGCCACATTATTTTCTTTTTTGTACACAATAAACTGTTATTTTTATTGAGTTTTTATCAATCCATGCTTGAAAAAGTTTTTACATAGCTTATATTAATTTTCAGTGTTTATCATGGCGTCTCTTAATCCAAAAGATAAATGCGTTGATTGTGGAATAACGACCAAGAAACTACAAGGATGGAAAAAAACAATTGATTCTGAAGAGTTTGCAAAAAATGTTTCCGAGGTTCTAGATAAAACTGTTACTTGTGGAGATTTTTATGTAAAAATGCTACAACCTTTACCATCTTAATTCTTCAAAAAAACGAAAATAGAAGAAGAACCCACTCCAAGTACTAATATTCAATCTGATAGTCAACCAGGTAGTCAACAATCAGGATTTTCATTTGCTTCTTCTACAACGTTCTCACAATCGTCTGACTCATCATATCACGTCACTGAAAATGTTAAGAAACCAGAGGAATCTATTGAATTACCATATGCTAGGCCTACTGCAACTCATAAATGGTGTTTTCTATGCAATAAAACGAGTGGTATTGTTAATGTTCCGTTTGAAGCACGCAAACAGATTTTTATGTTGAGAAATATTTTTATACCTAATGGTAACCGTTGTTGTAAAGATCATCTTATAAAGAATCGGTTTTACGAAGATGAAATCTGTAATATAAGAATATCTTCTTACAGCAGTTTCGTTGGGTTATCTGACTTAACGATATTGCTGGATTGTCTTAGCTTAGCTTCAACGAAGCAACTTACAGATCATGTAGCAGATTTTACGATTTCAGAACACCGATTGTACATTTTGACTGGTTTAAATTGGGATCAATTAATTGAATTGCGTGAGATGATGACTTCGTTAAGAAATTCAGCAAATAGAACAGTAACACAAGCCTTGGTTGTGTTTCTTTTAAAGTTTAGAAGTGGTAACTCTAATGAAATGGTCTCGGCAATACTTGGTTTAGATAATGCTCAGCAGGTATCGAATTTTTCCCAATCTATTTTACAGGCTTTGAAAATGATGTTTTACCTACACGTTTTGGTTTGAAAGCTGTAAATAGAGATGACCTCATAAAAAAACCATTCAACTACTGTTTTAAAAAAGCTGCATGGCGTAATAGATAATCTCGCTGTTATCGCTGATGGAACTTACGTACGCCATCAAAAAAACTCGAATAACGAATATCAGCGGAAATCATATTCTGGTCAAAAAAAGTCTCCACTTTGTAAGCCCTTCACGTTATGTGCACCTGATGGTTACGTAATTGATGTTGTTGGTCCATATTATGCTAATAAAAACGATGCTGACATTTTAAAGGAACTTTTAATAAATAATGATGATTTTAAAAATTTGTTACAACCAGAAGATTTGTTTGTGCTGGACCGAGGGTTTCGAGATGTTGTTCCTGATTTACAAGAAAATAATTATCGTGTATTGATGCCTTCTCTCAAAGGAAAACGGAATCAACTTAATGCTTCTGAATCGAATCATTCTCGTCGAGTCACAATAATACGATGGGTTGTAGAAGCTATACATGGTATTGTAGGACAAAAGTTTAAGTTGCTGCATCATCAATTAGATGACAGAATGATACCCAATGTTGGTTCCTATGCTAAAATAGCTTGTTTTTTGATCAATCAATTTGGAAAGCGTCTGATATCAAAAAATTCTGAAAGTGAAATCATTTTGAAACGCATTGAAGATAAAAACTCTGATGTAAATACTCTGGGTGAGGAAGCTGAAAAAAGCAGGTGGAGTAGGCGTAAAAGCCAGTTTCAAGCACTGGCATCAGCTGATATTGATGATTTCCCAGAGATGACTGAAGAAGACTTGATAGTTTTCTTTACTGGAACATATCAGCTTCAGCAAGCCATTTCCTACCTTGCTGAGATTATGGGTGAAAATGAAACGTTGAAATTAGAATACTTGAAAGAAACTAGTAATATCATAAAAGTAAAAATACAATCACGGCATATCAGTAAAAAAACATACAATTGCTATATTCATTACCAATCCAACTCAATAGGATACGGAGGAATTTTGCGATACTGCCGCGAATGCGCAAATGGCTTGAGAACAATTGGCTGTTGTTCGCATGTTGCTGCAGTAGTATATTACCTCTCCCATGGAAGATATCTTTCAAAAATAATAAGACCAGCAGAGCATTTAACCAAAATCTTTCAAAAAACGGACATTGTTACAACTATTATGGATGATAGCGATGAGGATGATTAAAATAAATTTTTGCTATTTATCTGAAGTTTTTAGTTTTTTTTTCTTTCATTTTATAATTCTAGCACCAATAATATCGAAAAGAGAGATAAAATCGCTTACCTTTTAAATATGCAAATATTTTACAGAAATAAAGATAGAAGGACTTTTCCAATGGCTAACGTAATTTTCGAACAATCTTTCGAGCCTGAAAACAGTGGAAAAATGTATACATATAGTTTTTACCCGAAAAAAATTGTAAATGATTCTATATTTTATATTTTTTGATGGGTTTTGACAGTTATTGCTGTAGAAATACATCTGAAAAATTGTAAAAAAAGTAAAAAAAATGACATCGGTATGACTTGTAATGTTTTATAGATGGATAAAACTGGAAAATAGCTGAAAATATGGGTTTTTGATGGTTTTTGGAGTTTTTTACTATGTTCCCCCAACTCGAAAAATCTGAAAAAATTCACAAAAATATTACTTTAAGTAGAAAATATAAAAAAAATTATTTCGTGATACCACCCCAAAACCTCGAATTACTGTGAATTTTTTAAATTTTCAAACGCTCATAAAAATTTGAATTTCCCGCCAAAACATTTGAAAAAAATACTAACTTGTAGGTCTTTCAAAAACCTACAAAATGAAAAAAAAAGAAGTTTCTAGCATTATTAGAAGCCGAGATATCGCAAAAATACTGAAAATCACGTTTATATTTTTTTTGAGGTTATGTTTGACTCTAGGGGGCTGAAAATTTCAGGATAGTGACAGTTTTTGATCCTCTACAAGTGGGTATTTTTTTTTCGTAAAAGGTTTGGGGGCACTTTTGACCATCTTAACCGGCTAGACCCTTTATTATTATAACAGCATGAACAAGTTCGTCAACCAGACAATTTCTTTTATCAGTTTCAAAATGGCGGCTATTTCAAATCTTTAATGATTCATAACGTTTTTGTCTTAAAAAATTTTCAAAGTATGATTTCACCATCGTCATCAGCGTTAAAAATTGCGTGTTTAAATTTCGACAATATTTAAAATTAGGAAAATGAATTTGACTGTAGCACTTTAGCATTTTCAATACAATTTGAAAGTTTAAAATGCTAATATAATGGTGCAGAGTTTCAAATAGAAATTAAGATCAGTTTCGAAATTTGCTTCTATTAAGTTATGCATGGATGCTTGCTGGTTATAATAAACGAAAAAATATAATTTAAAGAAACGTACAAGTTTTAAAAAAATGTAAGGTTTTACAATGTTCTCTTTTAACTTTTACTAGCCTTGACGTAGTTTTTGCACCATTTTTACATCATTACCAAATTTGGGTTTTGCGCGCTAATATAATTTCATTTTCGGAAGCCGAAACTTACGTTCCTATCAACAAGTTTCGTTATCGAACACAGAGTCATCAAGGAATTCACCGCAAAGGATTCAAAGTGGATCAGAAGATGTTATTGGATTGTTGGGACTGGAACATTACTTAGCTTTCACCCCACCCCACCCCTCATATCCCATCATTGTGTTTTCTGATACTACTATACTACGATACTACGATACAACGATACTACGATACTGCGATACTGCGATACGACGATACAACGATACTACGATACTGCGATACTACGATACTAGGATACTACGATACTACGATACTACGATACGACGATACAACGATACTACGATACTTCGATACTACGATATTAGGATACTACGATACTACGATACGACGATACAACGATACTGCGATACTACGATATTAGGATACTACAATACTACGATACAACGATACTACGATACTGCGATACTGCGATACGACGATACAACGATACTACGATACTGCGATACTACGATACTAGGATACTACGATACTACGATACTACGATACGACGATACAACGATACTACGATACTGCGATACTACGATACTAGGATACTACGATACTACGATATTAGGACACTACGATACTACGATACAACGATACTACGATACTGCGATACTGCGATACGACGATACAACGATACTACGATACTGCGATACTACGATACTAGGATACTACGATACTACGATACTACGATACAACGATACTACGATACTGCGATACTACGATATTAGGATACTACGATACTACGATACGACGATACAACGATACTACGATACTAGGATACTACGATACTACGATACGACGATACAACGATACTACGATACTACGATACTGTGATACTACGATATTAGGATACTACGATACTACGATACGACGATACAACGATACTGCGATACTACGATATTAGGATACTACGATACTACGATACAACGATACTACGATACTGCGATACTGCGATACGACGATACAACGATACTACGATACTGCGATACTACGATACTAGGATACTACGATACTACGATACAACGATACTACGATACTGCGATACTGCGATACGACGATACAACGATACTACGATACTGCGATACTACGATACTAGGATACTACGATACTACGATACTACGATACGATGATACAACGATACTACGATACTGCGATACTACGATATTAGGATACTACGATACTACGATACGACGATACAACGATACTACGATACTAGGATACTACGATACTACGATACTACGATACGACGATACAACGATACTACGATACTGCGATACTACGTTATTAGGATACTACGATACGACGATACAACGATACTGCGATACTACGATATTAGGATACTACGATACTACGATACAACGATACTACGATACTGCGATACTGCGATACGACGATACAACGATACTACGATACTGCGATACTACGATACTAGGATACTACGATACTACGATACTACGATACGACGATACAACGATACTACGATACTGCGATACTACGATATTAGGATACTACGATAACTAAGATACTACGTTACTATGATACTACTATACTACGATACTACGATACTACTATACTACGATACTGCGATACTATGATTCAATGATACAACGATACTATGATCATACTAAAAACTATATAAGAACTGTAGTATAAAATCTTAAATTTATATTTCATTTTGAATTACATAAAACGTATAAAAAGTACCGAAAATCAATACGCCATCTACAAGTTATTGAATGAAAAAGATTATATTGATCATACAAAATACCGCAGGATTCAAAAATGCATTCATCGTTACTTAATATCGTCCCCTTTTTGGCCATATGTGTTTCCACCATTTTTAGTGAATTTTGATTGCAAAATGAGCTATTGCAGCGTCCATCTTTGTACGACACAGACCCAGAACCTTAATATGGGCACCGATCCTGATTTCTAAATTTTCTCTTTCAGAGTCGATAAAAGTTATGTATATAATAATAATAATATATATATATATATATATATATATATATATATATATATATGTGTGTGTGTGTGTGTGTCTTCGTCTAAAATAATAGCCCGTTCCGTCTAAATTTTATTTACATCTGACTTTAACTTAGCACAAAAATCTATTTTGATAATTGCTTGGACAAATTTAATATCCCGTAAAATCAGTTCAACAGTTTTCAAGTTTCGAAATAGTAAACTTGCAAGACTTAAAACACATCTCAACCAATATTTTTAATTTTTTTTTTTTTTTTAACATCCGACTATTGTGCACACTTTAGCTAACGCAGACAATGGGATGATTTATAGCATATGAAAATGCCTTGCCGTGATCGAACCCGGGTCCTCGGAGTGAAAGCCCAGTACGCTATCAACTATGCCACCGAGGCGGCACTAATATTTTTAAAATATATACTATTTAATATTTTTAAATAGTAATTCGCCATGGTAACAACGTTGTAAACACTGCCTAAATTAGCATTTAAAATTTTCTAAATCCTTTGAAATTAATATAATGAATTTGACGCCAATCTTTAAACGCTAATTTTTGCAAATATTAATGCCGATTATGATCGTGAAATCAGATTTTAAAATGACCGTAGGATAAAAAAATGTTCGAGATTCCCTTCAATTACATCAGCGAGACAGTTGTATGCCACAATAATGTTTTTAATAATAATTATTATAATATTCGATATTAATAATTTCAAGCGGAATTATTCTAATACGTATTATATCAATAAATACATCAGTCCGAACATATAAAATATTTTACGCTATGTTGGTTTGAACAGTGAGCAATATTCACATAAACAGCTGATTTTGCATTAAAATCTGTTCCTTTTATTATACTACTTCAACCTCAGTTATTGTTATTGCTATTGCTGATGTTCAATATAAACATTATCGTGTACCACAATATTATTGTTATTTTAATTGTTAATATTGAAATATTTTTTCTTCGACAAAGATAAATTAAAAACAAAGTGGTTTCTATAAATATTTTGTTTTAATTAAAACCTAGATTTGTAATTATATTTTATAAGCTTAGGCAGCGCGTATGGGTTTTGTTGGACTACCAGATTATAATCGTAAAAATAAGTAATTAAAAAAAATGAAAAACACAAAATACAAAAATAATTTTCAAGTTATACACAAGAATTATACACTTCATAATTAAACGAAACAAATATCTGAAATATAATTGATTTAAAAGGATGGAAACAAGGTATTAGAATAAATGTTGAAGAATATTTTCCGAGTATTTAGTTAATAAATAAATAATATGTTATCTAAAAACATAAGATTCCTTTTTTTGTCTGTCGTGTAAAAACCTGTTTACTTATATGAAGCAAAGTATAGAAGAATTATTCCCTACTTGTATTTTTAAAGTATTAAAGCTTAAGCTGTTAAAGTTGTCATTACGGTAAGACCCAGACTCGCGACCGTGAAATGAGCACTGATCCTGACATTTATATCACTTTCTGAGTTGTCATTAATATAACTTGAACACACACACACACACACACACACACACACACATATATATATATATATATATATATATATATATATATATGTGTGTGTGTGTGTGTGTGTGTCTGTCTGTCTGTGTTTCCGCAGACCGCTCAAGTTCGCGGTTTTGATTCAAGCTTTACACAAAAATCGATTATCGTAACACCTTTGACATGATAGTTAACCAGCAAATTCGTTCAAAAGTTTCAAAATGGCGTTCATTTAAAACTTTTGAAAAATCATAACTTTTTTGCTTAAAATATTTTCCAATGATTTTCCGTTTTAATCAGTGTGGAAAATTGCATAAATTTGCATTTTGAGTTTTCCAAAACCATTGAAAATATAGGAATTTAACTTGAGATTAATTTTAATTAATTTCATTGGGAATTTAACCGAAAATGACGGTTAAGGTTCATTTTCGTATTTTCAATAATAATTTGATATTTTAAAATCCTAACATATACATACATACATACATACATACATACATATATATATATATATATATATATATATATATATATATATATATATATATATATATATATATATATATATTAGATTTCAAAATATCAAATTACTTTGAAAATACGAAAATGAACTTAACTATATATATATATATATATATATATATATATATATATATATATATATATATATATATATATATGATATATATGAATGCTGATTATGATGGAGAACTTGAAAATTGTAGGAAAATATTTTTGGAAATTCACTTCTATCACACTAGCACGCGGCTACGTGCATCGATTATATTGTTGCAAATATAATCTCACGTGTAAATTACTGCATTTTTCACTAAATTTTACTGTTCACAAAACGCTATTACCTACAAAAATTACGAGAACTGTGACGTCACGACGTAATTATACCGGCTGGCAGTAATAATCGTAACAGCTGATGTCTGGCAAAACGCCTCACCAGACAAGCTGTTATTGCGTATACACGCGCTCCATCTGGCGGCGATGGAATTAAAGCAAATGTAATTTTACGCAACAGCGGAGTGGAAATTGCCGCACGTAATTTGTAAAGCGAAAAGTGAGCTTTCTCGATTGCTCCTTCAATGCGCCAAGTGGGATCTAACGGTTCGTTTGTATGCGAATTTCATCGGTAAATGACCTATTGAAAGATACGGCCGTGGAACTGTAAAATAATTACATTACACGGTTATCCCGCTGAAGTGATAGAAGCGAATTTACAAATTATTTATCTTACCAGTTTCAAGTTACGATTTCACCGTAGTAATCAGCATTGAAATCTAACATTTATTGGGATTTTAAAATGTCGAATTACACTGAACAATACGAAAACGAACCCTGACCGCCGTCAAATAAAATTTCTTAATTTTAAAGGATTTCGAAAATTCAAAACGCTAGTTTATGCAATTTTTAACGCTGACGACGGTAATGAAATATGATCTCTAAAACAATTTAGGCAAGAAGTTACGATTTTTAACAGTTTAAATGGCCGCCATATTGAAACTTTTGAACGAAATTTCTGGTTAATGGTTTTGTTCGAGTTATTACGATAATCGATTTTTTGCCATGTTTGAATCTAATCGGGCTAAAACTGCAAACGTAAGCATTCTAACACATATAAACACACACACACACACACACATATATATATATATATATATATATATATATATATATATAATTCCTCAAAATGTAATGTGGCGGTCAGGATCTTTGTTCAGTTTACGGTTCCGGGTTAGGGTCTTACCATGATTGCTGTTCCGATAGGTCATTTTTCTGATTAATAATCGCCAATAAACGACGACTATAACATATATTACAATAGTACAGATGATTTTGCTTAGAACTGAATTTAATTCCTGAACGCTATTTGGCAGTCCTGATGTGCTCTAGCTGGATCTAACCTATCTTCATTTATCTAATTTCGGGTAAGATCCCTTTACCCCAAACCTGGGGGAACAGCACACACCGGAGGTACTTTAGATATGAGACGACTTCCTGTTTTATTCAGCCTTGCTTATGCATACGGAACTTTAATGAGACAAAGGTCTACGGGAAGCAAAACTGCACAAATTGAAAAGAGCTAGAAATTAAACCTGAAAGCAGAACTCCGGGGGACCAAACTCACAACGGGGCTTGCATTGTACCACTAATGGAGGAATACTAAGGAATATTCTATGTTTGCAAGACTCTACCAGTAGGAGACGATGAGTGTTTGTCTAGCAGGATCCTGAGGACCTCCTGGTGAATGAGCAAGTCAATGGATTGCAAAAACTCATATCGTGGGAACCAGTCTATTAAACTAATAGGCTATCTAAATGGTTTAATTCCATAATAAACTCTTTGGTCGCGATACGGCAGGGTATCAGACCCCATAATCTTTAAATACCTATATGCTTACCTATATTTAAATGTAAGAGAACGTCATAACTGAGACGTTTGCGGCAACTCGGACATGTACGCTGGTTCGAATCTAGTAACTAACTATAGTTTTTTTCATCAATTAAGTCAAATTCAATAAAATGTTTTGGCTTATTGGAAGAAATTCAGAATTTTCGATAGACAACAAGATACTGCTATACAAGCAAGATCTAAGACCAATATGGACCTATGGTGCACCACTCTGGGGATGTACAAGAAAAAGCAATAGTAAAATTATTCAAGTTTTTCAAAATAAAGTATTGAGAACGATTGTCAACGCCCCTTGGTATGTGAGAAATAAAAACATACATAAGGACCTAGGTGTTGAATCTGTTCAGGAAGTCATTAAAAAGCATTATTGCAGGTTAGAACAGCATAATAATACAGAGATTGTCCAACTACTATGTCGCAGTGACAACATCACAAGAAGGCTGAAGAGGACCAAGCCAATTGACCTCTCCAGGCCGTAAACACATTGGGACCAGCCGTCGGGCTGCACCCCAGAACACAGTGAACACAATGATAAAGAAAAATTACTAGATGGGGCACGCCTCAGTTGTAATTAATATAAAATTAAAAAAAAATCAATTAAGTCGATACATAGTTTTCAATAGGTGAATAAGTTAAATTATATATATATATATACTCGTATACAATTTTTAATGATCCTTTAAAAAGAGACCTAGAGATCTGAAATCAATGGAATCCGCTAAACATAATACTAACAAATCATAAGGCCACTAAACGTAAAAGATTGTAAAAAAATAGAATCTCCTTTAGGCTGAGTCATTACAAGAATGCAACTGATTGCACAAACTAATTACTGTTAAACTATTGCTGATATAACGACCATTTTCTCTTTGTTTAGATTATTATTACATAGAGTCGGCGTATATACGTCCTTAGGGCTTTTCGTTATATACGCCAAATGGAGCAAAAGTGAATGTGTTTACATTAATAAAGCCGGTGTTTACATTTTATATACAACAATCAAGTTAAACAACATTGTACGCCGTTACGCAAACACGCACGCACGCACACGCGCACGCGCACACCCTCGCACACACTCACACACACAAGGAACAGACGATCCGGGCACGAGGTGCAATAATTTGTCAATTTCTTTTTACTCTCTATATCGCGCCCTCTGCTCTCTCGTTGACGTTATAGAAGCGAATTAAAAACATCATTTTTTACAATACACCTACACGTTTTCAAAAACTGACTTCAACATCATAACCAATAATAAAATCTGAAGATATTAGCTTTTGAAAATTTCAAATTAGAACGGAAATACAAAAAACAAACCCTGACCACAATCAGATTTATATCTGTATAATGGATCTGATTCTTTAAAATGCTAATTGGGGCGAATTTTAACGCAGATTACGACAATTTAACCCTTAAGTGGGCAAGCCAGCGGCGAATTGGTCGCAATATTTTATTTTCGCATCTAACGGTAGGTATCGATGGAGACATGTTTTCAGGGCTTTGATTATTTGTCAAGACCACCTTGAGGGACACGAACTGCATAAAAAGAATACCATCTTATCTTCAGTTCGTCTGGAAATAATGCATGAATACGAGGTAGTTACGTCTGCGGCCAAGTTGCCGCGGCGCGCCCAACTTTGCAACTGCTTTCGTAATGTTATTCTCACTACATTTTTGCATACATAGTCACTTTTACCCTTCTGGTAGGTTTGTGTTTAGTGTTTTTGTTTAGTATTGTTTACCGTGTTTCTATTCTATTAACGAAAATTCCAAAAAGTCTTTTGTAAATTTGGATTATAACTTTACAAAATGTGGCGTTTATAATGTCGATCAAATGTGTGCCGACATCCCGAAGCACGAGACATTGGACAATTGCCCCTTTTTATCGGCATTTAGACATTGCCGGAATAAATGTAAATATAATTTACACATTCAACCATCTGGATTACAGTGAGCGAAGACGAAACTTTTTGAAAAAATTGGCACTCAGTTTCATGAGTGGACACTTGAAAGCTAGAGCGACAATCCTAACTCTTCAGAAAGATCTTCAAGTTTTTTTTTGGGCAAATATAAGTTATTGGAAAATAAACCGGCTCAAGTACCAACACGTAGACTTATTTGTCATATTTGCGGACCACACGAAAATAACAGAACCAAAATTGTGTGCAAAGAATGTAATAAGAATTTTTTAAGAATCACAGCCGCTGTTTGCACGAAGCTGAAGCAATGAACGTTGATTCAGATTAAATTTGTAAATATTAATTTTGTTTATAAATTTAGTTTTTTGATAAGTGTGACCAATAAGAATTCCGTAATATTTGTCATGTTTCTTGTATAGAATGAAATCATTTTTCAGACAAGTGTTTGTATTCATTAACTATCGTGTATGTTTTAAATATTAAATCTTTTTTAAATAAATATATCTATTAAAAAAACTGAAAATTAAAATAAATCAATTAGAAACAAAGTATGATAAACAATAACGCAATATGTCCACTTAAAATTAGTTTACATGGGTACAAAAGTGTAATTAGGCATTACGGCCAAATTGCCTCGGCGCGCCCGGTTGTGTGATACACCTAGGCGCGCCCAGCAAAGTGTTAATCAGATTTTCGAAACTTTTAACATGAAAGTTTTTTTATAGGTTTGAAATGACCGACATTTTGAAACGGTTGAACGGATTTTGATGTAAAAACCTTTGAATTCAATGCTATTACAAAAAATTAGTTTTTGTGCCGTTTGAATCAAATCGCACTAAAATTGCGAATGGAGCGAGTTAGAACACGTACATACAAAAGGGACTACTTAAAGTCTTTAAATTTCATTTTTTCCTTAATTATATTTTTAAAATATATTTAACATTAAATTACAAAACAACACCAATCCTTAGGATCGACTAAATATTTACATCTATCAAAATCACAATTGTAGGGTTAACATTAACAAATTGGTCCCTTCACATTGGTCAGTTCATTAATTTTACTGAACCAAATCATAAGGTTTGGTTCTACTGAGGCGGCGAACATCGTTCATAACGCTGTCGGTCGTTATCATCATGGTTTTATTAACATGAACTTGGAGACGTTGGTTATGCTTCAAAGCTTCTTTATTTCCTCTTTTACCATATTCATGTTAAGATCACGGTGTAAATCCCTGTTACGGATATACCACGGAGCCTTAACTATCCCATGAAGAACTTTATTTTGAAATGTTTGAATAATCTCCATACTTGCTTCTTTTGAACAGCCCCAAATTTGAATTCCATATGCCCATACAGGCTTAAGTACTTGCTTATAAATTAACATCTTCTTACGGACAGACAACTCCGAGTTTCTTCCAAGCAACCAGGCTTCCAAGCAAGTTCATTCTTTTCCTTCACATGCTCTTCCCACTATAACTTAGAACCGAGGGTCATCCCAACACACTTCGTTGTATTTACGTGAGATAATGTTTTGTCGTTTATTATCAACAGTATTGGTATTAATTTTTTATTAGTGAAATGAATATATGTTCCTTTTCCTTCATTTATTTTAATTCGCCAACATTTAGTCCATTCATTTTCTCGATCTCGCCATGGTAATAAGCGTTAAAAATTTGACATTTTTTAAAAAAATTTCACAATTAAGAAAATAAATTTGACGGTGGTCATGGTTCATTTTCGAATTTTCAATGCAATTTACAAATTATGCAGATTTTAATGATGTATATGCATATTG
This sequence comes from Callitettix versicolor, assembly GCA_022606455.1. Taxonomy (NCBI): domain Eukaryota; kingdom Metazoa; phylum Arthropoda; class Insecta; order Hemiptera; family Cercopidae; genus Callitettix; species Callitettix versicolor. Next base: position 12,723,021 of record CM040190.1, read on the forward strand.
CATTTCATATAAATATATTAGTTTCAAAAATTATATAAGATAAAAAATACTTGTGTAAATTCGTTTCTACCACGTTAGCGAGACAGCTGCGTGCAGTAACTGTACTGTGTGACACAGTTTTAATACACTTATACTATGTTTATGACTGTATTACCGTTGACAATAAAACATTTTGCGTTTGGTCACGTGTTTGCAAGAACTTTATTAATTTTAGATTGGAGGGTTATAGCGCTAAATAACGAAGTTTCTTCAGGCAATGAAGTAGGTTAATCTTCTTACTTACCAAGGACTTAATTTTATAATGAACTTTGTTTTGTGAAAACATATTTAAAACGTGTTTTAATAGAATTTTTGTACTTTTATATTAGATGATTTACATATTAAAAAATACTTCCATTTAGACATATCCCTGTTTTCACAAAAACTCTGTGCAGGTTTCTTTCAGCAAAAACTTCTTTAGTTTTTCTGTTGAGAAGTTTTGTCACTTTAGTAAGTTGCAGTCAAGATTGCTTGTACAAAATAAACAATCAACAATTTTTTCTGACAACTCACTACGCACGTTTAATAAAATTGTGAGATTTATTAATTGCATAACAACAAACTATGTTCCCACCTGCTAGAAAATAATCTTTGTTTACAAAGAGAATATTAAACAATTTATACAGTAACGGTTGTGTCAAAAATTTCGTTTTCTTAAATGCATTTGTTTATATGGCGTTAACGATTTACTTATATTTAAAATGTTGCATATTACACCTTGCTTTCGAATTATATTATTATTATTTTATAACTTCATATTATATGCCTGTGTGTGTATGTGGTATGCATACGTATATATGTATGTATAGGCATATCTATGATAGTAATGTGTGTGTGTGTGTGTGTGTGTGTGTGTGTGTGTGTGTGTGTGTGTGTGTGTGTGTGTGTGTGTGTGTGTGTGTGTGTGTGTGTGTGTGTGTGTGTGTGTGTGTGTGTGTGTGTGTGTGTGTGTGTGTGTGTGTGTGTGTGTGTATGTAAGTACGTATATTATTGAAACAAATACTGTCTTTGCGTGAGTGACTTGTTATGGTGTACTTTTTTTAAGTGTATGTTTTTTATTTATACTTTTATTTCAGAGACAGAATTAATTATTTTTCATTGTATAAAGTAGACACAATAAAACGAACACAATTCGTACGAGGTGTGTTCAGAAAGGTAACGAGAATTATTAAATTTCGCGCTTGCAGAGTCCGATTGTCAAACATTTTTTTTATTATGTTGGTATACATGCCCTTGAAGTATGATAAACCTTTCAGCTATTTTCTTTGTTGACTTTGTCTGTGACAGCCACTAAGGTTAAACGTGTTTTTATGAGAGCGGCGATTTTCGTATGTTAAAAGAAATGGATCAAAGAATTTGTATCAAATTTTGCCTAAAAATGGAATAAAGTGTAACAAAGTGTGTGAAATGTTAACAAATTCCTAAGATGAGTCTGCTATGAGTAAAGCAAGAGTTTACGAGTGGAATAAGCTTTTCCAAGAAGGCCGTGAAGACGTTGAAGATTACGAACGCCCTGGACGCCCCAGCACATCAACAACCGATGAAAACGTGGAAAATGTGAAAGAAATGGTTATGAACAATCGCCGAATCACAATTAGAGAGGTCGCTGATGATGTTGGAATATCAATTGGATCATGACATGACATTGTTTCCAATGTTTTCTGTATCAAACGCGTGGCAGAAAAATTCGTTCCAAAATTGTTGAATTTTGAACAAAAACAGCGGCGAATGGAAGTTGCTCAGGAGTTACTAAATGAAGTCAACGACGATTCAGAATTACTGAAACGTATTACAACAGGTGAAGAAACATGGGTTTACGGATATGACGTCGAAAATAAGGCTCAATCATCGCGGTGGAGGCATTCTGGCTCGCCAAGACCGAAAAAGGCTCGACAAGTGCGGTCGAACGTGAAGGTTATGCTCACTGTGTTCTTCGATATTCATGGCATAGTGCATCATGAATTCCTGCCACCAGGTGAAACGGTCAATAAGGAGTACTACCTACAAGTTAAACGCCGTTTGTGTGATGCAATCCGAAAAAAACGCCCGGATCTGTGGAAAAACAATTCATGGCTTTTGCACCACGATAATGCACCAGCTCACACTTCATCGCTCATTCGTGCATTTTCGGCCAAAAAACAGTACAGTACTGCCCCAGCCTCCATATTCGCCAGACATGGCTCAGTGTGACTTTTTCCTATTTGCAAAAATAAAGAGAACCTTAAAGGGCCGTCGTTTTACAGCCGTAGATGACATTAAAAGCGCATTGCTGAAAGAACTAAAGGCTATCTCAAAAATCGAGTTTGAGAAGTGTTTCGAGGATTGAAAGAAGCGCTGACACAAGTGCATAATCTCCAATGGGGACTATTTTGAAGGCGACATCAATGTAGAAGAATAAATAAATATTTTGTTAAAAAATTAAAATTCTCGTTACTTTCTGAACACACCTCGTATCTGTGATTGTAATATGTGTGTACAAGTACGTATATTATTATAAAAATACTTTCTTTGCGTGAGTGACTTTTTATGGTGTGCTTTTTAAGTGTATTTTTTTAATTTATGCTTTTATTTCAGAAACAGAATTAATTATTTTTCATTGTCTAAAGTAAGAAACTGTTATTTTTATATATTTTCTCTTTACATTTAAGCCTAGTATTTCGTTTTGATTTTATATTTATTTAATGTATCAAATTACCGCTTTTTGATCTGTCTACAGCTCTAGGGACACTTATTATTTATTTATTTATTTATTTATTCACTTACTAAATAAAAGTGGGTGCTTTTATTTTTACTCGTCATTTTTTTAAAATTTGTTATTTGTAAGTGATTTTTTAATTTTAATTTTCTTATTAATTTTTTCTCAATTTCTTTAATATACATAGTCTTACTTCGTAATGTATTACTTACTTTTGTTTTGTAAGTATAAATTTTATTGTGTTGTATTTGTTTTTTGCCTAAGCTATGCTGTAATTTTTATGTTATTGGTGAATTAAAAATTCTAAATTCTAAAACCATTCTAAAAACATTTTCATTGGAAAATGAGCTGTTTGATACCACGATATGATAAACAATTATTACAAAATAATATATATATATATATAAAATGGTACAAAAACTACATGAACTATATATAATGTGTAAAAAAATATACGTATATAATAACACATAATAAATAATAACAAATTTGAAAATATGTTTCAATTTTCCGCACTGAAATAACAATTTATCTCCAGTGTATGCTGGACTTTGGGAACTGATCTCCCAATGAAAATAAATATCGTTCCTCCTTCACCCCCTTTCTCAGGGGAGAAAACAAAGTGGATCAAGAAGTTGTTATTGGATTCTGTATGATTGGATTTATAGAAACTTTCCGTTGCCTTACTTTGTCTTAAGCTAGGACAGTGACAAGGCTATTGCTTTACAAAAACAAGTTTAGCATAGCTTCTGTTTGCAGCGTGCAGCTTGACTGTACGCCAGTATAACTCGATTGCAAGAAAACGTAAACCACAATTTTAACCGAAAACTTGATAAGCAATAAAACTAGGTTTAATCGTATTCCAGAACTACCTATAAGTGATACGTAATCACGACACGCAGCTGTCTCCCTGACGTGACGAAAGTGTATTTCCAAAAAGTAATCAATTTTTAATTCTTTTTCAACTATCACATACTTCGAAAGTAAAAATGTTCTTATTTATTTATTGATGGAAGTTATAATTCTTAAACTTGAATTTAAGCAGCCTTTAACGTTGATTAGTACTGAAAAATTAAATCTTCAGAAAGTATGGTAAAATACCGTGATTTTTTAATGTGAAATGGTAGCCATTTTGAAACTGTTTAGCAATTTTTTCTGAGTAATGGAATTTTAAACCATAAAAAACGAATTGTGTGCCAGTATAATCAAAATTGCAAATGCTGTATTTTTTTAATACTCGTGCTCGATCACACACACGCACTCCCCCCCCCACACACACATATATATTGAAAGTTCTAATGTGTTAACACTTTCTAGTAAAAAATTTTAGTGATGCAGTATTTGTGGTTAAAAACATAAAGCAAAAAATTAATATATATTTTAAAATATAGTATCAAAAAGTTGAATTATTTACATTTTTATACTTATTGTTGAATACAGTAACACTACTGAATTTTATAGATTTCACCAATTAGGGGTGATATCAGTCCAATTATCATTCAGTAACAAAACAGAGGGGATGATATTGTGTAATAGCAACCGTTTATGGGACTATTTTTTTGTTATTTTAAGGCGAAAAGCACATTGAACCTATTATCGCCTCCCTAAATTTAAGTGTGAGTGTAAAGTGTTAGTTGTAAGTGTAAGTGTGTGTTAGACTCGGGTACTGTGAGGGACGTATCCTCCCAATAGCTGCAGCTAGTCTGCACCCCCTGCGGGATGTTTCTGGGACTAAGTGTAGTGGGATAGACTAAACATACAGCACACAGTTTTAAAAGCTATTAACCCCAAAAATATGTTTTCGCATCACAGCTGTTCCTTCAATAATATTTCAACAGAGGTTATGTTTGCCGTCATTGTGTAAAACATATTATTAATTATATTTGAAAACATATACGATAAATACAATTAACTCAAGTGATTACTGTAATTAATTGTATTAATTGGAAACATGTTTGATAATTAAATATAACAGTAACTATAAATTTTAACAGTTATGCACTTTTCAAGATTTATAATTTAATTGAAATGCTAATTTCCAACTCTCTTCTATATACATAAAAATTTTAAAGACTTAACAAAAATCTTACCGCAATGGATTAAACTATGTCTCAGTTGCCAGTTACAATAAATTATATTTTAATTTAAAGAATTAAAAATAATTCTTTAAAAACAAGTTTGAAACAAGACTTTCTACTGTAATTAATAATTCTAAAGAAACTTTAATAACATTATTTAACAAGAGACCGTATTTTTTTTTATTTGACTGAAGTTGTCTTTGTAAATTAACTGAAAGTCTGGATTTGTAACCGAACGGAATCAATTTAAAACTTGAAAGCAATTAAGAGTTTCTCATTGGTCGGAAGACAAAAAGGTAAAGAAAAGATTTAAACACCGCAAGAGAAAAAGTTAATTTACTTTCTTATTACTGTTCATTACTTTCTTGACAGTAGTAATTTTAAAATTTTAATGTTGCGTGTTTGGCTGAATACTTCGCTCACAGTTTTGAAAAGTTTTTTTTTTATTTCCTCTTATAAGAATTTTAAATATCTAAGAATTTATTATGTAAAAGTATAATTAACAATATTTGTAAGAACTCTTAATTTTATTATTTTCAAACGTTCTTAACAGTATTGTTTTGACAATTTGACAAACATCAGTTGTATTCAATTTTAAAAAATTTTAAAACAATTATTGAACAATTAAAATAAAAATAATTTAACTTCAAAATAATTTACACAATAATAATTTAATTGATGTACGACTAATTATAAGTATGAGTTGTACGTGGCTATGACGTAGTTAATCAAGACCTATGAGCTAATCAAAACGTGTTAGCTAATCAATGCTGTGAGTTAATGAAGACGTATGAGTTATCAAAATGAACACGTATTAGCTACTGAAGTCTGTACTTTAACCAAGATGTATCAGTTGATCAACACGTATGAGTATATATATATATATATATATATATATATATATTTTTTTTTTTTTTTTTTTTTTTTTTTTTTGGTGTTTAACGTCCGACTATTGTGCACACTTGGACTAATGCAAACGATGTGATGATTTATAGCGTATGAAAATTCCAAGCCCTGACCGGGAATCGAACCCGAGTCCTCTGGGTGAAAGTAGTACGCTATCAACTAGGCCACCGAGGCGATAAGTATGAGTTATAAAGACTTATGGGTTAATCAAGGTTTATTAAAAATGTATGAATTCATCAAGGCGCATGAATCAAGGCATATGACTTAAAAAAGACGAATGAGTTAATCAGAACTTAATGAACTTAACAATTTTCCGAATATTTTATACAGTAAATATTTGATCTTTAAGTAACAATATTAAAAGCGTATTCTGGAGGTCAAATTCAGCGCTTATTTTAACTCTAAAAAAGTAGCGTTCAAAAAAAATTATGGGAAGGACAGTGACACGTAAATTTGACGTACTGTTCAGAAACAAATGGTCTTTTGCTAGTTCTGCTGTTAAATGCTATATTTTGTTGTTTTTTAAAAATATTATTATTATCTATTTCAATTAAATTGAACATTTTAAAAAAAATAGCTTCGTTCTAATGTAAAAAAAACAAAAACATAATTATTTATAAAAACCAAAATATTATACATAAATGACAAAGAATATAGTTTTATACAATTTTGTGATACAAGATTAATTAATATATTTTTCAGCTTAAAAATACCTGTACTAGTTTTAGTTTAATGTGTTGTTAAAAAAATATCGTTACTTTTTTTTTGTTAAACGTCAATACTTTATGTCATTTAGACTAATTAACACGAGCGATCAGTGTTAAGGGTAAGGGTAAAGGAACGTGTGCAACTGCGGCTCGAACTAAAAACGCTTAGGTGCGGCAGAACCGATGCTTTATCCACCTCGACCACCGAGCCACATGGTTACAATAACGTTTTATATCTAAATAACTAACTAAAATCTACATAATTATTTGTTTTTATACTAAGTTTAACTAAAACTCCTCAACACTGAACGTAAACAGATATAAAAGAAAAGAGAGTGTAATTTCTTCAGTTAAACACAAAAATTTCACAAAAAAATATTGTATGCAGTGTCACGTAAACTGAACGATAAAATACGTATAGAAGGTAGCGACACGTCAACCAGTCGTCTGACTTTAAAAAAAAAAATAATCACACAAAAACTATTCTGAAATACACCCACTCACAGAGCTGGCTGGTCAGCAACTGACTGCTTGGGGCACTGATAAGGCGAGGAATTTGAGTGGATTGGATTAAAAAGGTTTGCGATTATTTATTTCGCACACGTCAATATAACGTACGCTACCTTTTTAGGGTAATGTCCCACGGGGTTTTACCAACCCTTCGATACCGATATTTATAATACAAGTGAGTGTATACAATTTTTAATTTTCCATAGTAAATGGAACAATCAATAACATACATTTTCCAATATAGATTTTACGCGCGTTGTTTAGTTTCACAGCTTTGTGTAATGTGCGATAGTTTTAATCTACTAAAAGCATTTACTTTGTGATAAATCCTGTATCTACTGAGAACAAAACACGCATGCGTTATTCATTCCTTTTTCTCTCTCGCTTAAATGTATTAAATAAAAATTAACTGCTGCACTGGATGCAAGGGAGAGTAAAGGATTCGCATTTGGCACACATAAGTATACTTAGAGGTATCACTAGCGGGAAACCTAAATCATCACGGTGAAGCATCAGTAACGCTGCCTCCAGTAACAACATTTTTATATCATATACCAGCGTTAAAATCTCTATAAATTGGCATTAAAATTTAAAAAAACTACATTCAAATACGGAAAATGGACCCTGTACTCCGTCATTAATGAAAAGTTGAAAAACTAATATATCCAAACACAGACACACACAAATTTGCAATTCAAATTTCAATGAAAATAAGAAGATGAACCTGACGATGGTTAAGGTGAATTTCCCTATATACGCAGATTTTAATGTTGCTTATGAAGTCGGGATTTTCAAAAAAAAGTAAGATAAAATAAAAATAAAATAATGTCGGCAATTGGTTTACATCACGAGTTCGAGATATAAAAACGCGTTGGTGCCGCAATTTATTAAAATCACGTATTTTAACATTTTGTTTTACAAAAGCCGAAATTTTTTGAACAACATATACAAGAACCATACATAACCTAACCTACTCGGCTGCAGTACCATAGTTATTTAAATTGTTGTTTTGGACTTATGTTGTTCGTTTATATTGTAATTATAATGAAATGTAGCAAAAACAGCACGTCGATAAAATCCCGTTCAATTATTCTGCTTATGAATAATATTTCAGAAAGATATTTAATGATTAAGTAAGAACATGCCTATTGTGACCAGAAGAAAATGCAAGCAGGCGTGCCACAGGTTAGTGTATTACAGATTATAGCCATCTGTTATTATATTCTGTATACTAGTTATTTACCAACATTTGAACAAAACATTTTTGCTACATTTGCTGACGACACAGCTATCTTAGCTGTTAGTGACAACAACATTCAAACTTACAGTTACAAACTTACACTTAGAAACTTACACTTACAACCTCAAACTTACAGATTTACACTTACAAACTTGCACTTACAAAGTCACACTTACAAAGTCACACTTACAAACTTACACTTACAAATTTACATTTACAAACTTGACTTAAAAACTTGCACTTACAAACTTACACTTACAAATTTACATTTACAAACTAGACTTAAAAACTTACACTTACAAATTTACACTTGCCAAATTTACACTTACAAACTTACATTTACAAACTTATATTTACAAACTTGCACTTAAAAAAACTTACAGTTACTAATTTACATTTACAAACTTGCACTTACAAACTTACACTTACACTTACAAGTTTACACTTACAAACTTGCATTTACAAGCTCACACTTACAAACTTACACTTAAAAATTATATTTACGAAATAGCACTTACATACTCACACTTACAAACTTACATTTACAAACTAGACTTAAAAACTTACACTTACAAATTTACACTTACAAACTTGCATTTACAAACTTATACTTACAAACTTTCACTTACAAACACACACCTACAATTTTACACTTACAAACTTGCACTTACAAAGTTACACTTATAAATCTACACTTATAAACTTACACTTACAAATTTACATTTACAAACTTGACTTAAAAACTTACACTTACAAATTTGCACTTACCAACTTGCATTTACAAACTTATATTTACAAACTTGCACTTACAAACTTACACTTACTAATTTACATTTACAAACTTTCACTTACAAAGTCACACTTACAAACTTACACTTACAAATTTAAAGTTACAAACTAGACTTAAAACATACACTTAAAAATTTACACTTGCCAAATTTACACTTACAAACTTGCATTTACAAACTTATATTTACAAACTTGCACTTACAAACTTACAGTTACTAATTTACATTTACAAACTTGCACTTACAAACTCACACTTACAAGTTTACACTTACAAACTTGCATTTACAAGCTCACACTTACAAACTTACGCTTAAAAATTATATTTACGAAATTGCACTTACAAACTTACATTTACAAACTAGACTTAAAAACTTACACTTACAAATTTACACTTACAAACTTGCACTTACAAACTTATACTTGCAAACTTGCACTTACAAACTCACACCTACAATTTTACACTTACAAATTTGTACTTACAAAGTTACACTTACAAATTTGCACTTACAAATTTACATTTACAAACTAGACTTAAAAACGTACACTTACATATTTACACTTACAAAATTTACACTTACAAACTTTCACTTACAAACCTTCACTTAAAAATTTATACTTAAAAATTTACATTTGCAAAATTGCACTTACAAACTTACACTTACAAATTTCCACTTACATACTTAAATTTACAAACTTTCACTTACAAACTTGCACTTACAAACTCGCACTTACAAATTTACACTTACAAACTCACACTTACAAACTTACATTTACAAATTTGACTTAAAAACTTACACCTACAAATTTACACTTACAAACTTACTTACAAATTAACATTTACAAACTTGACTTAAAAACTTGCATCTAAAAATTTACACTTACCAAACTTACACTTAAAAACTTACACTTACAAACTTACATTTACAAACTTGCACTTACAAACTTGCACTTACAAACTTACCCTTACAAACTGCTATAGACGATATGCAATAAGTGCATTGAGCACAAACCTTCCTTTATCTGAAATAGAATACAGCCAAATATCTTGGCAAGATATTAGATGCTAAACTTAGGTGGAAGCCGCATGTAAAGAAAAAACAAGAAGATGTGAAACTAAAATGCAGAGAAGTGGATTTTTATTTGAGTCGTCGTTCTTCCTTATCAATATATGACAAACTATTGCTTTTTCAGCAGATCCTTAAACCATTATGAATTTAACTGTATTCAATTGTGGCGTAGCACCAGTCAAAGTAATAGACATATTATTCAAAGTTTCCAAAATAAACTTCTTCGTTGATGCTTTTTGGCGCAACGAAATGACAACTTACATAAAGATCTTCAGGTTTCAACTGTCGATGCTGAAGTCAGAAAATTCACGAACAAATACTACAACATATCAATGTGGAAGTCCTCCAGTTGCTCAAAAACGATGGCTTAGAAGACTGAAAAGAGTAAAACCATCTGAACTAGTGCAGTTATTATGTCACATTACAAAACAGACTAATTATTGTAAACTAAGTGATTATCAGTGGATTTAGTAATTAATTTGTTAGAAACGAATAGCTAGTTAATGTCCTAACTAGACTGAAGTGTAAGAATATTTAATGAATATTTTTAAAAACAGAATACAATCTTTTATTTTTGTTTTAAGTCCTTAACGACTGAATTGCTTGGACAATTGAAGTAAATTGGAAAAATATAAACAGAATTTTAAAGGCAGAATTCCATAATGATTTCGAAATTTTTTACACTGAGTTCGTTATTATTATTTTTTTAATATAAAAATTAAGTGCCAATCTGGTATTTTAAGGAATTTGGTTAATTTTGAAGTGAATACAACTTAAAATTGTTTATAAAATTTTTGTAGGCACAAAAAGACGTTGAAAGTTACAAGAAGATATTACGAAGTAAGACGAGGATTTACGAATATGCACGAAAAATAATTTCATTTCTGAAACAGTCACTTAGTTGCAGTGCTATCTAGCGGCGATATATGCAATTAACGTTTTTTATTCTTTGCATTAAAAAACTGTTCATTTAACAGACTAATAAAATATTGTGGCCTACAAAAATTATTTCAATCCAGTGAAAATACGTAGGCCTATATGTTTGTACGTTAATATTTTATTTTAGTAATTTTTTCTCATTGCTTGAGAACAAAACATAACCTATCTATTTACTACCTCTACCCTGAACTGATATAACATTTTAAGATATTTGCAGGTTACGTACTAAAATATAGCACATTTTTAATATTTATTATTAAATTAGATCGCTAATTTTTGGGTAATTAGGATTACGACCTATTCTTCCCGTCAGTGGTCTATCTACTCATCTCCTAAAGGCTACCGAAGTTTCGAAACTATTGTTCCATCTTCAGGCCGTGATACAAAATGTTAAATCGCTCTCTCGAGGTCACAAAGTCAAACAAAACATTAAAAACAAGTCACAAACACTGAACACAATTACACGATTAAAATACATACGATGAAATTTGGTTTAGCCAAACGATACGTGCGGCTCGTATGTCGTTACGTTCCGGACTGCCTCTTGATACCTTTTAATTAGATATGAGTACGAAATCTACAGATAGCTTAAATACATACATACATGCACACACACACACACACACACACACACACACACATATATATATATATATATATATATATATATATATATATATATATATAACCGTAGTGTTGTAAAGTGTAGTGTTGTAAGTGTAAGTGTTTGTTAAATTCGGGTACCGCAAGGGACGTCTAAATCCTCTCAATAGGGGCAGCTAGTCTGCATCCCCCTGCGGGGATGCAAAGGAAGTACTCACTTCTACTGTGTTTATTATCGGTGCATGCTAGTTTTTTTCTAATAGCAACGCGAAAAAAAGGACGATTTTTTCAAAACTGTAAATTTTGTTTTTTGAAAATTTGTTACACTAAGAACAGATCCGAGACAAATTTTATCCATATTTTCTGTTTTTCTGTTGATAACTGAATTATAACTGTTGATAACTGAATTATAACTGTTGATAACGAGGAAATATAATTTAAATTTTTTATAAAGTTTGCACATAAGCTAAGGATTTGTAAACAGTAAATCTTCGATAGCCATTGAAGCGGATATTTTTGAGGATGAGAAACACGTGGAAACGTTACAAACACTTTTCCGCCATTCATTTTGAGTGTTTATAAGACAAAGAGATCAAACTAAGAGGTGACAATGCGTCCAATCATTCAGGATAAATATTTGTCACCTTGTCACAGTCCACTATCGGGCTAGGCGCTTGATTAAAGCTCAGCACAAATAAGAGCTCCGACACAGCGCCTACCCTCGGCATCTCATTTCACTTTGCCAAACTGAGATTACACACCCAAATCCGCCGAGTCACCGTCATAGTTGAGTACTCCGTCATAGTTTACACGGGCCTAAATCCGCCTCACCGAACTTTCTCAGATGCGTTTATTCAAGTCAGGATTACAGTAAGTCTCCCATTATGTTCTCACTGAACGAAGTATTAGGATTTGAGTTCACGATAAAAAATTGTCTGTCTCTTTTGTGCGTTAATTATTCGAGAGAATTTAGTTTTTATTTTTGTACCTCATAATAGCGGGTTATAATTACTTTTGAATATATTATTGTACTGTTGAAGTATTATGATAGTGAGAATTCTAATGTATGTATGTATGTATGTATGTATGCATGTATGTGTGTGTGCGTGTGAGTGTGCGTGTGCGTGTGTGTGTGTGTGTGTGTGTGTGTGTGTGTGTGTGTGTGTGTGTGTGTGTGTGTGTGTGTGTGTGTGTGTGTGTGTGTGTGTGTGTGTGTGCATATGTGTATATGTATATGTGTATATGTATATGTGTGTATGTGCATATGTTCGTATGTGCTTGTGTGCGTACGTGTATGCGTGCGTATATGTGTGTGTGCGTGTGTTCATGTGTGTGTATGTGTGTGCGCGCGCGTGTGTGTATGTGCGTATGTCCGTATGTGTATATGTGTATGTGTATATGTGTGTATGTGCGTATGTTCGTATGTGCTTGTGTTCGTGTGTGTGTGTGTGTGTGTGTGTGTGTGTGTGTGTGTGTGTATGTGTGTATATGTATGTGTGTATGTGCATATGTTCGTATGTGCTTGTGTGCATACGTGTATGCGTGTGTGCATGTGTCCATGTTTGTGTATGTGTCTGTATGTGTGTGCGCGCTCGCGTGTGTGTATGTGTGTATGTGCGTATGTGCGTATGTTCGTATGTGCTTGTGTGCGTGTGTGTATATGTGTATACATATGTGTGTATATGTGTGTATATGTGTATACATATGTGTGTATGTGCATATGTTCGTATGTGCTTGTGTGCGTACGTGTATGCGTTCGTAGTGTGCGTGTGTTCATGTGTGTATATGTGTCTGTATGTGTGTGTGCGCGCGCGTGTGTGTATGTGTGTATGTGCGTATGTGCGTATGTGTATATGTGTGTATGTGGGTATGTTCGTACGTGCTTGTGTGCGTGTGTGCGAGTGTGCGTGTGTGCGTGTGCGTGTGTACGTGTGTACGTGTGTACGTGTGTGCGTGTGTACGTATGTACGTATGTATGTATGTACGTATGTTTGTATGTATACATATGTATCTATCTATCTACAACGTATTTACATCCGTTGTCAGATCGCCTGAGAAAAGTTTTCAATTTGGTTTTTAACCATCTGTGTGTCTTTTCAAATCGTCAAACAAAATACAAAATAAGACATTTTGATAAAATTTTGGCATATAGCTAACAATTGACCATAATTTAGTAACATTTAAAATGTTGACAATATTGTCTAAGTTTGGCTGCAAATTGTTTGTTAAATAATGTGAATATTTAGTCTGTTACGATTTTTTTCATGTAAGAGTTGGTAGAAACGCTTGTCTACAACTAAGTTATGCAAGAAGGGATTGAATTACATTAAAGCTTTCTGTCAGTAGCTGCAAGTCACTCCAGTTAGAAGAAGTCCGAATTTTCGACACAACAACAAATTTCGTAGAATTTTGGATATTTTCACATGTTTCTTTGTGACTCCGTGAATCCTAACATCGACCAGAAATCATGAATAGCCGCTGTCAAAATTTCTAGGTCTGGAATTTGATGAAATAGCTCATTTGGCAATGAAAACTTCCTAATTATGTTATTGGTTCTCCACGCTGCAAAGGCTTTCAAGCTTTATGTGTGCCTTTAAGTCTGTCGATTCGTATTGCTTCCCCTTCTCTTATCACATTCAAACGATGAATGCCTTTGAAGGCAACCTTCCTTAATGAATCTAAACGAAACAATTTTCTTTTGAGAATTTATTTAAGTTTTACTCTAGAAAAACTCCTATTTTCTTGTCATATAAGGACATATTTATTTTTGTTCGTTTCTAATTGCATTTAACTTAGTGTCCTTTGATTCTGCTAAAACATCGTTCGCTTACTACCGTATTTAGTAAATACTAATGAATTGGATGTAACTTCTTTTACTGTGCCAGTAGACCGACTAAAAGCCCTTTTGATTTCTCTTTTTCCTTTCTTCCATTTTCCAAACGTATTTCATCCTCACAGAATGAAGTGCTTCCATTTTTCCTAAAAGAACTTTTTTGTTGGTTCGTTTTCAAAATGCTTATCTATTCACTCATTGTCCGCCGTCAAGTTTTGTTAGTTCTTTTTATTTGTTTTACGTAATCTTTGAAACGTTTTATGTTGTAAAATTTATCCAAAATTTGTCTGCTTTGTCTGGAAGCGTTTAGCCTTATCAACACATTAGATTTTTGTCTTAAATGGTTCCTAAATCATACTCGTACATAAATTCCTGCCTTCGATTATAAACAGTATCATTGATCTGTGATTTTACACTAGTGGATTCTGCGCAATATTCTCTTCCCGTTTTTCTAGATTGGACATCCGTCTTTATGTCATGGTTTAATTACAGAGCTGTAACACATGTTTTAGAATTAATGGGTAGGTTTTTTTGTGATGAATACCCTTAGTAGCAAAACTTAGTTTATCCAGTTTAAGTTTTCCTGAATTGATTCAGGTTAAACTCATCCATTAAAGTTTGTAATCTCTAACTTAGTTGCCACCTTCATTGTTCAATTGTTTCAAATCGTTTTTAGATGACCTTTGCAAGTCTTCGTCATTTCGGTTTTTTGCGCTCGTTTTCTTTAAGTTGTTTGATCTATGGGCAATCGCTCCTTGTTCGGTTTCCGCCCATAGAGCCACATTACCTGTGAACCATTTGACTTCAAGACTCACGTGGCTTTCTAATATCACAAAGGACGAATTACTCTCCCAAATTTTTGAGCGTAACTTTTCTTAGCCCAGTACAATTTTACTTAATAAATCTCGGAAATGTTTTAATAATTTTTTGGTTTTTTTTCAGACGTGGCGCCAAAATGGACCACTTACAAATCCTAGACAGTTTGCTGAAGAAAGATTACGATCGACGAGCCACTCCTACCAATCATTTGAGTAAGTCATAATTTTATTTTTGAATCTGTGTTAATATCGCCAACTTGAAGCAATATTATTTAATCTATTTTTCTTGTCCAGTAAGGATATTTATATTTTGTATTTTTTTGTTGATACTTTCTATTTACCCTAGGAAAGTATTTTTTTATTTTAAACTGACTTCAATACAGTTCTATTTTTCTTGTTTAATAACTTCAATAAATTCCATCTTCCTTGAAGTAATGACTTCATCAAACTTGACGTCAGTAAATTTGACGTCAATCTTTTATGTTTACTGTCTTCAGTAGGGTTTGAACTTTCTTAAAGTACAAAGACATGCTTACTGACTTCACCACAGATCTACCTTTACTAAAGTACAAACGTCTTGTACTCACTTCAGTGTTTACTGACTTAAGTACAATTCAATCTTACTTAAAGTAAAACGTTTTTCATGTTTACTGACTTCAGTACATTTCGAACTTTCTTAAAGTAAAACGTTTTTCATGTTTAATGACTTCAGTACATTTCGAACTTTCTTAAAGTAAAACATTTTTCATGTTTAATGACTTCAGTACATTTCGAACTTTCTTAAAGTAAAACGTTTTTCATGTTTACTGACTTCAGTACATTTCGAACTTTCTTAAAGTAAAACGTTTTCCATGTTTACTGACTTCAGTACATTTCGAACTTTCTTAAAGTAAAACGTTTTTCATGTTTAATGACTTCAGTACATTTCGAACTTTCTTAAAGTAAAACATTTTTCATGTTTACTGACTTCAGTACATTTCGAACTTTCTTAAAGTAAAACGTTTTTCATGTTTAATGACTTCAGTACATTTCGAACTTTCTTAAAGTAAAACATTTTTCATGTTTACTGACTTCAGTACATTTCGAACTTTCTTAAAGTAAAACGTTTTTCATGTTTAATGACTTCAGTACATTTCGAACTTTCTTAAAGAAAAACGTCTTTCATGTTTACTGACTTCAGTACATTTCGAACTTTCTTAAAGAAAAACGTCTTTCATATTTACTGACTTCAGTATATATCGAACTTTCTTAAAGAAAAATGTCTTTCATGTTTACTGACTTCAGTATATTTCGAACTTTCT
>CM040190.1:12744545-12749545 GCA_022606455.1 Callitettix versicolor
CCTTTGATTCCTGTTGCTGCTAATTCAGTTGACTTTTCAATGTAGTTTCCTGGAGGTTTCCAATAATACACTGTCGGGTAGGCTAAACACACGGTTCTAGCCTCGGGTCGTTCGCTGAACACTTTTTCCACTGAACCCGGATACGGCTGACTGTCTGGCGATCTGCGCTGGACTAATCAAACGGAAGAGCAGCTGACACAACACGTCGTTGCTTAACTCTTGATACGGAACTGGCATAGACCTAACAGGGTCTATGTCGACGGGAATTCCAGTCGGCTTAACTTGCTGTTCTTCGGAACCGGAAGTCGACGGCCTGATTTGTCGTTACAGCACAGATAGGAGAGGAACTAAATAAGTTATCGGCTCAACACGTCGGTATAACTCCGAGGAAGGAATGACTATCGGCTCAGCACGCCGGTATAGTCCACGGATGTACAGTCGATTCAACACGCCAGTACCGCACTAGGATAGGAAGGTAGGGAGGGTTTGAGCTGGAGGAGCCCAACTGCCTTCTGGAGCGCTGTGCAGCTGCTTCTATACTCTGGTTGTGATGGTGGGGTATTGCTGCTGATAGTGGGGTAAGATGTTATCTTGTCTATTTAATGCATATCTGTACATTAGAGATTATCAAGTTTTGTTTACTTAGCTTATCTCGACTTAAATAAACTAGGGTTTAAATCACTTCATTACAAGTTATTCATGTTTTATGTAAGCATGCATGTTTTTACATGTTTTAGTCAATCGGACAGACATTCATTGGGCCAGAGTCGGCAGTAGGGTTTTTCTCATTGTCTGCTTAGGGTGGATCAATAAGCAACACTATGAAAGATAGGTCGACCTTATAGAATATTCCCATACTAAACGTCTCTTGAACAAGGTTGCTTTAGGACGACATGGAGGAACGGTTGGGGCTCTGAGTAAAGAACAACGCAGGAAAGCTATGTGACATGGACCTGATAGGATGTACCAAGAGGAAATCGTGTGTACGTTATGTAGGAAGAAAGATGAAACTGCAAGCCACGTAATCTATGGTTAGGAGAGGCTTTTGCCAGCAGGAAGCTCTAGGGGGTTTTTGTTTCCAGGACCCTGAGAACTACCAGCAGAATTAGCTAGTCAGTGGGTCCAAAACTCATCGAGGGCATAAGAACTACTTCAGAGGTTTATTTGTATATTATTTGATCGCAGTGCCAGGATAAGACCCCTTAACCTCTAGAACTTAAGCAAATCTAATCTAATTGTCGATAGTGAGAAATATAAAGTAAAATTTTTTTTAACCTTAAGCAAATAATTTTTTTATAGTACAACTACAACTAAGAATAAACTTATCTAGCAGTATTAATTGAAATATAATAACCCCGCAGGGGGTTCAGGCCCGTTGCACCTATTGAGAGGATTTAGACGTCCCTCGCGGTACCCGAGTCTAACACACACTTACACTTACAACACTACACTTACGACTTTTAACACTTTACACTCACACTGACATTTAGGAAGGCGATAATAGCCTCAATGTGCTTTTCGCCTTATATATATATATATATATATATATATATATATATATATATATATATATAAAACATTAAGAAAAATGATTCCACTGAATAACTTCATCACTATTTTAAGTCCAACGGCTTCTTTCTTTTAAGCCTCCTCACAGTGTCACTGCTGTTGAGTTTCTGCACTCTTTGTTGACGTGGTTTAGCTTCTTGTGTCTAGCTGCAGTAAATCTTATCACTTCTTCAGCAGCTTCTATTCGAAGATCTCCATGAATATTGTCTTTCCTGATGTACCATGAAGCTGTCCGCAATAATTTGTTCTGGAACGTTTGTATAATTTTAATGTTGGGCAGTTTGGTGCAGCCCCACAACTGCAAACCGTACATTCAGTTTATACAAGAGCAGTTTCTAACTCTGATCTTCTACCGAGGAGTCAGTACAATTTTCTATACCTAATAACAAGTTCATTTTTCTTTTTTTTTAACTTGTGCCTTCCAGTTTAATCTAGCATCCGATATCATGCCAAGGTACTTCACTTCATTTGGAATTATTTCACAGTTAAGAAACGTACGCACTGCGTTAATTCTTTTGTTTGTAAAGTTTACACGAGTTGATTTAACTCTATGCGCCACTTCTTTGCCTAAGCACTGACCTTGTCAAGCGTATCTGAAGTTTCTCAGTTGCTTCTTCTACTGTATCCGTTGATGTCATAATAGAAGTATCATCAGCAAAAGTAGCTATTGTCGTATCTTTTCCTTGAGGTATGTCCATTGTAAAGAGCAAGCACAGGGTAGATCCAAAGACGCTACCCTGAGGTACTCCTGCAGACATTACGTTCTGAGTTTTCATCATCGTGTCTTACCTTAAAAAGTCTGTCTGTCAGATATGATGTCAAAATCTTACATAATTGAATTGGAAAGTTTTTTTGAAGTTTGTATAACAACCCCACATGCTACAACTTATCGAATGCTTGTAAACACATCAAGAAACACACGAATATATTTTCTTTTCCTCCAATGTAGTCTCAATTATATTTGTCAACCTGTGTACTTGGTCTATTGTTGAATGTTTGTTCCTAAGCCCTAATTGGTGTTTTGGAATAACTTCCGTTTCCTCTATAATCGGCTTTAAACGTTTAAAATAATTGCAGTTTAAAATTTTTAATCTAGCTAGAACATGCATTAAAACTGTCTTTAAAATTGTAGTGTGTGTGTGTGCGCGCGCGTGCGTATATGTTTCAAATCTCAGGTATTCAATTATTTTGTTCTGTTATTTACGTGCACTTGGCACACAAATTATGGTAATAGCTGGAACAAATGGTTACCCAGAAGAATCCTTCCTAAAGTTTTCCTGAAC
Organism: Callitettix versicolor; assembly: GCA_022606455.1. Classification (NCBI taxonomy): domain Eukaryota; kingdom Metazoa; phylum Arthropoda; class Insecta; order Hemiptera; family Cercopidae; genus Callitettix; species Callitettix versicolor. Next base: position 12,747,398 of record CM040190.1, read on the forward strand.
GGAGGCCGTTTCGGTCTAACTTTTTTTGTTATTTGTTATTTTCTAAAAATATACGTTTTTGAAAATTTAATTTCACAGTTGTAATCAGCGTTAGAATCTGTGTAAATTATCAATTAAAATGTTCAGATTCCATTGGAAACAAGAAAACGAATCTCACTGCTAAATGTGTCCGTTTTTGAAATTTTAATGTACCCCTAATTTGATCGTTACAAGTGCTATATATGCAGCTTCTAAAGCTGCTTGTGATAGGTTAGTTAAAACTGTTGCAAAACGTTCGTTTTAAAAACATCTGCTGTAGCATCTCTCTAAAATATCTAAAATTTCCGCAACTTTGGCTACAATTAATTAACAAATTGTCTTTGCTACAAACTATATTTTCTAAAACTCGAACGCCTTTTTCGAACACCCTGTATATTCTGTCGAAACAAATTCACGTCAACAACTGGAAAGCAATTTTTAACAAACCAAGACAAGACGGTTGCCATGGTGACCGAGGCACTTTGCCGGACATGAGTGTTGATGGAATAAATCTAAAATAATATATGCAAATCTGCTTACAGTACTTTGTGAGATGCGTGCACGCGAGTGTCCTGCTGCTGGAGGTAGATGGCAGCACTGGGATCCTGCAAAATAAAAAGTAAACATGTAAAAATGTGTTACAACTGTAAATTATCAAGAGTTGTAGTACTATTAAGAGTGTTTGTTAGAGCGTCCTTGATACGCTTCCGACTCAATTTATTACTTAATAATTTAGCGGATGAGGGATCGTTTTGCCAAAATATTCTTGGTTCGAAGTAAACAAAAAAGCAAAAATTTAGTTCTCAGGTATTAATTTTGTGTCCTGTTTCTCTCCGTTTGACTTTTTTAAAATTTGCCTAACTAATGATATTTTAAAATTTGTATAACTAAAATTTCTCAGAAAGAACTTGAAATTTTTTCTTTTTCTTCTTCCGCTGCTACTAATACTACTACTACTATTACTATCCTTCTTATTATTTTTCTTCTCTTTCGCCTTCTTCAGCTTTTATTTCGTTTTCTTCTTCTTCCTCCTCCTCCTTCTCCTCTTCTTCTTTTTCTTCTACTTCTTCTTCTTCTTCTACTTCCTCCTCCTCCTCCTGCTTCTCCTCTTCATCCTCCTCCTTCTCTTCTTCTTCTTCTTCCTCCTCTTTCTCCACCTCCTCTTTTCCTCTTCTTCTTCCTACTCTTCCTCCTCCTCTTCTTCTCTTCTTCTTCTTCGTCTTCCTCTTCTTCTTCCTCCTCCTTCTCTTCTTTCTTCTTCTTCTGTCTCCCCCTCTTCCTCCTTCTCTTTTCTTTTCCTCCTTCTTCCTCCTTTTCTTCTTCTTCTTCTTCTCCTCCTCCTCCTCCTCTTCTTCTTTTTTCTCATCCTCCTTCCTCCTCTTTCTCCTCTTCCTCTTCTTCCTTTTCTTCTTCTTCTTCCTCCTCCTCCTCCTCTTCTTCTGCCTCCCCCTTCCTCCTTCTCTTCTTCTTCTTCTCCTCCTTCTTCCTCCTTCTCTTCTTCTTCTTCTCCCTCCTCCTCTTCCTCTTCTTCTTCTTCCTCATCCTCCTTCCTCCTCTTTCTCTTCTTCTTCTTCCTCCTCCTCCTCCTCCTCCTCCTTCTCCTCCTCCTCTTCCTCTTCTTCTTCTTCCTCCTCTTCCTCTTCTTCCTCCTCTTCTTCTTCTTATTCCTCCTGCTGTTCCTCCTCCTCCTCTTCTTCTTCTTCTTATTATTATTATCATTATTTTGTCGTTTTCTTCTACAAATACCAATACCTCTTTTTTCTTCTTCTTTTTTGTTTTTTTCTACTTTGACATTTTCTTTTTCTTAATATTCTTTTTATTTGTCTCCTTCTTTATCTTCTTCTTCTGGTAAATCTTATATAAGGTTGGCGTCCTCATTAGTCTGACATCATATATATCATGTATATACGGTTTTACACGCCCGAACTTGCTGGGACTGTAGCTCAAGGCTGGAAGAGTGTACCGCTAGAGGACCGTTATTTACACAAGCGAGCGCGTGCACCAATCTACCCAAGCCCCACTGTAAAAAAACAACTTAAATAGACGATATTTAATTACGACCATTCTACTTGGTTGTTTGTGAAAGAAAACCTCTGACTCATCCTTTCCAGAGAAATCGATGCCTTGAAA
>CM040190.1:12759545-12887045 GCA_022606455.1 Callitettix versicolor
ACAAGTCTCCTGCGTGATAAATTATGAGTCTTAAATTCACAGCGGTAAATTTGTCTTGTTCCTGCCTGCCTGACCGAAACACGAGCCGCGCTTTATTTAACGACGCCATTTTCTTTGCTGATAGCCTGCATGAGAATAATCAGCTGCGAACATTGCGTGTATAGTGGAAATTTTCAAAGCGTTTTCAATTAGAAATCGTTTTCTTAATTCAATCTGTTATTTTGACATTGTAAATTATTGTTATACAAAGTATAAAGTATTATATTTGAACCGTGTTGAGTATAATGATCTGTCTTCCCTAGCTTCGTTAATTCTACTTTTGTTGACGCGTTTCGGAGAACCTCCATCTTCAAAAACTATATCTATACTCAAAAGAAGAAGAATATAAAAAGAATTTTATATTTGAAATTTAAAATGTGCACGTAAATAAATATACGGAAAAAACATTCAAAAAGAACATTTTGGACAAGTTGCAAACAATGTTTAATATTTTACTTTACAAAGTAGTTTATTTACATAGTAATTACAAAACTTTTTGAGTTATGGGGCAAACCAATAGGCGCACCTCCACAACACTGGATGAACGTAAACATGATATTACTAGTAGTTCAAAGAACAGCAAGTATACCTTGCAATACGAGCGTACATCCTTATTTATTTACCTGGACACAGCTTCGTGACAGAGCTCTGAAACTGCTAATTTAACCGCTAAACATAACATTTAGGGAATATGTTACTAGACCAACTTATTGTGACATTTTATGCTCTTTCTTCACGAAACGTTCAAAATTGTGATAGGTCTTGCCGTTCAGCCAGTATCACAAGGAATAACCACCAACATTCGCTGAAGTTAAATCAAAGGCAGCCATCTTGAAGCAGAAGAGAAGGGAAAATAATTTTATGCATACTTTCGGGATTTATACAGGATTCCTTAACGAATTTCAAAACAATCAGTCTAAGGGTGCTACTGGACCAAGCCAGTCCAGCAGTGTCAGACGCCCGAAGATTCAATTTTTCTTTTTTTTTTTTTTTTTGTTATTTTAAGGCGAAAAGCACATTGAGGCTATTATCGCCTTCCTAAATGTAAGTGTGAGTGTAAAGTGTTAAAGTCGTAAGTGTAGTGTTGTAAGTATAAGTGAGTGTTAGATTCGGGAACCGCGAGGGACGTCTAAATCCTCTCAATAGGTGCAGCTAGTCCGCAGCCCATGCGGGGTCGAAGATTCAACCAACTAGTAAGGTATTTATTTGTTTTAAGCGTTGATTTTCTTCATACTGAATATATCCAGTCCTATCAGATTGTCCAGTACTTCAAAACTGGCACGGACTCAAGTTAATTCTCGTCAGTCAACGTGCGTCGTTCCGTCACAGTTATCAACCACCGTCAGTTTACCAGCAGTAATTACGGCCACAAGATTACATATCGAACCACCAGTCAGCAACAATACCTTCAGTCACCCTTCATACTGCTGTAGCCATTAATACCGCTAACTTACGCAATATTTGTTTTTTTTATTTCTTTAGCAATAAATTTTATATTTTAAATTAAATATGAATACATTGTTATAAATTTCGTTTTGTATTATTACTTACAATGAATTATTTTGATTACATCACACAAAAACATTTGTTTTTCACGAAAAATCATTATCACAAATAGAATAAAAGCATTAGTCATGGTGTTGTAAGTTACAAAAAGTTGACAAGTTTCCAATGCCCTGACAAAAGTACAACTGATACGATTTTTTCTTTTTGTGTGTGTGTGTGTGTGTGTGTGTGTGTGTGTTTAACGTCCGACTATTGTGCACACTTGGGATAATGCAGACGATGGGATGATTTATAGCGTATGAAAATGCCAAGCCCTGGCCGGGAATCGAAACCGGGTCCTCGGGGTGAAGCTCAGTACGCTATCACCTAGGCCACCGAGGCGGCTTACAACCGATATGAAACGACATAAACAAGAAAAAGAATAAGAACAATTTGTTTGTAAAAATAATAACAAACTTTGATTCGGTTTGTTTCAAATTGACTATTTTGCAAAATTTAAAATTGCTCATTCACGATACAAGGGACTCTAATAATAGGTCATTAATGCAGTAGAAAACTGATTCTGATAATTATAACCGAATGTTTATTGGCTTCTAGTTATATAAAAAATTAGTAATATCATAATTATACCATTCTTCGTTTTAATTTGTTTATATAAGCTGACTTCATTGAAAGAAGTATTTCTGCAATTGAATTAATCTTTTTAGGTTAGGAACTGCAAAGAAGGGAAATGGAAACTAGCAAATCACTGGCAAATCATTTGGACTACTCTAATACAGTCAGTCCCAGGCTTCCTAGCTACTCTCATCTCTAGTAAAAATTCTTTTGTGCCATCTGTTCCTCTAGGCTGCCTTGTAACCGGAAGTTTAGACCCACCTTCTTCCGTTTTTCTTAGTCAGCTAATTAAACGTTATGGAATCTACCGATCGTTCGGTCTCCGCTCTACTTTTTTATTTAAACTGCTGTTCTACATACCTTGTTGGTTATTGCATCAGGGAGTCCTGCAGAGGGTGCAGACTAGCTGCACCTATTGAGAGGATTTAGAAGTCCCTCGCGGTACCCGAGTCTAACACACACTTACACTTACAACACTACACTTACGACTTTAACACTTTACACTCACACTTACATTTAGGGAGGCGATAATAGCCTCAATGTGCTTATCGCCTTAAAATAACAAAAAAAATTGCAACAAGCAATATGTCAGCAGTTTTGTAATTTTTCTGTCTTTTGCTGTGGTCACATTCTTTAGCTGTGACCTTATTGTAATATTTTTGTCATCGGCAGTGGTAGTCTGCTGAGTCAATCATCAAGTATTTTCTAATTTTATAGTTTTTTTTGGTGCACTGATCATTTGTTAGTTTACTTATTTATGAATTTTATTGTTGTCTTAAAATTGTTATATGTTATTATATTTATGTGAATGTGTTAGGGTGGTCAGTACATGTTTTTTAATGTATTTTTACACTTTTTTTGGGTCAGGTACACTGGAGCCCATTCAGTCATTAGTGAGGTCTCTTCTTGGCGCGTTGTTCCTCCCAATACCTCTTCAGCTTTTGTGATCTCTTTTTCCTAAGTTCTTCTGAGATTGTCATGCCCTTTCGGTCGCTTGCTTCTCTAAAATTGAGTTTTATTTCCTTGTCCTTGAGTATGGCTTTCTCCTCCTCATTCCTCAACTGTTCCTCGGTTATCCCTAGGTCTTCCAGGTCTTGTTCTATCTCCTTGAGCCAATTATTTTTTTTATCTTTCTGCTCAACTGGTAGTTCAGTAATTTCTTGGTGAACCTTTCTTCTGGGAATCAAGTAGGTGTCCGTAAAATGCCAGGCGTCTCTTTCTGAATACCTCGATAAGGTGTTCGGTCTCCTTGTACACCAGTGCTCCAAGAAGCAGCCTGTGGTTCCCGTTCACTATGTGTTTCTTGTTGATGATCGTTCTTAGTATTCTTCTTTCCACTCTCTGGAGTTCCTCTGTCCTGTTCCGGCTTCTCAGGTTAAAGAGCGTTTCTGCCGCGTACACCACTGCTGGCCTCGTCACTGTGTTGTAATGTCTGATCTTTGACTTTATGGATGGCGATTTTTCTTGTAGGTATTCCGTATTAATTTTGACACCGTCCTTATTTTAGCTGTTCTGTTATCTATTGCCGTTTTCTCCTTATTATTTCTGGTGGTGGTATTCTTCCTATTTTTACCTGCCCGTTGACTTTGTTCCACTCTCTGATAACTTTTTCTAGTACGCAGTTAAATAAAAGGGGGAGAAAGGCCATCTCCTTGTCTCAGACCCGTTCTTATTCCAAAAGTTTCCGACACCTCTCCTCGGAATTTTACTTTGGACATCGTGCCTTGTAGTGTGATTTTTATGAGGTCGATTAGTTTATCGCTAAGGCCGAATTCCTTTAGAGTAACCGAATTCCTCTGGTTAGACCAGATACTTAAGTTTTTTTGTACCTTGTTGTCAACTGTTAGTGCCATTTTGTGTAAGTAAGCTTTGTTTGTGTGATTTTAATCAGCAGATGGACTATATTTCCTCCATTGTACCTGATATGACTTTTTTCGAGTTCTAAAGATTATTTTATATTCCTGCTGATAAAATATTTTTTGCGATGACTGTACATTTGTAAAAATATTATTTTGGATAAATGGTTTTAAAACTAATAACTAAAAGTAACAATTTTTTTATCCCAACAAAAAGATGTGATTTGTAAATTCATTATTTATTATCAACAAATAAATTTTCCCCGGCAACTAAAGGATAAGCTAAATAATTTTAAGTGAATCATTTTTTTATATCTACCTCAAAATTCCTGCGAGTCGCCCTCCTGGTTGATTTGCTTGGCGGTAATTTGTAGTTTGTTTTACTGTTCTGTCGTGTAACATAAACAATTCTTCAAAATCAAAGAAACACTCCGGGTTCATTCGAAAAAGTTATACAATTTGATTAGATCATTCATGAAATCTAGAAACAGATGATAGTTGGAACCGAACGTTTTGTCTTTACGTTATTAGCATGCATAAAAATTTCCATCTTTATCTTCCCTTTCTTCTAAGATAATTTCTACGAAGAATAACGAACTTCATAATATTTCCATTGTTCAAATATAATTACAATAGTAAATGCATTGCTGCAACATAGCCACAGAACCACATATTTAAGTAATTAGGATTATGACCTATTCTTCCCGTCAGTGGTCTATCCACACATCCCGTAAAGGCTACCGCAGTTTCGAAATGTAACGACGTAGAGGGATTTAATCTTCGACATAGGGATTTAACATTTTGTATTACGGCCTGAAGATGAAACGATAGTTTCAAAACCGCGGTAATCTTTACGAGGTGAGTGGATAGACCATTGACGGGAAGGGTCATAATCCTAATTACTTAAATGCATTGTCTAGACACGTCAATGACTAGTTCGGTATAAAACCACTTGACTGGCTTTTTTTGTTATTTTAAGGCGAAAAGCACAATGAGACAATATCGCCTCTCTAAATGTAAATGTGCGTGTAAAGTGTTAAAGTCGTAAGTGTAAGTGTGTGTTACACTCGGGTACCGCGAGGTACGTCTAAATCCTCTTAATAGGTGCAGCAGTCTGCACCCCTTGCGAGGTACACTTGACTGGCGTGGTTTGACTTAACTGAATTGGGCTTGAGCGATTTGGTGTGCACTCAGCCTAAGCATTTGGCCGACATTGGGTAACAAACAGAGAAACCAAATATTTTACAGTCAAGTTGAATCAAAAACCCTGCTTCGCTCGGTCAAAAACAACAAAGAACCTCAGTCACACCGTAGGTTTTGAGACTAACAATCATATAGCTAGTGTCGACAATTTTCGACCAGGATTATTATAAAATACCATAGACGCCTTCCAGAAACCCGACTGGTGAAACAGTTATTTAGCTATTTCTGGAAGATTAAAACGCAGAATAATTGGTTCAAAGAGATCCACAGTGATTTAGAAGAGTTAAATTTGACGATACCTCAAATTGAAGGTAGAGCAGAGAAGAGGAGTCTAAAGAATAAATATCTGCGATTCAAGCTAACAACATTTGAAAGAAAGACCTATACCATAACTGATGAACAAATGGCAGCCAGGACGGACAGGATGAAGATATTTTGGGAACGGAAGAAGAGGCTGAAACGCTAAGTCTCTCAAAAGCGATGTTGGACTTGGAAGTGTATGGACTGATAAAGTGCTCCAATGAGGGCGTAAACTAAGGAAAAAAGACCATAGAAAGAAAAAAAACAAGGACAACTGGTTTGTACGACACTAAACACAAATAAGTGGACTTTCCTGTCATTCGTAAAATCAATAAGCTAAAGTTTCAAAAGAAATCGATAATTGAAACCCATCAATGTAAATAATCTATAAAAATACCTTTTTGTGTTCGTTATATATTTTGGCTATCTCCATAGATTTTGTACTCACGTTTCCATACAATTAAAACACTAAGTTTATTAGATATTTAGGCCCTAATAAAGACCTCACAGATCAAGGGTTACAGGACATAAAAAAACAATCAACAGAAACCGCGTTGGTGCTTCGGATGCAGTGTACCTTGACCTCTAGTAGAGGGGTTACGCTAACTTTTTAAACAATCCACCAATTGTAGCCTTTCCACTTCATTCATCACTATGCGGTAAATTTACAAGTTCAGACAAGTATATTTGGTTGCTAGGCGGTTAGTTGTAATGTTACTGGAGTTTACCTAGCAACGTGGTGTTATACTACAAGCGCTTGTTATGTACAGACAGTTTGAACATGAATTCCGCCAAATTAAGGAGGCAGTAAATATTCGTTGAAGAGGAAGTTTGTGCAGTAGGACATTGTTTTCGGCTTTCGAATATTGGAGTTCAAGAAAATGTAAAACATTACTGCTCTCTAGAGTAAATAAACATTATCTCTCGTCCTGCGGCCTCGACGTTTGCAGTTTTTGCATACGTAACATTTCTCGTGTCTTTAAACTCCTATTCAAACTAACTCCGTTCTAAGCATTTACAAGGCCTATATATCTGAAGTTATAAGTATTATTTAATAGTTTATCTATTGTCGAGTGTTATTACAGAATTTACAAGACTTTAGTGCCAAACAAAGACATAATTATGTATTATTTAGTTTATGATCAATTTTAAATACAGTATTTACAAGGCACTGTAACCACTCGTAAATAATGAAGTATTATTTAATAGTTTATCTATGGTCGAGTGTTTTTACAGAATTTACAAGACTTTAGTGCCAAAAAAGTCATAATTACGTATTTATTTAGTTTAAGATCAATTTTAACTACAGTATTTAGAAGGCACTGTAATTAGTCGTAATTAATGAATTATTATATAATAGTTTATCTATGGTCAAGTGTTATTACAGCTTTATAATTTTTAAAATTATTATTAGTTACTAATCATTTAACTAACCGCTATAAAAAACCTACAAAAATATTATTTTCAGATTAAAAAAATACTTTTGGTTTTTTAAACATAAAAATTATAACAAAATTTTATTACAAGTTATTCTCTACGGTAAACCGGTTAAGCAGCTCTTATATTTAACTTATTTAGGTGTTGATTTGCTGCCAAGAAAGATCGGGTATTCAAATAATCTTTTTTTGTGTCTCGATGTAAGCAAATTTTTAAAAAACCGATATTACAATTGTTTCATTTCCGCTTTCGTGATAATCTAGTTTATCATAATCAGCGTTGAAAAAATGCATAAATTAGCATTTTGAGTTTTCAAAATCAGTAGAAATTAACATATTGTATTTGACGGTGGTCAAGAATTATTTTTGTTATATGAATGTAACAGTACAAAATAATAATACGCAGATTATGCTGATTACGATGGTTGAATTATAATTTCAAAAACTGTTATGATAAAGAATTTTGGAATATCACTTCTATCACGTCAGCGAGACAGCTGTGTGCGCGATTATTTTCATTTAATAATTGTAAATATTATTACGAAAATTTGGGAAGGTTAAAAAAGTAAGTATTAAAATACTAAATGAATTCAGAACTGCAGAACGAACAATATTTCCATTGCTATTTACACCCTGTGTGACACGCAACCCGTTCATTAAGACACATCCACCATTACTTTAGAGGGTTGCTAGTCGTATTTCACCCCAATTTTCTCCCGGACCAAGTAAATTTATGTGCAGTTTTAAGACACGCTGGCGCACCAAAGAAACATTTCGCATTAACTTAATTAAATCAAATTACAAAACATAATTAATTCTTGGAAATTATGATATTTTATACGCGTTATAATGGAAACATCCTAAATGCGGAAGGAATGTTACTGTTATGTTTATAACTCTGTAGCCAGCAACTCATAATTCATAAGGTAATGTGTTCTTGGTGTTAATGAAAACCGTTATCCGTGATAACCTAATATCTAACCTAACCAAATATGCAAGTTATAGGTACACACACGCGCGCGCGCGCACGCACAAACACATACACGCACATGCACACGCAATATATATATATATATATATATATATATATATATATATATATATTTGTGTTGTATATAATATTTAAGTATAGACCCTGTTGGATCATGTAAAGCACTCCGACTAATGTCTTGTTCCTTCTAATCCTCCACACCTCCCTCATCCTGTCCCCATGGATCCTCCTCCGCTCCTCCGTCCATTTTACCTCTGCTCTCTTTGGAATTTCATTCTCTGGGATTTTCCACCCGAGCATCTTTCTTCTGTTTGCGTTCCTGTCTTTAATGTCTGTTGAGTCTATTTCTGCGTCATGTAGGTCTATTCTGACTTGTGTGATCCATGACGTTGTTGATTTGATTCTTTGTATATACTTAAGGATTCTGTTGGCAAGTCTCGTTGTTGGGAGTCTACTGAAGTGTCCATAGAATTGAAGCCTCCTTCTTCTGATATCTGCTGCCAGGTTCGATATCTTCTCTGTGGTCTTCCGGGAGTGCAGCCTGTATCCGTCTTCTGTTAATCTTGGGCCAAGGATCTTCCTCAAGATTTTGCGTTCTTCCTTCAAAATGTCTTCCATGGTACCTTTTGTGTGGAGTGCCAGCGTCTCGCTTGCGTATAATGCCTCCGGTTTTATGACTGTGTTGTAGTATCTGGTATTGTGTGTGTGTGTGTGTGTGTGTGTGTGTGTGTGTGTGTGTGTGTGTGTGTGTGTGTGTGTGTGTGTGTGTGTGTGTGTGTGTGTGTGTGTGTGTGTGTGTGTGTGTGTGTGTGTGTGTGTGTGTGTGTGTGTGTGTGTGTATGTGTGTATGAGTGCGTGCGTGCAGGAGTTGCGTTCGCCATTTCAGTTCGATTTGATTCAAACTTGTTACACAAATCGATTTTAATCATAGTAACTTGAACAGGTTTGTTATGCTTAATTCTTTCAACAGTTTCAAAAACGGCATCCATTTCAAACCTTTAAAAATTCATAACTTTTTCGTCTAAAATATTTTTGTAAACCCGATTTCAGCATTGTAATCAGCGTTAATAATTGCGTAAATTAGCATTTTTAATTTTCAAAATCCGTTTAAATTAAGAAATTTTAATTTGACGCAGTGAATTTTAGTATTTTCAATGTAAATTTAAACTTTAAAACGCTAATATGCAAATTTTAATGCTTATTACGATGGTAAAATCTGAATTTCGAAAAAAGGGAAAGAAAATAATAATTTTTGAAATCATACTTCCATCACGTCAGTGAGATGAGAACTAATCTGTAAAAATAATCGAAATTGGTCAATCGTTTAGAGTCCAGCAAAAAGACACAAGTGAACGCACACATAGAGATGTAAAACATATTTTAAAAAGATATAGATCAAAGTTTAAATATCGATTATTTTTATTATCAGTATCTGGGCACACGGTAGGCCTACATTTAAAAATTAAAAATTTCAAAAGCAAACTAATTAATTCGACACAACAGTACAACCTATAAGTGCAGTTTTGTACTGAACACTCAAAGTGCACCATAGATACAATATTTGCATTGCACTCACTGTGAAATGAATACAGAAATATTTTAATCCGTGATGAAATCGTTGCACTCATGGAAGTAAACAAGAACGTTGCCATAGCAACCGTATAAAACTCCGCTACAACGCAATACAACAGTTGAAGAGTACAGTTTTGTCAGTTGATTTATTTTTGTTTGGTTAGTTGATTGTTTTGTCTGTAGCGTTCAAACTTTGATGTAATGTTTATAACATGAAAACAAAAACCGGCGAAACGATTTTGTGTTTAAATTAAAGTTATTTGCTGGACACGTATTAGTAAATATAATCAATGGCTCAGTTTTGGGGAAAATTTATTTTTACACAACCACAAAAAGGAAGCGAGGAAGAATATACACGCGAGGAAGAAAACAAATTTGTTAAACTTAATAAAATAATCCATCCAAAATTAAAGTATCTGCCAAAATAACCAATCGTTCTTTTCGAAAACGTTAATTTTCTATTGTAAGTTCTACATGAGCTTACACGGTGCAGCCGTCACGGTAATACCCTGACCCGGAATTTCTATAATTTTTAAGGAGTCGTAAAATATTGTGTTAACACGCTTTCGTTAGCAATTTTAGTCCAATTGGATTTAAACTTGACATAAACACTGATTTTGGTAATCGATTTTACAAGTTTAATAACCAGCTAAATTTGTTCGTTTTAAAATGTAGGTCATTCTTTGAAAATTGAAAAATTCTTTAAAATGTAGGTAATTCTTTGAAAATTGAAAAATTCTTTAAAATGTAGGTCATTCTTTGAAAATTGAAAAATTCTTTAAAATGTAGGTAATTTCTTTGAAAATTGAAATATTCTTTAAAATGTAGGTCATTCTTTGAAAATTGTAAAATTCTTTAAAATGTAGGTAATTCTTTGAAAATTGAAAAATTCTTTAAAATGTAGGTAATTTCTTTGAAAATTGAAAAATTCTTTAAAATGTAGATAATTTCTTTGAAAATTGAAATATTCTTTAAAATGTAGGTCAAACATTTGAAAATTTGTAACGAAAATGTCTCAATTATTTTTGAAGATCGGATTTCACCACCGTACTAAATAATTGCATAAATTTAGCATTTTGAATATTCAAAAACAGTTAAAATTAAAGAAAAAGCTTTATCGGGGTACATTTTTGTATATTCAATGCAATTTTTAAAAAATGTTAAATGCTAATATATACGAACTAAATCAGAGTTTCAGAAACTTAATGAAGAAATACTTTTGGAAACTCGCTTCCAGCACGTCAGCGAGACATATCGAGATTATTTTACGAAAACTTCAATTTTAAGAACTGAGACTAGCTGCACATATTGAGAGGATTTAGACGTACTTCGCAGTATCCGAGTCTAACACACACTTACACTTACAACACTACTTTACGACTTTAACACTTTACATTCACACTTACATTTAGGGACGCGATAATAGCCTCAATGTGCTTTGCGTATTAAAATAAAAAAAAAACAGTTGAAATGGAACTGTTGGTAGGACTGCTTCAAATAAGCAATCAGATAGTAATTACCGGAATTTGATTCAAGAGATATCATCGGAAAGCAATAAAAAGCCATTAAATTACCTTCGACCCAGTAGACTGTTAAATTAAACTTTATTACACAAGACTTACGTTTGAATAAAAGAAGGAATTGACTTTAGTCAACAACCCGAACAGTTTCGCGAATCTGGCCGTGTGATAACGAAATCAAGCACGTCATACATTAGGATCTCAAAATTTGCCAAATTCAAACTAAAGAAAGCACAAAACGTACTTCCTTATTCCATTAGTTTTCCTTAAATAGATTTAACATATCGTCAAAATAATAAAAATGTGTTGTAATTTAAAAAATAAATCGATTTTGTTCAAACTCTACTAGAATTGTAGTAAAAACAAAGAAAAACTAGAAAAACACAAATTTCCATTAAAAACAATATGTCAGCAAGGCGAGCTTAATTACGCCTCTTTAAACCACTTAAAACCCACCCTTACTGCCACCTGCATTACAAGTGGAGCATGCGCAATTTGAGCTTCGTAGGATTTGTCTTTCGTAGGACAAGTAACGGTGCGAAATTTCATTGAAAACTGTCGAGCCGTTTTACAGGAAAAAGCTGTAAAAATAAGCATTTTAACTCCAGGAAATTTAAATGCACGCCATTTTGTTTCAAATAAGTGTATGACAAATTGAGATCGCATGGAACCTTGTGACAGCTTCGTAAAATAACAGCGTCAAGCGGTTTATCCGTGAAAGCGAGACAAATAGTGTAAACACCCGAGATTTTTTTAATTATAAAAAGAAACCATTTAAAATGATTCTTTCTAAATCAAATATAATTTCACATCTACATTATACGAAGAATAAAGTAATCAGTGAGTAAATGAGTGGGTTTTTTTTTTTTTTTTATCTGAAATATTTTATACGTGAATAGTGGTAATAAGATGGTCACTACAAAACAAATTCGTTAAAAATACATTCAATTTGTTGTCTTAAAAACTAATAACAAAATATGAACTTCTTCCCCCGTCAGTAGGCGTGGTGTTTCTGAGCACCAACTAAATCAAAACGTGATGCCCGAAGCCTTTCGGATAGAAATTGGCAGTTGTATTTATTAATTAGAGAACAACACTGATGAACACGTGTTTTTAACCAACGATAATAACGGTAATTGGGAGTTTACTATCGATATGTTACTGTATTTATCACACCTTATTCCAAGATAGTATATTTGAAAATTTCACAAAAAATTGTGTTCCCTAGATTTATGCTGGCGCTTCTTTTATTTGGAAATTTTCATTGGCGTGGAAATCACGGTAAGACTTGTAAACGCCCAACCTGCCTTCAAATGCGTGTGTGCGCGCGTTGTGTGCGTGTGCACATGTGTGCGTGCGTGTGTGTGTGTGTGTGCGCGCGCGCATGCATGCGCGTGTGTGCGCGCGTGCTTGCGTGCGTGCGCGTGTGTGTGTGTGTGCGCGCGCGTAAGTGTGTGTGTGCGCGTGCGTGCGTGCGCGCGTTGTGTGCATGTATGTGTTTGTGCGCGCGTGCGTGCGCGTGTGTGCGCGTAGGTGTGTGTGTGTGTGTGTGTGTGTGTGTGTGTGTGTGTGTGTGTGTGTGTGTGTGTGTGTGTGTGTGTGTGTGTGTGTGTGTGTGTGTGTGTGTGTGTGTTTTAGCACTCTCACGTTCGCAATATTGCTTCTATTTAATTCAAATTTGGTACAAAACGATTCTGGTAATATCTTGTTCAGGTCCGTCAGCTAGCGAGATTCCTTTCAACAGTTTCAAAATGGCAGCCGTAAATACAAAAATCTTACACTATGTTGCAAATCTGATTTTATTATCGTAGCCAGCGTTAAAATCTAAGTAAATTAGCATTTAAAGTTTCCGAATTTCATTTAAAACACAAAACTGGAACGTAAACCATCTCGATGGTGTCAGATTCGATTTTTATGAAACGATGAAACAATCTTTTCTTTCAGAAATAGTAACGGTTTTGTATCCGACATGTACAAACGAAATTTTTGTTAAAATTTGTTTAAAACTTGGCACCAAAAAATTGATTTTAGTTTTTGCTTAGATACGTTATCTAATCATTTAAAAATTGCAACATACGAAGTATTACAAAAGTTTTGAAAATATAATTCACTAACGTAATTTGCGTTAAAATTGTCATATTATTAGCAATTCTAATTTATTTATAATTTTAGTGTAAATTAAAAAATCTACTAATTTCGGCAAATTTTAACAATGGTGACATTGAAAACGTCTATTAATTCTAAAGCAGTTCGTTTTCCTTGGGAGTGTTTTTATAGTAAAAATCACGATAATGTTATACTCGTACTAAAATATTTATTGTGTGATGTATTGAAATTGTTACTTTCCGGAAATACTTTCCATCACGTAAACTAGACAGCTGCGTGTTGTGTTACTGCAATTCCCTCTTTTCCGTCAAGCCAGTTTCTGCACTGCTCTCAATGACATGCTAACTCCCCCTCCCTTCCCCGTCAAAGTGTCAGCCGTCTTCTTATTCTTCTTCACTCTAGTTCCCGGTGCATCACCGGTAATCTGGAGGGAATCCTTGATCCTTCCTCAAGTTTTACACTATCACAATCTTTTTCTATTCTGTTTTAAAACTTTTTACTTAATGATGGAATATTTATGTTGTTATTGTTTATTCTGGCGTTTGTCATCATTTGTGTGTATAAAAACAATACACAACGTTACGGAGGTGCAAATCAACCCTCGTTCAACTAGAACATACTTAGGATTATGTTGATTTTAAGGCGAAAAGCACAATGAAGCATTTACCGCCTCACTAAATGTAAGTGTGAGTGTAAAGTGTTGTAAGTGTAAATGTGTGTTAGACTCGGGTACCGCGAGGGGACGTCTAAATCCTCTCAATAGGTGCAGCTAGTCTGCACCCCCCTGCGGGGAGGATTTTGTTGAAATACTATTATATAAAAACAAACATTAACGGCAGATTCCTTCAGCGGTCAAACAAAAATAAAAGTAACTATGTGTTTAGGAAACCGCAATTTACCAAATAAACGAAACGAAAACTTACAAATAACTGAAAAATATCATATCTGAACATACTGAAGCTCATTCGTGCCAACACTGCTTGAAACATTAGGCCTGGCTGTTCAGATTCAAGGCCGCCTCAGTGGCCTAGTTGATGGCGTACTGGGCTTTCACCCCGAGGACCTGGGTTCGATTCCCGGCCAGGGCTTGGCATTTTCATACGCTATGAATCATCCCATCGTCTGCATTAGCCCAAGTGTGCACAATAGTCGGACGTTAAACACAAAAAAAAATTGTTCAGGGTCAATGTCACCTGACTTTTTCTAAATGTCAAATCTGGCGGCGGTTCCGTGGGGAGGTTTACAGAAGAGGAATGCTTTTCGTGGTTTTTGTAGTGGGTAACAATATATCTTAACTTAAGTTTGAATTTAATTTGAGTCCCACACTCTGGAGTAGTGCATACCCTAACCCAGGTAGTCTATAAAAGGTTTTTATCCACCTTTTTTGGTATCGCAAAACACACACACACACACACACACACACACACACACACACACACACACACACACACACACACACACACACACACACACACACACACACACACACGCACACACGCACACACGCACCCACGCACACACGCACACACACACACACACACAAACACACACACGCACACACGCACACATACACATAATGTTTTTCTTAACTTCTGTACTTTAAGCCAGGTAGCTTAACAAGAGACAAGCCAGTTAACGGTAAGGGAGTAACTGACACTCGAACTAAGAAATTTGAAGTGCGCAGTTCTGAAACGCAGGAGACTGACTGTTGATTTAACCACATCGACCACCGTGCCTTACAAACAAATATATATATATAAGCGTGATCTACAAGTTAGAATCGGCGCGTATTTTAATAATTCGTGTCAGGGTTTTACCATGATTGCTTCTCCAGTTACTCATTTTCTAATGGAAATTCGCAAATAATTATAAAAAATATAAACGAATTGTTTTTGTTGAAATGTTATTTTCTATTACTCACTCGTGTTTGTCTTTATTTGATTTCTTATTGTTCCTTAGTATTGTTCAAGACTATTACAGTGCTTGTCTCCTTGTTGTATACAATGTTATTCAGTGTTCTTGTTATTGTTACAGACAATGCTACAACAGTGTACTGTGAACTGTACATCAGAAGTTTTGGTTCAATCAGTCCCGTCACAATGGTAAGTGCACACATGCACATGTTCCATTATGTAAACCAAAACATTGAATGAACCATTCTCATATAGCACATAGTCTTTATGTATAATTATAAATAACATCTTTTCTGATAACATTTGCCAAGTTACGTCAATAAATGTTACTGTCAGCGCTATCATTCCTGTCAAAACTCATTCTAAACGGTCAGTATTAGAATTAAAAGAAAGTGTTAATTTTTAGTTACTAGTTTTAAATATAATGAGGTCACAGCCAAAGAATGAACACTATTGACAAAGACAGGCAAATTACGAAACTACTGACATATTGCCTGTTGCAATAAGCAACAAGGTATGTAGAACAGCAGTTGAAATAAAAGCTTAGGGAAGAAGTAGGGCGGGGACATTTGATTCCGAGGGGAACGTCGGTATATTCCGGGGGACGGGACGCACTACGCAAGAGCATTCCAGCCAGGCGGTGCTGAGAAGTGGCGAATCGGCGGTAAAAGTAAGTAGACAAAAATTGGCGTACACTTCTTCCCCTGTTACTTTTGGTTTGAATATATTAGTGTATATTCCGGAGGTACATGTTGAAGAATAAGACAGTAGTGTTCATTCTTGGGGTTGTCATCCCCTAGCCTAACGCTACTTTTCTAAAGTTAAAATAAGTGCTGAATTTGACCTCCGGAATACGCTTTTAATATTGTTACTTAAAGATCAAGTATTTACTGTATAAAATATTCGGATAATTGTTAAGTTCGTTAAGTTCTGATTAATTCATTCGTCTTTTTTAAGTCATATGTCTTGATTCATGCGCCTTGATGAATTCATTAATTCATACGTTTTGAATAAATCATACGTCTTGATAACTCATATTTGCCTAGTTGATCGGTGGCCTAGTTGATAGCGTACTGGGCTTTCACCCCGAGGATCCGGGTTCGATTCCCGACCAGGCCTTGGCATTTTCATACGCTATAAATCATCCCATCGTCTGCATTAGCCCAAGTGTGCACAATAAACACACACACACACACACACACACACACACACACACACAAAATTGGGGTTGTCATCAACCGTAGTTGTAGCTGTTACAAGATAAATGTAGTGTAATACATTTAAATATATTAAAGGATTTTTTTATTGAACCAACGGTAGTTAATTCTTTGGAGGCCCGAGTAGTAGAGACCCCGAACCTCTAACAAGCTGTTGAGCCATGAAGTATTGTGTGCGCAGACCACTTTGTTTATGGAACTATTGTTTGCGTGTTTACGTGCTTCCTCTTCTTAAAGAAACGTATAAAACATTGTGTAATATATTTGTACCTTTCAGACGTTTCTGCTGTGAATCGCGAAGTTGTTACAAAATTTTTATTTCATTTTGTTGAATGAAACGAAAAGACATTTTCTGCGAAATAACGTAATATTTCTTTTACAAAAATATTATATTTTCTGTGACAAATGAGAAAGTCACCGCGGTTCTATGTAGAGTAATACCGGTAGGTTAAAAAGGCGGATCTGGCCTGGATAATACAACCTTACCTTACCCACGTCGTGTATTCAAAAGGCAGCTTTATGGCGGTATTCTGTGGGCCCTCTTCACGGTGAATTGGAAATAAGTATTAGCCCGAGTTAAATACGAGTGTTAAGGCTCAGGGTGTCCGAAACGTTCGCTGAGAAAGTTATATCACTTTATTCTAGTTTTAAACTAGATTCGAATATATTCCACAGGTTGTCCAACATTTGTTCCGAAAAATCAATCCAAATAGACAAAAAAAACTCAACAAGGGCATCATTTTTTTAAATTTACAAATCGCATATATATTTTTATATTTTAAAATTGCTTCTCTGTCTTTACTTGTCCATGTTCACAGATGCTCAAAATCCCACCAAAATCTAACAGTTTTTGATATATTAGGCAAATTAAATATTTTTGAACATATATTTCGGGATAGCTACACTTTAGCTTTGATTTTGTACTACGGTTGAGTGAATTTTGATCAAAACCGTTATAGATATTTTTGAGAAAATATAATTTTAAAACGTTTTCTGATAAAACAATTTTAAAGTAAAAATGTAAGTCTTCAGATAGAGGTCAAAGTAACCTACACGCTAAGTCAAAATCAGTCTGCTAGCATCTCGAAAAATGTGCACAGACAGACATTTATTGAAGAAAAGAACGCTCAAGATATACGAAAACTGATATATCCATAAAAATCTCTAGACTAAATTTTGAATTCACTTTTTTAAGTTAAAAATTAAAATAAATAATCGCTTCACAGCTGATTTTATACAGTTGACGTGCTGGAAGCAAATTTCTAACAATTTCTTAAATTTATCGAAAATACAAAAATGAACCCCTTACAGCCATATAGTTCATTTTCGTAGTTTCACTGTAGTTAGTTCTTAAGTTCAGTTGGAACTTTAGAAATTCTAATTTTTGCAGGTTAGAATGTAAAAATTCTAATTTTTACATTACCATTGTAAAAGTCGTCCTTCTTAAAAAAAGTATTAGAAGAAAATGACATGATTTTTTTTTGTTTTTTTGTTTTTGGTTTTGTTTTTTTTTTTTTTTTTAGGAATCGCAATACAATTAGGACCGGTTTTATTGTGTAACGCACTTGTCCAACCTGTAATAAAATCGATTTTCTAACAAAGTTTGAAACAAAATTGTTAACTCGAGTGATAACATTCAGGCATTTAAAAAACCACAACAAACAATTCTGTTATTGAACCAAAAATAAAAATCACGTGTCGTGTTTTCTCTTCCATTTTACTTTAAATACGATAACTTTTTTTTCGAAAACACGAAAAATTACACATAGCTAGTTATTGACAACATAACCTAAAACTTATTATAACCTGTCAGCTGTTCAATGAAATCAGTTGATAGTTACGAATTAATATAAAACAACTGACTTTTTAATATAACTACCAAAATTAAATTAACCAATATTTAGTTCGGTCAAACTTCTTCGTAGTTTCCGTAGTGTAGTGGTTATCACATGCCAATCACACGGTATCCCCGGTTCTATTACGGGCAGAAACACACGAAATTTTTAATTATAATTAATTTAATGTATTTTCGACGCTCAAAATATATTGTTATAAATCAATATACGTGTTCCTCGCATCACGTGACGCGCAAAATCCAACAACACAACCAGCCCTGAAACATGACACATGTTAGCTATTTAGAGGTCGTGACCTCGCGCTCATTTCAATGTCCCTGGTCCTGATCTTACTATAATGGCCGGTCTGAAAGATTATTTTCCAATTAAAATTTATTAATAGATCATAATAATGTACAAGGTGTGATAAAAAAATATGTTGAATAAATTTATTTTGAAGTATAAACTTATAAGAAATTCGAATTAGTCTCCTTCAAAGTACTGTCCGTGGGTAACAATGCACGTTGCTTCCACACTGGAAGGCTTCTTTCGGAAGGCCATTCAGCTGTAAAAACGTTTTCCTTTTAGCACGGTTTTAATTTTTAGAAGAGCCGGAAGTCGCATGGTACCGAATGCGTTGAGGAAGCCGGATGTGGGCAGGCAGTAATTATTTTAAAAAATGCTCATGACTTTAATGTTCGGTTTGGACTGACGTGACTTTTTTAAGGCGAGAGGAGTTACTGGCTTTTCACTGCGAACTCTGAATTTTCGCAGGATTTTCTACATCGTGTTTTTATACGCACAAATCTCCAAAGATAAATCTTCTTACGGCAATCATTTCAAAATGGCCGCTGATAGGCAGATTAGGTGCAACGTTACTCACATTTTATCCGTCCGTAAAACGAATGCTTAGAGAAAAGGATTTATTTTGAATTCTGGATACGATCGGCGCTCAGCGTTGTATCCGTAAATATTGTTTCATATCGTGTGTAAATAAAACTCGAGTTAGAGAAAATGTACAAAGGATGAAGTGTGATGATCGCAAAGGAAGTCTTTCAGAATCTGATATCTTATGAGTCAGTATAACAGATTCTGATGAAATTTTTATCTAGATGTGGTCTGAAGATGTAAAACATGTAAGGAATATTTTATAATAAGAACATATGGCGGTCGTACAACTGGCGAGTAGAAGGGTCATAAATAAATGTAACCACATTGGTTCCAATTGTTAATGCTCTAACAGTTCTGAAGGCTGAGCTGGGCGTGTAGTCCAATGGCATTTGGTGATAATTTAGATAATTAATGAACTTATTTATATACATAATATTAAAGAACAATCTTGTGCAAAATTGTGCTTGCTGGGAACACCTACCTACGTAGTATAATGGCGTTAATTATAATTAAAATATTTATTATTCATGTTATATATTATTATTATTATCTGCGCATAGACCCTGTTGGATCACGCAAAGCACTCCGACTCATGTCTTGCTCCTTCTAATCCTCCACACCTCCCTCATCCTGTCCCCATGGATCCTCTTCCGCTCCTCCGTCCATTTTACCCCTGCTCTCTTTGGGATTTCATTCTCTGGGACCTTCCAACCGAGCATCTTTCTCCTGTATGCTTTCCTGTCTTCAACGTCTGTTGAGTCTATTTCTGCGTCATGTAGGTCTATTCTGACTTGTGCGATCCACGACGTTGTTGATTTGACACCTTGTATATACTTAAGGATTCTGTTGGCAAGTCTCGTTGTTGGGAGTCTACTGATGTGTCCATAGAACCGAAGCCTCCTTCTGATATCTGCTGCCAGGTTCGACATCTTCTCTGTGGTCTTCCGGGAGTGCAACCTGTATCCATCTTCTGTTAATCTTGGGCCAAGGATCTTCCTCAAGATTTTGCGTTCTTCGTTCAAAATATCCTCCATGGTAGCTTTTGTGTGGAGTGCTAGCGTCTCGCTTGCATATAATACCTCCGGTTTTATGACTGTGTTGTAGTGTCTGATTTTTGTGTGCATCGACATACATCTCTTATTGTAGATATCACGCGTTATACCAAGAGCCCTCTTCATTCTCAGTAGCCGAACCCTTTGCGCAGCCTTCTCGCCACCCTGGGTTCAAGAATTTCTCCCAGATATTTGAAGTGCTTGACTCTGTTTATCTTACCATACTTTGTATTTAGTTCTTGAATATTTAATTTTGAACAGAAGAATTCGGTTTTTTTAAACGATATCTGTAGACCGACCCTCTCTGCACATCATGTTTATATATATATATATATATATATATATATATATATATATAAACAAGTATTTAATGTAAAAAAACAGATTGTATGACCATGACGGCCAAAACCATACACGTCCGATCGATTTATCACTATCAAAACAGCTGAATTATCTAGCGGAGGTCTATAGAAGTTTGCATTTAAAAGACATTAAAATTTGACTGATTTTATGTATGCGAGGTGTGTTCAGAAAGTAACGAAAATTTTAATTTTTTGAACAAAATATATATTTATTTTTCTACATTAATGTTGTCGCCTTCAAAATAGTTTCCATTTGGGATTATGCATTTGTTCCAGCGCTTCTTCCAATCCTCGAAACACTTCTCAAACTCGATCTTTGAAACAGCTTTTATTTCTTCCAGCGATGCGCTTTTAATGTCATCTACGGCTGTAAAACGACGACCCTTTAAGGTTTTCTTTATTTTTGGAAATAGGAAGAAATCACACGGAGCCAGTTATAATACGTTTCAGTAATTTTGCATTATTGTTGATTTCATTTAGTGACTCCTGAGCAACTTCCGTTCGCCGCTGTTTTTGTTCAAAATTAAACAATTTTGGAACGAATTTTGCTGCCACGCGTTTCATACACAAAATATTGAAAACAATGTCATAACATGATCAAATCGATATTCCAACATCATCAGCGATATCTCTAATTGTGTTTCAGCGATTGTTCATAACCATTTCTTTCACTTTTCCACGTTTTCATCGGTTGTTGATGTGTTGGGGCGTCCAGGGCGTTCGTCATCTTCAACGTCTTCACGGCCTTCTTGAAAACGCTTATACCACTCGTAAACTCTTGCTTTACTCGTAGCAAACTCACCATAGGCCTTTGTTAACATTTCACACACTTTGTTACACTTTATTCCATTTTTTTAGCAAAATTTTGATACAAATTCTTTGATTCATTTCTTTTAACAAACGAAAATCGCCGAGCTCATAAAAACACGTCTAACCTTAGTGGCTGTCACAGACAAAGTCAAAAATGAAAACACCTGAAATTTTTATCATACTTCAAGGGCATGTATACCAACATAATAAAAAAATGTTTGACAATCGGGCTCTCCAAACCGCGAAATTTAAAAAGCCTCGTTACTTTCTGAACACATCTCATATGTGTATATAAATGCAAAATCTAAATGTTTGCATTTAAGAATATTTAAAAAATTAATATGCTTAAACGTTTCAAATATTTGAAAAATGATTTAGTTGTCCGGATCTGCCTTCATTCCAATGTTCGGGGCCTGGTTCGCACTATGATGGCCCATTCACTCGCTAGTTTTCCAATGAATATCTCCCAATAAAATAAAAGGTGTTAATAAACAAAATTAAAACACGTTCCCACTGACTCTATTATTTTTCTATTGTTACTTGTTATTCTACTTTTTAAATTTTTTTTTGTTTTTACAGATCTCACATATTTTTCAATATGAAACATTTACGTACAGAAAACACTATCATATGAAACTAAGGTTCCAGAATAAATGTAGTTATTATTACAGTTTATTCGGGCATTTCTCATTATTTGACATAAAGCAATAAACAGAAAAAATCCAAAGTGTTTTTCTTAATTTGTTTACCCTTAAACATAATCATCCATGCTTATGTTTATGTTGCGTGTTTAGGTTTTACGTTACTGAAGAATGAGAGTGGATCCATTCACTCGAATCAGCTTATTGTTTTATAAACGCATATGGGCATGCCCGCGTAAACAGTGATAATAACATAAGTAATATAAAAAAAATCAATTCCTACTTAGGTCATGCGCTTCCATCACGTCAGCGAGACAGCTGCGTGCTGCGAATCCTAAAACTAACATAGGATATAACATAAGTGTTATTTAAATCAAATCCTATCGTATAATCTGTACCAATATGCGATATTAATATTTGACAAAAAACTGTATTAACATAAGTGGCATCCACTGCAAGTTTAAAAAAATGTATTTGAACTTGAATGGATGAATAATAGTAGGAATTACCTAAAAAAAACCTATCATAGAGTCTGTACAAATATACGATGTTAATATTTAACAAAAAACTGTATTAACATAAGTGGCATCCACTGCAAGTTTAAAAAAATGTATTTGAACTTGAATGGATGAATAATAGTATGAATTACCTAAAAAAAACCTATCGTATAGTCTGTAAAAATATACGATGTTAATATTTAACAAAAAACTGTATTAACATAAGTGGCATCCACTGCAAGTTTAAAAAAATGTATTTGAACTTGAATGGATGAATAATAGTAGGAATTACCTAAAAAAACCCTATCATAGAGTCTGTACAAATATACGATGTTAATATTTAACAAAAAACTGTATTAACATAAGTGGCATCCACTGCAAGATTAAAAAAAATGTATTTGAACTTGAGTGAATAATAGTAGGAAATACCTAAGGAAATCCTATCGTATAGTCTATACAAATATGCGATATTAATATTTGACAAAAACTGTATTAACATCAAGTGTCATCCACTACAAGTTTAAAAAAAATATTTGAACTTAAGGGGATGAATAGAAAGTATTTTATTAACGATTGAAAATTTGAACAAGATATATAAATATATATAGGGAGAGTGTGAACTAATAGTAGGAATTGAAAAAGTATCCCATCATTAAGGAACAATTTTTAAAATATAATTTTTATTTTATTTCTGAAAAATATTTGTTTAAATTTTGGTTACGAAGAATCATAGCGCAAACCGGTGTAGCAAGTTTTAGTGAACATTTTTTGCGCCGGTTAAAGTTTATTTATTTTTCTGGATATAACAATTTTTTTTTAAATCTCTCAAAAGTTTGAGGAGAAATAAAATTAATTGTTAAGATCTAAATGGCATGAAGTGGGTTTCACTTTGAAATGTGATAACTAATTTGAATACTGTCTCCACAGGACTATGAAGTGGATCTGTACCTGAGACAGAAGTGGCAAGACGAGAGACTTAAACACGCAGATATAACAGAAGTCCTCGACCTCAACGACCCGAACCTGGTTAAGGCTATCTGGAAACCGGAAGTGTATTTCCCAAATGCCAAGCACGCAGAGTTCCAGTTCGTCACGGTCCCCAATGTCCTTATAAGGATCAACCCTGATGGGGAGATACTCTATATGCTTAGGTAAGAATGGTTAATTGTAACTTTCAACAGGTGTGTTAGGTTAGGTCATTAACGCACATTGCAAAAAAAAGTGTATCCCTAAAATTCAGGTAGGAACAAAAAACTGAGAAAATCAATCTAATTTTTCAAAATCGAATTCTGTTCTAATTTTGACCGTGAATAAAGATACTTTAGTCGGTGCGGGAAGTTTGAGATAAAAAAACGCGATGTCGGTCTGAATTTAATTTTAAGTTCCTCTATTTAGTCTTTAACTTTAAAATGCTTTAATTTAAAATTTGTTACAATGACTAAAGTGACAAACAGAATTTGAGCGAAATCTGATGAAACGATTTTGAGAAACTATGAATTTCTTGAAATTTTGTTTTCGATCGTTATTTTGAGGGTAAAACGTATTGTTTCGGTGTCTGTGAACTATAGTGCTGTTGTGCTTTTGTTAAAAATCGTTATAGCCGATTTTGAGGAAACCGAATAAAGGAAAAAACTCAAAAAAGTTTCGAAAAAAGTTTACGAAACCGCAGCACGCAGATGTTTCAATTGTAAGATGAAAGTAAATTTCCAAAATTGATTTTTTCCATTAATTTTTTAATGTCTAATTTCACCATCCTAAACAGCATTGCCTTGGAAATAGGAAAACGAATCCTGACCTCCGTCAAATTAGATCTTAATTTTGACGCACTTAGAAATTTCTAAATGTAAATTTATGCTGTCCTTGACGCTAATTATATGGGACATTATAACAAAATTTCAATTTTTTTCATATTTGTAGGCCTTCAAAAAGAAATTACAAATAAAGAAATACGTAGTACTAGCAATACCACTCAGGGCGTTGCTCGTGAAGAAATAAAAATCTGCGACCATAAGATAATGAATTACAATGGTTCTGTTTTTGTTTCTAAAAGAAAATAATTTTTAAAGAAGTCGCTAGATGACGTTAAGTGTCATTGTCAGCTAAGTATTTACTTTAAACATTTAAAATAATTAGTTAGAAATTTTAAAAACCTACTTCAGGATGTTGTCCGACCTTATTTTTTCCACGCATCTTAAAAATTTCATATTTCTGTGTCATAAATTAATTGTAAATCGCGCTCGCGCGGGTTCGCACACAAACACACAAACTTCTTTTTATTAATAAAATAAAGGATTGTGAAAACAGATTCTTAAAAACGTTTATGATAAAAACGTTATGATCTTGAAATCTTTTGAAAAGGATGCCATTTTGAAACCGTAGACACCGTAGCCAGTTTAATCGAATTCGCTGGTTAACGAAATTGTCCAAGCTATCATCAAAATCTATCATTATGCCAAGTTTTAATCAAATCGGACCAAAAGTGCAAGCGTGCAAAAACATGTGCGCTCACACAAAAACACACATACACACACACACACACACATTGCACACACACACACACACACACACACACACACACACACACACACATATATATATATATATATATATATATATATATATATATATATATATATATATGTGTGTGTGTGTGTGTGTGTGTGTGTGTGTGTGTGTGTGTTTTAAAATTCTAGCAATTTGGACTTATTAGATTCAACCAATTTTCTGTTAAAAAAAACAAAATTGCAGGGTGATGAACAAGTCTAAGTTATCAAAATCGATTTATGTGAGTTTGAATCGATTATTAAACCACATTTGTGAACACATAGAAATTCATTCGTTACAAAATTTTAACGACCGCTCACAAAATTACCAATAAATCAGGATCGGTGCTCAATTCAAGGTCTCGGGCTCGGGCTCTACCATGATGGCAATTTTATAACATCATTTCCCTATGACAATTCGTAAACAAATGATTCGATAGTATAAAAATTACATATTATCTATCATTCAATACACTGCATTCAATCTTCTTATCTTTTATTAATAAAAAGAAGTTTGTGTGCGAACAAGTTATGACACACAGAGATATGAAATTTTTAACGTGGAAAAAATAAGGTCGGACAACATCCTGAAGCCGGTTTTTAAAATTTCTAACTAGTTATTTTAAATGTTTAAAGTAAATACTTAGCTGACAATGACACTTAACGTCATCTAGCGACTTCTAAAAATTATTTTCTTTTAAAAACAAAAACAGAATCATCGTAATTCATTATCTTATGGTCGCAGATGTTTATTTCTTCACGAGCAACGCCATGAGTGGTACTGCTATTACTATGTATTTCTTCATTTGTAATTTCTTTTTGGAGGTCCACAAATATGAAAGAAATAGACATTTTGATAAATGTACCGTTTTAAATGTATAACGACGAAGCAGAGAATCACTTTAACAAGCTATATGAAATCTGTCTGGAACATATTGGAAGTCTGAACAAGTTGTCATACGCTACTAATTACATGCGAAACTTAAAACCTACAGACGCGACGTGATACTTCCTTCTACCCTGCCTCGCTTCGCTCCACCCTCCTTAATGCTGTAGTTAGTCCTTCAAGTCTACAGTCTGATAAAGTTTTCATTAAATCATTCTGTCTTAATTACTTGGATGCAAGTTTCAAACGAAGCCTGTTCCGATATCTGTCAGGGACATTTCGTTTGGTATCCGGTCTGTGTTATTAATTTTCTGTTCTGTTCCTAGTCCAGTCAACCCATTAGCGTTCTTTCGCAACTTCGATCACACCGTCACTCTTCTGCACCGGTCATTCTGTCACCGTTTCATTCTGGGTTCAGTCATTCATCACCTTTCCGTTTCAACTGAGATTATTGTGTCACAGTTCCTTAACGGATCCGGTCATTCTGTCATCGTTCCATTCTGGGTTCAGTCATTCATCACCTTTCCGTTTCAACTGAGATTATTGTGTCACAGTTCCTTAACGGATCCGGTCATTCTGTCATCGTTCCATTCTGGGTTCAGTCATTCATCACCTTTCCGTTTCAACTGAGATTATTGTGTCACAGTTCCTTAACGGATCCGGTCATTCTGTCATCGTTCCATTCTGGGTTCAGTCATTCATCACCTTTCCGTTTCAACTGAGATTATTGTGTCACAGTTCCTTAACGGATCCGGTCATTCTGTCATCGTTCCATTCTGGGTTCAGTCGTTCATCACCTTTCCGTTTCAACTGAGATTATTGTGTCACAGTTCCTTAACGGATCCGGTCATTCTGTCATCGTTCCATTCTGGGTTCAGTCATTCATCACCTTTCCGTTTCAACTGAGATTATTGTGTCACAGTTCCTTAACGGATCCGGTCATTCTGTCATCGTTCCATTCTGGGTTCAGTCATTCATCACCTTTCCGTTTCAACTGAGATTATTATGTCACAGTTCCTTAACGGATCCGGTCATTCTGTCATCGTTCCATTCTGGGTTGAGTCGTTCAATCATCGTTCCGTTTCAACTTACGTTATTGTGTCACAGTTGCTTACCGTATCCGGTCATTCTGTCACTGTTCCATTCTGGTTCAGTCGTTCAATCACAGTTCCGTTTCAACTTAGATTATTGTGTCACAGTTCCTTAACGTATCCGGTCATTCTATCACCGTTCCATTCTGGGTTCAGTCATTCAATCACCTTTCTGTTTCAACTGAGATTATTTTGTCACAGTTCCTTAACGGATCCGGTCATTCTGTCATCGTTCCATTCTGGGTTCAGTCATTCAATCACAGTTCTGTTTCAACTTTCATTATTGTGTCACAGTTCCTTAATGGATCCGATCATTCTGTCGCCGTTCCATTCTGGATTCAGTCATTCAATCACCGTTTCGTTTCAACTAAGATTATTGTGTCACAGTTCCTTAACGGATCCGGTCATTCTGTCACCATTCCATTTAGGTTCCTATAAGTTCTTCGCTCATCCATTCTCACTTTGGCCTAACCATTACCTTTTCATTCAATGTTGCTCCAAATGTCTCAACATTTGTCATTTAACGTTTTGTATGTCGTCACCATTAGGTTGTCCAACTCCGATTATATCATCACCTTTCCTTTAAAATACCGAACAATCAGTCAAAGTTTTTTCGTTTCACTAGTAGTCCGTTATCATTAAGTTTTTGCTTAGTTCAGCTACTATATACCATTACTTCCTAGCTCTTAGGGACATTCTGTCACCGTTCCGTACTGGTTCCGCTCAGTTTTTCAGCGAAACTGGTTCCGTTTAGTTACAATTTCTGTCAGTTTGTCACCGTTTCGAACCAAACCCAGTCAGTCTATCATCATTCCTTTCTAGCACTGGTCAATCCATCAGGTTAATCTGTCACACTTCTGTTCCGGTTCCGGTCAGTTTTTCATTATTTCGTACCGATTCCGTTCAGTTTATCTCCGTTCTGTTCTAGCTTTATTCAGTTTGTCACCGTTCCGTTCTAATCACTCTATTACCGTTTCCTTCATGTCAGTTTGTCACTATTTCGTTCCAACTCCGTTCTGTTCCAGCTCTATTCAGTCTGCCACCGTTCCGTTCAGGTCAGTTTGTCACTATTTCGTTCCAGCTCCGTTCTGTTCTAGCTCTATTCAGTCTGCCACCGTTCCGTTCAGGTCAGTTTGTCACTATTTCGTTCCAACTCCGTTCTGTTCTAGCTCTATTCAGTCTGCCACCGTTCCGTTCAGGTCAGTTTGTCAGTGTTTCGTTCCAGCTCCGTTCTGTTCTAGCTCTATTCAGTCTGCCACCGTTCCGTTCAGGTCAGTTTGTCAGTGTTTCGTTCCAGCTCCGTTCTGTTCTAGCTCTATTCAGTCTGCCACCGTTCCGTTCAGGTCAGTTTGTCAGTGTTTCGTTCCAGCTCCGTTCTGTTCCTGCTCTATTCAGTCTGCCACCGTTCCGTTCAGGTCAGTTTGTCAGTGTTTCGTTCCAGCTCCGTTCTGTTCTAGCTCTATTCAGTCTGCCACCGTTCCGTTCAGGTCAGTTTGTCAGTGTTTCGTTCCAACTCCGTTCTGTTCCTGCTCTATTCAGTCTGCCACCGTTCCGTTCAGGTCAGTTTGTCAGTGTTTCGTTCCAGCTCCGTTCTGTTCTAGCTCTATTCAGTCTGCCACCGTTCCGTTCAGGTCAGTTTGTCAGTGTTTCGTTCCAGCTCCGTTCTGTTCTAGCTCTATTCAGTCTGCCACCGTTCCGTTCAGGTCAGTTTGTCAGTGTTTCGTTCCAGCTCCGTTCTGTTCTAGCTCTATTCAGTCTGCCACCGTTCCGTTCAGGTCAGTTTGTCAGTGTTTCGTTCCAGCTCCGTTCTGTTCTAGCTCTATTCAGTCTGCCACCGTTCCGTTCAGGTCAGTTTGTCAGTGTTTCGTTCCAGCTCCGTTCTGTTCTAGCTCTATTCAGTCTGCCACCGTTCCGTTCAGGTCAGTTTGTCAGTGTTTCGTTCCAACTCCGTTCTGTTCCTGCTCTATTCAGTCTGTAACCGTTCCGTTCTAGTGATTCTACTACTGTTCCGTTCATGTCAGTTTGTCAGTGTTTCGTTCCAGCTCCGTTCTGTTCCTGCTCTATTCAGTCTGCCACCGTTCCGTTCAGGTCAGTTTGTCACTATTTCGTTCCAGCTCCGTTCTGTTCTAGCTCTATTCAGTCTGCCACCGTTCCGTTCAGGTCAGTTTGTCACTATTTCGTTCCAACTCCGTTCTGTTCTAGCTCTATTCAGTCTGCCACCGTTCCGTTCAGGTCAGTTTGTCAGTGTTTCGTTCCAGCTCCGTTCTGTTCTAGCTCTATTCAGTCTGCCACCGTTCCGTTCAGGTCAGTTTGTCAGTGTTTCGTTCCAGCTCCGTTCTGTTCTAGCTCTATTCAGTCTGCCACCGTTCCGTTCAGGTCAGTTTGTCAGTGTTTCGTTCCAGCTCCGTTCTGTTCCTGCTCTATTCAGTCTGCCACCGTTCCGTTCAGGTCAGTTTGTCAGTGTTTCGTTCCAGCTCCGTTCTGTTCTAGCTCTATTCAGTCTGCCACCGTTCCGTTCAGGTCAGTTTGTCAGTGTTTCGTTCCAACTCCGTTCTGTTCCTGCTCTATTCAGTCTGCCACCGTTCCGTTCAGGTCAGTTTGTCAGTGTTTCGTTCCAGCTCCGTTCTGTTCTAGCTCTATTCAGTCTGCCACCGTTCCGTTCAGGTCAGTTTGTCAGTGTTTCGTTCCAGCTCCGTTCTGTTCTAGCTCTATTCAGTCTGCCACCGTTCCGTTCAGGTCAGTTTGTCAGTGTTTCGTTCCAGCTCCGTTCTGTTCTAGCTCTATTCAGTCTGCCACCGTTCCGTTCAGGTCAGTTTGTCAGTGTTTCGTTCCAGCTCCGTTCTGTTCTAGCTCTATTCAGTCTGCCACCGTTCCGTTCAGGTCAGTTTGTCAGTGTTTCGTTCCAGCTCCGTTCTGTTCTAGCTCTATTCAGTCTGCCACCGTTCCGTTCAGGTCAGTTTGTCAGTGTTTCGTTCCAACTCCGTTCTGTTCCTGCTCTATTCAGTCTGTAACCGTTCCGTTCTAGTGATTCTACTACTGTTCCGTTCATGTCAGTTTGTCAGTGTTTCGTTCCAGCTCCGTTCTGTTCTAGCTCTATTCAGTCTGCCACCGTTCCGTTCAGGTCAGTTTGTCAGTGTTTCGTTCCAACTCCGTTCTGTTCCTGCTCTATTCAGTCTGTAACCGTTCCGTTCTAGTGATTCTACTACTGTTCCGTTCATGTCAGTTTGTCAGTGATTCGTTCCAGCTCCGTTCTATTCTAGCTTTATTCAGTCTGTCACCGTTCCGTTCAGGTCAGTTTACCACTGATTCTTTCCAACTCCGTTCTGTTCTAGCTTTATTCAGTCTGTCACCGTTCCGTTCAGGTCAGTTTACCACTGATTCTTTCCAACTCCGTTCTGTTCTAGCTTTATTCAGTCTGTCACCGTTCCGTTCTATTCATTCTATTACCGTTCCGTTCAGGTCAGTTTGTCACTGATTCTTTCCAACTCCGTTCTGTTCTAGCTTTATTCAGTCTGTCACCGTTCCGTTCAGGTCAGTTTCCGTCACTGATTCTTTCCAACTCCGTTCTGTTCTAGCTTTATTCAGTCTGTCACCGTTCCGTTCAGGTCAGTTTGTCACTGATTCTTTCCAACGCTGTTCTCTTCTAGCTTTATTCAGTCTGTCACCGTTCCGTTCTATTCATTCGATTACCGTTCCGTTCAGGTCAGTTTGTCACTGATTCTTTCCAACTCCGTTCTGTTCTAGCTTTATTCAGTCTGTCACCGTTCCGTTCAGGTCAGTTTACCACTGATTCTTTCCAACTCCGTTCTGTTCTAGCTTTATTCAGTCTGTCACCGTTCCGTTCAGGTCAGTTTACCACTGATTCTTTCCAACTCCGTTCTGTTCTAGCTTTATTCAGTCTGTCACCGTTCCGTTCTATTCATTCTATTACCGTTCCGTTCAGGTCAGTTTATCACTAATTCTTTCCAACTCCGTTCTGTTCTAGCTTTATTCAGTCTGTCACCGTTCCGTTCAGGTCAGTTTACCACTGATTCTTTCCAACTCCGTTCTGTTCTAGCTTTATTCAGTCTGTCACCGTTCCGTTCTATTCATTCTATTACCGTTCCGTTCAGGTCAGTTTATCACTAATTCTTTCCAACTCCGTTCTGTTCTAGCTTTATTCAGTCTGTCACCGTTCCGTTCTAGTGATTCTATTAACGTTCCGATCAGGTCAGTTTGACCGTGTTTCTTTTCGAACTTTGGTCAGTCTATAGCGTTTCCTTTCTAACTAGTCAGTCTGTCTCCATTTCGTTCTAGATCAGTTACTTCTGTCACTGTTCTCTTGCGACTCCGGTGAGTCTGTAAACGTTCCGTTGTATCCCAGAACAACGGATATTTTCAGACAACGGATATTGTCATATTTTCAGCACATTTATATAGGCTATTAAGTGGGACTTTGTTTTCACTTTTTATTTTCCAACTTCAAATATTTTATTTCGTGTTTTGCATATTAGTTTAACTTACATAAAAAAGTTTTAAAAAAATACTGATAGGAAATTTTGAGAAATTATAAAAAACCCAAAAACGATTGTGCGCAATATTTTAGTCCAAATGTTATTACTAACGTTAAAACAGTTTGAGAATATTTTATTTTTTGTTTTATTCTCCATCGTAGACCACAATATGAACACGATATTTCAATAAAATCTAAGCCGATTTTATTTTACAGATAATAAACAATAATATTTTAAAAAATCATTCGTGATTTATTTATTTTTAATTTTTGAATATTACAGAATATCGAACAAAAATATGATACAGATTATATGGTTCAAGATACGAATATTAGAATGTTGTTGCAGAAAATGACTTCCAAATATTTTTCTTTTCGGTTAGGCTGCATGACACTCTAAAAGGTTGCACGTTTAATGCCTTTGAAGAAGCTGTTTTCATAATTAATAAATTCGTTTCAATAGAGAAGACAGACACTAATTAATAATTCAGTAGTGAAATAGTTAGTCCCTCGATCAATAGTTTGTTAAGACAACAAACTTGACACTTTGGCTCAGTTTCAAACACCACTGCTTCGCCATGTTCCGGCAATACACTTCAAACTCACAATATTTAAACTTTTTTTTGCAAATGAAGGTCAGTCAATAAAAATAACCAAGTTTAATAAAAAAAAAAACACAGTGAGAGAGAGAGAGAGAGAGAGAGAGAGAGAGAGAGAGAAGTTTTTTTTTGTTTTTTAAGGCGAAAAACACATTAAGGCTATTATCGCCTCCCTAAATGTAAGTTTGAGTGTTAAGTGTTATAGTCGTAAGTGTTAAGTCGTAGTATTGTAAGTGTAAGTGTGTGTTAGACTTGGTTACCATGAAGGACCTTTAAATATTCTCAATAGGTGCAGCTAGTCTGCACTCCCTTGTGGGGAAGAGAGAGAGAGAGAGAGAGAGAGAGAGAGAGAGAGAGAGAGAGAGAGAGAGAGAGAGAGAGAGAGAGAGAGAGAGAGAGAGAGAGAGAGTGTGTGTGTGTGTGTGTGTGTGTGTGTGTGTGTGTGTGTGTGTGTGTGTGTGAGAGAGAGAGAGAGAGAGAGAGAGAGAGATTCACCAGAGGAACCAATTGTACCAACTCTACGATATTACGATGAGTTTGTCAATTCTTTCACGAATTATTTCAGTAATAAGTATTTTATTTTCCGCTGATGGCAGCTGAAGTGAGCAGCTGATGGGCTTCGCAATCCCACCGTACCTCCAGCTCATACTACTCTCATTTCTCTGCTCAAGACACACACATTCACTTACTCTACCTTGTTTGGTTAACTGTAACGTGTGCTGGTGGAGCGAATGACACCGCCCTAATGGTGTATCGAAGTGTACATCTGGCGATCTACCAGTGCATGCATGAGGGCGGACCTCATTTTCCTAGTTACTCGCGGGAACAACAAGAGTCAGGATGTAAAACAGAATGAACAGTTTGGGAAGTCACCAGTTACGCATTTGAATACCATCCAAATCATAGAC
Source organism: Callitettix versicolor (assembly GCA_022606455.1). Lineage (NCBI taxonomy): Eukaryota > Metazoa > Arthropoda > Insecta > Hemiptera > Cercopidae > Callitettix > Callitettix versicolor. The sequence goes on from CM040190.1 coordinate 12,792,427, forward strand.
TTTATGAAGTGATAGAATAATGTATTACTTTTTTTTAAATAACTGGTTCTTATACACAGTATACGTTTGTTTCAGACTCAAGCTAACATTCTCCTGTATGATGGACCTCTCTAAGTTTCCATTGGACAACCAAGTGTGCACCATGGAAGTCGCTAGCTGTAAGTTGTTTCAAATGACAGACATAGTACTGCTCTCAGTTCTTGCTAGAAACTCATAACAGTTTACGAAAATGAAGATCTTTCGAACTTTTTTGTGAAGAATTAGTATGTTGTTAATCATTTATCATTTTTTTTTTTGTTATTTTAAGGCAAAAAGTACTTTGAGGCTATTATCGCCTCCCTAAATGTAAGTGTGAGTGTAAAGTGTTAAAGTCGTAAGTGTAGTGTTGTAAGTGTAAGTGTGTGATAGACTGGAGTACCGCGAGGGACGTCTAAATCCTCTCAATAGGTGCAGCTAGTCTGCACCCCTCCTGCGGGGTGTTTTGTGATTAACAGGGATTGTGAAATTCGGGTAACTAACTTAGTTTAAAAGTATCTACCCCAAAAGTAGCTTGTTTTTATTTTACAATTTGTTGCAAAACGTTACAGAAACTTTTTAAAATTTAGTTATTTTTTTCAAAACGTCCGGCGCAAAAATAGTAAAATCAAATTAATAAACCGAAGATACCGTCAGAGTTTTTCATGAAAATTTTAGTCACGCGTAAGAGAAAATCATAATTTAAATTATCGTATCAAATTTGAAATAAAACAAACTGACGGTTCCAAAATTAATCGAAAAAACTACAAACTCGTTGTCAGGGTTGGTTTTGAAAGATATAGTTCAGTCCAAAAAACACCCCGTAAACGATTTTCATCAAGTTTTTCTCGAGTGTAAGAAGTGTTTGCTTAGCACCAATAAACCCTGTTCGGAAGAGATCGGGGAAAATATAAAAATCTGTATAATTTTTTAAAATCGATTTATCAAATTTTGGTCATAATGAAGAATCACGACTAATGTTAGTGCTGCACCTACATAGGCCTATACAAGTGGCACTTACTCATGTCAAGTACGACACTAAGAAATTAAAATCTTGCGTGTTGGTGTAGGCTATACCAATGAATACAGAATTTATAAGAAGGACACTTCTTGCCTGTAAAAGTCAGCACATTTTTTCGGCCGAGAACGCTACTTGGATTCCTCGCCGACAGACAGCGCTGCATGTTTTTTACTGAACTTGTAGCTCAGAGAAAGATAGAAATAGGGGTTATGGCATTCTCTGTCTCGCTCTTCCTACCAACAACTGAGGGTTGAGCGAAAATTGTTCGTGTTTACGTCACAGGTCAACTTTCCTAAACTTTCGTTTTCATTACGGCAGTGGGCCTGTCTATTTAATACAAAACATCGGCTTCTTACTTTCCTAGACCACCAGTTCCACAACGACGACATCATGATTTTCTGAAGTTGAACTATATATTTGACTGAATACTATTTGATAAATTTAACAATAATACTCGTATTTGGTAGAACCTTAATTAATGTACATGCATTGTAAACGTTTAAAATTAAAGCAGTTTAGAAAACTGTATAGAATAGCATACTTTGGATCAATTACTACATTGTTTATTTCTGTATTCATAGATTCTGTATTTATTGGAGCATATAAGGTGTGTGCCGAGCTACCGTATCTTGCCACTTGCACGTCCCTGGAGGGCACTTGATCGTCGCAGGCGGCCCTTTCATACGTCCTTAATGTTTCCGAGAGTAGAGCTGTAAAAAAGGAAACTTACTTTGAGAAAAATTATTTAACAAATTTTAATGTTTCACACACAGTAATGGTGTACTATAAAAATTAATCGTGCACACAGCTGACTCGCTAACTTGATAATGCGAATTTCCAAAAATCACTTTTTACATTACACATTATTGACAATATTTGCTTTCACCAAAATACCCAGCAATAAAATTACATTTTTTTCATTTTTATCTTTCATATTTAATCGTAAATAATAAAATGAACATTAATCGCCGAATAACTAATTATATATTGTAATAGATTATGAAAACTTAAAATAATAATTTATGCAGATTTTAACGCTAATTACGACAGGATTAAAAAAGTGACACATAAAAAAGAAATGATACTTTTAAGATATAGAAAAAAAGAGTTGTCATTTTCAAACTTTTGCGCATTGTTTGATTTTAAAAAATAGGCATAATTAGGAACATATTAAACGTATTATCATTTAAATATAATAAAATTTCAGCATATAATTCATTATTTTTTTGCTTAATGACGAGAAAGTGTCCAGTTCACTTTTACATCAACGTACATTTTAATAATTTTAATAAATTTAAAAAATGAAAACTTTAATTTATGTAAATTCCAGCGCTAGTAACGCTGGTGAAACAAGATTTGTAAGACATTGTATGAATGAAAATTAATATTTTTTATATGATATGGATGTAACTTGAAATATTTGAAGGGATTTTGGTGATAAAGAACTTGTCTAATGTATTTAAAAATCGATGTTTGTGTCAAGTTGGAATAAAATCTGAACAAATTTGCAAAATTGAGAGTAAAACACACACACACACACACACACACACACACACACACACACACACACACACACACACACACACACACACACACACACACACACACACACACACACACATATATATATATATATATATATATATATATATATATATATATATATATATATATATATAATTAGTTGTGTATGTGTGTGTTTAACTTTAAACGCCTTCTCAAAATTTCAATAATGTTAGAGCTCATTTTTCAATAACAATTTAGTAATAAATATTACCTAAAAAATAACGCTATTTGATGTATTTATAACTCAAATTCCTAATAACCACACTTTTATAATTACTCGGCTTAGAAGGGTAAAAATATTAATAAATTGGTTAGTGTCAATGAGAGAAACAATATCTTTCATTTTTAATTTTTTAAATAGAATAAAGTTTCCTTTTATGAGTTGAAAATGTTATATAGAATGGCGTTACAGCAGAAAGCGCGTCCGCACCAGCCCGCACATGGGCTTTACAGCACCCCGCAGCTGCAGTTGGAGCACTTCGGTCACTCAGAAAAATCTAATGAACGAATATAAAGTTCATCTATAATCTATAATCTACAATCTATATAGTTCATAAAATAAAATAATAAATCATCCCGTTAAATTCAATTCATAAATTAAATAAATCCGAAACTATTTCATTATTTTTAACTAAGAAATTAAATTTCGATTATATAAATATAGAACTTTAATGGATCTATAAAGAGGTTTAGGGTTCAATTCCTGTTTAGGAGACTGTTTAATGTTCACTCTACACACAGTCTAAATTAAGGTGCTTTTACAGGCAGCAATTTTGTGTAAGAAGTCTAAGAGTGCGGTTGGAGAATATTGGAATGCAAATCATATATCTCCATCAGGAGGACAAAACCCTCAATAGGCTATAGTGACCAATATTTATTTTTAAATTTTGTTATTAAATTATAAGCTAATGTTTCTATGTTTTCAGTAGACGTATTAAAGTTTCTTTGTATAAATACAAACCTTAAAAGTTGGAAATTTGTGTAAGAAAGTTTTCTTATTGCTTGAACCAAAATCTTAAAAATCACTGGCGGTACGATTTGTTTGGTAGTAGAAATAAAATGGTGAATTCTTACGAAATACTGCATCAAGTTAAAAGTAACACAAGCAATGTGTATGTCACTGCTGTCTTTATGTCAAAAGAAACTTTAAAATTACAGACAAAACAAAACGCAATGAGAGAGACAGATCATGAGAAAATAATAATAATCTCCTCTCAATTCTGAACTTAAATTGTAAAAAAAAATCAAATTTCAGTTGGACACAGTTCACGCTTCTTTTCCATAATAAAACATCAACATTTTCCTGAAAATTGTAAAATAAAAATAATTATTTACAAAAATAAAAAATACGACTGCTAAAATACAAAATATAAAAAAATATACACAAAAATTATATATTTCATAATAAAACGAAATGAAAATCTAAAATACAATTAATTTAAAAAGATGAAAACAAGGTATTATAATAAATACTGAAAAATATTTTCCAAATATTTGGTTTAATAAATTAAGAATTTACATGTTAAGTTCATACAATAAATGCAGTCGGGGGCTGTTTAGTGCAAATATATTGATGCAGCCCCCGACTGCATTTATTGTGTGACTTTAATATGTAAATTCTTAATTTATTAAACTAAATACTCGGAAAATGTTCTCCAGTATTTATTATAATAACTTTTTATCTTTTTAAATCAATTGTATTTCAGAATTTCATTTCTTTTAATTACGAAATATATATAATTTGTGTGTATATTTTTTTATATTTTCTGTTTTAGTAGTTTTATTTTTTTATATAATTATCTTTATTTATTTTCCATTAAAGGGTCCCACGATTACTAGGGAAAAGAAGTCCACCAATACAGTGTCCAGCATGTATATATAGGTAACGCTACATTAAAACTGGAGGTTTACTGGTATCCAGAGTTAGCCAAGCTCCTCCTTGTCCACGTAGCCCTCGACGTATGCTGTTCTACGTTAGCTTTGTATAGGGATGCGTCTTCGCTTCAGCCATATTCATGCTGTGCATTTTGTCAACAAACATCCACTCATGACAACCGAACAGACTACAACTAGCAATTTTTATTGCTAGATTTTTTATTGCAATTCGTAAGAATTGCAACAATTCGTAAAAATTTTTCTTCCCTTACAAAAAAAAGATCACATGGCTTTACTCTTGTACAATGACATAGGAAAGAAATTCCAAAATCACAAAAAAGTCTTACAAGTAGAATAAGAAACTCAAAAAAATTGTGTAATACTTTATTATATCTCTTTACTTGTTTCACCCAACTTTGGGGTACACTAAATCAATCACTTTTTAATGTTCTGTGCCTTCCTCGTAGCCCAATATTGCTTCATTCGTTGTGATCTTGCTTTTCTTTCTTCGTCAGAGATTTGGATCGTTTGCTTGGATTTGACTTTGCCTTGGAACCGTTGCTTCTTGTCCTTGGTTATTGTTTTGGCTGTTCTGTCCATGAGCATAGTGTCAGTGATTTGCAGTTCTGTTATGTCTTTCTCTGTTTTATTATATATTATACTTTTCTTCTTCTCTTCGTTTCACCCTCTTTGGGGTACGCTGAATCAATCATTTCTTGCGCGCTGTACTTTTCTTTGTTCCCAGTAGCTCTTCATTCTTTCCGATTTTCTTTTCCTCTCCTCTTCCGAAATGACAGGTTTAGGTCTTATTTTGGTTTTATCTTGAAATCTTATTCTTTCGTCCTTGGTACTTATCTTAGCAGTTTGGTCAAGCAGTGAATTTTCTGTAATTTTTAATTCTATTAGGTCTTTTTCAATTTCTTTAAACCAGTTCGGTTTTGTTTTACGATTATGGAAAAAATCAAACACCTGTTTCGTCAATCTATTGGAGTTCATTCTAAGAAGATGGCCGTAAAAATTATTATACTTTTATTATATATTATACATTTTTTACTTTTACATTTTTTACTTTTACATTTTTTTACAATTTTTTTATCGTTACTTTTTTTATCTTTTAATTTTTTTGTCTTCTAATTTCTTTGTCTTAATTTTTTTCTTTTAATTTTTTCTCTTAATTTTTTCTCTTTAATTTTTTCTTTTAATTTTTTTTTCTTAATTTTTTTCTCTTTTAATTGTTTTCTCTTTTAATTTTTTTCTCTTTTAATTTTTTTCTCTTTTAATTTTTTTCTCTTAAATTTTTTCTTTTAATTTTTTTCTCTTAATTTTTTTCTCTTTTCATTTTTTTCTCTTTTCATTTTTTCTCATTTTTTTTTATTTTAATTTTTTTCTCTTTTAATTTTTTTCTCTTTTAATTTTTTTCTCTTTTAATTTTTTTCTCTTTTAATTTTTTTCTCTTTTAATTTTTTTCTCTTTTAATTTTTTTATCTTTACATTTTTTTTTTTTTTTTTTTTTGACTAAGCCTAGTATTTTGTACTGGCTTGGTGACCCACTATCCTCTGCACTTAAGCAGGCGATAGTGTGTGTGTGTGTGTGTGTGTGTTTGTGTTTGTGTTTGTGTTTGTGTGTGTGCGCGCGCGCGAATGTGTGCGTGAATGAATGTCGTGATAGTGTAAGTCACAAGCCAGCTACTCTCCCAATAATAACGTGATTGAAAGAGTAGAGTGTTCCCGTGTAAGAGTATTGGGATTAACAATAATACAATATCCTTACTAAGGTACTAATATAAACTTCGTTATAGAAAACGGTCATTCTTGACAACAATAAGAAATCAATTATTTCTTTAATTGTTAATATTTTATTGTTACAATGTGATTATAAAATAAAAAAATTAAAAGTTAAATTCTTTAGTATATTTCATTCTATATAATGAAGATTATTACACTATAGCTAAATTAAACACATATCTTCAACTTAATAAACGTAATTGCATACATAATTGATTTATTTTTTATTGTTTACAATTCATTGCTTTCAGACTTATACTTTAATTATAACTGTATGATCCTAGTATACTCGAAATATCTTATGTTATTTGAAAAGTTTCAAATAAATACGTGCAATAACGTCTGTAAAATACGTTCCATAGTACTGCAATAGGTAATAAATAAAGTTATGATAGTTTACGAGTGAAGCAAGGTCTCTGATTTAATTTGATCTTTCCACTTTTGTTTGTGTGTTTGTTGCGCAGTTTTAGCGAAACACATTGACCGATTGTTCTGAAATTTGGTAAGAAAGTATCTTGTATAAAGCCCGAATAACGTATGTGTAAGATTGTTTTCCATTTCTTTGAAATCATAAAATGAAATTTTGACATTATTAAATTAAAAGTGTTGTTTTATTAAAAAAAACAATAATCAATTAATTAATTAAAAGGATTAGAAAATTACTATTCTGTTAAACGTGCTTCGCTTTCACACACTTAAATTCGAGTTAATAGAGGTTAACCGTGAAAAACTTCGAGTTATGGAGTTTTTTGAACTCTTACAAACAAACAAGGTCTAACCTCAACCTCAGTTCGTTCTGACGACATTGATATCTCGAACCTCACTTACACAATCTCCATAAGTCGAATTTTTTACAATTCCTTCAGATTCTAGTTATCGAGACTTTCTGTACCTAGAAGAAAAAACGTGGAAGGCAAATGTGATAAAAAATAAACCGAACTGAACATCAAATGTAGGACAATGTACTGAAAGTAAACCTTGTGTGGACGTTTTAGTGTAACCGCAAATATCAAGTGTATACCCGTAGCCGTTGGCAAGACAAACACAACCAATGTGCTTCACTCAATAGTCTTCCAAAAGTATGTTCTGTTATTAGGTAATATTATATCTTATTCATACTATCAAGGTTACCTGTCCAAGATTACATAGGTTAGAAACGTGTGAACTAAGGCCATTGCATATTGGAAATATATATAGTTACCTTGTGTAACGATATGAAGTAGGCCTAAACATATGTAAGTTACAGTAGTAATTTCATAATGTTAAATAATCGCGGTATACAGCTGTCTCGTTGACGTGATAGGAGCGAATTTCCAAAAGTATCTTACCCTTTATGAAATTCTAATTTTACCATCGTAATCAGCATTAAAATCTGCATGGCATTAGAATTTTAAACTTTCAAAGTACTTCAAATATGAAAATGAACCCTGGCCGCCGGCAAAATAATTTCAGCTGATTCCAAATGCTAATTTTTGCAGTTTTCAAATCTGATGGTGAAATCAGATTTTCAATAAAGTTACGGATTTTTAAAGAAGAGAAATGGCCGCCATTTTGAAACTGTTGAACGAATTTAGCTGCCGTGATGTACAGCTTACAGCATATAAGTGCTATTTTTAAATGTACTTGAAGTCCAAACATAAAAATAACTTTTAAATCGTATTTTACTTACTTGCAAAAACGATATATTTTGAATCAGTATCAATTTTAGTTTCATTTGATACCCTGCACTAGAGATATAAAACGATCCTTAAGATTTTACCCCTTAACTACCCATAAATACGTGTCAACAATTTCTATATTTTTACTACATATACCATCTTAGCTAAGTTGACCAATCTCTTTGTTTACTAGTTAATGGGCGTTACCGACAGACAGACAAGAGCGCGAATTAATTAATGTCTTGGATTTCCCTACGGGCTCTAAAAGAAATATTTTTTATAAAAGATTTGTAATTAATAAACGAATATTGAAACTGCTAAGATAAGTACCAAGGACGAAAGAATAAGATTCCAAGATAAAACCAAAATAAGACCTAAACCTATCATTTCGGAAGAGGAGAGGAAAAGAAGATCAGAAAGAATGAAGAGCTACTGGGAACAAAGAAAAGTACAGCGCGCAAGAAATGATTGATTCAGCGTACCCCAAAGAGGGTGAAACGAAAAGAAGAAGAAGAAACGAATATTGCTGAACGATTAACTTGGCATTAATATTCGTTCACGTGTTGTTACTTTTCCGAAATTCGTTTCCATCACGTTAGATTTAGGCCTACAAGTGTGCGATTCGTTTAAAATTCATCTTGTATTGCTTACAGAAATAGTTTGTTCTAAAATATAACAAAATATGGCGACGTGAAAGTATTAAAACTTTCATATTTATGATGCTCAAGCAGTGCTGTTTGTTTAAACGATAGCAGCTGTAAATAACCAACCAAACGGAATTAGGCCTAACACTCAACACTTTTGTACTTTACTGCAACCATAACTCTTTTGCTTCTGTGTTTTAATAAGTGTGTCTGTTAAACAAGTTCTCTTCATGGCACAGATATAATTTCATTGGCGAGTTTTATAAGAGACCGTTAAATTAGTTATACGAATATAATTAACGTGTGCCGGTCGTAAGTCAAACTAAAACATTGTAGATTGTGTCTATCCTGACGCGCAGGACTGCCAACGTATGAAATTTATCTGGTATCTTACAAGCCCTTTATGACTTCATTTCTTTTAATTTCAAATTTAATGGAATTCGTCTAAAAATAGCATGAGCAGTATAATTGTCAATAATAAACTTTGAGCATTCAGTGAATAAGCCTATTTAAGTCATTAAAGGGAACGATGTACTCCTTTAAACTTTAAAGGCAAAGTTTATTTTTAACTATTAACGGTCACTGCTAATTAACCAGTATTAAAAATAATTAATTACTTATCTTCGTGTATTTTCTAGGCTTGCTAGACTAAATGAACGTAAAGCCCAACCATATAAAGTTACAGATATTCGCCGTTATTCCGAACATAAAAATATAATTAAAACTTTTTTTGACTGTAAAATAATAATATTTTACAAGTTATTTATTGCAGCATTGTAGCTTATATTTTATCGCAACCTGCTTTATATGTCTTCGCAGATATAAGCGAAGACTTCTCCCACTATTAACTGACGGCATAACTACAACAACAGCAAGTGAGTTAGAAGGGGGTTATGGCATTTAAACATAATAACTAACTTTAAATATTTTCTGATGGTGCACGTGATTAGCCTGCTATACTTTATTGCATTGTAATTTTAACTGACAGAGTAAATTATAAGAGTATTTGCAATGAATACAGAATCTATTCTTTATTCATTGGCTATACCCCTTATAGTGTAAAAGTGCAACAAGGGTAGGTTTAAAAATCATCTTTGAAGTGAATTTAAATGGCTTCTTTTTATAACATGGAAATCTTGCATTTTTGTACTATTATCCGATTTTCACGGGAAACGCATTTTAATGAAACTTTTTTCGTTTGTTATTTGTATCTGTGACTAGCTTTTAAGCCCTGTCAAACGTCTATTTCAAAAACAATTACGGACACTGAAACTGTCTGATTACACAGCTTGACAGATTTAAAAAAGCCTTTATATTTATTAAATGCTATTGCTATTGCTATTGCTATTGCTGTTGCTATTGCTATTGCTATTGCTATTGCTATTGCTATTGCTATTGCTATTGCTATTGCTATTGCTATTGCTATTGCTATTACTATTACTATTACTATTACTATTACTATTACTATTACTATTACTATAACTATTACTATTACTATTACTATTACTATTACTATTACTATTACTATTACTATTACTATTACTATTACTATTACTATTACTATTACTATTACTATTACTATTACTATTACTATTACTATTACTATTACTATTACTATTACTATTACTATTACTATTACTATTACTATTACTATTACTATTACTATTACTATTACTATTACTATTACTATTACTATTACTATTACTATTACTATTACTATTACTATTACTATTACTATTACTATTATTATTACTATTATTATTACTATTACTATTACTATTATTATTATTATTATTATTATTATTATTATTATTATTATTATTATTATTATTATTATTATTCTCTTTATTTGTTTCACCCAACTTTGGGGTACACCAAATCAATCACTTCTCAATGTTCTGTGCCTTCCTCGTAGCCCAGTACTGCTTCATACGTTGTGATCTTGCTTTTCTTTCTTCGTCAGAGATTTGGATCGTTCGCTTGGATTTGACTTTGCCTTGGAACCGTTGTTTCTTGTCCTTGTTTATTGTTTTGGCTGTTCTGTCCATGAGCATAGTGTCAGTGATCTGAAGTTCTGTTATGTCTTTCTCCGTTTCTCTAAACCAAAGTGGTTTGGTTCTTCTACTGCGAAAGTAGTCAAATATTTTTTTGGTTAGTCTATTTTTGTACATTGGGAGGATGTGCCCATAAAAATCAATTCTCCTTTTTCTTATTGTGCCTGATAGTGTTTCAGTTTTTTGGTAAAGAGTTTCATTACTGATGTGGAGTAATTGGTTATTAAGGAATTTGGGGCCTAAGATTTTTCGTAATATCTTTCTTTCTTTGATCTCCAGCCTTTCAAGTGGGCCCTGGGTAATAATAATAATTATTATTATTACAGTAAATATATATTATATTTATATATAGATTATAAATATATTATACCCCGCAGGGGGTACTAGCTGCACCTATTGAGAGGATCCCTCGCGGCACCCGAGTCTAACACACACTTACACTTACAACACTACACTTATGATTAACACTTTACACTCACACTTACATTTAGGGAGGCGATGATAGCCTCAATGTGCTTTTTGCCTTAAAATAAAAAAAAATATAATTATAACGCCAAATTTGACGATAAGCAAATTTCTGTTTAAGGTTAACACTACACAATAAAGTTTCTTTGTCGAAGATATTTCATAAAGTTATTTTACTAAATCTTTGATGGGTGTCGTAGAGCATCTTTAATAAAACATTTCTTTGAATATATTACTTTATAAAACGTAAGAGGTTTGCATTGCACTTTATAAAGATTTGCTCTAAGATCGATCTCTATTTTTACTTTAAAATGCAAATTTTGCCTGCTGCCCACAACGAAACGATTCGACAGATTTCAATCAATTTGTACTAATAAAGTACAATGATTATTACGTTATAAGCTACCTTGAATTGTCATTCGCTTGTTTTATTTACTAAAATTCCCAATTTATTTATAAACAGGCTATTTCTACAGACAAATGCGTCGACAATCACATAATGCTATTGTATGATTTCTTCGTGTAAAATGTTAATTGTATGGTAACAGTATCTTAATGTCAGAGGTGGTGGAGGGTATTTAGAATTTTGGCCTGACAATCAGGCTCATTTTGCAGAAAAAACACTATATTTTACCAGTAACAAAAATTTGCTTTTTAATAACAAAAGCTTCTCTCTCAAACTTACTATAGTTTGTATACTATAGTTATATAGCATTGAAACAATAATTTTTAGTCAACTTCCAAATTAACCAACTGTAATTAATACTTCATAAAAAATACCAGCACAAAGCACAGGTACACAATTATTTTGAAGTTATAATTATCGAGTATATATATATATATATATATATATATATATATATATATATATATATATATATATATATATATATATATATATATGTGTGTGTGTGTGTGTGTGTATATGCGCGCGTGCGTGCGTGCATGCGTTCGTATGTGTGTGTGTGTGTGTGTGTGTGTGTTTGTGTATGTGAGTGAGCGTGTTTGTGCGTGTGAGTGTGTATGAGTGTGCGTGTGTGAGCGCGCGCGCGTATGTGTTTGTGTGTGTGTGAGGGAGAGTGTGTTTGTGCGTGTGAGTGTGTATGAGTGTGCGTGTGTGAGCGCGCGCGCGTATGTGTTTGTGTGTGTGTGTGTGAGGGAGAGTGTGCGTGTGTGAGCGCGCACGTGTGTGTGCGTGCGTATGCGTGCGCGCGCGTGTGTGTAGATTTATTTTATATCAAGTTTAACTCATTAACGTCGGTTATAAACTAAGCCGATTTATTTTATTTGTCAGTAGCTACCGAAAATGTTTTTCAGGTAAATAATTGAACATGAAAACGTGTTTTATGATGTAATATTTTTTTCATTTTTTTTTTCGAAACACTTTACCGGTGTACATAACAGTACTTGTCGTCTTGTTGCAGTTTCCAAAACCATCGAAGAACTCCGCTTGGAATGGAAGTCAATGAACCCTGTTATAATGGGCAAAGGGCTGCGTATGCCTCAATTTGAAATAGTCGACATAATGGCGTCTGACTGTCAGGAATCCTTTCACATTGGTAAGTACAACGCGTTGCTATAAAAAACTGAAATGCAAAACTATTCGCCGTCAGCTGTTCAGTATAATGATGTAATCAGCCGATCACTCAATGGCTAGTACATTAATGTGTTATGGACATCACGTTAAAACATAAACCCTTTCTTACGATGAACGACCAATCCTAAACTATAAAACACTTTGTAAGGATAGTTAAAAATTATATAAGACCATTTTTATGTTGAGTGTGTTGTGTTTGTGTGTACAATATCAGGTATTGTGCTCGAATTGCAAAAAATGTGCACTGATCACAACCTCTTATAATTAGAAGGATCATAAAGTTTGCAGTAGTTGAAGTTCATTTTCACTTTTTTTATTGTAAAATATAAATATCTTTGAAGTTCCTTGTGTTAGGTCTTCTTATATTATGTCTTAGAAAATTTGCTTTCGCTAGAGAAAAACCGATTTTGATGAAAATGTCCATTTCATGATCACCTGTGCCCAAAAAAACTTGAATTGTGGTGAGCACAAAAATGTGCTCTCTCTCTCTCTCTCTCTCTCTCTCTCTCTCTCTTTCTCCTTCCCTTTCTCTCTCCGTCCCTCCCCCTCTCTCTCTCTCTCTCTCTCTCTCTCTCTTATCTCTGTTTCTGTACTCTCTACTTGCGGATGCGTGCGTGAGTGTGTGTGCTTACGCGTGTGTGTGTACGTGCGTGCGTGTGTGCGCGCGCGCGTGTGTGTGTGTACGCGCGTCCTTGTGTGTGTGTGTGCGCACGCGCGCGTTTAATTCTACTCTTTGCAATTTTGCAAGAAATTCGTTCAACCGTTTCTCAATAGGTGGTAAAATGTGAATTATTAATATTTTATGTTGTTAAATTTGACAGTTTTTTTTTAAATAAATGACGACTTGAAAATTAAAATGTACAATTTTTAAAAAATCCATTTACGGCAAACTATATACGTACGTGACAAATTTCATCCAAATCGGTCAATCCGTTCAGTCCCCAGTGACGTGCAAGATACTGTCGGACAAATACCCGAATAAAACCCGGATGTTTCCTCGGGGGGTTTGAAAACAGATACATATAAACAAAGTCTGAAGCTCTATCTTTCACTGCCACCTTACTTTTTGTAGCGATATAGTAAAAGTGAATTTCTAAAATCCAGAATGTTAAATTATGCAAGTCAAAATACCTTACCAATCCAGAAGGAAAAACGTTTTTCATAACCTACAAACAACATTGATCTATGAGGATTTGATCTAATACTCTGGAATATTTCATTTATCAGTGACTTATACTTACAGTTCCTTGCATTTCGAGCCTCTTCCAGTTTAATTTAATCAAGAGTTTTTCCAAACGTAAGCTTTCTTATCGTGTTTGAAGCAGATTTTTGATGGATTCAATTTACATGTAAACACGGTAAATTGTACGAATCCTTTTGAAGCATGTTTTCTGGCAAAAAGAAACCAACCCAAGATGCCTGTAAGTACGTACGTAGCGTGTAAACTAGTTTCTTTTGTTGAATTATAACCAAGAAATGAATGGTGCAGAGATTCTAAAAAAAATCAAACATAATTGCTTTGAAAAAAATCTAGACTTTACAAACATCATTATCATCGTCGTCGTCGTTGTTTTTCACAGAATTTCTTTTCTGGTTTACCGTTAAATCAAATTGTCTCAAAAACACCATATCCTTGCTGTTCACAAATAAATCCTTGTTGTTTTTCTTTTTCTTATTCAACAACATCTTCCCTTTATTTCATCTCTCATCTCCGTGTACGTCAATGTCGTTACTCTACTCCTCATTCTGTTCCTCGATTCTTTACCTTATCTCCACGTCGATCTTCCTCTCTATTCCTCTTCATTTCCTGGCTGCAATATAACAATCATAACAGCTCTTATAATACACGTCCTGTTTTCATATTTAACTATTAAACACTTCTTTCTATTCTGCAACTTCGCTTTTTTATCACCTTGCTGATTTATACTTCTTCAAATTTCTCAACACCTTCATTTCATTTCCCAGTTACTCTACTGCTCTTCCTGTTCCTTAAAGTTTCCTCAACATCTCCTTGATTCCTTAATAATCACTCTTTAAGACCCCTTCCTCCTTACCGCTATTTCCTTTTTACAGCCCTTAATGCCCTTTCTTTATCTCCAAGTAACTCTCCTCCACGTCCTGTTTTACGTCTTTTTCTCCTTATACTCTGGCAGTTTAAACATTTTCTGTATTGCTCAACTTCACTGTCTTATCTCTCTTTAAAGTTTCTTTTGAACTTCTTGTTCATCAACCTCTCTAATAACTCTTTAAAAATTTGTGATTACTTTTACTGCTATTTCCGTTTTACATCCCTTAATGCCCTTTCTTTATCTCCAAGTAACTCTCCTCCACGTTCTGTTTTACGTCATTCTCTCCTTATACTCCGACATATTTAAATATTTTCCTCATTGCTCAACTTCCTTGTTCTTCTCTCCTTAAAGTTTCCTTTGAACTCTTTGTTGATCAACCTCTCTAAAAATTCTTTCAAAATTCGTCCTTACTTTGTCGTTAAATGTGTGATACCGACTAACAAATAGACTGTCGTGTATAGAACATCTATTTTTTCTTTTTTTTTTAACTGCATCGTTGCAATTCCACAGGAAACTACAGCTGTCTGGTGGCCGAGTTCTATCTAAGTCGTTCCGTCGGCTTCCACCTGGTGCAGAGCTACCTGCCTACTATACTGATAGTGGTCATCTCCTGGGTGTCATTCTGGATGGACGTGGACTCGGTGCCGGGACGCACGACCCTGGGGGTTACAACTTTGCTAGCTGTGTCGTCGCAGAGTTCAGGTATAACGTCATAAACATATTTACAAACTCAAAGTTGATTTTATACAAAACTATCTTTGACTTGACCAATAAATTATAAAACTTTTTATTAGAAATTGAAAATACAAGTGCTTAACGAATTTCAACCAAACCGGTTCAGCTCTTTTTGTGCGCAGGAATGAACCTGACAGACTTTTTTAGTTTTAACATTTTTCGTTAAACCATTACTTGCCTTATTTTAAAACTTTTATCACCAGGGTAAGCTGTAAATAATCCATGCGTGATTAAAATTTCAGCAAAATATATCCGAACGTATTTGAGTTATTCCGCCTCGATAGTTTAGAGACTTTTTTATGGAAAAGGAGATTATGCGATTTTATATCCAATCAATTTTACTTTTACAAACAACATTTATTAGGCAACAATTTTCAACAACATTTTCACTGCGTAATTAGAATAGAAAGAGAGAGTAAATATTTATGTAAGGAAAGAATAGACGAATGTACTCTTCCCTCTCATTTAACAAGCGACGCAA
Organism: Callitettix versicolor; assembly: GCA_022606455.1. Lineage (NCBI taxonomy): Eukaryota > Metazoa > Arthropoda > Insecta > Hemiptera > Cercopidae > Callitettix > Callitettix versicolor. Next base: position 12,808,392 of record CM040190.1, read on the forward strand.
AATGTGCAATGCGGTTTGTGTTACGCTTTACGTATGTAAGTACACACACACACACACACACACACACACACACACACACACACACACACACACACACACACACACACACACACACACACACATTGATTTTCTGTAGCGCCAGCTGAGTTATGGAGAGTGGTTCGGCTGGCTGGGCGAGATGAAGGGGACACTGTGCAACAGAGAAACACCAGCCACAGTCGCCTACAGGCTTTGGTTGAGTATATACATTGTTTATTGTGAAGCGTGTTTTTTGTCGTTGTCGATGCACAAAATGAGTCAAAATCTCGAGCAGCGATATTCGATAAATTTGTGTGTTAAACTCGGGAAATCGGCAACCGAGACCCTAGAAATGTTTGTCGGCTTACGGGGATACTGCAGTGAGCCGCTCCAGTGTTTTTGAATGGCGCAAACTGTTTAAAGAAGGTAGGGAGCTCGTTGAAGACGACCATCGCACCGGACGGCACGAACCGACGACAATGTGGCCAGAGTGAGAGAACTGCTGGGTGCAAGTGCTAACCCGCCTGCGAGACCATGTTAATTGAGTTCGATCAGCCATATCCGACAACTGGACGCTGCATCACGACAACGCGCTTTGCCAAGGTGCGCTCGTCGTGAGGCAACCGTTGGCCTGATTCGGCGTTGCCACGTTACCGCACCTCGCCTACAGTCCCGATCTGATTCTACCTGACATTTTTATAATTTCCACGGATGAACAGACAGCTGAAGGGACATCTGTTTGACTCGATTCAGGACGTTCAGGCAGCATCGACAAGAGCTCTCAACAGCATCCCCGAGCTGACGTCCAGAAGGCGTACGGAGAATAGAAGCAGCGTTATTCTAAGTGTGTAGCTGCCCAAAGGTGCTATTTCGAAGAATATTAAGGAATTGTAAACATATCTTCAATAATTCTTTAAAAAATCAGTCCTACTACTTTTGGTATAGACTCTGTGTGTGTGTGTGTGTGTGTGTGTGTGTGTGTGTGTATATAATTTATTTTGTATTTCTTGCAACATATACAGTTCTACAAATATCAGTTTTCTTCTTTAGCTCATTTCTGTTGGGCAATGAGCTATTGGAGCAGCCATAATAGTATAACCAATTATGCAACAATTCAAAATTTCTTTTATTCAATTCTTTTAAGAAATGTTTTTATATTAAATTTTCTGAAAATGTAATTTTACTATTGCGGTCAGCGTTACAGAATGCATATTTAATTCGCAGAAGTGTAACGTGATCTCCATAATTTTTAAATTTTAATTTCAATACTACAGTAGAGGAATGATAATTAAAAACAAGATTTTGATAAAAGTTATGAACTTTACTGCCTTCATTTTCGTCTTTTTTTGTTTTCAATACAAAACGTTTATACGATAAATTGTTTTTTTTTTAAACGGTGTTACAAGATTTTACCTATTATGTTTGGATATTTATTTCTACCAATAGGGCGAGACACTTGTGCGCTTCGGTTGTTAACAATTTATCTGCATAGTCCTACATATTATTTTTCAAAAACATGCATGCTGCACTCAGCATGTTTATACTTACTTTATAAAGTAAACAGACGAGAAGATTTCAACTCTGACGTCACGGTTAATCCGTCCAGGACGTGTTGTATTGTATGTAACATCCCACGTTCTGTTACGTATATACAAAATATTCGAGCTTACATTTCCAAGTGTAACTTATAATCCACGGAGTCATAATATTGTTAAAATCAATAGAACTCTGTTTTCTTTAACTTTATATTTTTACTTTTTTTGATTGACAGTTACTCACTCTTCGCTTCCAGATTTTTAAAAGTCTGTGTTGAGCTAACCGTGTGTTTTACCGTGTTGTACTAAATCCGCTTTTTACCGTGTTGCACTAAACCTGCTTTTTACCGTGTTGTACTAAACCTACTTTTTACTGTGTTGTACTAAACCTACTTTTTATCGTGTTGTACTAAACCTACTTTTAACCGTGTTGCACTAAACTTGTTTTTTACCGTGTTGTACTAAACCTACTTTTTATCGTGTTGTACTAAACCTACGTTTTATCGTGTTGTACTAAACCTACTTTTAACCGTGTTGCACTAAACTTGTTTTTTACCGTGTTGCACTAAACCTGCTTTTTACCGTGTTGTACTAAACCTACTTTTTACTGTGTTGTACTAAACCTACTTTTTATCGTGTTGTACTAAACCTACTTTTAACCGTGTTGCACTAAACTTGTTTTTTACCGTTTTGTACTAAACCTACTTTTTACCGTGTTGCACTAAACCTGCTTTTTACCGTGTTGTACTAAACCTACTTTTTACTGTGTTGTACTAAACCTACTTTTTATCGTGTTGTACTAAACCTACTTTTAACCGTGTTGCACTAAACTTGTTTTTTACCGTGTTGTACTAAACCTACTTTTTATCGTGTTGTACTAAACCTACGTTTTATCGTGTTGTACTAAACCTACTTTTTATCGTGTTGTACTAAACCTACTTTTTCCTGTGTTGTACTAAACCTAATTTTCATCGCATTTGTACTAAACTTACTTTTTATCGTGTTGTACTAAACCTACTTTTTATCGTGTTGTACTAAACCTACTTTTTACCGTGTTGCACTAAACCTGCTTTTTACCGTGTTGTACTAAACCTACGTTTTATCGTGTTGTACTAAACCTACTTTTTACCGTGTTGCACTAAACCTGCTTTTTACCGTGTTGCACTAAACCTGCTTTTTACCGTGTTGCACTAAACCTGCTTTTTACCGTGTTTTACTAAACCTACTTTTTACCGTGTTGCACTAAACCTGCTTTTTACCGTGTTTGTACTAAACCTACTTTTTACTGTGTTGTACTAAACTTACTATTGTCGTGTGTTGTACTAAACCAGTTGTCGGCAATCCACGGCTCTTTGACTCCTTGGCTGCGGCTCTTCCACGAAATGTTTAGTGCAGGCACGGAATATTACTCAGTAACTTGTCTTGTAAGAGATGAGTAAACTTTTTGAAACGCAAGCCTACAGACATTTTTTTCGATGTTAGAAGAAGTAATTTCAATCGAAAACAAGTTGTTGCCTTTTGCCGAAGATTTTGAAAGAGAAATTCTAATACACTTCCATGCCGATTTAAATATTGTCGAGAAAATAAGTCCAATATTGACATTTGCTATTTCAGAACAACACTGTTAAATATGAAGGAAGCTTTTCTCATCAGGTTCAAAGACTTTAATAACAGCAACGCGACGTTACTCCTTTTTAAAAAAACCTCTGAACGACACGGTAACAAAAAATAAAATTGTCGCCCTTTAATATTGATGTTGGTAGCTTTGAAATGCAGTTGCTGGATTTAAAACATAAAGAATTATGAAGTTAAACATTCGAGCGTCTTTATACCGATTTAGGGACAACAACATACAAACCTGACACCCTTACTTTCCAAGGAAATGCAAGGCCACTGTTCACATTGGTGGATTATTTGTAGTTCTTTCTTTAAGGAAACCTTTTTGTATTACTTAACTTGTTATATTTTTAAATAAATATTATCTTTATTTAAGTGTGGTACCAAGTTTTATTTAATGTACCGTTAGTAATGCATTTAATGTACTAATACATATTTAGCAAAGGCAAGCTCGAGAGTGTACTTTAATTCTAATTATTTCCATAAAAATGTGTCTACTAAAGCAAAGCTTAAGTTTTAAAAAATGGCTCTTTGAGTAAACTTCAATTTTCTATTTTTTTATATTTGGCTCTTTTGGATGACAAGTTTGCCGACCACTGTACTGAACCTACTTTTTATCGTGTATTGTACTAAACCTGTTTTTTAACGTGTGTTGCACTAAACCTGCTTTTTAACGTGTGTTGCACTAAACCTACTTTTACCGTGTTTGCACTGAACCTACTTTTTAACGTGTGTTGCACTAAACTACTTTTTATCGTGTATTGCACTAAACCTGCTTTTTAACGTGTGTTGCACTAAACCTGCTTTTTAACGTGTGTTGCACTAAACCTACTTTTTACCGTGTTTGCACTGAACCTACTTTTTAACGTGTGTTGCACTAAACTACTTTTTATCATGTATTGCACTAAACCTGTTTTTTAACGTGTGTTGCACTAAACCTGCTTTTTAACGTGTGTTGCACTAAACCTACTTTTTACCGTGTTTGCACTGAACCTACTTTTTAACGTGTGTTACACTAAACTACTTTTTATCATGTATTGCACTAAACCTGCTTTTTAACGTGTGTTGCACTAAACCTGCTTTTTAACGTGTGTTGCACTAAACCTACTTTTTACCATGTTTGCACTGAACCTACTTTTTAACGTGTGTTGCACTAAACCTACTTTTTAACGTGTGTTGCACTAATCCTGCTTTTACCGTGTGTTATACTAAACGTAATTTTTGAATTATCAACATTCACAAAAGTTTATTTTTACATCCACGTTTATTTCATTGTCTTTGGTCTGGACCTTACAGTGATGGCCGCTCGATATGTATTTTTTTAAATTCTCAAAAACAAAAATAAATTCTGCACAGTTTGGGGCTTGTTTGGTTTATGAATGTTGTTTTTAAAGTACTTTATGAGAAATATTTTGTAAAAAAAATATTATTTAAAAAAAAAAATATTTTGTAAAAAAAAATAATCATAAAATAATTATTGCAATGATGAAATTTTGCTTTAGGTATTCAAAGCGGCCTGCCACAAGTTAGTTATGTTAAAGCCATAGACGTGTGGATGGGAACGTGTACAGGTAAGATTGTATAACTTACTCTCGATATACAATATGTGTCTCGAAATACAACGGTTTCTACAAAAATAGTATGAACTTTTCAAATAATTTATTCTGGTAGATTTTGTACCGAATTATTCCAGGAAAAAATTTTAATATATATAAAAATGTTGTAAAATTCGAAATAAAACTTCAAATGTAATGAACATTTTTTCATAAACAATGATTTTTTGTAAACACTTTTTTTTGAATGCAAATTCACAAAAAAACAGATCACTCACTTCAAGGTCACTGCTAATGTGGAGGTTATGTTGTATAAAGAAACACAAAAACACTTCAAATCAGCTGTTAATATACCAAGTTTCGTTTGTTCATAATATAAGATTATTAAGATTATTTACTAGAGGAAGGGATAGTTTAACTCCAGGCACTGCGATCGACTGACCTATTGTGCAACTTACCTTTTAAAATACCTTGTTCAGCAGATTGGTGCCCCTAATAAGTTCCAACAACCCACTGACTAGCTCACTCTGCTGAAGATCCCTAGGGTCTTGGAAACCAAAAACCCCTAACCTCCTACTAGCAAGAGCCTTACAACCATAAATTATGTGACCTGCAGTTTCCTCCTCCTTCCTGCACAATCTACACACGGTTTCTCCGTGGTACACACCTACCTTGTTCATGAGCACCCTCAGATTATAGTGCCCTGTTATGAGCCCCATGATCCTCCTGAGTTGTGCCCTGCCCAGGACATCTGCTGCCCCTTTGATTCCTCCAGAAGGAACTTTGCTTAAGAGACGTTTACTATGGGAATGACCACGAAGGTTATCCCATCTTACCTTGTGTTGACATGTAATCCACCCATTAATAGCGGACCTGGCCAACGATAGAGAAATCCCTAAAGCCGGTTCAGGTCCGATAAACTCAGATGCATATCCAAGTCCAGTCAGTCGGTCTGCCTCCTCATTACGCTCAACTCCCCTATGCCCCGGAACCCAGTTATCCTGGGACAGAACGTCAAGGTTCTTCCAACACTTCCAGACCAGCTTGGACTGTATTATAGGACCTGCAAGTGCTTTTATTGCTGTTTGTTCATAATATAATAAATGTAACTAAAATTAAAATTATACTAGCCTTAAGTTAAAGGAATGACTGTGCAATTGAAGATGTTTCACTTTTTTAAATTATAACTCAAAAACGGTAGAAACAATCTTAAAGTTCAAAAAATTTCCTTCAAATTACAACTGTGTGATGTTGGAACAAGTAGGTAAAACGCATCCAAATGTTAGCCAGAAGTAACGTGTTTGCAGAACAAAGTATTTCTTACGAGAAATATTATTTATTACCCATAAATCATCATGAAAGTTTGATTTTCACTCTTTACAAATCTGCATAGTTAGCGGTTTCCAATGATGTCGAATATTAAAATAGATTTGTTGTACCTCTAGATTTAGTTGTACGAAGACATCTCTTAATTATTTTATTATATTCTAGTAAAGAAGATTGTTTGCAATCTTACAGACGAGAAACCATCGATAGACAGCAGAACATACAAACTGAAACAAGCACAACAACTCACCTGACCAACCTACAAAAAGAAATCGCTCTCAATGGATGCCAAATTTCGACATTATAATTCCGTTGTTAAACCTGAGGCAACTTATGCTAGTGAAACATTCTTCAAGTTGAAGATTAAATCAACAACTGATAAACTGCAGAAAGCAGATAGAAGAATCATCAGAACAATCATTAACAAGAAACACCAAGTGAATGGCCAATGGATATTACTACCGAATGAAGTGGTATATCGAACAAGTTAGTCAATAACAGACACGATGCGGAAAAGGAGCATTTCTTTTTTCGGCCATATAGCACGCCTTTCAGATACCCGACTGGTGAAACAGCTATTTAGCTATTTCTGAAAGATTAAAACGCAGAATAATTGGTTCAAAGAGATCCAGAGTGATTTAGAAGAGTTAAATTTGACGGTGCCTCAAATTGAAGGTAGAGCAGAGAAGAGGATTCTAAGGAGTAAATATCTGCGATACAAGCAAACAACATTTGAACGAAAGACCTATACCATAACTGATGAACAGAGGGCAGCCAGGTCGGACAGGATGAAGAAATTTTGGGAACGGAAGAAGAGGCTGGAACGCTAGTCTCTCAATAGCGATATTGGATTTGGAGGTGTATGGACTGATTAAAGTGCTCCAATGAGGGCGTAAACTATTTTTAAAAAAAGAAGATTGTTTTTAATAAATTTTTTATTGAATTTTTACTGTAATTTTTATTCACGACGTAAAGTAAAAACGTGCTGCGATAATGAAACTTTTTACGATTGCAAAATATATACCGTGAAGTCGTCGCATAACTTTTTGCTCTCAACAAACTCATTTTTAAATTATTCAGACCGAAAAACTACCATTATTTAAACAAAACAACTAACAATATTTAAACGAAAAACTAACACTATTTAAACAAAAAACCTAACATCATTTCACCAACAAAAAACATTAAAAAAGTATAACATTAATTAAACAAAGAAACTAACATTATTTAAACAAAAAAAACTAATACTATTCAAATAAAAAACTATCATTATTTAAACAAAAAAAGCTAATATTATTCAAACAAAAAACTAACATTATTTAAACAAAAAAAACCAATTCAAACAAAAAACTATTATTATTTAAGCAAGAAATAATATTATTCAAACAAAAAACTATCATTATTTAAATAAAAAAACTAATATTCTTCAAACAAAAAACTATCACTATTTAAACAAAAAAAAACTAATATTATTCAAACAAAAAACTATCACTATTTAAACAAAAACAAACAAATATTATTCAAACAAAAACTATCAATATTTAAACAAAAAAACTAATATTATTCAAACAAAAACTATCATTATATAAACAAAAAAAAACTAATATTATTCAAACAAAAAACTATCATTATATAAACAAAAAAAACTAATATTATTCAAACAAAAAACTATCATTATATAAACAAAAAAACTAATATTATTCAAACAGAAACTATCACTATTTAAACAAAAAACTAATATTATTCAAACAAAAACTATCATTATATAAACAAAAAAAACTAATTTTATTCAAACAAAAAACTATCATTATATAAACCAAAATAACTAATATTATTCAAACAAAAAACTATCATTATGTAAACAAAAAAAACTAATATTCTTCAAACAAAAAACTAATATTATTTAAGCAAAAAAACTAATATTATTAAGAAAAAACTATCTTTTTTTTTCAAATTACATTTTCGACAGGTGAAGCTGATTTATATTTCAACGCAAAAACTGTCATTTAATTCGTGAATTTTCAAAGTTCACTACTTTTTATTGATATTTAAGTAAATTACAAAAACTATTGAAATGTTGAACTAGTGAATTCCTAAAATAAATATTATTAGTGATTGTCAAACTTTTAGCTAGTTATTATTAGTATACTGTGATTGCTAATATATTCCCTAATTTCATTGTTTCGTTAACTTATAAATTGTCAAGCTATTTACTACCTTCTTGTATATTAGTGATTTTTTAAACTATTCACTGATATTTTAGAAAATTGCCGACCTATTCATCATTAAATATTGGAATATTAGACAAGCGAATTGCTAAAATAGTCACTAGTTATTTATTATTAATGAATATAAATAGTTGCTGAAACAAATCACTAATAAACTACTATTATCGATCTATCGATATATTTCCAAAACGCTTCACTCTGTGTAATTAGTTGTGTTTCCTCCTTCCAGCCTTCGTTTTCTGCGCTCTGCTGGAGTTCACATTTGTCAACTACATGTGGCGCAAATTAGTACCCGAGATCTTAAAGAGAACAACTACTATACCGGAATCCGTGAACGGAAAAGGGATGGCGGCTGATGCGGAGAACGACGGTGCTGCTGTTTCCGTTACGGTGGTAAGCTTCAAACTAACGTGGTTGAAATAAAAGTCTCAAATGTTGCTTTAATTGAATTGAAGTTTGCACTAAATTTAATATACACGGGATTCTAATTATTGCACAAACTTTCTACTTGATAGTCTGTTTAAATAATACTGTTCAGATAACTGGAAATTTTGGATAGAAGCTATAAAAAGCGTATTTTATAAAGTTCGTATAAGTTACATAAATAGTTATTCATTATAACAAATAATTGTTATATATTCATAATAACACATAATATACAACCATAAATAATCATTAGAACAATTAATGAACTAATCCAAATAACCGTTAGAAGAATTAAATTGCATACTGTCCCTAAACTCACCTTTAGCTCAAATCATTAACTACTCCCACATAATTATTAGAACAAACAACAGCATAATACTCTCAAACGATCACTATCATTACAGAGCGAATTGAAATAATTTGCTACCCCCAATAATTATTTGAACAATTCATGACGTGCTCTTCTACATAACTATTGTAGCAAATAAAATCCCCAAAATATAACTATGTTCAGTGTAATAATCTGCCTTCTCTACCTTCGTCAAAACTTCTTTCGTTGACGCGTTTCGCACAACATCCCTCTTTAAAAATTATTTCTATACTGGTCACCAATATTATGGCTCGTCCTGTTTATAACATACTAGCTCCACCTCGTACCCTTCCTCTATTTACGTGCCTGTGTTCAACACGTGTACATTAAACCTAACGTGCTAGCTTCTGATTAGCTCCTTTCAAACTTTCTCTTCAGCGGTAGTCCCTTCTGTTAATTTTTTGGGGAAAAAATTTTAGATTTTTAAACGTAAAAGTTTTCAAAAGTTAACAGAAGGGACGACCGCTGAAGAGAAAGTTTAAAAGGAGTCAATCAGAAGCAATCGAAAACGTATGATTTTGAAGAGCCAATCAGAAGCGAGCACGTTAGGTTTAATGTACACGTGTTGAACACAGGCACGTAAATAGAGGAGGGGTACGAGGTGGAGCTAGTAAGTTATAAACAGGACTAGCCATAATATTGGTGACCAGTATAGAAATAATTTTTGAAGATGGAGGTTCTCCGAAATGCGTCAACGAAAGAAGATTTGACGAAGCTAGGGAAGGCATATTATTATACTGAACATAGTGACAATAATCCTAGCAGAAAAGAAGAAGAATATAAAAAGAATTCCCCAAAATATAATTACAGCAATTAATTATATACAAATAACCTCCAATAACAATTCGAGCAAATTACATACTACCACAAATAACCATTAGTACAATTACTGTACTTACCACATCTAGATCATCGTTAGAGAAAATTACCTCCTATAATCATTACGTCCATTCCACATTACTCGTGAGTGGATGTAAACACAGATCTGAACGCAGCTGTCTCGCTCACGTGATAAAGGTGAAATTTCGAAAAATATTTCTGTCTTACTTCTTTTCGAAATTCTTTTTTTACCATCATCAAATTACATCAATTGCTATGAAATTACATGGAAAATAGGAAAGTGAACCCAGTCCGCCGTAAAAACAGTTTTTAATTCCAACGATTTTGAAAATTAAAAACGCATATTTATGCAGTTTTTAAAGCTGATTACGATGGCAAAATCAGATTTTAAAAAATATGTAACACAATTAAGTTGTGCATTTTTTTAGATATTGGAAATGGCTACCATTTTGAAATTTTAGAAAGAATTTCGCTGCTTAATAAATGAATGTGAATGCTTGCTAAAACACACAAACACGCGCGCGCGCACGCACGCGCACACACACACACACACACACACACACACACACACACACACACACACACACACACACACACACACACACACACACACACACACACACACACACACACACACACACACACATACAAATACACACACACACACACACACACACACATTATATATATATATATATATATATATATATATATATATATATATATATATATATATATATATACATACATACACATTTTTAACGACCCTCAAATGTGATATAAAAGTCAAAACCTGTGCTCACTTAGGCCTTGCCGCTGTGGATGCCGCCAAATAGCATTCTATTTTCCCAATGGATTAAGCGTGCGGCTGTCACATTTTGTCCTGCCTATATGGTACAACGCGAATCTCTTTATACAAGCTAAATCCTGAAGGAATAAAATCACTGCTATACTTGTTGTCATTAACTTTTGGAAAAAATAATCACACTGTAAGTATTAAATCATCAGTCGCTAATAATAAAATCTATGACGTGCATTATTAGAATGTGCTGTACCTTTAAATCTAGAATCTCGTATATGCACACAGAGTATTGGATATGGGTCGGGCTAAATTTAAACGTCCAACAGCGTCCGATTTATTTTGACGGACTATCAACTAAAATGGAATAAGTTGTAGAAGAATCTTTGTAATATACGCCTAAACGATCATTAACACAATTATTTTAAAAAATACACATTAGAGTGGTTTAGTTTATTGGTCATTAGATTTAATTTTTAAAATTTAAACATCTAATAATTGTTGGAAAACTTTTTACGGAGTACGTCTTGGAAACATTTACACAAAACAATTTTAGGGTTAATTTTTAACCAATTTAAAATATTGGTCTTGAAACAATTTACTCTAAGTGGCTTTCGAAATGATTTTCATCAAATGCTCTTAGAATAATACACGCCAAATAGCCTTTGGAACAATTATGTATCCAAAATGTACCCTGGAACAATCTCCACGAAATTACCCTTGAAACAATAACGCTTGAAATAATTACCAGCTAATGTTTCAAAGACAATTTAAATCAAATTGTCCTTGAAACAATGTACACAACAAACAGTATATACCCTTGAAAAAATTAACATACATCGGGATTAACTTTCACCAAGTAAACCTACGAACAATTTATAGCAAATATATATTTGAATAATGTACACCAACTGGTCATAGATCAGTCTACACGTAATGTTATTTGGAAAAACTTTCACCAAGTTTCTCTTGGAATAATTTACACTACATTATTTACACTGAACAATTTACACCAAATAGACTTTGGAACAATTTGCATTAAATTATTCTTAAAACAATTTACGCATTGACAATTCATTGGCACGACGTAACAATTGGCAAATTTACAATTAACAATGTACACTAATTTGCATTTAGAACAATTTACAAACCCCCAAATATTACGGTGGAATTTTCATGTTTTGCAGGTGAGGAAGGTGATGGTGACGGACGGTACACGATCCTTCTGTTCCAGCAACAACATGGCGATGGCGCGACGTATCGACGAGTACTCCAGGCTGCTGTTCCCGCTGACCTTTGCTTTCTTCAACCTCATGTACTGGTCGTACTACTTAGCCGACTGAAACACCCGCCATCATAGCACTTTTTCTTTTTTATAAATACCCTTATCGTGAGAGCAAACTTCAACAAACGTGTCACCAGCGAATAAACTGCATATTTAGTTTAAATTATCACTGAAAAATCAATTGAAATCAATCAAATTCAAACTTGCGAACTTAATATACCGACCGTAGTATTATAAACTTAAGTATATCCTGTGTACTTAGCTATATAATAGGTCTATAACTGAAACGTTAAATTGTTCTTAACTTTTGAGCAGATTAAATTCCACAACTTAATTCTGAAAATCTTAATAATCTCCTCTCTAGTCTTCGAATTTTGAGAGAAAAACGAAGAAGTCAAAAAAGTGACAACTTTCTGGGATTACATCATTTTAAAAGCGTTACAAAATTTAAAACTTTTACATCCTGTAAAAAATTAGCAGACGATTGAAACGTTGATTGTTGTTTATTTTTTAGATTACAAAACACATTTTATGATAATATTTTAATTAAAATTTGTAATTCTTTGCAAAGGCCTAATTCTTTTAAAAAATACCAATGAAATTGTGTTGTCTAACACAATTGGCTTATTAGTTGATCGCCTGATTTTTCACTAGTTAATATTGGTTTATTTGTGGTTTGCATTTTTATCGTTCATTCATAAATTACTGGTCTGTTTCTGAATTATTTCTTTTCTGTTTATTAATTGTTTCACTAATTCGTAACGGTCAATTGATGAATTTTAAAAACTATTCACCAGTTAGTGAAATATTAGTATTGTTCCATAGTCTCTGATATATTATAGAATTGCCAAATGGTTCACCAACGTCTGGTTTGTTAGTGAATTGTCAAACTATTCACTAATTTCTGATATATTAGTGAATCACCAAACTGTTCATTAACTTCTGGTTTATTAGTGAATTGTCAAACTATTCACTAATTTCTGATATATTAGTGAATCACCAAACTGTTCATTAACTTCTGGTTTATTAGTGAATTGTCAAACTATTCACTAATTTCTGATATATTAGTGAATCACCAAACTGTTCATTAACTTCTGGTTTATTAGTGAATTGTCAAACTATTCACTAATTTGTGATCTATTAGTGAATCACCAAACTGTTCATTAACGTCTGATTTAATAGTGAATTGTCAAACTATTCACTAAATTCTAGTTTATTAGTGATTGTTAAACTATCTACTAACTTCTGTCTGTTAGTGATTCATCAAACTGTTCATTTACGTCTGATTTAATAGTCAATTGTCAAACCATTCACTAACTTTTAGTTTATTAGTGAATTGTTAAACTATTTACTAACTTCTATCTTTTAGTGATTCATCAAACTGTTCGTTTACGTCTGATTTAATAGTCAATTGTCAAACTATTCACTAACTTCTAGTTTATTAGTGAATTGTCAAACCATTCACTAACTTCTAATCTATTTGTAAATTGCAAACTACTCATTAAGTTATGGTCTATTAAAAATCGCCTAACTATTAGATTAGTATTTATTCCACAAAAACAAATAAAAAACTGTTCATTAATTATAAAATTATTAAAGAACTGTCAAACACAAAATAATATCTTTTAAGTTTAAACTAACTTTTTTTAATTAAATATTATAACAACTAAAATGTGCTTACCTACTATGCGGTTTATTTTTATCAATTAAATTTTATTCAATGTGTTGTATATTCATCCTGATGATGGAATAATCTGGACGAAACCTGTCACTACAGTTTTAGAGTTTTCAGGATTGAATGCTTAAATGAAAATAAACATAATGTGTGTCTTCTTTGTTGGAGTTTGCCGAACCTAAATTATGTTTTGAAATACTTTAAGGACATAACTCTTAAGGGTACTGCTTTATTACATGTTTTGTAAAACTGTATCGAATCCTAGATAATTTTGTTTTGAAAAAAACCCCTTTTTATTCAAAAAACATATGGTTGAACCCAAAATCCAAACCAACATTTAGTGAACTTGTTAATACAGTAAAACCTATAAAAATTTGTACGACCTATAATTAATTTAATTATATTAAATGTAACCCGTGAACATTAAAGAAATCTTAAACCTACATTTTTATTGTAACACTTTAAAAGTTTTTTTTGTTTTTCAAACAAATGTTTCTACTATACTTGTAAATTCGTCAATTATAATATTTAATCCATATTCCAAACTTTAATTAACATTTAATATTCATTCCCATTTAATTTGAAAAGACAATTTTATACCTATTAAAGGTAAATATAAAACTATGGTGTTGATATTATTGCTCAAGTTTAAAGTAATCTGCAGGCAGCTGTTTAGCTGGCACAGTGGGAACGAATTTCAAAATAATAACAATATTATTACACAAACGATCACTCTGATAGCGAATATTTTTCGTATTTTACAAAATGGGCACCGACCGCTATCGGTTTTTAATTTTATACATATTTTTGAAAATTTTGATTCAGCATTACAGTAAAGTTTGCAAAAAACGAAATATTATATCGTGAATATTTTATTCAAAAATTAATACACTAACTTTATAGTGCAAAAGGTATGCAAAACCCAAAGGAACAATTTTAAGAAGGAGCATATTTAAGGACGTTTTACTACAGCTTCTGAATTTTATTTTTTATATAATAACAACTTTTAATTTTGTTTGAGTACTGTAGAAAAGTTTGTCCAAAATTGTTAGATCCTATTTTTTTCCATTTTAAGGGTGTTTTTGATCAAAAAGGCTGGGAAACAAATATTTTTCGCAATAAAAAATTCTTTAAGGTATGTTGCAAGACGTTACATAAGTTTTCTTATACGAGTTCAATACCCTCTCACACAAATTCGGTTCGGTAAATATTAAAAATGAACCAAATTTTTCGAAATTTGTGCTTCACGTTTGCTTAAAATTCGACGAATATGAAGATTGTCAGTGTAATAAAACTTTAAATTACTGATATTTGCGGATAGAGAATAAATTAAACAGAAACCGTCAGGGGTTTTTTTGTTTCTTTTCGATTTACCACCATACCCTGATTTTTTTATTTCAAATACGCTCCAACTTACTTGATTTATGAATCTTCAAATACGATCAAAATTTGAACAACATCCGGTTATCAGTTTTTGAGAACTCGTGCAAATTTTTAAGTTTATGGTTTCCAAACCAAATTTCTCGAGGTTATGTCAAGCCATTCATTACCTACACTCAAGCAATTTTAATCGGAAAACCAATTTTTGATAAAAACTCGATTTTTACAGTTTTTTGACCGAAAATATACCTTGATCAAAGTTGATTAATTTAATGTGTTTACAGACATGCAGACGAACAAACATACATAAAAAACATCTTTTATACTCAGTTCTGGAAAAAATAGTTATTAAATTTTCAAAATCAATGCATTGTCTTGTCTTCACGATCACTGCATTTCCTTTCTAAAGGTTAGCTTGACTCTTTGGAATTCGGTTTATTAAACGGAACAAAAGGTTAGGTCTTTGACCTGACCTAACCTGATCGCTTATCCCCGCCACAAAATCAGGAGAGCATAACTACAAAGGAGAACTTACAACAGGCCTAATCGAGGGTTTCTGAACGCGTCGTCAAATTTCAATACACGGAAGTTAAAACGTCGAAATTACTTTGCTAACGAATATAAACTGTAGACGAATGCGTACAATTAGTGTTTCTATAAATAGATAACGAACAAACATTACACAAACTTCCTCATTTTCGGTAACTTGTCCGAAAAGTTCCGTTTTGAAAAATGTCGACAAAAAAAAAATAAACCGGAAAATTGGTTTAATCTGTAAATCGAATTTTATTAAAACAAGAAGTTTCATAATTCAACTCATAACAGCAAGTGTTGAATAATTGCTACAGGCCTTACGCAGTTGTCTTGCTGACGTCATAGTAGGGAATTTCCAAAGTTATTTTATTATTTCATAACAATATGAAAATCTGATTCATAATCGCTATGTGCTTAAATTAGCATTAAAAAAATAAACCTGACCGCCGTCGAATTCGTTTTCTTAATATCAATAAATTTTAGGAATCAACAACGCAAACGGATTTTAAAGTTGAATAAGAAGGCGAAATTATATTTTTATTAAAAACAAGCATAAAACGTTACGAACTTCGTAAGATTTAAAATAGCTTCCATTTTGACACTGTCGAATGGATTTTTTTTTACTAATACACATATCCAGACAGTTATAAAAATCTTGTTTTTCATTTGTGCATCAAATCGGTTCAATTTTTTTTTTTTAACGTCCGAGTATTATGCACTTGGGCTAATGCAGACGATGGGATGATTTATAGCGTATGAAAATGCTAAGCCCTGGCCGAAAATCGAACCCGGGTCCTCGGTGTGAAAGCCCAGTACGCTATGAACTAGGCCACCGAGGCGGATAAATCGGTTCAAATGAGAGTGGTATTAGAATACAGTGTCTTACTACTCTCTCGAAAAGTGACCTAGAAGTCAGTAATCAGCCCTTATTTCAAGGTGCTCTGGGTTTTACAGTTAGGCTCTTAAATAGTTCATTTTCTAATGCAAATTCACTAATAATAAAATTTTGAAAGTAAATTGAAGTATAACTCTAAGGCGGTCAGGGTTTATTTTTTCTATTTACTCTTGAAATATAAAATTTTACTTTAAAATGGTCAAATGAACTGTCAGGAACCTAATTTTGTGATTTAAGCTGAACGAATCATAATGAACGAAAATTATGCGGTTTTTGTGATATTTCCTCGATTGAATTTTTCAGAGAATTTGATCCGTACTTTTTTACGTAAATTTTTGATCAAAATATTTAAAGCAATTTTTAGGAAAATACAGTTTTTCCACTGTTGTTTTTATTTTTAAAAAAAGCTCAAATAACTTCATAACAAAAATTATAAAATATTCTCGAACATGAGCAGACTACACTTGCGTGTCAAATTTCATCAAAATCGGTAAAACTACAAGCACTTTTTGAACTCAAAGGATCTGACAAATCGTAACTCAAAACTCAAGAACCGCCAAAAGGTCCAGTAAAAATACTAAAATCGTAGCTAAAAAATCGGTTGTTATAAGACTTGAACTAATTTTAATGTCTATTTGTAAATACTGTAATAACACATAGTTATCTGAAACGGCTGATGTCTGACTGGGATTGGTAAAACCGTCAAATCAATGGATTTGTAATTATGTCATGTCTATTTGTACTTGTTATCATACTTGTTAATTTATTTTAGTATAAATATCGTATATTTTAAATTAATTTAAGCTGTGATCTAAGGCCAACGGCATACTTGTGATAATGTTGTATGTCGAAGCAATATGCGATAATTACAGTCGTGCTGGTACTGCCAGCTTTATTGAAAACTCGTTATGGAGGAAGCACTGGCATTTTTTGGCAAAATGCCAACAGAAGCTGGGAATGTTTTAGCCAAACATAAACTCGCTTGAATTGTTTTTTATTTTATAAAACGAATTACTCGTTCGTAATTTTCGACACGAAAATGATTTTTGCTAATAAAAGTTTAGCTCGTTAAACCGTGGTCATTCAAAGTGTTGAACGTTTATCTATGTTCAGTATAATGATCTACCTTCCCTACTTATTCAATTCTACTTTCGTTGACGCGTTTCGGAGAACCTCCATCTTCAAAAACTATAGTTAAAAAAAAATAGCTTTTGAAGATTGCTATTTCAACGAACGCTAGGTTCTCCAAACGCGTCAACGAAAGTAGAATTGACAAAGCTATGGAAGGCAAATTATTATACTGAACATAGTGACAATAATCCTAGCAGAAAAGAAGAAGAATATAAAAAGAATGTTGACCATTTCATAATATTTCTTTTTACTCAAATTCTACACTGTATTTGCCGTTCAAATCCGCGTCAATGATAAAAGTAAATTTCATTTTTAATTGAAATACTACGGAAAAACCTTTAAGCGGGTTTTGAATTGTACAGATTCGAACGGTGATAAGGCGCGATAAGAAATATCGCGTCGCGATGCGATATTGTGTGTTTTTCGGGATTAGCTCCGGAACTGCGATATCGCATATCGCTTCGACACGCGATAATTATCACAAGTATTGAGCCAAACATGTTAAAAAGATTATTTTTCTAGTGATTTCTTATTTTTATAAAATATAAATTATTTTTATTGTTATAATGCTTATACGTACAGCAGTTAGCGGAATATTTTTCACACTGACTGTACTCGACTCTAATACTTCCTTATTTAATGTTAATGTTACCAACGCTAATCATTTTGTTTCCAGGAGATAATCCGTTTAGACCCTGTTTATGTTTCGATTCGCGTTCGCTCGTCGATACCCTACAGTCAATTCGGTAGTAGTCAAGAGTGGACTAAAATACAGATGGGCACAGAAAATTGCGGCTAACTCGTACTAATCTACGTTTCGGCACTATCTGCCGGTCTTTTAGAGATTCCTGAAGGAACGGAGTTGGTATTCAGGAAAAATAGTCACACTGTATATTTAGTTATCAGTTACTAAAAATATAACGTAGTTAGAATCTAATACTTTAACATACCGGAATCTACAATACTAGTTGAAAGCATACTAGGTAAAGCTAGAGTTAAATTTAAACACCCAGCACCGCCCATATGTTAGTTATGACGCATTGTCAATTACGTGTCCGAGCGAAGCTACACTTTCATCGCGACAGTTTGTCATTTGGTTCGAAGGTGTAAAGCCCGAAAGACATATATGTAGATTTTCCCCCTTCACTTCCGTTTCAAGATGGCTGCTCTGATTTAACGTTAAGATTGTAATTGCTGTTTGTTTCCTGTAATATGGTTGAACGGCAAAACCTATCAACGTTCCTATATTCAGTATAATGATCTGCCTTTCCTAGCTTCGTCAATTCTACTTTCGTTGACGCGTTTCGGAGAACCTCCATCTTCAAAAACTATATCTATACTGGTCACCAATATTATGGCCGGTCCTATTTATAATTTTCTATCTCCACCTCGTACCCCTCCTCCATTCAACACGTGTGCTTTAAACCTGACTTGCTCGCTTCTGATTGACTCTTCAAAAACATACGTTTTCGCTCGCTTCTAATTGGCTCCTTTCAAACTTTCTCTTCAACGGTCGTCGCCTCCTGTTAATTTTTTGAAAATTTTTAGATTTTTAAACGTAAGCTTAATGTCTGCTTGCGACGATATCTGTTCATTTATTATGACTATCAATGTTCACCGCTTCGTGGAAGAGTATAAAATGCCCAATAAAGTTGATCCGGTGACATTTCCCGTAAATATTACAGTGACCGTTTCAATGGGCGCGAACGTTATCGCGTAACATCGCTCTGTATAGAAGCCTTTGAACTACCAGTTTGCAATGGACTGCAGGATGTTACACACTTAACGCAGAGCGCATGCCCGGCTGAACACAGTGTGCTGGAACGTGTATCTAGATTGCCTAACTTACGCCGTCCTCGGCAGCTTGCAATATTTACGAGTAACGTTTCTGGTTTTCGGTTGATTCTTTTCACAATACGAAGTATAAAATGGTGCGGAAACATCGCACAAACTTTCTCACATTGAATTATGTCTACGAAAAAAATATTGGACAAAGAATATTGGCCATCGAAGAATATTTATCGAATATTGGCGATAAATTTCAACGCCCAGCGGAGGTCGATTTTTTAAGACTGTCAACTTACTGGGAATGAACTGTAACTGCGCAGGTTGCAATGAAGGGTTAATGCAGACACGCTAATCGCTTGTACGCAGTAGATAAGGATACACTATGAACAATCTTTCACCTTTTTTTTAATCCCGCAGGGGGTGCAGACTAGCTGCACCTATTGAGAGGATTTAGACGTCCCTTGCGGTACCCGAATTTAACATACACTATGAACAATCTTTCACCTTTTTTTTAACCCCGCAGGGGTGCAGACTAGCTGCACCTATTGAGAGGATTTAGACGTCCCTCGCGGTACCCGAGCCTAACATACACTTATACTTACAACACTACATTTACGGCTTTAACACTTTACACTTACATTTATAGAGGCGACAACAGCCTCAATGTGCTTTTCGCCTTAAAATAACAAAAAAAAACACTTTTTAACTCATTCAATCTCCAATTCTGTCATTAATACAATGTTTACTAAAGTAATGCGATAAGTTATTATTTTATAAGTTATAAAAAATTATTGCACTGATATTTTAACGTATGATTATTGTAATTATTTTTAGTGAATCTAAAACGTATACATTTTGATAGGTTTGCTTCGTTTTAGGTTTTTTTGAATTTCAAAGTTTGCTTTCACAACTTAAATGGCTATTCGTCTCGTTTGTGTATGTGTGTGCGCGCGCGTGCGTGTTTTAATTTTAAAAATCTCCTCTAACGGTAAAGATAAATGCAGTCCGTAATTATGTAGAGAAGAATTATGGACCTCAATATCCTCAAATAAGTGCAGTTGTAGAGCTATCGAAAAAAGTGAACATTCATAATTTAGATTAATTTGGTTATTTACAAGTAAAATAAATTTATATTTTTGGAGTAAATAGAAACACAAAAACAATACAGCTTAAATTGGGTTTTTTAATTTACTTTCCATTTGCTTTGTTTTATTTCGTTTATGATATAATAACTCGACTAATTGTACAGAATGGGCCAAAATTTGATAAACATTATACCCATTTTCCGTTTTTTTGCCGGTATAATGTAAACGATGGATTAGCGTTAACAGCAGTAACTCGAGCCTCTAACCTATGACCTTGAAGTGTGCAAGTTGGGAAACGCAGCAGCCCAGTATGATAAAGATTATATTCATTTTCCGTATTTTTGCCGGTATAATATATACGAATGATTAGCGTTAACAGCAGTAACTCGAGTCTCTAACCTAATGACCTTGAAATGTGCAAGTTGGGAGACGCAGCAGACCAGGGCTTTGAACATTTCGGACTGAATGTGAGAAAGTTTGAGTGATGTTTACGCGAAGTTATTCATATAATCTTCTGCCGGTATGTCACCGGACTACAAACGGCACGAATTCGACCCAAAAACAGGACTTAACGGATCACTACGAACCGGACTTTAAAACTTTGCTTCAGTTTCAATTTCGCTACTATACTTTTGTCTATTTCAACTGTGTTCAATTGAAACAGTTAATATCTATGTGTTGATAAACATTTATGTACGTCCTCACGTGAAATTACGCACTGAACGTTGTGAATTTATTTATTGAACTGTAAATATAATTGTAAATAAATGTCTAGTCGTTAAGTATTACTATTACATTAAGAATATAATGTTTCTTAATCTGCTATTTTTGTTATCTTGTTGTTAACACTTTTCTGTGTGTGAAACTTAAACGAGAGAAGGTAAGAACAGACTTTGAGACGTTTTGTAAATACTTTGAGTTTATACTATTGCTGTAACTGGCGCTACACGGTAAAATGTAACGATGTTGTGAATGTTGGGAGAAATTGAATTAAGCTAATGTGATAAAAGAATTTATTTTTGATAAAGTACTGTTTAGAATGATGTTATTACGGTACCGATGTAGGTAGTTTAGGAGATATTTCCGGGTTCTGTTTTGTTTGTATTGGCACTTCTCAAAACTTTTGAAGCACATCAAATTATAAACACCTTTATTCATCCAACTAACTTTGTACAGAACCTCATGGTAGTAAAGGTGATACTCCTTTTTCTTTTGGTGTCACCCTCTTAGTGTATATTGGCGATCCTTCTATTTATATTTCAGAGACGGCCACGCAGAATAAGGATGTGGTTCCCACTCTCTCAGTTCTTTCTGTCTTTATTTCCCTCTTTATGATCTCCAGTAACACTTTAATAACATCTGTAAAACAACTTGAAGGATCACACTGAAGAATGATATTAAAACTTTTCCAGCCACTAAGGTCTTGTCTCAGTACTGTTGCTTCTTGTAGATGTTATATAAGATATACCTTTAGGATTGGGAACGATAAGTACATAACGACGCAATATTATGTACTTGGAATTTTCTGATTTCTATGTTCTTAAAGCGTAAGACAGAAAGGATTACCAAATCAAGACGAAAAGAAAGAGGTCGAATAAGGAGATGCTGATTGAATAGATCGATAAAATGCTACCAATATGGAGATAAAAGAACAGGACAACGAGTTAGGTCAAAACTAGTCGCCGTATTGAGAAAGGAGAACGTAAAAGATGGTACAAAAAAGAATGTTAAAAAATGATACAGAGAGAGAAAAGATATAGAAATGATTCAAAGAAAGAAGTGGTAAAAAAATGATACAGAGAAAGAAATGATATAGAAATGATTCAAAGAAAGAAGTGGTAAAAAAATGATACAGAGAAGAGAGGATGTCTTTTTTCGTAGATTACACAATAAAAAAATAAATTAAAAAATATTTTAATTTTATTTTATTATGCACGTGTTTTTGTCGAAAAAGGAAAAATACAATTATGTTAATTTTAATTAAGAACTTGACTTGTCATTTGGTACTTCAGTTGCTTGAAACGGACGTAGCATACAGCAGTAGAGAAACGGGAGGAACGTCTGTTATACAGCAGTAGAGACACGGGAGGAACGTCTGGCATACAGCAGTAGAGACACGGGAGGAACGTCTAGCATACAGCAGTAGAGATACGAGAGGAACGTCTGGCATACAGCAGTAGAGACACGAGAGGAACGTCTGGCATACAGCAGTAGAGATACGGGAGGAACGTCTGGCATACAGCAGTAGAGATACGAGAGGAACGTCTGGCATACAGCAGTAGAGACACGAGAGGAACGTCTGGCATACAGCAGTAGAGACACGAGAGGAACGTCTGGCATACAGCAGTAGAGACACGAGAGGAACGTCTGGCATACAGCAGTAGAGACACGGGAGGAACGTCTGTTATACAGCAGTAGAGACACGGGAGGAACGTCTGGCATACAGCAGTAGAGACACGGGAGGAACGTCTAGCATACAGCAGTAGAGATACGAGAGGAACGTCTGGCATACAGCAGTAGAGACACGAGAGGAACGTCTGGCATACAGCAGTAGAGACACGAGAGGAACGTCTGGCATACAGCAGTAGAGACACGAGAGGAACGTCTAGCATACAGCAGTAGAGATACGGGAGGAACGTCTAGCATACAGCAGTAGAGATACGAGAGGAACGTCTGGCATACAGCAGTAGAGACACCGGAGGAACGTCTGGCATACAGCAGTAGAGACACGGGAGGAACGTCTGGCATACAGCAGTAGAGACACCGGAGGAACGTCTGGCATACAGCAGTAGAGATACGGGAGGAACATCTGGCATACAGCAGTAGAGATACGAGAGGAACGTCTGGCATACAGCAGTAGAGACACGGGAGGAACGTCTGGCATACAGCAGTAGAGATACGGGAGGAACGTCTGTTATACAGCAGTAGAGACACCGGAGGAACGTCTAGCATACAGCAGTAGAGACACGGGAGGAACGTCTGGCATACAGCAGTAGAGATACGAGAGGAACGTCTGGCATACAGCAGTAGAGATACGGGAGGAAAGTCTGGCATACAGCAGTAGAGATACGAGAGGAACGTCTGTTATACAGCAGTAGAGACACCGGAGGAACGTCTGGCATACAGCACTAGAGACACGGGAGGAACGTCTGGCATACAGCAGTAGAGACACGGGAGGAACGTCTGGCATACAGCAGTAGAGATACGAGAGGAACGTCTGGCATACAGCAGTAGAGACACGGGAGGAATGTCTGGCATACAGCACTAGAGACACGGGAGGAACGTCTGGCATACAGCAGTAGAGACACCGGAGGAACGTCTGGCATACAGCACTAGAGACACGGGAGGAACGTCTGGCATACAGCAGTAGAGACACGGGAGGAACGTCTGGCATACAGCACTAGAGACACGGGAGGAATGTCTGGCATACAGCAGTAGAGACACGGGAGGAACGTCTGGCATACAGCAGTAGAGACACGGGAGGAACGTCTGGCATACAGCAGTAGAGACACGGGAGGAACGTCTGGCATACAGCAGTAGAGACACGGGAGGAACGTCTGGCATACAGCAGTAGAGATACGAGAGGAACATCTGGCATACAGCAGTAGAGACACGGGAGGAACGTCTGGCATACAGCAGTAGAGACACGGGAGGAACGTCTGGCATACAGCAGTAGAGATACGAGAGGAACGTCTGGCATACAGCAGTAGAGATACGAGAGGACCGTCTGGCATACAGCAGTAGAGACACGGGAGGAACGTCTGGCATACAGCAGTAGAGATACGAGAGGAACGTCTGGCATACAGCAGTAGAGATACGAGAGGAACGTCTGGCATACAGCAGTAGAGACACGGGAGGAACGTCTGGCATACAGCAGTAGAGATACGAGAGGAACGTTTGGCATACTGCAGTAGAGATACGAGAGGAACGTTTGGCATACAGCCGTAGAGATACGAGAGGAACGTCTGGCATACAGCAGTAGAGATACGAGAGGAACGTCTGGCATACAGCAGTAGAGACACGGGAGGAACGTCTGGCATACAGCAGTAGAGACACGGGAGGAACGTCTGGCATACAGCAGTAGAGATACGAGAGGAACGTTTGGCATACAGCAGTAGAGACACGGGAGGAACGCCTTTCATACAACAGTAGAGTCACGGGAGGAACGTCTGGCATACAGCAGTAGAGATACGAGAGGAACGTCTGACATACAGCAGTAGAGACAGGGGAGGAATGTCTGGCATACAGCACTAGAGACACGGGAGGAACGTCTGGCATACAGCAGTAGAGACACCGGAGGAACGTCTGGCATACAGCACTAGAGACACGGGAGGAACGTCTGGCATACAGCAGTAGAGACACGGGAGGAACGTCTGGCATACAGCAGTAGAGATACGAGAGGAACGTCTGGCATACAGCAGTAGAGACACGGGAGGAACGTCTGGCATACAGCAGTAGAGACACGGGAGGAACGTCTGGCATACAGCAGTAGAGATACGAGAGGAACGTTTGGCATACAGCAGTAGAGACACGGGAGGAACGTCTGGCATACAGCAGTAGAGACACGGGAGGAACGTCTGGCATACAGCAGTAGAGATACGAGAGGAACGTCTGGCATACAGCAGTAGAGACAGGGGAGGAATGTCTGGCATACAGCACTAGAGACACGGGAGGAACGTCTGGCATACAGCAGTAGAGACACCGGAGGAACGTCTGGCATACAGCACTAGAGACACGGGAGGAACGTCTGGCATACAGCAGTAGAGACACGGGAGGAACGTCTGGCATACAGCAGTAGAGATACGAGAGGAACGTCTGGCATACAGCAGTAGAGACACGGGAGGAACGTCTGGCATACAGCAGTAGAGACACGGGAGGAACGTCTGGCATACAGCAGTAGAGATACGAGAGGAACGTTTGGCATACAGCAGTAGAGACACGGGAGGAACGTCTGGCATACAGCAGTAGAGACACGGGAGGAACGTCTGGCATACAGCAGTAGAGATACGAGAGGAACGTCTGGCATACAGCAGTAGAGACAGGGGAGGAATGTCTGGCATACAGCACTAGAGACACGGGAGGAACGTCTGGCATACAGCAGTAGAGACACCGGAGGAACGTCTGGCATACAGCACTAGAGACACGGGAGGAACGTCTGGCATACAGCAGTAGAGACACGGGAGGAACGTCTGGCATACAGCAGTAGAGATACGAGAGGAACGTCTGGCATACAGCAGTAGAGACACGGGAGGAACGTCTGGCATACAGCAGTAGAGATACGGGAGGAACGTCTGTTATACAGCAGTAGAGACACCGGAGGAACGTCTGGCATACAGCAGTAGTGACACAGGAGAAACGTCTGACATACAGCAGTATAGACACGGAAGGAACGTCTGGCATACAGCAGTAAATATTACGGGAGAAACGTCTAACGTACACCAGTACGTCTCTACATGGTAGGAAAGTTTGGCATACAACAGTAGACATGGGAGAAACGTCTGACACCCAGCAATAGAAAAATGGGAGGATCGTCTGGTATACAGTAGTAGAGACACGGGAGGAACGTCTGGCATACAGCAGTAGAGACACGGGAGGAACGTCTGTTATACAGCAGTAGAGACACGGGAGGAACGTCTGTTATACAGCAGTAGAGACACGGGAGGAACGTCTGTTATACAGCAGTAGAGACACGGGAGGAACGTCTGGCATACAGCATTAGAGACACGGGAGAAAGGTCTGGCATACAGCAGTAGAGACACAGGAGGAACGTCTGTTATACAGCAGTAGAGACACGGGAGGAACGTCTGTTATACAGCAGTAGAGACACGGGAGGAACGTCTGGCATACAGCATTAGAGACACGGGAGAAAGGTCTGGCATACAGCAGTAGAGACACAGGAGGAACGTCTGTTATACAGCAGTAGAGACGTCTGGGGAGGAACGTCTGTTATACAGCAGTAGAGACACAGGGAGGAACGTCTGTTATACAGCAGTAGAGACACGGGAGGAACGTCTGGCATACAGCATTAGAGACACGGGAGAAAGGTCTGGCATACAGCAGTAGAGACACGGGAGGAACGTCTGTTATACAGCAGTAGAGACACGGGAGGAACGTCTGGCATACAGCATTAGAGACACGGGAGAAAGGTCTGGCATACAGCAGTAGAGACACGGGAGGAACGTCTGTTATACAGCAGTAGAGACAGGGGAGGAACGTCTGTTATACAGCAGTAGAGACACGGGAGGAACGTCTGTTATACAGCAGTAGAGACACGGGAGGAACGTCTGGCATACAGCATTAGAGACACGGCAGAAAGGTCTGGCATACAGCAGTAGAGACACGGGAGGAACGTCTGTTATACAGCAGTAGAGACACGGGAGAAACGTCTGACACCCAGCAATAGAAAAATGGGAGGATCGTCTGGTATACAGTAGTAGAGACACGGGAGGAACGTCTGGCATACAGCATTAGAGACACGAGAGGAACGTCTGTTATACAGCAGTAGAGACACGGGAGGAACGTCTGTTATACAGCAGTAGAGACACGGGAGGAACGTCTGTTATACAGCAGTAGAGACACGGGAGGAACGTCTGGCATACAGCATTAGAGACACGGAAGGAACGTCTGTTATACAGCATTAGAGACACGGGAGGAACGTCTGTTATACAGCAGTAGAGACACGGGAGGAACGTCTGTTATACAGCAGTAGAGACACTGGAGGAACTAGAACGAAAGGTAGTATTATGAACGCCGAAACAAACGTAAGGTATAAAAAGCCCAACAAAGAAAACTGATGTATTAGCGAAATATTGAAGGAATGGATAGACGAATCTTCAAATTTTTAAACAGACTTTGTTTAAGGAGCAAAAAGAAGATTTTTTTAAAATGATCTTTGTAGAAAGGTTAAATGTCATATCAGAAAGAAACCAACAATCAGGGATCAGAAGGACAAGATAATGGTTGATAAAAGTGTTTCCTGTGAATTAAACAGGAAATTCAAGTTGTCATGGTGATGTTTAAGTTGTTTAGTAAAGGGAAACAAATAAAAATAATTGAACTTTTTTAGTCGATGCGAAACTTGGCAAAAAAACTTGAAAATAGTAGACGTATAATAAATTCTAAAAAATGGTTTATTTAACGATATATTTTCCCAAAAAAGAAAATACAATTTCACCTCAACGATTTTTACCTTGTATATTGGTGCAATTGTGGTACAAATGGAGCTAGATTATTTAATTTTAGAAAATGTTCAAAAATACCAGGACGGCTTAGTATATTTGGTTAGTGTAAGGACATACAAAAGGAAAACACAACATATTGTTCAAATTCACCAAGTTTATTTAAAGGGTATCAATAGTCAAGTTCAGTATAAAAGATATTTCAAAAATACTTAAAATATTTTTTTTTTATCTACACATATTGTTTCAGTAAATTAATAATTTTGGTATTGTTTTTGTAGTTTTATAAAATAATAATAAAAAACTCGCAATGTGTTTTCTTTGTTTTTATAACTGCATGTTTTCATGAAAATAACACTACAACTCTAGCAAAAAAATATTTTTATTAAGTTTTTACCTAATAAAGTAATATTTTTAACACGAAAAAGTAATATTTCTTTTCAAATTTATGAATTTTCTAAACACTCTATTCAGACCCAACTACATCTCATTTCGACTCAATTTTTAGATAAAGGCTGTAAACCTTTACAAAACTCTGTTTGTATCACGTGTGTGTCTTTACTAGAACCAGAGATATGAAGCTCTTCAGGTATTTTTTTTTAACAACTATACAATATAAAACACGCACAAACAAATATAAATAAATTCTCAATATCGTTGTATTACCCAATATTGTATTACTCAATATTTGTATATACTGTATTCAAGAATTCCTTATTTTTTAATTAATAACCGGACTTATGTAACGCTCAACAAATCTGAATTTTTACAGTTGTGTTACATAGATATGTACGAGATATGCAACTTCCATTCGCCGCTGTTTTTGTTCAAAACTCAACAATTTTGGAACGAATTTTGCTGCCACGCGTTTCATACACAAAACACTGGAAACAATGTCATGACACGATCCAATCAATATGCCAACATCATCAGCGTTCAAGTTGAAGATTAAATCAACAACTGATAAACTGCAGAAAGCAGATAAAAGGATCATCAGAACAAGAAACACCAAGTGAATGGCCATGGAGATTACTACCGAATGAAGTGATATAACGAGAAAGTGAGTCAATAATAGACACGATGTGGAAAAGGAGAACTGCTTTTTCGGCCATATAGCACGCCTTCCAGAAACCCGACTGGTGAAACAGCTATTTAGCTATTTCTGGAAGATTAAAACGTAGAATAATTGGTTCAAAAAAATCCAGAGTGATTTAGAAGAGTTAAATTTGACGGTGCCTCAAATTGAAGGTAGAGCGGAGAAGAGGATTCTAAGTAATAAATATCTGCGATTCAAGCTAACAACATTTGAACGAAAGACCTATACCGTAACTGATGAACAAAGGACAGCCAGGTCGGACAGGATGAAGAAATTTTGGGAACGGAAGAAGAGGCTGAAACGCTAGTCCCTCAATATGTTGGACTGGGAAGTGAATGGACTGATTGAAGTGCTCCAATGAGGGCGTAAACTAAGAGGGGAAAATACACAATGGCGAATGTGCGAATAAACAGGAATGATAACATAAATATCCCATCGTTGAGTAAGAATTTTGAACACAGACACTGGATCAGTTACAAAAAGATAACAGTACTCGTCTGCTACTTTATTGAAATCTCAAAACAAAACTAAATTCACTTACAAACCTTGCACCCGCTGCCAGGAAACTAAAACTTAGCTCAAAGGGGGGGATCGCCAAACTTTACAAGCTTTATTCCTGTTGCGCTTTTTGAAAGCAAAACTTTATTACCTTACTGCAAAAGATAATGAATTAATAAGGTCAAGTGAAGAGAAACTATAGCAATTTTTCAAAACCTCTATCTGTTTTTAGTTTCATTGTAATCGATGCATAGTTATTGATAAACATCGATTAGAATAAAAGTCAAAATGGACCGTTAATAATGTATTATTAATATATATAACTTAACTTTTACTTCTTTATTTTACACATTTTCATTTTATAAGTAAATCAACAATTTGTAATGGATATGCAAATTGTTAATAAAAAAATGATTTCCTTGTTCCACCATTTTGTTTAGATTGCCTATAAACGAACCAAGCTCGCGGTACTTTTTTACACATCTGTTTAACATAACTGTAAAATTTCATTTTCAGAGTGTTTCCTGTATCTGGCATATTAATTCAAATATACCTCTTTGTGTGACACCCGGTACTTATATAAGAGAAGAAAAAATTAATAAAGTCTTTTAAATGTTACATTTTACAGTGTGGCGTTGAAACAGTGCAATACTTTGTTTACGATAAAACCTTTCAGATAAATAATTGGACCAATGTTGTTGAATGTGGTGGTATATTTTATTATAAGTATATAAATGGTTATCTGTGTGAAACCTGCATGTAAATGTATCATAACAGCTACTTTCAATTTTGAAGTTAAATAAATTTAAATTATTCTAATCGAGTGTTTTCTTAAACCGACCAGTGTTCTTTATAAAACGGGCTTCAATGTTATTGTATTTTGAAATACAAAGTTCACCCACAGTACCCATCAACTCTGCAAAGGATTTTTGCCTCAAAACAATATTTACCGTAGAATCAGAACATCAACAGTACTTAACAAATACAATATTGTATAAAATATAAAACTGGTAAATGAAACGTAATCGCGGCAAGTAGCTGTCGTGATGGAAGCAAATTTCTTAAAATATTTTTTTTAATCATTTGAAAACCTAATTGTACCAACGAAATCCGCATTTAAATTTTAAAATTACACTGCGAAACGAAAAAATCTGTCAAATTAATTTAATTAATTTCAAAGTTTTCTGAAAATTGTGAATGTTAATTTGTAAAGATTTTCACGTTGATGAAATTACATTTTCAAAACGTACACGGTAAAACCTAGTAGAGTATTAATTTTGTAACATGTATCATGTTTTAGGGCTGTTTGTGATGGTCGATTTCCGTCATGCGAGTACTCATATTTATATTGGTAATTATAGTAAAAGATCAGGTGTTTTATATTGATTCGTAACGATCAGCTAATTTCATTGAACAGCTGATAGGCTATGACAATTTGTAGGTTATGTTTATATTGGTAATTATAGTAAAAGATCAGTGTTTTATATTGATTCTTAATGGTCAGCTGATTTCATTGAACAGCTGATAGGCTACGACAATTTTCAGGTTATGTTGTTGAAAACTACGTTAATTTGTCGTGTTTTCGAACAAATGATCGTAACTAAAATAAAAACATGATACACGATTTTTATTTTTGGTTCAATAACAGAAATTAGTTTTTAACAATTTTGAATCAAATAGGACCAAATCTAGTGTGCACTTAAACACATTCTTTCTAAAACGATGACTTTGAGAACAAGATCGAAACCTACTTTAAGGTCTGAACAACTTCAAAAGTTAATTTGGTGGTGAAATGTAGTTACGCAAAATTTAAATTTTTTTAAAGACTTATTAGAAATGGCAAGCATTTTTAAATTGTTGGGCGCTTTTTGCTGGGTAAAACAATTACCGCGATCAATTTTTGTCCCAACATTGAATCAAATCGGCATTAATTAACGTACGTTTTCAAATTAAACTGACCATACGAGAATACGCTGCGGCCGCGGTCAAATTCACCTTTTTTAATTTCAAAAGACTTAAGCCAATAAGATACAAATTACAGTGAGCATCAGCACAATTGATAATTTGAGTCCATGTATTTTAATTCCATTCACAGCATAAATAAAATATATTAAGTTCAAAAGTTTGGTATGTTAGAGCTTTTGTATGTGTAAAAATAAATTAGTTATTACATGGATTTCGTGCCCTGACAAGCTAATTTGCAAAACTTTTCCATCATTCGCTTCATAATTTTGGAAAAAGCACCCTTCGCTAAGAAATTAAAAGGGCTACAAAAGGGGAATCTTGAAATTCGACACAAAAATTTACCGTTATTGGTTTATTTTGGTTTAAAAATTTTAAAGGTTTTCAAATAAATGTATAAAGTTGATTTTTTTTTTCAAATAGGCCTCTATCGTGTGAAAAAAGCGTGCTAAATTTGAATTTTATTGATCAAAACATTCTGGAGATATAAAATGGTTTGTTAAAACATTGTGGGAAAAAAGGCTTTTTCGAATTGATGTTTATAGAATTCGTTTTTATTATTTTTGATTTCGAGAACCATAACCTTCAATTTTAAAATTTTTCTTAAACACGAATATAAATATATAATAAATTGAGCGACAACAATCAGGATTGTCGCTTATTTCAAGGTCACGCTTCTCACCACAGTGGCCATTCAATTGGAAATTCACCATTGAGCACCTGTTGTAATAGTAGCACGTGGGCTAATCCTATACGAAAACAAAACTGTTTTTCTGATAAAATTTTAATTAACTTTCAACTGTGCGACAAAACATGCAAGATTAAAGCTCGGATACTTAATTCCTTCGGCTGATTGGGCTTCCGCCGGTTCACAGGCTCACCGATGTTACAACTTAATGAAACTTCTGTTTCACTCGATAATGGATTCTGTGTCAGTCAAGGTTAAATGTAATTTTCTTGACTCGGAGTTAAATGTAATTTGCTCTTCAAAAAGAACACAAAGCAAATCGTGGGAAAAAACAAACGATAAATCTAAAACTAACAAAATAGTTGTTGACCTCCGTTAAGTTTGTTCTGCCATTTTCATAGTAATAAATTTTGAGAATACCTCCTACACCCCCAGACCGTGGAGTCGGTAAGCGAATGATTGTCCTCTGTAGTAGGATACAATGTTGACCACAGTTGTGCACGTGACACATTTAGCATCACGTGTCTCGAGCTACTTGAGTCTTACTTGATCATGCAATTACTCTGCAGCTTTTGTAACGCCTCTAACGTCTAATCGTTAATCTGGAGGTTTACAAAAAGGTATTTTGTTAATACCACAGCCCAAAAGTAAAAATAATAAACAGTTACAAGGACATTTTACATAGATTGGTCAAATCCAGAAGCAGCAATGAGAGTATTATCCAACTAATTTATCACCAAGAAACAAGATGGGCAAAGCAGTTAATTTAAAACATTTTTGACTAAAAGTGTCGTTATCTCGGGGATACGTCCACTTCTCAAGGTCAAGAGATTTAGAACGGACGTTTCATATCGTCAGTGGTCGAAAAAGAGAGAGTGGGGGGGAGAGAGAAAAAGAGAGGAGTGAGAGAGAGAAAGAGAGAGAGAGAGAGAGAGAGAGAGAGAGAGAGAGAGAGAGAGAGAGAGAGAGTGAGAGAGATAGAGAGAGAGAGAGAGAGAGAGAGAGAGAGAGAAGAGAGAGAGAAAAAAGAAAGAGAGAGCACGTGGTCAGCACGTGCAGTCGGCTGTGCAGTGCAGTGTAACGTTATGTGGTCAGCACGTGCAGTCAGTTTGTAATTAATTGCAACCAGAGTTCGCTAACTTCTTGCTTTCTCTCAATCACGGACCTCGTCGTATAATTTAACCGTTCAACGACAAACCAATTACACCTCGAGAGATTACTTAAGAACCTGATTAATAATAATTGATTTCAGAGTTTGAGCATTCAATCAGGAACTAGGTTATCAGAGACGAATCAGCAATAACCCGGCCTGTACTGACTGGAAGATTGAAGCTTATTAGAGAATGTTACTGGAAAAATTATCTATTGCAGCAGTCATCACTGTACGGCCCAGACCAGGAAGTTCGAATTTAGTGCCGATTTTCTCTCTCTCTCTCTCTCTCTCTCTCTCTCTCTCTCTCTCTCTCTCTCTCTCTCACTCTCTCTCTCTCTCTCTCTCTCTCTCTCTCTCTCTCTCTCTCTCTCTCTCTCTCTCTCTCTCTCTCTCTCTCTGAATGGAAAATATAATAGCTAATAGATAGAGACTTGAAATTATCAGAATATCTTTGTATTCTTATAAAAGCAAGCATGGACTAGGGAGAAATTTTTGAATATTTAACCCTTAAGGGCAAGAACAAGGGTATAACAGTTTTTGTGGGAAAAAAGATTAGATTTTCCTGAAACCTAACACAAATACTCAAACATAAGAAAATGAAACTGATGTTTCAGCATTTTCCAAACTTCATCCAGCAATGGGTTAGGCCTATAGCAGGGGGTAAAATTATTTTTGTTGGAAAATACATATTTTTGAAATTTTCATGGAACGTAACACAAATATTGAAACACGTATTTCGGCATTTTCCAGAATTCATCTCTTAAAAAAAAGGGGGTATAAAACTTCGCATCGGAAAAGGGAACCATTCACTATTTCAGATATTTATAATTCTTTTACGGAAAACGGTTTATATGTAAGTTGCGCAACTCAAGGTCATGAGCTCGAGACATAGTTACCACACCTTTCCGTTAACGTCGATTCTTCGTCCTCATTATTAAAACCTTACATACTGGCATAATGTATTTGAGTTAATATATATATATATACAATAAATATCATAAATACTTCTTATATGCACAGCACTGATCTATCTCGCGGACGTTACAAACAAACGATATAACAAAATCGGCTGTCATATTTTGTAAGTGTATAAAATTGAAATTTAAGATATTTTTTTCAAGGCAAATCGGAAAAAACCGACGTCGTTCAGGGTTTTATTCAGATTTATTTATCGAAACAGTCGTAAGAAAGTTGCAGCCCTTGATTACTATTCAGAACATAATAATTTGTGAATATGTTTTTCAGTGTTTAACAATTGAGCAAACATTTTAATTTACTCAATTGTTAAACACAATTGAGGCTCCGCTCGTGTTGTTTATTTTTGAAAACTGTTTGAAATACTTTGAAATCTTTTGTTCAAAATTTTCTTAAATGATGTTCAATATAATAAAATTAAATAACATGTACAAAATATTTACAAAACAATCGTATATACGTGTGGATGCGTTCAGTAAAAAATATACATTTATTAAAGAATTGTATAATGTAGCCTCTTTCTGATAAAATCAATAAATAATCAATATGAAAATATAGATATTTAAAGCATTATAAAACTGCAAATGAAATAACAAAAAATTTATCTTCAATAACCACTCACATAATTAAATATTAAAATCTTAAAAAGTTGTCAGGGAAATTCCAAATCTCCACATTTTCATCGATCTGCATATTTGTTGTTGGAACATAATTATTCGAATGTTCTTGTAATACTTCTTTCCAAACATTTCTTGTGTGGCGAGTGTTTTCTGGGGGCAAGAGAATTTTCAGTCCATTTCGTCTTTTAACTCTGGAGAAAGCTACGTATAACATTCCATGCATAAAAACTGCTGTTAGTAGGAATATCCCAACTGATACAAATGTGTGCCTTTGGGCCTTATGTATTGTCATAGCAAAAGCTGGCCTGACGGGAAATTGATGTCAGCATTGTGTATCCAAGTTTACTTTCATTTGAACCTAATGTGATTCTAGGAATATGAACTTCACTACCTGGAAATTAGCCAGTAATAATAGGTATACACTCCATATAAATTTAAGCCTAGAAAATTGCCGTTTTGCGATTTTTTACGAGCATGAAACCTAGCTCGATCGAATCTGCACCCTTCAAAACTTTTATGTACAAAGTTTTGTGGAATTCTTTACAGCCGTTTTCGAGATAGGCTGAAAATACAAACATACATACATAAATTGCCCGTTTAATATTATAGGATAACACGTTTTTTGTATGAGGATACACTTTTTCAATGTTAAAATAAATATGTATGTTTTTTACTAACGTGCTTTTTAATTAATTTTGATGTATGGTATTATATAAAAAAATCCGATAAAATTTACTATAATTTACACATTGTTAAATAATTTTTTAGAAAAATTAAACGTTTACCTCTGTAAGTTAATTACTTGTTTAAGACATTGCAAACACATATTTAGCTTACAGGTGAGTCAATTTTAGTTCGTTTCTTGACAGGAGTTTACTCTTTTATACAGTATCATTTCCTGTACCAATATTGGGATTTTATGCTATTCCTCCACGAAGCTATCAAAATTATAATAAGACTTGCATTTCAGCCTGTATTACAGAAAATACCCAACAACTTCACTGGTACCACCGTGAAGTGAAAACTTATAAAAAAAAGTACACATACTTATTGGGTTTTATAACAAGTCACCTTCGTATCAAATTTTAAAACAATCGTTCAATGCGTTTAATCAAAACTGCGATAACAATCACACAAATCGAACGACGAAAAACAGATATTTTATTTCGAAAGTTTTCAATGTTTTATTCTTTTTACACGTGATAATATAAAACATAAAAAGTCTTTTAATTATTTACGGTATGAAAGATATCATGCAATGTCGCTTGAATTAATTGGCATTGTTTATTATATATTAATTAATTTTAGCCCTTAAACAAAGGGGATACAAACTTTCATAAAGTCCCTTAAACAAAGTGACGTCTCTTTTTCTTTTAATCAATGCCACCGAACAGGTTTAAACTTTGTTTTAATAATGACACCTGAGTTTCCCTTTGTCTTTCAATTAATAAAACTGTAGAAAAGTTGTTGCTATACAAAGTTTTAAGAATTTATTTAAATTATTTTTAAAAATACTATATTTTGAAATATCGGTTACGTTGAGATTTGGCAATTGTGTTAGGTTCGCTCTTACATAGAAACGATTTTTTAAAGCGAAAATTAAACCTCCTCAATGCGTCAGCAGATTTCTTATTAAATTATGGCCCAAGAATTTATTTGTGAATACAGTGAAGCCAAATTTAAAAAAAAACACTACTTATAGCAAATCGGAAAACTAAATGATCACTATCCTCGTCAAAGTTTGTTTTTTCAATTGATACTCTCATTGTAATTGTTTTGTGTTTTATCTAACATTTTCTACACTGACTTGCTTTTAAGACTCAGACCAGTGACCATGAAATGGGCACCGATAATGACATTTAGTTCGCTTTAAGGTGTCGTTAAAATTTTTATACACACACACACACACACACACACACACACATATATATATATATATATATATATATATATATATATATATATATATATGTGTGTGTGTGTGTGTGTGTATATTTTGTTATTTTAAGGCAAAAAGCACATCGAGGTAATTATCGCCTCCTAAATGTAAGTGTGAGTGTAAAGTTTTAAAGTCGTAAGTGTAGTGTTGTAAATGTAAATTTATTTTGGACTCGGGTACCGCGAGGGACGTCTAAATCCTCTCCATAGGTGCAGCTAGTCTACACCCCTCTACGGGGAATATATATATATATATATATATATATATATATATATATATATATATATAGAGAGAGAGAGAGAGAGAGAGAGAGAGAGAGAGAGAGAAATATCTGTGGATGTGTGGGTGGGTGTTAGTACTCACACGTTGTAAATTTCGGTCCAACTCGATTCGAACGTGATGCAAAATCGATTATGGCGATACTATGACAAGTTCGTTAACCAGCGAAATTCGATTGGCAGTTTCGAAATGGCGTCTAATTAAAATGTTGAAAAAATCATACATTTTTTGTTTTACATTTTTTTAATGTAATTTCACTATCATAATCAGCGTTACAAACGCATAAATTAGCATTTTTAATTTTTAGAATTTGTTAAATTAAAAAAAAATGTTCACTGCGTTCAGGGTTTATTTATGTATGTTCAATGTAATTCAAAAGTTTAAAATCCTAATATATGTAGATTTTAATGCTGATTACAAAATCGGATGGTGGAACCTGAATTTCAAAAGGTCACGTTAAATAAAAAATACTTTTGGAAATTCGTTTAACGGCGTCAACGAGGCAGGTTATTTTTGATTTACACTCTAACCGAAAATGGATTTCATTTTGAAATATTTTTCACGCCGATTTGAGTCATAGCCTGGCTCTATATCGGCGCTCCATAAGTAGCACTGGTTTGTGTATGTTACCCAGGCCAGGAGATGGCGGCAAACTTTTCTTGGGCCTCCCAGATTCGGCGTGATTCTGGAGAAGGCTCCAGTTACGTTCGCCGCCTTTTCACTAGCTTCGTGGATATGCTCTTTGAAAGAGTTTCTTGCGTCAACCAACACTCCAAGATACCGGAGGGCTGAGACTGAACTAATCTGCATATCTCCAACTGTAAATGTGTTTGTGTGTGTGTGTGTGTGTGTGTGTGTAATGAATTGATTTTCCGATTGTTTTTTTCAATCCGTATTTCGCTAGTCGTATGTTTATCAATTTTTTTTTCTTTAACGTCGGACTATTGTGCACACTTGGGTTAATGCAGACGATGGGATTATTTATAGCTTATAAAAATGCCAAGCCCTTGCCGGGAACCGAACCCGGTTCTTCGGGGGGAAAGCCCAGTACGCTATCAACTCTATGTTTAACAAGAAATAGCTACACGAACAATACGTTTTTTCGAGCGTTCAAGTGTACTCTGTTTTAATTGAATATGAGAAAGTGTGTGTAATGTTTTTGTCAGCAAATACTATTAGCAAGATTGAAGTATTCGCGGGGTTTACTGCCAGTGTACGTGCTACTGGAGTAGTTAAAGTTATAGCTAAGGAAATGTACAGAGCCTGACTGCAATAAACAGCCAACACAGCGAGTATAGTGCATGGCTGGTTTTATGTCTTCAAAGAAACGTCTTGTCTTTAAAATACTTTGCACTAACGTAGTGCCGACTGAGAGAGAGAGAGAGAGAGAGAGCTGTTATAGCGTTCAGATTTTGTTTTTCGCAGTGCTTTATGGTTTCCTAATACTACTGAAGTTATTTTATAAGAATATGCCACGGAATCAATCGATTTAACAAATAGGTCCAACCACGGTATATAGATACACGGTAGGGGCCACGGTGGGTGTGCGCAGTAGACTACCGCGCGCGTGACGTCACTGAATCTTCACTGCTACATTCTGTAATTTCCCGTTTAACAATGCGGTGTTCTGTAAATGTAGTTGGCGAATCGGTGTGTTTATGTGAGTGTTTATTTTAAGTAAAAGGTCTTTTTTGTGTAAATAAAAGGTGATAATTGTGTTTTGTGGTCGAAGTTTAATAAGTGTAAGAAAAGATTTAATTAGCCTATGTTTTGAATCCTAAAAAATACATAATTTGTTTTGTTGGCTGTTGTATAATTGTGTATGCATAACAATGCCTAATTGCGCTATTGCCAATTGCTATAATAGTGATAAGAATTGTTAAGGGAAAGGAATTACATTTCACAGAATTCCAAAAGACAAAGGCCTGAGAAAAGCGTGGGTTCATGCGTGTAAACGAGCAGATCATTTTAATTTTGATAATGTTAAAGTCTGTTCACTTCATTTTAATGACGATGATTTCGAAAGGGATTTTAAATCCGAATTACTAAATACGAAACTTAAAAAACAGCTGAAATCCGGTGTCATTCCACGTTTTAACATTCCCACCGTTGAAAATAAATGTATCAATTGTGAACGAGTTGCAAGGATTAAAAAACGTGAAAACCAAGAAACATTAAAAAAACTTATTGACGAGTCCGATGGAAATCTACCAGGTAAATCACATGTAAATGGAAATAACGTTGGTGCAATTGTAACGTGTAATTCTGTAAATGAAAACCACCCTTCCGTAGTCAGTAATTTTAATACAAATATCATTGTAAATAATGCCTCTGTAGAAGAAATTAAATGTTTAAGAAATTAAAATTTACTTTTGAAGGAACAAATTCAACTTGCATTACAAGAACTGGCCTCGGTTAAAAATAAAAATGTGGCTTTACAAAGCAATGTTACTAATTTTAAGAATATTTTTTCTGATAATATGTGTTGAAACGTAAGTTCTAAGAAATACGTATGTTTTATTTTACTGTTTGCATAATAGGCATACGCCTATTAGCTATTTCATTTGTTGTTAATTTTTTATTTGAGATGTGCGTTTTCACAGTCAACCACATAATTATCACGGAAAATCCGCAGATACTTAATTCATAGTGTGATGTGCTTTTAACTTTCAAACAAAAAATAACCTGGAATTTTTCAAGCTATGGACCTATAATTTACTTTACTTTAATATTATGTAATATTGTATAAAATCAAAAGTTTCCGTTTTGACAATGAGCGAATTCAATAAGTAAAGTAATTAACAGCGTTATTAATGTTAGATATAAGGTATTATTATTGTAATTACTATAATACAGTTACTAACACTAGCATTACAAACTGTTTTCTACTGAACACTACGTCTGAGATAGATTCGATCAGGGATTCAATGACGTACTTCAGCCGGCAAGTGGTGGGGGGACATGCGCGTGGCCCCTACCGTGTATCTATATACCGTGGGTCCAACAAAGTAGGACGTTTTAAAGTAATAGGACAATTAACACTATTATCAAGTAGTAGCTGTTACACAGTAATAGGTTACGACAAATAACCTATTATTTTTTACTACGTCACGGTTGATACGATACAAAATAAGTAACGATAGAGAAGACTAGAAGTACAACATGGGTTTATTAGACTTTTTATAACATATATGTGTTATGGTTTCCTTTTATATATATATATATATATATATATATATATATATGTGTGTGTGTGTGTGTGTGTGTGTGTGTGTTATGGTTTCCTAATATTACTGAAGTTCTTTTATAAGACTATGCCACGGAAAAAATCGACTTAACAAATGGGTCCAACAAATGTTGGACGTTTTTAACGTAATAGGACAAATAACACCATTAGCAAGTAGTAGCCGTTACCACGGTAATAGATTACGACAAATAACCTATTACCTATTACCTATTTTAACACGTCACGGTTGACTCGATGCAAAATAAGTAATGATAGAAAGAAGACTAGAAGTACAACTTGGGTTTATTAGACTTTTTATAACAGGTAGGCTATGTTTAAAATATGCCTATGGTTAAAAAATATGCCCGTGTTTAAAATATGTGTTATTATTGAATTACACATATTATTATTATTATTATTATATTATTGAAGTTTCCTAATATTATTGAAGTTCATTACAAGAATATGCCACGAAATAAATTGATTTAACAAATGAGTCCAATAAAAGTTGGAAGTTTTTAACGTAATAGGATAAATTATCAAGGAGTAGCCGTTACCACATTAATAGGTTACGACGAATAACCTATTACCGTTTTACTACGTCATGATTGACTCAATGCAAAATAAGTAACGATAGAGAAGACTTGAAGTACAACTTGGGTTTATTAAACTTTTTTATAACAGATAGGCATACGCGTATGTTTAAATATATCTATGGTTAAAATATGTGCCCGTGTTTAAAATATGTGTTATGGTTTCCTAATACTACTGAAGTTCTTTTATAAGAATATGCCACGGAATAAATCGATTTAACAAATGGGCCCAACAAAAATTGGCGTTTTTAACGTAATAGAATAACTTATCAAGTAGTAGCCGTTACCACAGTAATAGGTGACGACAAATAACCTGTTACCTTTTTACTAAGTCACGACTGACACTATAAAAAATAAGTAACGATAGAGAATACTTGAAATACAACTTGGGTTTATTAGATTTTTTATAACAGATAGGCATATGTTTAAAATATGCCTATGGTTAAAATATGTGCCCGTGTTTAAAATATGTGTTATGGTTTCCTAATATTATGAATTTCTTTTATAAGAATATGCCACGGAATTAATCGATTTAACAAATGGGTCCAACAAACGTTGGACGTTTTTAACTTAATAGGAAAAATAACACTATTATCAAGTAGTAGCTGTTACCACAGTAATAGGTTACGAAATAATCTATTACCTTTTTAACACGTCACGGTTGACTCGATGCAAAATAGGTAGACTTAAAGTACAACTTGGGTTTATTAGAATTTTATAACAGATAGGCATATGTTTAAAAATTGCCTATGGTTAAAATATGCGCCCTAGTTTAAAATATGTGTTATGGTTTCCTAATCTCTTTATTTGTTTCACCCAACTTTGGAGTACACTAAATCAATCACTTTTTATGTTCTGTGCCTTCCTCGTAGCCCAGTATTGCTTCATTCGTTGTGATCTTGCTTTTCTTTCTTCGTCAGAGATTTGGATCGTTCGCTTAGATTTGACTTTGCCTTGGAACCGTTGCTTCTTGTCCTTGGTTATTGTTTTGGCTGTTCTGTCCATGAGCATAGTGTCAGTGATTTGTAGTTCTGTTATGTCTTTTTCTGTTTCTCTAAACCAAAGTGGTTTGGCTCTTTTATTACGAAAGTAGTCAAATATTTTTTTGGTTATGGTTTCCTAATATTATGAAGTTCTTTTACAAGACTATGCCACGGAATAAATCGATTTAACAAATGGGTCCAACAAAAGTTGGACGTTTTTAACGTAATAGGATAAATAACACTATTATCAAGTAGTAGCCGTTACCACATTAATAGGTTACGACAAATAACCTGTTACCTTTTTACTACGTCACGGTTGACTCGATGCAAAATAAGTAACGATAGAGAATAGTTGAAGTACAAATTGGGTTTATTAGGCTTTTTACAACAGTCAGGCATATCGATGGTTCTCTAACAGGTAACAGACTGTCTTGTTCCATACCGCACAATATTACTTTGTAACGTTAAAAGACTGTGACTGTACGCCGGAAACGGAACAGGTAAGATCTGAAGCAACCGTGCCCAGTGAGGACATGCGTGAGGTTCGTACTCTCCTTACTTTCTGGTGCATAAATCCTGGATATTGCTTATGAGTTGGTGCTTCCATTGTCCCGCCGTCGCTGCCAGGCACTCAGAGTCCGGTGCCGCTCTTCCTTAGCTGCCACTGCATTACTATACCGCTCCTCGACAGTTCGCTTGCGTCGGTAGAGATTCCTTCTTTCATCGGCCATCTGCTTCATGGCGGGCTCACCAGCTACTGCGCATGCAGCCTCGCGGAAATATATGATAACCGCTCATGATACGCTTATGTACGGAGGTGCACCGCACTGACATTGCGCGCATAGATCGCGACCGTCATAGCCTGGCTCCTATATCGGCACTCCGTAAGTAGCACTGAACTCATTATCCAGGCCAAGAGATGGCGGCGAGCTTGTCTTGGGCCTCCCAGATTCGGCGTGATTCTGGAGAAGGCTCCAGTTACGTTCGCCGTCTTTTCACTAACTTCCTGGAAATGCTCTTTGAAACAGTTTCTTGCGTCAACCATCACTCCAAGGTACCGGAGGGCTGAGACTGAACTAATCTATATATCTCCAACTGTAAATGTGTGAGTGTGTGAGTGTGTGTATGTATGTGTGTTTTTGTGTGTGTGTGCAGTTTGTGTGTGTGTGTGTGTGTGTGTGCAGTTTATGTGTGTGTTTGTGTGTGAGTCTGTGTCTGTTTATGTGTGTGTGTGTGTGTGTGTGTGTGCCCGCGCGAACGTTCGTGCGTGTATCTTTGCACGCTAACGTTAGAAATTTTGGTTCGATTTGATTCAAACTTGTCACAAAAATCGATTGTGGTAATAGCTTTTATCCATCAACATGTCGGCCATTTCAAATCTTTAAAAATTGGCAGGCCTAACTGTTTTTGTATTACATTGATCTTAAATTCAACATTAACAATTGCATAAATTATTATTACGAATTTTCTTCGTAATAATAGTAAAATCAGAATATTAATAACGGGTGAGATAAAGAAAAAAACTTTTGGAAATTCGCTTCAGTGACGTCAGCGAAACATTTGCTGACTGGGAAAATTGTTACAGTTTATTTGCCATCTTTAGTTTCATATTAAATTTTATTTGCCATCATTATTTTCATATTACATTTTATTTGCCATCATTAGTTTCATATTACAGTTTATTTGCCATCACTAGTTTCATATTACATTTTATTTGCCATCATTATTTTCATATTACAGTTTATTTTTATTTGCCATCACTAGTTTCATATTACATTTTATTTGCCATCTTTAGTTTCATATTACATTTTATTTGCCATCATTAGTTTCATATTACAGTTTATTTGCCATCACTAGTTTCATATTACATTTTATTTGCCATCATTATTTTCATATTACAGTTTATTTTTATTTGCCATCACTAGTTTCATATTACAGTTTATTTGCCAACATTAGTTTCATATTACAGTTTATTTGCCAACATTAGTTTCATATTACAGTTTATTTGCCATCTTTAGTTTCATATTACAGTTTATTTGCCAACATTAGTTTCATATTACAGTTTATTTGCCAACATTAGTTTCATATTACAGTTTATTTGCCAACATTAGTTTCATATTACAGTTTATTTGCCAACATTAGTTTCATATTACAGTTTATTTGCCAACATTAGTTTCATATTACAGTTTATTTGCCAACATTAGTTTCATATTACAGTTTATTTGCCAACATTAGTTTCATATTACAGTTACATTTGCCATCATTGGTTTATTCCGACAGTATGGCTCAACTCTGGTTTTCAAATGCCTAACTCAAAACATAAACTTGCAACAACACTGTTCGATAGAACTAATGATACTTGTACAGCTTGTCTAGGCCTCGTGGCCATTGTACTGGTGACATAGTAAACTTTGTCCCCAGTGAGTACAGTCAGTTCTCTTCCATAATTAATGATTAACCCTTCTTTCTTCAGCTATACAGTACTTTTTTATCTGACAGTACATTTGCGAGTCACAGGGTATTTTACAAAATGTACAGTTTACAAAGTTCATCACTAACATAAATATTTACAATACAATTAACAATATAGGGATACACTATTGTTTATTACTGTTAGCCTCTAGTCAAACCGTGTATATTGTAAATAATAATGCTTTGATTATGATATTTTGAATTTTTATCAGTTCAAGCTTATCAGTTGGATAATATTGTAGGCAAAAACTGGTGCAACTAAAATTAAATATTTCACGACACTTCTGTGACTCATGGAAAAAAATTAGAAAATGTCCCCTAAAAACGTTTAACTCATTTTTCTCGTAACCTAAACGACTTAGAGTAAAAAGGACGTTTAGCTAATCTGTGACTCATTAAAAAATCAAAATTTTAAAATTTTTGAAAAATTCTGAAAATTTCA
Source organism: Callitettix versicolor (assembly GCA_022606455.1). NCBI lineage: Eukaryota > Metazoa > Arthropoda > Insecta > Hemiptera > Cercopidae > Callitettix > Callitettix versicolor. The sequence continues at coordinate 12,852,981 of CM040190.1, forward strand.
AAAAATATTAAAAAATTTAAAAATTAAAAAATATTTTTTTAAATTTAAATTTTGAAAATTTTGAAAAAATTTTAAATTTTTTTTAAATTATTTTTTTTAATTTAATTTTTTTAATATTTAAAAAAACAATATTTAATATTTGAAAAACAAAATATTTTTTTAATTTTACAAAAATTGAAAATTGTTTAAAATTTTAAAAATTATGAAATTTTTTTTATTTTAAAAATTTTGAAAATTTTTTAACTTTAAACTCATTTTTCTTGTAAACTAAGCGTCGTAGAGCAAAAAGAACGTTAATCTGTCACTCATGAAGAACATTCAAAAAATTTTAATTTTGAAAAATTTTGAAAATTTCGAAAAATATTTTAAAAAATTTTAAAATTTAGAAATATTGAAATTTGTTAAAAATTTTGAACATTTTGAAATTTTTAAAATTTTAAAAAACTGTTTTTTTTAATTTTAAAAATTATAATTTTTTTAATTTTGAAAATTTATTTAAAAAATTTAAAAATTAGAAAATTTTGAAAATTTCTGAATTTTTTTAATTTAAAAAAAATGGAATTTTTTGAAATTTTTTAAGTTTAATGTACATGTAATCTAGTATTTTCCACACTCTTAACTCTCTTCAAATTTCATTGCATTTAAAAAACGTCATTTTCAAATTTTTTTTCACTAAAAAAATTAATTAATGTGTCTATTTCTTTTATAGACCTTAATTAAAAATAATTTCGATAATAAATAGTTTTACTAATATATTGCTGTTTTACATTAAAGTTATTGTAATGTCAGTGCAAATAATGAAAATAGCGTTTTGAACGGTTCAACATTATTAGTTTCTAGTGGTCTAGTTTGTAATTTAACCGACTGTCCTTCACTTTTAGTTCAAGTGCCACGAGGGGATAGACAAGGTATACTGATAATGATAAGAGAGCTAAACGGATTAACCTTCCAGACTGGCGCTCAATGAAGTACTCTCTGGATACGTAAAAATAAAGTATAAACAATTATATTTATATGATTATAAATTTATTTAATTTAAAATTATGTGTGTTACAAGATCTTTTATCTAGTAAAAACAGTGTGAGTTCAACACTTTTATGTTGAGAACAGGTGTTTTGAACCGATTATTTTTAATTATAACTGTTATTTCACAAAAACACGAAAGAGTAACTAAAGTCCGAGTTACTTACAGCACGATAAGGTGCTCACTGAGCCTACTTACGTAAGCTAGTGGTGGGACAGAAAACACCAAACTGTTAAAAAAAACTGCTTTTCTGTAAACGACAAACAAACTGCTTTTTCAAACGGAAACAAGCAGTTGGATTTGGACCGGTTTATGATTTGTTAAACAAGGAACGGCTTTCCGCACTACCACACTTTACGTTGCCGCAAGCGCTAAAACTGTTTGCCTGCTAACTGCTTTTCTGCTAACTGCTTTTCTTCTACCTGTTTTTATGCTTTTCCCCTTTATTTCAAAGTTGCTTGTTGCTTGTAGTGAAGTAAGAACTGTTTGGTCAATGTCAACGTTTATCTCTATTTTGTTGCGAGTTGTAGTAACAACCTCTCACATTTTGTAGATACAGAGCCTAATTTTATTTAAACATATTTTTTTATATTTATTATCAATCATCAATATTTTTTAATCAACTAAAATATTCTAAATCGTTTGCATTTTGGTAAATATGCAAAGGGCTATTTAATTTTTAAGTAAAAAAAAAAATGCTTCTATTAGAAATTCATCGCATCTTGTACATAAAATGGCATACATAATTATTACGTTTTGAGAATGTAATTTAATTATTACTACACTTGTAATGATTATTTTTATCCTTTCTAAATGCTTTATACCCAAAAACAGGTGGCAGTGGGAATGAAAAAGTAGTCTTAGAAAACTGAACGTATGTGCTTTATGTTTTAGCTGCTAACTTTGAGTTTCAGTTTTCTAAACCTGTTTTTTCCAACTGTTTTAAAAAGCAGCTTTTTTCCTCAACAAACAGTTTGTTGACGTTTTGTAAAAATAGCAGAAATGCCCCTTTTAACGTAAACCACAGTAGGTAGTCGGGGGGGGAATTGGTTTTGCTATATTTTCCTAAATCGAGAATAGGGAAGTAGGGCGAATACTAAGACTACAGATTTTATAAAAGTAATGTTTTCTTTCAAATATCTTCTCACCCGTAGGTAACCTCTCCCAAGCGCCCGAAGTAAGGTAAAGCCGCCTCGGTGGCCTAGTGGATAGCGTACTGGGCTTGGCATTTTCATACGCTATAAATCATCTCATCGTTTGCATTAGCCCAAGTGTGCACAATAGTCGGATGTTAAACAAAAAAAAAAAAAAAGAAATAAGGTATAAAAATACCTGCTTACCAAGGGATTATCCTCAGTCAATAATTTCAAAGTGTACTAAAACTAAAAAAACAGTCCAACGGAAGTGAAAAACAGTTAGTGTTTACGACAATACTGTGTGTGCCGGTATTATAGGAAAAGATTACGCGCGCTGTTACAAAATATAAAATCCGGAGTGCTTTTTAATGCAACAATCATTGTTAGGCAACATATCGTCAAAACAAAGCAGTTAAGTGGTCCTCAGGACAATAAACAAATTTATTTACTTTATAAAATGTGAAATTGATAAGAAATACGTGAGACAAAAGGACTACTAAACTTAAGAATAAAGGAACACAAAAAGAACGCGCGATTAGACCATATGTAGTTCGAAAATCATAAATTTAATTGGGAAAGACTAAAATAATAAACCGGAAGAATAACGTGTATAAACGGAAATAGAAGCCTCGTGCATAAAAATAACGGACAGCTCTGTCAGCCAAATCTAACCGGATATAATGTCTCTTTTAAAAATAAGGACCGCCTTTTTAAGAATTAAGACTTAAAAATAAACATAATTTTAAGTTTAAAAAGCTGAAGATTTTTTTTTGAGTTTAAAGTCCGACTATTGTACACAATTGGGCTAATGCAGACGATGGGATGATTTATAGTGTATGAAAATGCCAAGCCCTGTCCGGGAATCGAACCCGGGTCCTCGGTGTGAAAATCCAGTACGCTATCAACTAGGCCACCGAGGCGGCCAAAATCTGAAGTTTTAACGGTTAAAAAAGAAGGATAAATACTAGATCCTAGACTAGGAAATTAAGAGAGAAACAGATAATTGCAGGTGTTAATAACCCCCCTACACGGTGTTGGCAGGTACAATCACCAATCGCTTATTCACTGCTGTCTTGAACATACCTCTTTTACTGATACGGTATTTCTCAGCTATTTGGGCTAGCGTTTTCGTTTAGTTTTCTTAGTGACTTGTGGTTTTCCTGATCACTTGTAAGTCTTAGTTTTTTTTGGTTTGACTACACTGCGTTCTACCCTGAGCGTTTCTTTCTTAGTTTTTTTTTTTTGGTTTGACTACACTGCGATCTACCCTGAGCGTTTCTTTCTTAGTTTTTTTGGTTTGACTACACTCCGATCTACCCTGAGCGTTTCTTTCTTAGTTTTTTTTTTTTTGGTTTGACTACACTGCGATCTACCCTGAGCGTTTCTTTCTTAGTTTTTTTTTTTATTTGACTACACTGCGATCTACCCTGAGCCTTTCTTTCTAGTTTTTTTTTTTTGGTTTGACTACACTGCGATCTACCCTGAGCGTTTCTTTCTTAGTTTTTTTTTATTTGACTACACTGCGATCTACCCTGAGCGTTTCTTTTTTAATTTTTTTTTTTTTTTTTTTTTACTACACTGCGATCTACCCTGAGCCTTTCTTTCTTAGTTTTTTTTTTATTTGACCACACTGCGATCTACCCTGAGCGTTTCTTTCTTACTTTTTTTTTTGGTTTGACTACACTGCGATCTACCCTGAGCGTTTCTTTCTTCGTTTTTTTTTTTTTTTTTTTGGTTTGACTATACTGCGATCTACCCTGAGCGTTCCTTTCTTAGTTTTTTTCGTTTCACTACACTGAGATCTAGCCTGAGCGTTTCTTTCTTAGTTTTTTTGGTTTGACTACACTGCGATCTACCCTGAGCGTTTCTTTCTTAGTTTTTTTTGGTTTGACTACACTGCGATCTACTCTGAGCGTTTCTTTCTTAGTTTTTTTTGGTTTGACTACACTGCGATCTACCCTGAGCGTTTCTTTCTTAGTTTTTTTTGGTTTGACTACACTGCGATCTACTCTGAGCGTTTCTTTCTTAGTTTTTTTGGTTTGACTACACTGCGATCTACCCTGAGCGTTTCTTTCTTAGTTTTTTTTGGTTTGACTACACTGCGATCTACTCTAAGCGTTTCTTTCTTAGTTTTTTTTTGTTTGACTACACTGCGATCTACCCTGAGCGTTTCATTCTTAGTTTTTAAGTATTTTAACGTGGGCATCTCGGCTTATGTTCTAGTTGCATTATTAGATTTTAAGTTAGTCACTTGATGATGACAGTTTATCCATACTCTCGAAACGTCGTGTATGTAAAGAAACGATAGCAAATGTACGCATAAACAATAATAACGATCACATTTTATTTAAATGCAGTCCGTAAGTGCCCAAATAAAACGTATGGACAAGTTTTATTTGTCCTCAAAAAATTTGGTTCCAAAAATAAACCTGAAAATTTGTTTAATTTATGAAAATCGGTTCATCGGGAGTAGACTAATAACATCAGGCAAAGTTGCAAATTAACGGTAAAGTCGTAAACAAAATAAACCCTAATCACTTCAGCCTTTATTCCATTAACTATGTACACGTATAATTTCAAATTTAGTAAACAAAGTTGAGTTACTAACTGTTTCATAGTCATTGCTGAACAATAAGTCGATTTTAAGAAATTAGGACGAAACGAATATTTTTGGAGAAATACTTGAATTTGAGAAATTTGTTTAAACTTTTTTTACATTAATTATTAAATTTAAAATAGGGCCTAAGTAAAAAAAATTGGCAGTCGCGGGACTGGCCGACAGAAGTGAAAACTGAAATAAACGAAACCGAATCAATTTTTTTCAATAAATTCGAATATTTACTTAAAATTCATCATAATAAAGCAAACCTACAGGAATAATTTGTACATTAATTACAAATTCGTATTTTTTAATTTATTTTTACACTTTTATATATTTACAAAAACACATGACGAGCTGCAAAAGTCCAGTACAAATAAAAACAATGTGTATTTAGGCCTATAATATAATTAATGTAAATATATACATTGTAATACAGTATTTAAATATATTATTTGATATGTACTGATTTACATTTCAAAACAAATTTACTTCAAAATCAATGCAAGAAGTAGGTCCTGTAAGTATAACATTAATTATTAAGTAATATTGTTTTTATTTGTACACATTTTTTAAGCACATTTTCATATTTATTTAATTATAAAAACACATGATGGGCTGCGCAATCGCAGAACAAACACAACTTATTTGGCATAATAATGTAATGAATATGCATAAAACATAGGCGCATTCAATAACTCCCACTAGGTGAAATTAACTTTTCCATATACACCCATATTATATTTTTTTCCTTAGTTTACGCCCTTATTGGAGCACTTCAATCAGTCCATACACTTCCAAGTCCAACAATGTTATTGAGAGACTAGCGTTTCAGTCTCTTCTTCCGTTTCCAAAATTTCTTCATCCTGTCCGACCTGGCTGCCCTTTGTTCATCAGTTATGGTATAGGTATTTCGTTCAAATGTGTTAGCTTGAATACCAGATATTTATTCCCTAGAATCCTTTTCTCTGCTCTACCTTCAATTTGAGGCACCGTCAGCCGCCTCGGTGGTCTAGTGGATAGCGTACTAGGCTTTCACCCCGAGGACCCGGGTTCGATTCCCGGCGAGGGCTTGGCATTTTCATACGCTATAAATCATCATCGTCTGCATTAGCCCAAGTGTGCACAATAGTCGGACGTTAAAAAAAAAAAAAAAAAAAAAATTGAGGCACCGTCAAATTTAACTCTTCTAAATCACTCTGGATCTCTTTGAACCAATTATTCTGCGTTTTAATCTTCCAGAAATAGCTAAGTGTTTCACCAGTCTGTTTTTGGAAGGCGTGCTATATGGCCGAAAAAAACAATTCTCCTTTTCCGCATCGTGTCTATTATTGAACTTATATTATATTATTATATTATACACACTACAAATAAATAAACTAAAGGTCTGCGTATATTATAACGTGTTGCGTGTACTTCCACCAACGTGCTTTGATACTAACAACCCGCACATGTATATACGTATATATGTACAGCCGTATAGCGCTACGCAATGCATCAGTGTCCGCTGTTTATACTTTCACAGTTCACATATACACAAATACAAATATTACACGTCTGGGCGTGCCGCAGCTCGCAGCTGTATTGAATTGGTATGACTCACCGTATACAGATTTAGCGTGACGCGAGCTCAATGCTTTTTACCCACCCAAAAAGTGCTAAACGTTCCTAAAGAAATTGCACTTCAAAAATAATGGAAAATTAATTCTATCCTCGTATTTAAAACAGATTTGGTTGAATACAAGAACGTTTGTATCAACCCTCAATTCAACTTGTTGCTATTGCAACGCTTTAAAACGGCTACTAAGTGAGAAAGTTTGTGCTATATTTTTAACCCTATTAGTTCCACTGAACGAGATAACGCCAATTACTCCAAGTGTGACAGTTACCGGTGAACAGACTAACTTTTAATGTAACAACTTTGAAAACTTAAGTTGTAAGATTGTTAAGTAACACTGTTTAGCTAAGTTGAGTGTTGTTAAGATGTGATGAACGTACCTCAGCTGGGAAGTTTGTTAATTCGCGCGAAAAGGTAAAACTAAACAATCTGTAACTCGTACAGGTTCGATGACGTCACGTGATATGTTGAAACACTGACCTGAAATGATATACACTTGTTTATGACAAAATATAACACTGAAACAAGGCAACTCAACACAGAATTATATTGAAATGAGAAAAATCGAAATGAAATATTATACTGAAATTTCATATTGGAATACGGTAGTGAAATGAGAAGTCACAAAAAAGGTATTACCCTGAAATAATGTGAAATAAAGGAAATACGGCAATGAAATGAGACGTCACAAAAAAGGTATTACACTGAAATAATGTGAAATAAAGGAAATACGGCAATGAAATGAGACGTCACAAAAAAGGTATTACACTGAAATAATGTGAAATAAAGGAAATACGGCAATGAAATGAGACGTCACAAAAAAGGTATTACACTGAAATAATGTGAAATAAAGGAAATACGGCAATGAAATGAGACGTCATAAAAAAGGTATTACACTGAAATAATGTGAAATAAAGGAAATGCGGCAGTGAAATGAGAAGTCACAAAAAAGGTATTACACTGAAATAATGTGAAATAAAGGAAATGCGGCAGTGAAATGAGAAGTCACAAAAAAGGTAATACACTGAAATAATGTGAAATAAAGGAAATACGGCAATGAAATGAGACGTCACAAAAAAGGTATTACACTGAAATAATGTGAAATAAAGGAAATGCGGCAGTGAAATGAGAAGTCACAAAAAAGGTATTACACTGAAATAATGTGAAATAAAGGAAATGCGGCAGTGAAATGAGAAGTCACAAAAAAGGTATTACACTGAAATAATGTGAAATAAAGGAAATGCGGCAGTGAAATGAGAAGTCACAAAAAAAGTATTACACTGAAATAGTGTGAAATAAAGGAAATACGACAGTGAAATGAAATGGTGTAAGAAGATATGACCTTGAAATACGACGATGGAAAGAAGTTATAATGAAGATAAAACACAGAAATTAAATTATGTATATAACAAGGTCTGACACCAAAGTAAGATGTTCTTAAGGAGATATGACTCTGAAATTACATGATAGGCTACAAAGGTGATAAAATATTAAAAGTTATAAAATGACAAAATATAATATTAAAATTAAATTTTATAAAAGAGATACGAAATTAAAGTCTTCTAATATGACGAGATAGGATATTGAAAATAGATAATGTTGATCCAGTATGATATTGTTCAACATCTTTATTGCTCTCCTTCCCTTAGTGTTTCATTCTTTTATCGCTGTGTCCAAGATTTTGTTTTGTTACTTTAAGGCGAAAAGCACATTGAGGTTATTATCGCCTCCCTAAATGTAAGTGTGGTTGTAATGTGTTAAAGTCGTAAGTTGTAAGTGGTAAGTGTGAGTTAGACTCGGGTACAGCGAGGGACGTCTAAATCCTCTCAATAGATGCAGCTAGTCTGCCCCCTCTGCGGGGTCTGCTGTGTCCAAGAGTCCATCACTAGTAATTGTCATTCCTAAATATTTGTAAATTTTACACCATTTGGTTTTTGTGTTGTGTTCCTATTGAAGATTCTTGTTTTGCCCTCCAATGTGCATGTACACCATTTGCTTAGATTTACCTCAAGTCCCCAAATATCACATTTCTCTATTAATTTCCTACTCGTGTATTCTAGATACTTAGCCTATAATCCTGCGCTATAACTACTTGGCCATCTGCAAAGCAGAGGGATTATAAAGTGCTGACCTTTAATGATATACCCATTGTTTCACACTTGCGTTTCCACTTACGCAGAGTTGTTCCAGGTGGATTTTAAATAATGTTGGGAACGGGAAACATCCTTGTTTAAGTCCCTTAGCGGCTTTGAAACCTTTAGGCATTTTATTTCCTACTTTTAGGTCCGCCAGTGAAACGGGATGATTAAATAAAGTAATTTGTTTTCAAAAAACTTTTTTAATAATTTTTTAGTAAATAATTGAAAGTACAAGAATAGCCATTATGGGTACAATACGAAAAAATATTATTTTCTGAACACTACGTCTACCAAATGTCCTCCATTGCAGTTAAGGCATTCCTTGAGCCTTGCTTGGACGTTTTGCATGACCTCTCGCAGCATGTTGACAGGTATTGCCGCAATCTCGTCTACAATTCGTTGTTTGAGGGCTTGAATGGTTGTGGGTGGATCTACTTAAAAACGTGTGTCCCCCAGATGTGTCACTTATTCCAATTCGAAGGGCATGTTTGGCTGATCGGCGAGGACTTCTAACCATAGCCTGTTGAACCGCTGCGATGTTTTCAGGCGCTCGAACAGTTTTTACACTCCCCCCTCTTTTTTAAGACGTTGATCCCCTTTGCTCGAGGTTGTTTATCCATGTTCGATTGCATTATCTGACGGAACAGGCTGGTTACGCTGGTTAAAATGACGTCGGAAAGCACGTCGAGTTTGCACAAAACTTTCGCATTTTGATATATGCTTTCACCGCGTAGCCGCGTTGTTCACCCGTCCAGCGATCCATTGCAACTAAATACTAGATTGTGCAGGTGGTGATGCGCCAGTAACCATCTCCCCACTACCTGTCAATTTTGTCTCAAGGCCAGCTACAATCATCCCGTTTCATTGGCGGATCCTTTATGAATGCTGAAATTTTATGAATCAAAATGTAACGTTGAAATGGAACAAACACAGATCGTCTGACATTGAAATGAAATTACGAGTACTTGAAACAATTATGATACTTAAGACATCTCAGATCCTCAGTTAGATACCTAATGTAAATATATGTTGAACTGTGTAATATCAATAAGATGATACGCTAAATAAACAGCTGTTCGGAAGGAAAGATTGAGACGACCGACCAGTCTGTTCTGGAGGCTAAGGCTAGTTCGCGCAAGGCTACTGCGCTTGGATAAGTGAAAATGTGCATCGTAATTTTTGGATATAGAACATTTTCCTGAACACGGGAACCGTCATAAATTTCATGAAGAAGGCCTACTTTTTTGTTGTAGTGCCACTAAGGAGAGAATTTTAGTTTTAAAAAATTTGACAGTGCGAACTTGGGTGTTTGCACCGACTTTGTAGCTCCGTTTTTAAGAAAAGAAATATCGGCTAACCTAAGGGGGGAACCACTAAACTCTGATTAGCGAAAAAAACAATCGACCTGTTTAATACGTCAATCGGACATTAAAGTCTGTATCAGTCAATCTTTTTATTCACTGATATATTTTTGTAAAGGGCCCTGGCGTACTATTTTAGTTAGTCATAGTGACGTCACTAATAACATTATTTGTTACTTTTAGTGCACCTTATATCTTCCAGAAGAATCTATTTTAATTCGAGTTAGTTTTGTTTTCTTATAGTTTGTTTTGGTTGATAACTGACATCCGTAAGATTATAGTTATATTCCAAAAGGTTGGTAAAGATTTAAGTTAGTTTTTGACTATGTACAGTATAATGATCTGCCTTCCCTAGCTTCGTCAATTCTACTTTCGTTGACGCGTTTCAAAGAACCTCCATCTTCAAAAACTATATCTATACTCAAGTATAGATAAGCTCGGAGTATAGATATAGTTTTTGAAGATGGAGGTTCTCCGAAACGCGTCAACGAAAGTAGAATTGACGAAGCTAAGGAAGGCCGATCATTATACTGAACATAGTGACAATAATCCTGGCAGAAAAGAAGAAGAATAAAAAAAGATTTTTAGTTTTTGAATTTAAGTTTAAGTTTAGTTTTGATTTTTGTTGTTGTCTGCCTTGCTGAAAGTTGAAGTAATTTATCATTATAATTTTTTTCCTATAATTATTTTTTTTTCAATATTGTAATGAAAACAGAAGTAATTAATTTAAATATTTTTTCCTGTCACTACTTGTTTTTTTTAACTTTTAATGTGGCATATTAAAAAAAAAGACAATTATAAATTTTTGAAAAGCAACAACTTTGATTTCTTTGGTCACCCTGAGCATTGTAACCTAGCACAGGCATTCTCGTTGTCGTGACCTAAACAATGGGGTATAAATTATATTAAAATTAAAGAAAACGTGACGATCAACAAATGGTTCATTGAAATAAGATACAAAATTAGCTATGGCCCACATCCCTTCTCCTCTGTAGGTATCAAGCAATTAAAGATTTATTACGGGAATGTAATATACTGACACGTTATGAAATCCCGTAATATACTGACACGTTATGAAATCCCGTAATATACTGACACGTTATGAAATCCCGTAATATACTGACACGTTATGAAATCCCGTAATATACTGACACGTTATGAAATCCCGTAATATACTGACACGTTATGAAATCCCGTAATATACTGACACGTTATGAAATGCGTGAATTAATATTACCGCACCAATTAAGAAAGAACACTATATTTTCCTTCGGCTCAACACAGAATTGCAAATTCCTTCTGGTTGCTGTACTTGGAAGCTAAATTGACTAAACATCTATTTTGCATACAAACACATCACCGACGGGTTAATTAAACGTTCAGCTGTTGATTACATTGTGCCAACACGTGTGTACATTACACGGCGCACGTGACACATGTGGTCATCGCACTCAAAAAGTGACCAACTCATTACTCGATCGGTTTGCGTTCAAATTGACTGTGGGACGGGCAAAAAGTACCGTAAATTTTAATCAAGCGAAAATAATATAAATTGGTTCCGCTTGTTTACTGGTCGAACGGAAATACGTTTTAACCTTCACATTCTGTAGCAAAACCCATTACGCGGTGGTCAGTGTTGTTTTGTTTTGAATGTCCAATAATCGTATATTACTTGATCACAAACGATAAAATTGTGTTAGATCAAACTTAAAAGAAATTTCATCGCGATTTTTAAATTTTTGTTTCATCCATTTGGTTTTATCGATTTTTCTTTGGAAAATGAGCGATGGATTGGTTATCATAGTAATATCTTGGATCCGGGATTTTTAAATGAGCTCCAAATCACGTTTTAAGATCTTTAAAAATATATATATATATATATATATATATATATACATATATACATTTATTTATAACTTTTTCCACTTCATAAAAAACATACTTATACTTAAACTTATTCTACAATAGGGGGGTCCGCTTGAGGTTTTGGACCCGAACCAAAATTACATGTGGCGCCAACAAGTGTGTGTGTGTGTGTGTGTGTGTGTATGTATGTATGTATGTATGTATGTGTGTGTGTTTGTATGTGTGAGTATGTTTGTGTGTGTGTTTGAGTGTATATATATATATATATATATATATATATATATATATATATATATATATATATATATATATATACATATACATATATATAAACACACAAACATACTCACACATGTTTGTATGTGTGAGTATGTTTGTGTGGATGTTTGTGTGGATGTTTGAGTGTATATATATATATATATATATATATATATATATATATATATATATATATATATATATATATATATATATATATATACATATATATATATATACACACACACACACACTAATACACACACCCACACACCCACACACACACACACACACACACACACACACACACACACACACACACACACACACACACACACACACACACACACACACACACACACACACACACACACACACACACACACACACACACACACATATATATATATATATATATATATATATATATATATATATATATATATATATATATATATATATATATATATATATATATATATATGTGTGTGTGTGTGTTTGTGTGTTTGAGTTCCATTTTATTACATTACTGCCAGAAATTACGAGACTTTCGATGTTGATTGCTGTAGTTGCATCAAGTTTTTGAGTAATGTGAAATCATTTATATTTTGACACACTCATTTATTTTATATTTTCATAAAAAACACATACTTATACTTAAACTTATTCCACAATAGGGGGTCCGCTTCAGGTTTTGGACCCGGACCAAAATTACATATATATGTATATGTGTATATATATATATATATATATATATATATATATATATATATATGTATATACACTCAAACACACACACAAACATACTCACACACATACAAACATGTGTGAGTATGTTTGTAATATATATATATATATATATGTATATATATATATATATATATATATATATATATATATATATATATATATATATATATATATATATATATATATATATATATATATATATATATATATATATATATATATATATATATATATATATATATATATATATATATATATATGTATGTATGTATATACATGTATATACACTCAAACACACACACAAACATACTCACACACACACACAAACATACTACACACACATACAACACACACACACATACATACATACATACATACACACACACACACACACACACACACACACACACACACACACACACACACACACACACACACACACACACACACACACACACACACACACACACACACACACACATATATATATATATATATACATATATGTACACATATATATATATATATATATATATATATATATATATATATATATATATATATATATATATATATATATATATATATATATATATATATATATATATATATATGTGTGTGTGTGTGTATGTGTATGTATGTATGTATAAGAGGAAATAGTAATAATTGCGGCACGCAGTCGTCTCGCTGAAGTGATGGAAGCGAATTTCAAAAAAAATAAAAAATATAATATACATTTTTATCGTAGTCTTTTTGCAAATATGGTTTTATCATCGTGATAAACGTTAATATATTTGTAAGAAGATATTTCATTTTAATTTAAAATATACTCTGTCCATCGACAGTTCGTCTGCTATTTTAAATAGAATTTGACCTTTAAAAGTGCTTATTTAGGCGGATGTCAAAATATAAACGACTTCACATTACTCAAAAACTTGATGCACCTACAGAAAACAACATTGAAAGTCTCGTAATTTCCGGCAGTAATGTAATGAAAATCGAATTGTTTTGTTGTCACAACATTTTTGGAAAAATATCGTATTTAGAGAACCTTTTTTTATTTTAAGGCGAAAAGCACATTGAGGCTATTATCGCCTCCCTAAATGTAAGTGTGAGTATAAAATGTTAAAGTCGTAAGTGTAAGTGTGTGTTAGACTCGGGTACCGTGAGGGACGTCTAAATCCTCTCAGTAGGTGCAACTAGTCTACAACCCTGCGGGTTATTTATAGAAGAAGTTGAAACAAAATGTTCAGTCAAGATAATCTTGTTTCTTCAAATATATAAAGTCAAGGACTGCCCTCAAAACGTGTTCTATAAGACAGGATAGGTACACATTTCAATGTATCGGATCTAATCCTTACCACGTCTGCTTATAACAGTCGATGTGGTAAAGGCTCCGTTCAGTGTACTACGTCTGTGAACTTAGGATCTCAAATTGGGTTCGAGATGCAGTTACTACCTTGACCTTAATTTTACCGTTATCCCTGATCTCTAGTCCTCATTAGTCTGGTATAAAATATAATTGTTAAGCAAATACAAGGCGTGTTCAGAAAGTAACGAAAATTTTAATTTTTTGAACACAATATTCATTTATTCTTCTACACTGATGTTGTCGCCTTCAAAATAGTCACCATTGGAGATTATGCACTTGTGCCAGCGCTTCTTCCAATCTTCGAAACACTTCACAAACTCGATCTTTGAGATAGCCTTTAGTTCTTTCAGCAATGCGCTTTTAATGTCATCTACGGCTGTACAAAGACGCCTCTTTAAGGTTCTCTTTATTTTTGGAAATAGGAAAAAGTCACACGGAGCCATGTCTGGCGAATTTGGAGACTGGGGCATCGTTACAGTACTGTTGTTTGTCAAAAATTCACGAACAAGCAATGAAGTGTGAGCTGGTGCATTATCGTGGTGCAAAAGCCATGAATTGTTTTTCAACAGATCCGGGCGTTTTTTTCGGATTGCTTCACGCAAACGATATTGAACTTGTGGGTAGTACTCCTTATTGACCGTTTCACCATGTGGCAGGAATTCATGATGCACTATGCCATTAATATCGAAGAACACAGTGAGCATAACCTTCAAGTCGATCGCACTTGTCGAGCCTTTTTCGGTCTTGGAGAGCCAAAACGCCTCCACTGGTATGATTCAGCCTTAGGGCGACGTCATATTCTTAAACCCATTTTTCGTCACCTGTTATAATACGTTTCAGTAATTCTGCATCGTCGTTAACTTCATTTAGTGACTCCTGAGCAACTTCAATTCGCCGCTGTTTTTGTTCAAAATTCAACAATTTTGGAACGAATTTTGCTGACACCCGTTTTATACAGAAAACATTGGAAACAATGTCATGACATGATCCAATCAATATGACAACATCATCAGCGACCTCTCTATTGTGATTCGGCGATTGTTCATAATCATTTCTTTCACTTTTTCCACGTTTTCATCGTTTGTTGATGTGCTGGGGCGTCCAGGGCGTTTGTCATCTTCAACGTCTTCACGGCCTTCTTGGAAACGCTTATACCACTCGTAAACACTTGCTTTACTCATAGAAAACTCACCATAGGCTTTTGTTAACATTTCATACACTTTGTTACACTTTATTCCATTTTTAGGCAAAATTTGATACAAATTCTTTGATCCATTTCTTTTAACAAACGAAAATCGCCGAGCTCATAAAAACCCGTCTAACCTTAGTGGCTGTCACAAACAAAGTTAACAATGAAAACAGCTGAAAGTTTTATCATACTTCAAGGGCATGTGTACCAACATAATAAAAAAAATATTTGACAATCGGACTCTCCAAGCCCGCGAAATTTAAAAATTCTCGTTACTTTCTGAACACACCTTGTATATACATCATTATCGTACAGAATTTAGCTTAATAACATTTAATTGTCTATTTCGATGATTAGGATCTAAACGGTAAATAATTACCAAGCTTAAGAATTAAGATATAAACCTAAGAAATTGATTACCCGTTTCATTACATAATTAATATTTTACTCCTGGCGGTAATTAAATTAATGTTTAGACTGTTGTATTGAAGGAATTCATCAAACGTTCAATTAGCTTCGTTCGTAACTACATGCGCTCTAATATCAAATTAAATAAAAACGGCACGCAGCTGTCTCGCGCACATGATGGAAGCGAATTTCCTAAAAAAATATTTACCCATTATATTTTGAAAATTTGATTTCATAATTACAATCAGCATTAAAATCTGCATGTATTTAAAACTTTAAAATACTTCAACTTCAATAAAATACAACTATAAAACTTCAAATTGCACAAAAATACTCCCTCTCTACGAATTCCGTGCAGTAGGGCAGTAAAAATCTTTAACTTTATCTTGAATAATGATTACAACCGAACCAACTTCACAATATTCACAACACCTACTTCCTTAAAGAAGATAACACAACGCTCCCTCTTCTCTGAACGACAATGGTGTAGACAGGAAGAACATATCTTATCAATTTAGCAAATCTCAACATGTTCAGGCAAGGTAAAATAGCTGCTGCTTATTTGTTACTGACTGAATACGCGTGTTTCCCTAAATTACTTTAACTAATATTAAAAATCAGCGAGTTAGTCGTAATACAGTTACTTCTTTTAAGTACTTTTATAATTTTAATTTTACTTTTGTGTATAATTTTAGTTTTAATAAATGATAAGAAATTATCGTTATCATTTCCCAGAAAATGACTAAAAAAGATTTTTTCTTAAGGCGAAAAGCACATTGAGGCTATTATCGCCTCCCTAAATGCAAGTGTGAGTGTAAAGTGTTAAAGCCGTAAATGTAGTGCTGTAAGTGTGTGTGTTAGACTCGGGTACCGCGAGGGACGTCTAAATCCTCTCAATAGGTGCAGCTAGTCTGCACCCCTCTGCGGGGGAAGTGTTATCAAAATCAGCCTGTAGATTGCATTCAAGGATTGAAGAGTTCCATGGGGATCAGCTGATTGATAACAAATGGAGTAACCATGTTGTTAAAATCAGTTGTTAGACTATTTTTATTTTTAAGTCTATATTTCATACCAGTTAGACTAACGAGGACGAGGGATCAATGTTAACTGTAAAGGTGAAGCAACGGGAGTAATACTTAAACCTCAAACCTTTAAGTGTGCAGTTCGGTTTGACTGACAGATCCTTTAGCCACATCGACCACCAAGCCACTGTTAGATCCATAGTACAAATGCAGAAAGCTCATCAAAGAAGGAATGAAGACTCTGTTATAAAACAATGAGACTTTGTTGTAAGGATCAAATTACAGACCACTGGTAGGAAGAACGTTAACCTTGAAACCCAAAAATAACTGCATGTTTTATTTATTTATTGGGTACGATTCTATTTATTGCGCATAAAATAGAATAGGACGCAAAATATACTATTTTATATATTTTACATTTCATATTTCATATTTTATATTTTATATTTTATATTTTATATTTTATATTTTATATTTTATATTTTATATTTTATATTTTATATTTTATATTTTATATTTTATATTTTATATTTTATATTTTATATTTTATATTTTATATTTTATATTTTATATTTTATATTTTATATTTTATATTTTATTTTATATTTTATATTTTATATTTTATATTTTATATTTTATATTTTATATTTTATATTTTATATTTTATATTTTATATTTTATATTTTATATTTTATATTTTATATTTTATATTTTATATTTTATATTTTATATTTTATATTTTTTATATTTTATATTTTATATTTTATATTTTATATTTTATATTTTATATTTTATATTTTATATTTTATATTTTATATTTTATATTTTATATTTTATATTTTATATTTTATATTTTATATTTTATATTTTATATTTTATATTTTATATTTTATATTTTATATTTTATATTTTATATTTTATATTTTATATTTTATATTTTATATTTTATATTTTATATTTTATATTTTATATTTTATGCTACTACATGCTGCAGAAAATGGTATGCTAGTGAAGGAACATGTAAGGGTAAGGGGGAACATGGGGGGGCTCAACTTTCAGCGCTACTTTCATAAGCAACACATTATTTTGACCTCTTTCATTGGGAAATAAGCTATTTCACGGTAACACCCAGATTCAGGACTTTTAAATGCGTACCGAACTTAACCACATCTTGAAAGATCTTTAAAAATTATAAATACGTTTTAATGATCTCTCGATGTACCTTAATTCAATATTGGCACTCATTTCAAAGTCCCGGGTCTTGGTGTTACCATGATGGCCAGTAGCTTATTTTCTAACGGACACCGCGAATACTAAGGATTACATCGCTTATGTTCCACCCAATACGGCATGTTACAAATTAACTTTCCGCCCTGACGTCGAGTCGTATTAATTCCAGGTGCCATCGGATAACGTAAATATTTGATAACGTTAACCATGGCGAGGCTTGAACATGCAAATTACAACTAAGAGGATTTGCCTAAACCTGTATAGTTTGTTTAACTTTTGCTGATTCTGTGTTTCTCTCTAATCCGGAACGTTTCACTTTAAAGTCAGCTTTTTCAATTATTCACATACCCGAAATGTGGGCGGTAAGACTTTAAAAAAAGACGCTTGTTTTTCTAAAGGCAATAAAATTATTTGTTTAAGTAATTTGAAGAGATATGGGAAAATATAAATTGGTGATTAGTGTAACCGCTATAATCAATATATAAATTGATTAGACCTGTTTAACATAAATTCAGAGTAGTAATGGAAGCGAAATTGAAATTGAAATAAAATGGAAAAGCATGTACTGATGTTACTTAGGCGCTTTTTTCACGAATTTGTAAATTATTAACGACAAGCTTACGCCTGAAAAGCAGTACTCAGAAGAGCATGTATTTTCACGATTACAATGATTTACACACTAAATAGAAATTTTTAAAACAATGTCAAAAAAATTCTGATATTGAATCAAAAATAAAAATCATGTATCCTGTTTTCACTTACCCTTTTATTTTAATTACGATAATTTGTCCGAAAACAGGACAAATTAACTTAGCTAGGTTTTAACAACATAACCTGAAATTGATTATACCTTATCAGCTGTTCAATGAAATAAGCTGATCTTTACGCGTTAATAAAAAACAACTGATCTTTTAATACAATTACCAAAACTAAATTAACGATTCGTTTCATATGCTTAAATCGGTTAAACTTCTTCGTATTTTCCGTAGTGTAGTGTTATCACGCGCCCCACACGCGCAAAGTTCCCGGTTCGATTATAGGCGGACAGTCATTTTTAATTATAATTAATTTAATGTGACACTTGCGACGCGCAAAATATACTATTTTATATATTTTATATTTTGTGTTTTGCGTTTTGCGTTTTACGTTTTACGTTTTACGTTTTACGTTTTACGTTTTACGTTTTACGTTTTACGTTTTACGTTTTACGTTTTACGTTTTACGTTTTACGTTTTACGTTTTACATTTTACATTTTACATTTTACATTTTACATTTTACATTTTACATTTTACATTTTACATTTTACATTTTACATTTTACATTTTACATTTACATTTACATTTACATTTACATTTTACATTTACATTTACATTTACATTTACATTTACATTTACATTTACATTTTACATTTTACATTTTACATTTACATTTACATTTTACATTTTACATTTACATTTTACATTTACATTTTACATTTTACATTTTACATTTTACATTTACATTTTACATTTACATTTACATTTTACATTTTACATTTTACATTTTACATTTTACATTTTACATTTTACATTTTACATTTTACATTTTATATTTTATATTTTATATTTTATATTTTATATTTTATATTTTATATTTTATATTTTATATTTTATATATTTTATATAATCGTGTATCTCGCACCATGCGCCCAGAAAAATCCAACAACACAACCAGTCCTAAAACATAATGCATGTAAAAACACTTACTTCCTTTCCGTCTGCAATACTACGACGCGGACTCGACCGCACCAGAACACATCGTGTGGACTGTACCGCTTGTAGTGTACGATTTAAAAGTGCACTCCTTTTAGCACTTACGTAGAGTTCCGTAAAAAAGCATCTCAATTAATTGGTGAATTTTTCAAAACATGTTTTTGTTCAAGTTTATAATTACAAAAATAAGTAAATTATCAACAAAAATTTGATTTTGTTATTATTATTGATACAAACTATGTTTATAATTGTTTCACCGAACATATCGATCACGCAGGAGGGTGTAGACTAGCTGCATCTATTGAGAGGATTTAGAAGTCTCTCGCGGTACCCAAATATAACACTTACACTTACAACACTATACTTCGACTTTAACACTTTACACTTACACTTACATAGTTTCAATGTGATTTTCGCCTTAAAATAACAAAAAAACGAACATACGTATAGAGGATGTTATGAAAACTTGAACTTTGGATATATCTATATAGAATCTTTGTGCCAAAACTGTATATACTTGGAATCAGTGTCACTTTGTATCGTTAAAATGACACTCTACACTACAAAATTAAAAATAAACACTGTTTTTGCCTTTAGGATTTTTTCTCTCGAATATTTTTGTGGTCAATCCTCATATGTTCCCTTGTTTCGGAACGCTACAAAGGCGATTTTCGTTAAATTTTACAGTGATCAATCTTAGCCTATCTGTTTACAAGTAAGATGCACTACCGATAGACAGACGTTCACGCGTCCCAATTTATTATCGCAAAATTCCACGTGTAAGTGTAAATCATTTTTCAATTTACATTTTTTAAATAAATTTCGCCGTCATAATCAACATTAAAGCCACGTAAATTTTCAATAGAATTTAAAAATCTGTTTGTCAATTATTTGTGTATCTCGATGCAACGACGGTGAAATCAGATTTTCCGAAATGTCTACGATGAAAAAGTTACGATTGGCTATGACGGCCAAATGTTAGAAGGATTTTCCCGGGTGATTACCTTGATCACGTTATTGCCAAAATCGATCTTTGTGCCAAGTTACAATGAAATCGGACTCAAATTCCGAAAGCTAGAGTGTCAGTACGCACAAGTGAACTTGAATTCAGTTCAACGTTTGTCAGTCGCATAACTGTCTGACCCCGGCACCAACTTTGGACGTTCCCCGGATCAGAAATGATGAATCACCTCTGCGTAATGTTACCGGATCGCCTGCCAGCTTGTCATAATTTCTGATAAAGGTACTTCACTAAATTTGGCGTAACAAAATTACCGTCTGTCTGTCTGTCTGTCTGACACGCAAGTATTCTGCTAATATACGTGCAAGAAACAACGCACTGAATCTTGGATTTCCTAGTAAACAATGCAAGAATGTATGCAAGAAAGCAAGAACTGTATTACATCAAAATTGTATCCACTACAAGTTTTAAAAAAATTATTTGAATTAAGGGGATGAATAGAAAGTATTTTATTAATGATTGAAAATTTGAACAAGATATATAAATATAAGATATAGGGAGAGTGTGAACTAATAGTAGGAATTGACCTCCGTCTGGTTTGGTCTTTTCTATTTCCTAACAAAACTTAATTTTGACCGCTTTTTGGTTTATTTTTTCTATTTTATAACTAAAATTAACCTTGATCCCAGAACAGTAATAAAATGTATTTAATCAATTCCAAAGATAAACTACTAAATATTTATTTAGTGGTGTCAGTTAATTTCGCCAGTCCAAAGTTTATTGACGATCGGATGAATGGCATACCATGCATAGTTGAAACTACTATGCAGAAACCATCGCGGGAGTGAATTCAACAATTTCTCAAAGTTCATGGTGATCGGATAAATGGTATAGTAATTCGCAAAGAGAAGCGGAGAAGGATCCATGGGGACAGGATGAGTGAGGTGTGGAGGATTAGAAGGAACAAGACATGAGTCGGAGTGCTTTGCATGATCCAACAGGGTCCATACGCAAATAATATATATATATATATATATATATATATATATATAAATTTCGGAAGACATTTTGAAGGAAGAACGCAAAATCTTGAGGAAGATCCTTGGCCCTAGATTAACATAGGACGGATACAGGTTGCACTCCCGGAAGACCACAGAGAAGATATCGAATCTTGCAGCAGATATCAGAAGAAGGAGGCTTCAATTCTATGGACACATCAGTAGATTCCCAACAACGAGACTTGCCAACAGAGTCCTTAAGTATATACAAAGAGTCAAATCAACAACGTCGTGGATCACACAAGTCATATAGACCTACATGACGCAGAAATAGACTCATTGAAGACATTGAAGACAGGAATGCATACAGGAGAAAGATGTTCGGGTGGAAAATTCCAGAGAATGAAATCCCAAAGAGAGCAGTGGTAAAATGAACGGAGGAGCGGAAGAGGATCCATGGGGACAGGATGAGGGAGGTGTGGAGGATTAGAAGGAAAAAGACATGAGTCAGAGTACTTTGCGTGATCCAACAAGGTCTATACGAAAATAATAATAATAGTAATAATACATTCTGTAACAACCAATTACTCCACATCAGGAATGAAACTCTTTACCAAAAAACTGAAACACTATCAGACACAATAAGAAAAAGGAGAATTGATTTTTATGGGCACATCCACCGAATAGAGAAAAATAGACTAACCAAAAAAATATTTGACTACTTTCGCAATAAAAGAGCCAAACCACTTTGATTTAGAGAAACGGAGAAAGACATAACAGAACTACAAATCACTGACACTATGCTCATGGACCGAACAGCCAAAACAATAACCAAGGACAAGAAGCAACGGTTCCAAGGCAAAGTCAAATCCAAGCGAACTATCCAAATCTCTGACGAAGAAAGAAAAGCAAGATCACAATGAATGAAGCAATACTGGGCTACGAGGAAGGCAAAGAACATTAAATGTGATTGATTTAGTTTACCCCAAAGTTGGGTGAAATATATAAAGAGAGAATTATAATATACAAACACACACACACACACACACACACACACACACACACACACACACACACACATATATATATATATATATATATAGGGAGAGTGCGAACTAATAGTAGCAATCAAAAAATGTATATGAATACTGCAAAACTGTCGTGGTCTTTTCAATTCACATTAGCATTTGGATTTTTTTCAATATCAAATTTCTATCACATATTTCAGAAATATTCTTGTAAAAACGAAATTTTGAAACAATTTAATAATCCGATTATTAGATTTGTATCTACAGTTCCTGCGCTGATTTTTTTGTTGACAAATAACTGCACCTAAGAAAGTTTGTGAAATATTTTTGCATCCTTCATTTTATTTCGTTATTTTTATTTGCAAACGTAAACCAACATTTAGTAAACTAACTCGCTTTTATACGTCATTTAAATTCATCCATTGAAATTCATTGGTATAGTTTCGAGAAATAAGTCTACTTAACGTTATTTGAGTACGGCACGTTCTGGCCAACTTTGCTACCAATAAATATAATTTCAAGGTCGGCCAAACAAAACAAAATATACCGTCGTATTTTATATAGCCAATCGTCTCACTCGTTACTCTTTGTCGATAACTCGGCTCCAAAGATCAAATATCACCGTGTCTCCAGAAATAACGACCTGGTGGTTTTCTGTATAATTAAACGAAAACTTTGCACAATTATGTCACATTAAATAATTCTTTCCTTTCATTACTGTACGAGGTGTGTTCAGAAAGTAACGAGAATTTTAATTTTTTGAACAAAATATTTATTTATTCTACTACATTGATGTTGTCGCCTTCAAAATAGTCCCCATTGGAGATTATGCACTTGTGCCAGCGCTTCTTCCAATCCTCGAAACACTTCTCAAACTAGATCTTTGAGATAGCCTTTAGTTCTTTCAGCGATGCGTTTTTAATGTCATCTACGGCTGTAAAACGACGACTCTTTAAGGTTCTCTTTATTTTTGGAAATAGGAAAAAGTCACACGGAGCCATGTCTGGCGAATATGGAGGCTGGGGCATCGTTACAGTACTGTTGTTTGCCAAAAATTCACGAACAAGCGATGAAGTGTGAGCTGGTGCATTATGGTGGTGCAAAAGCCATGAATTGTTTTTCCACACATCCGGGCGTTTTTTTCGGATTGCTTCATGCAAACGGCGTTGAACTTGTAGGTAGTACTCCTTACTGACCGTTTCATCTGGTGGCAGGAATTCATGATGCACTATGCCATTAATATCGAAGACACAGTAACCATAACCTTCACGTTCGACAGCACTTGTCAAGCCTTTTTCGGTCTTGGCGAGCCAGAATGCCTCAACTGGGACGATTGAGCCTTAGTTTCTATGTCATATCCGTAAACTCATGTTTCGTCACCTGTTATAATACGTTTCAGTAATTCTGCATCGTCGTTGACTTCATTTAGTGACTCCTGAGCAACTTCGATTCGCCGCTGTTTTTGTTCAAAATTCAACAATTTTGGAACGAATTTTGCTGCCATGCGTTTTATACAGAAATCATTGGAAACAATGTCATGACATGATCCAATCGATATGCCAACATCATCAGCGACCTCTCTAATTGTGATTCGGCGATTGTTCATAACCATTTCTTTCAATATTTCCACGTTTTCATCGATTGTTGATGTGCTGGGGCGTTCAGGGCGTTCATCATCTTCACGGCCTTCTTGGAAACGCTTATACCACTCGTAAACCCTTGCTTTACTCATAGCAGACTCGCCATAGGCCTTTGTTAACATTTTACACATTTTGTTACACTTTATTCTATTTTTTACGCAAAATTTGATACAAATTCTTTGATCCATTTCTTTTAACAAACGAAAATCGCCGAGGTCAAAAAAGCACGTCTAACCTTAGTGGCTGTCACAGACAAAGTCAACAATGAAAACAGCTAAAATTTTATCATACTTGAAGGGCATGTATACCAACATAATAAAAAAAAATTTTGACAATCGTACTCTCCAGCCCGCGAAATTTAAAAATTCTCGTTACTATCTGAACACACCTCGTATATCATTTATTAAGGACCTCAATTGCCCATCACTGATTTATTTTTCCAGCGCAAAGTAATAATCCTTTGCTTTTACCACTGTTTTATTTTCCTTAGAGCCTTTAATCATGTTTTCACTACGTCGTAATTTCTTAATGACGTAATCAACGTAAAAATCACAGTTATTTAAATTACAAATAAAGTTTGCATGGAAATATCACTGCAGAGTAGACCAATTAAAAATAATTGCCCCTAATTATATTTCGAGTGCCAATTAAATTCTCTTTAAGGTTATATTTTATGTAACAGCATTTCTTTCCTAAAACTTGTGCCGACCTTTTACTTACTCTCAGTGTCCAGCCGCTGACTGCGCTTTTACACAAGAGCTATTAGTGAACTGCTATTGGAAAACGAACTACTGAAAAGTTCATCATAAAACTTTTTATTTATTTATTTTAAGGCCAAAAGCACATTGAGGCCTCCATAAATGTAAGTGTGAGTGTAAAGTGTTAACGTCTTAAGTGTAGTGTTGTAATTGTAAGTGTTTGTTAGACTCGGGTCGTCTAAATCCTTTCAATAGGTGCAGCTAGTCTGCACCCCCCTGCGGTAATTCATCATACATAATATACAGACCCGGGAAATTGAAATCAACGCCGATTCTGACCAATAGAACACTTTTAGTGTAAGGTAATCAAATAATAAGATTTAAGATTCTAAGTTCCCGCACTAACTGTTGAAGTGGTCATTTTGGTAGGACCCAGAATCGGGACCTTGGAAGAGCACCGTTTATGACCTATAGATCACTTTTTGGGATTTCGTTAAACTTTAGTATGAGTGAGTGAGTGTGTGTGTGTGTGTGTGTGTGTGTGTGTTTTAGCAAGCTCACGTTTGCAATTTTCGTCCGATATGCTTCAAACTTAAAACAAAAATCGAATACGGTAATAACCCGCAAAATTCCTTCAATAGTTTCAAAATGGCGGCCATTTACAATTCTAAGAATTCATAACTTATGTCTACTATTTTTTAAATCCGATTATATCATCGTAATTAGCGTTAAGAATTGCATAAATTAGTTTTTTTTAAATCCGTTTAGAATTTTTGGCGGCAGTTAAGGTATATTTTCGTAGTTTCAATGTCATTTGGAAGTTTAAAATTCTCACGTACGCGGGTGTTAATGTTGATTATAATAGTGAAATAATTTCAAAAAGGGTAACATAAAAAAATACCTTTAGGAAACCTTTTCTATGACGTCAGCGAGACAGATGCGTGCCGCGATTGTTTCGCTTACTGTGTTATAAATCTTATAATTTATTTTCGACTGTTTTCTATAATCCAACTTAATTGAAACTTTGCACGAAGATTTATTCTGAATTACAATGTAATTTACAATCACAAAAACATACAATTAGAACTATTTACAATAAAAACGTACACTGAGGGTAGGATTCGAGTCTGCGGGTAGAACCCAACACTTTAACATGCATGTTGTATTCTTCTTAAATTATTAATAAAGTTATCCGTATAAATTTCACCAACACCTCCAAAACAACTATGTCTAAGGTCTAATAGAATGTTTTTTTAAATTGAAAATAAAGTCAAATATATTTTTTTAATATTGTTTTTTCACGCTTTTATTTAATGAACTGAAAAGTAGAAACAATACTTATAAAACAAACTTTCAAAAAAAGCTTTTATTTAATGAACTGAAAAGTAGAAACAATACTTATAAAACAAACTTTCAAAAAAAGCTTTTATTTAACGAACTGAAAAGTAGAAGACAATACTTTCAAAAAAAAACTTTTATTTAATGAACTGAAAAGTAGAAACAATACTCATAAAACAAACTTTCAAAAAAAAGCTTTTATTTAATAAACTGAAAAGTAGAACACAATATTTATAAAAAAAATTTCAAAAAAAAGCTTTTATTTAATGAAATGAAATGCAGAAACAATAATTATAAAACAAACTTTCAAAAAAAGCTTTTATTTAATGAACTGAAAAGTAGAAGACAATACTTTCAAAAAAAACTTTTATTTAATAAACCGAAAAGTAGAAGACAATACTTTAAAACAAACTTTCAAAAAAAAGCTTTTATTTAATGAACTGAAAAGTAGAAGACAATACTTTTAAAACGAACTTTTAAAAAAAGCTTTTATTTAATGAACTGAAAAGTAGAAGACAACACTTATTAAACAAACTTTCAAAAAAAAGCTTTAATTAATGAACTGAAAAGTAGAAGACAATACTTTCAAAAAAACTTTTATTTAATGAACTGAAAAGTAGAAGACAATACTTATAAAACAAACTTTCAAAAAAAGTTTTTATTTAATGAACTGAAAGTAGAAATATAAAACAAACTTTAAAAAAATATTTTATTTAATGAACTAAAAAGTAGAAACAATACTTGTAAAACAAACTTTAAAAAAGCTATTATTTAATTAACTGAAAAGTAGAAAACAATAATAAAATAAACTTTAAAAATACGCTATTATTTATATCAATTGAAAATTATAAAATAAGCTGATACTTCTAAATATACTGAAAAAAAAATATCTTTTGTAACCGGGAACTGAGGACCTAGGTAGTATAAAAACTATTTAAAAAATTAATTAAAGCGTGAGGTTTTATTCTAATTAATTTCTCTACCATATATACACTCATGAGAATCCCCGCAGAAGTGCAGACTAGCTGCATCTATTGAGAGGATTTAGATGTCCCTCGCGGTACCCGAGTCTAACAACCACTTACACTTACAACACTTTACAACACTCAAGTGTCTTTAACACTTTACACTCACACTTACTTTTAGGAAGGCGATAATAGCCTCAATGTGCTTTTCGCCTTAAAATACAAAAAAACTCTCATAAGAATTAACTTGTGCTTTCCACGCTTTCATTTTTAATCTTAATTTTATATTACCCTGATCCTAAGAAGCCGGTTTGAAAAAATTATTTTTTTATTATGTCTTTTACTCTCAATACAAAAAAGTATTAAAAAAATAATGCCAGTTAGACTTAAGAAAGAGAGGGCTTTACAGTAAAGTGTGACGGCAGTCTCGAATGTACGACTTTGAGGTGCGCCAGTTCAGAGACGCAGCGGTTTTACCATTGACTTAGTCACCCAGGATGCGTCCTTCCTGGGTCTTACCGTCATATCAGCGTCTATAGCTTTCCGTACACCAACAGGAATTCGAAAAAAACGAAAACAAACCACATAACACAGGAACCGTTAGTGAAACGGGATGATTAAATAAAGTAATTGGTTGTTGAAAAACACTTTTTAAATATTTTTTAGTAAATAATTGAAAATACAAGATTAGCCATTATGGGTACAATACGAAAAAATATTATTTTATTAACACTACATCTACCAAATGTCTTCCATTGCAGTTAAGGCATTCCTGGAGCCTAGGTTGGAAGTTTTGCATGACCTCTCGCAGCATGTTGACAGGTATTGCCGCAATCTCGTCTACAATTCGTTGTTTGAGGGCTTGAATGGTTGTGGGTGTTTGAAATACTTTTAGATATCCTCATAAAACAAAAACAGGTATCCCCCCCTGATGTGTCATTTATTCCAATGTGAAAGGCATGTTGTTTGGCTGATCGGCGAGGACTTCTAACCATAGACTGTTGAACAGTTGCGATGTTTTCAGGTGTTCGAACAGTTTTTACACTCCTGCCTCTTTTTTAAGACGCTGATCCCGTTTGCTCGAGGTTGTTTATCCATGACGGAACAGGCTGGTTACGCGGCATGTTAAAATGACGTCGGAAAGCGCGTTTAGTTTGCACAAAACTTTCGCCATTTTGATAAAACACTTTCACCGCATAACCGCTTGTTCACCCATCCAACGATCAACCCATACAACTACATGGTAGATTGTGCAGGTGGTAACGCGCCAGTAACCATCCCCCCTACCTGCCAACTTTGTCTCAAGGCCACCTACAATCATCCCGTTTTACTGGATCTAATTAACTTTAAATGTCATAACAAAGTATGGGTATTCAGATATTCTGATTTTATAACGCGTATGTGTTACACCCGGCAAATATAGTTTCACCGTCAACCTGACTGATCTGTCAGATCAAATTAGCCGCGGCTGTGCTGAACTGGTATTAAATTTACCGCCACAGAGTGGAAAACCATGTAGAACCATACTTGAAACAGAAAAAAGCTCTCCGCCATTTTGGATTGAGTGACACTTTTATATTAAACTAAAATTATTTACTTTTTTTGTTATTTTAAGGCGAAAGCACATTGAGGGTATTATCGCCTCCCTAAATGTAAGTGTGAGTGTAAAATTTTAAAGTCGTAAGTGCAGTGTTGTAAGTGTAAGTGCGTGTTAGACTCGGGTACCGCGAGGGAAATCTAAATCCTCTCAATAAGTGCACCACCTGCGGGGCTTTTTCTCTTATAAAAATGTAAGCACGGTAATATGCTGAAAATATTGTTCATGCAAATATACGTTATAGAACCCATAAAAATGAGATTTAGTTATACTATAATGCGCAACGCTGGGAACAAATGAATTCATCTGTTTCAATGGTATTTAACAAATCAGTTCAGTTTATCGTATCTATAAATATGTTTTTCATTGTTTGTTTCCAAGTTACGATTTGATGAAAAAGAAACGTTGGAAACAGGGAAATATTAGAGCAAGAGCGATTAATACGACTGGAAAAAATTGAATATGAACACGAGAAAATTTTTTTTTTATTTTTTTATTTTATTACAATTGAAACTGAAAATTAGTCCCTCTATCAATATATATATATATATATATATATATATATATATATATATATATATATATATATATATATGAAATGAAAGCACATCCTATGACATATGAGTGCACATCCTATGACGCACTCCAAAATCCAAAAATCACTTGATCTTGTGACAGTTGTATCAATCTTATCTTAGTCCAAATCAAACGGTTTTATCCTGTCCAACCGCCGAACTTGAACCGAATTGTCGAGAACATGTAGCATCTCGATGTTACATTGTTTATGCAGTCTTTCTTCATGCTTCCTAGCAAATCGCCGAACCTCTTCATGAACTGTAGCAATTTGTAAATCCTTATGAAGATCATCATTGCGTATGTACCATGTGGCATTAACAATGCCTCTCAGTACTTTATTTTGAAACGTTTGAATAATTTTAATATTACTTCTTTTTGTGCAGCCCCAAAACTGCACACCATATGTCCAGATGGGTTTTAGGACTTGTTTATAAAGTAATAGTTTATTGTGCACTGACAATTCAGAATGTCGCTCAAGAAGCCGATGCATTTTCCTTAGTTTCAGATTCAGTTCATTACGTTTCTTTTTGACATGTACCTTCCAGCGCAGTCGTGCGTCCAGTGTCATGCCCAAGTATTTTGCATTATCTTGTGGGATCACTTGTTGATTGATAACCGCGGGAAGATAATTGAATTTTCTGTCAGTAAAAGTAACATGAACAGATTTTGTCACATTCAGCTTTATTCGCCATTTTTTAGTTCAGTCACAAATTCCATTGACAGCTATCTGCAGCCTTCGTGTAGACTCCTCAATGCTATTTCCTTCTGACATAACGCGCTCCTTGTATCATTCGCGCTCCTGACATTCCTTGTATCATTCGCGAATATAGCAACGATGGCCTCATCACAGACTGGAATATCACTTGTATAAAGCAAGTATAAGAAGGGCCCCAACACACTTCCTTGTGGAACTCCGGCAGATATCCGTTTCAAATCAGAGTAACTATCTTCATACTTGATTCGAAAGTGCCTTCCTGAAATATAGGACTTCAGCAATTGACTACGTTGTTTTGGCAAGTATTTTTCCATTTTGTATTCCAATCCTCGATGCCACACCTTACCGAAAGCTTGGGAAACATCCAAAAACACAGCAGAACAGATTCGTTTTTCTTAAAGTGCATTTTCAAAAACGCTAGCAATTCTATGAACCAATCGTTGAATGCTTGTCTCTGAATCCAAATTGATGGTTTGGAATCAGATTATTCCTTTCAGTACCTTGCGTAAGTTGCTTTAATAATAACTTTTTCAAAGATCTTAGAAATTATGGGTAACAATGATATTGGCCGATACGATGTTTTATCATTAGGTGCCTTACCAGGCTTGGGTATTATTACAACTTCAGCAATTTTCCATACAAATGTACATAGCGAAATCGAAATGCAGCATTGATAATTAGAGTAAGTTTAACTATTCCTTTCTCCTTTACTGATCGTCCATTTATCAGGTCATAGCCTGGAGCTTTTTTCAAGCTTAAATTGGAAATCTCTTTTGCTACCTCTTTAGGATTAACAGGCTTCAACTTTGTCATATCTCTATTCTGTATTCTTGGTAAGTACTCGTTTGCTGTTTGTTTGGTGTGCGGCTTAAAAGTGTCAGCCAAACACGTGAAAAAATGGCAAGGGAAACGATTCCAAAAAAATAGAGGGCGTTTCAGAAAGATTTTTTTTATTATTATAGCAATCTAGTAATACACCAATGAGCTATTTGTTTCTAACCTAAACTAATACAAACAATATTCTACTAAGCTTAATCCATTGACAATCACTTAGCCTCACTTAAATAATATGACCTAAGAGCTACACAGTTCAAATAGTTTCACTCTCTTCAACCTTCTCACTGTGCCATCATTGTTGAGTAGCTGGAGGGCCTCGACACTGATGTCCTGTTGTAATCTTCTTTTGTGGTTAAGAGCTAGTTGTTTCAAAAAGAATGGCACGATTTAAAACAACTATATTTATTTTTAAAAATAGGCACACACAAATTATACATAAAACTACTCACAGAACCATCAAGTTTATGTTGACGTATTACAAACACTCGATGTGGCCTCCATTAGAGGCTTAGACGATTCATCCCAAACTGTGCGCAGGATGTCTTCTTGAACTGTAGCTACTGCATTTGTTACCGTGGTTTTAAGTTCCTCAATATCACGAGCTAAGGGCGGAACATAAACACGTTCTTTTACGTATCCTTATAGGAAAAAGTCGCACGGTATTAGGTCAGGTGACCTTGGAGGCCAAGAATGTAGCCATGTCTCGCGGTCCTGTGCGCCCTATCCAACGTTGAGGCAAGTTACTGAGGATACCACGTACATCCTTGTGCCAGTGTGGCGGAGCTCTAAAACCATAAACCTCCGCTGTTGTCGGTAATGCAGTTTCAGTAGCGGTAATGTATTAGAAGCAAGAATATTACAAGTTAAAATCGGGTCGTTCTTTTTGAAACACTCTGTATTTGTAAAGGAAAATGGGAATTGTACAGATGGGAAAGTAGATGAAAAACACGAACAACTTGAACGTTAAGAACAGCAGAACGGGAAAACTGAATGAGAGGTGAAACAACGGAAAGACTGCAGAAGACGACGGGAGACATTTTCTGAGGCTTCGACGCCTGTGGCGTAAGAAAGGAAGAAAAAAGTCCTTTTTTGACAAAAACATTTACAAAATTAAAAATTCTGATTTTCTCAAAATAGTATTAGACGATTTTGATCACGTTTTGCTGAAATGTAGGTCTCTAAAGACCTGCACAAAATGCTTATTGGCAATATTTCTCAAGTTTATAGTTGAAGAGCAATCATGTAAACTTTCTCGAAAATATATAACGCAAGGCAGCACGCTGAAAATGGAAAAATGTTTTATTGTAACAATAAAAAGGAAAATATATTCTGTCACCCCATGGGTTTTGTATTTCTGATTATAATTATAAAGGTTAATACATGACCAAAATTTGAGAATGAATGAATTACTTTCTAGGCTTACTGTTGCACTGCTACCTTGTAGATTTATTGTAACCCTTCTATATACCTGAGAAAGAAGTGTTAGAAGAATTAGAATATCGTGGTTAAAAACTCATAACATATTTATCTATGTTGCAACGCAGTTATTTGGGGTAACAGTCAACAAAGTAATCACAACCAAGATGGCTGCCGAAATCTGGAATGTAGGGAATTACAAGAAGATATTTGAGTAAGAATTGTAAAGGTACAACTGCGAAAAGTATTGTTGACAGAGTTTTGTAATAAGACTAAAATATTTTTTTTTTTTATTTTTAAAAAGTGTTTCAATACAGAACAAAACGGTTCTACTACGTAAATTTAGTCAAAATCTGTGAAGTTGTTTAACGATTTTTTAAAGTCTTACCTTATATTCTGTAATGATAAGATAAAAACTAATAATAGTTTTTTTATTTTATTATAATATTACAACTGAGGTATGCCACATCTAGTAATTTTATCTGCATATGTAATTTCACTGTTTGCTGGGTTACAGCCCGACAGCTGTTCCCAATGTGTTTACTGGCTTGATCCTTTTCAGCCTTCTTGTTGTTAGGTTGTCACTCCGGTACAGCAATTGTACGATCTCCTTATTCTTATGCTGCTCTAACCGTCGACGATGCTTAACGGAGAGCTTCTTGATTATTTCTGCAACAGGTTCAATGCCTAGGTCTTTATGTAGGTTGTCATTACTGACATACTACGGGGCGTTGACAGTCGTCCTCAATATTTTATTCTGGAAGACTTGTATTATGTCAACCGTAAGTCCAGACTTGTTTGTACAGTAGCAGTTTGTTGCTTATTGACAATTCGGAATTCCTTCCAATGAGCCAATACATTTTACTTAATTTGAGATTCAGTTCTTTTTTCTTTTTCACATGCTCTTTCCAGCCGAGTTTTGTATCCAATAGCATCCCAAGATATTTTGCACTGTTTGCATATGTTACTTGTATTTAATACTACTGGTACCGGTACATACTTTCTATTGGTAAAATTAATGTGTATAGATTTTGTTTCATTGATCTTAATTCTACATTTTTTCGTCCATTGACTTATAGTGTTAGTAGAATTCTGTAGTTCCTCTGTTGCTTCCAAAATATTGTCACCCACTGTTAATATTGCTGTTTCATCCTCAAAACTAATAATAATAATATGTATTAACTTTCTAAAATTGTATACAAAATAATACCAATTTTAATCGAAAATAAAAATATTAAATGTTGTACTGGTTAATTATTTCCTTA
This sequence comes from Callitettix versicolor, assembly GCA_022606455.1. Lineage (NCBI taxonomy): Eukaryota > Metazoa > Arthropoda > Insecta > Hemiptera > Cercopidae > Callitettix > Callitettix versicolor. The sequence goes on from CM040190.1 coordinate 12,886,738, forward strand.
GTTTGTCTTTTTTTCCATTTAAACCAATAAGGAAAGGTTTGGCGTTAACAGAAAGGGTAGAGCTTACGGCAGTAACTGCAGACAGTCCTCACAGTACAAGTTCTGTATAGAAAAAGTCGTGGTATAGTTTTATCAGTTTCCAACAGAAAGTTTTACTTTTTTCCATTTAAACCAATAAGGAAAGGTTTGGCGTTAACAGAAAGGGTAAAGCTTACGACAGTAACTGCAGACAGTCCTCACAGTAAGTTCTGTATAGAAAAAGTCGTGGTATAGTTTTATCAGTTTCCAACAGAAAGTTTTACTTTTTT
>CM040190.1:12892045-12899545 GCA_022606455.1 Callitettix versicolor
TGTTTAATTTTTTCCTTCTCCTTTTTTTCTTCTCCTCCTTCTCCTACTTCTCCTCCTCCTTTTTTCCTTCTTGTTTTCTTCTTTTCCTCTCCTCCTCCTCCTCCTCTTTTTCTTTCTCCTCTTTTTCTTCTTTTCCTTACTCCTCCCCCGCCTCCTCTTTTTTCTCCTCCTCCTTTTCTTCTTTTCCTCTCCTCCTCCTCCTCGTTTTCCTTCTCCTCCTCCTATTTTTCCTTCTCCTCCTTTTTTCCTTCTCCTTTTCTTCTTTTCCTCTCCTCCTTCTCTTTTTCCTTCTCCTCCTTTTCTTCTTTTCCTTACTCCTCCCCCTCCTCCTCTTTTTCCTTCTCCTCCTTTTCTTCTTTTCCTCTTCACCTCCTCCTCCTCCTATTTTTCCTTCTCCTCCTTTTCTTCTTTTCCTTACTCCACCCCCTCTTTCTTCCCCTCCTCCTTATCCTTCTCTTTTTCTTGTTTTTTATATTTTTTTTATATTGCAGTATTACCTCTTTTTTTGTATAAACGTATGCCTAAAGACTCTAAGACGCAAAACGTAAATTGTGTGTGAATTTTCACTAATTAAGATTATATTGAAATCACAGGTCAATTTAGATACTTTATTTAAATATATTTTAATACTTATAGTTCCTTGTGGTAGCATACAGTTAACTGGAATGTCTGCTTTTTAGTGATGTGTGTTATTTTCTAATCTGTTATTTATTAACTGTTATTAAAAAAATAACGATAATAAACTTTATCCAAAGTAACAAATAACGGATACGGACAAAGTAACGAAATACTGGACAACAGTACAGTAGAATCGTGCTTTTTCGCCAAACGCACTATCAACAATACGAGGGCGACGTTAAAATGAAGAACTAATAACTTTTTTCCTAATAACCGTTTAGATAACCGTTAAGCAGCTCAGTGTTACGGACGCTAACGTTGAGATAACTTTAAACGACAAGAACGAAGTAACGGAAAAACTTTTAATTTGAGAATGTTTACCGTTATAAGTTATAACGAGTAACGTTTATATAAAAACAGTTAACGATTTCAAAGTGGGAATTAAAGCTCAGTTATGTTTACAGTTTCCTTTTGGTTGTTATTAATTGTGAGCGACAATTTACAAAGTAATACTAATTTACTGAAATAAAATTAATTAGTTTCTTATTAAATAATCTGCATTTATAAATATTTTTCCCGAACATGTTACATTTTAATGTTGTATTGTACATGTAATAATTTACGCTTAAAACAAAGGTTGATTTTGTTTTATAACCTGTTAAAATCAGTATCCACTTTCAATGTTTTAATTAATATAATAATATTTTTTATTTCTTTACATTAAAAATGAATGGGGGCTTACAATTAATTGATATTAAATTACAAAATAAAAAACGTTGTTTTATATCCAAGTGTTTCGTAAAGAATTAAATCTTACCTATTTATTCATAAACGGTGTTCGTAGTATAATATAAAAAGTAAATTATACTTCATAGAAATCTGAAAGTATATGTTTGAAATAATCGATTTAGTTTTTTGCGTAAATCTGATAAGCGGTTTAAATAACGGTTAACCGAATAACAGTTTAAATAAAACGTTATTCTGAATTAGCATTAACGTTTATAACTGTTATCAGAAAATAACGCTTAAACTCATCACTATTGCTGCGTACAAGTATAAGATTGGACTAAGTTTGGACGAGAAGCCTTGGATTTGGATTGGATTGGAGTGGCACTCCAACTCGTATTGGATAGTAGGTTGATTTAGATTGCAAGTCGCACAAAACAAGAAACCCATGAGATATAAATATATGGTTCTAGCAAACGACAGTTATCACCTGGAGGAGTTCTACTTCAATTCCTAGATGCCACAAGAGATAGGATGGTATTTGAGTATGGAGTATTTGTACCGGTTACTAGAAAGGATCAAAAGTAGTCGGGATTCAAAAAGTCTGTAAGTCATCAGCTTAGAAAACGGCCTTGCCTAGGAGGCCAGTAAGGCAGAGAGAAAAAATGTGCGAGTGAGAAGTCGAGTACCCATTCTCTCCCTACTTTCCATCACTGTCGCTGAGTAGTAACACTTGGAGTGTACTCCCTACGTGCGCGAGAAATTCTCGAGCAGACATTCCTAAATGCCACTAGAGGTAGGATGGTATTTGAGTATCCAGTATTTGTACCGGTTACTAGAAAGGATCAAAAGTAGTCGGTATTCAAAATGTATGTACGTTATCAGCTTAGAAAACGGCCTTGCTAAGGAGGCCAGTGGGACAGAGAGAAAAAATGTGCGAGTGAGAATTCGAGTCCCCATTCTCTCGCCATAGCTCCCTACTTTACATCACTGTCGCTGAGTAGTAACACTTGGAGTGTACTCCCTACGTGCGCGAGAAGTTCTCGAGCAGGCCATTTACTAGGCCACTTGGCTGCACTATAGTACGTGATTACAATGCCTACTACGCCCCAATCTTATCTGTAGTGAATGTTTACACGTTAGTACTTCCAGTAGTCTGTATAGAAACGATTACTTCCAAACACAGTTTAGATTCGTTACTCAACAAAAACCATTCAACAGTTTCAAAATGGCGACCGCTCCACTTTAAAAACAACATTTTTACCGTGCTCTTTTTTTTGAAATATGATTTCCCCATCGGAATCGGTATTACAATTTACATGAATTAGCATTTTAAATACATTATTGCAACATAGCCACCGGACCACATATTTAAGTAATTAGGATTATGACCTATTCTTCCCGTCAGTGGTTTATCTACTTAACTCGTAAAGGCTACCGAGGTTTCGAAACTCTATTGTTCCATCTTCAGGCCAACAAAAGGTTAAATCCCTTTGTCGATGTTTTTTAATGTTTGTGAGCAGCCGCCTCGGTGGCCTAGTTGCTAGCGTACTGGGTTTTCACCCCGAGGACCAGGGTTCGATTCCAGGCCAGGGCTTGGCATTTTCATACGCTATAAATCATCCCATCGTCTACATTAGCCCAAGTGTGTACAATAGTCGGACGTTAAACACCATAAAAAAAATTAATGTTTTGTTTGACTTTGTGATGACCTCGACAGAGGTATTTAACATTTTGTATCATGTCCTGAAGATGGAACAATAGTTTCGAAACCGCGGTAGCCTTTACGAGGTGAGTAGATAGACCACTGACGGGAAGAATAGGTCATAATCCTACTTAATTTTTAATAAATACGCTGAAATTATGTAATTGCCGGCTGTCAGGGTTTATTTTCGTATTTTAAAATGTTAATTCACTCAGATTTTACTGCTGGTTATGACGGTGGAAACAGGTTTTATCCGGTTCTTGTCCTGTTCTACAATTATCTCACACCGAATTGGCCTCAGGTTAAGCAGAAGGTTTTCGAAAGTTTGCTGACATTGTCGTGTGAAGGACTTTCTTCAGCACCCCCGCGCTTCACCCTTAGTCGCAGAGAACCTTGAAAGTTGAGTATCGCTTAATTACGCGCAGCTCAGAGGCTTATAAATAAAATTACTGATTGCTCACTGCCACCTTGTGACATGGAAATTTAATAACCTTAGAAACAAGGAAAACTTTTAATCGCTTCCATAAAGGACCTCAATTTTGTTTTTAAAGTACTGAACGAATTTGAGCTGAAATCTAACGAAACCGTATTAGAAAGTAATTAACGGAAACGTTTAACAAAATCAATATTTATGTTAAACATTTTACTCTCAATTAATATTCAAAATCTTGCCAAAAACCATCTTCTATACAAATATTCCGGTTTTGTATGTATCAATGAAACAATATGGCAGTTGAAGAACTGACCAACAGTGACAAAGAAATGTAATCACATAGTTTCGAGTGTTATGTATATATATTATTACCTGCGCATAGACCCTGTTGGATCACGCAAAGCACTCCGACTCATGTCTTGTTCCTTTTAATCATCCCCACCTCCCTCATCCTGTCCCCATGGATCCTCTTCCGCTCCTCTGTCCATTTTACCCCTGCTCTCTTTGGGATTTCATTCTCTGGGACCTTCCAACCGAGCATCTTTCTCCTGTATGCGTGTCTATCTTCAACATCTGTTGAGTCTATTCCTGCGTCATGTAGGTCTATTCTGACTTGTGCGATCCACGACGTTGTTGATTTGACACCTTGTATATACTTAAGGATTCTGTTGGCAAGTCTCGTTGTTGGGAGTCTACTGATGTGTCCATAGAACCGAAGCCTCCTTTTTCTGATATCTGCTGCCAGGTTCGATATCTTCTCTATGGTCTTCCGGGAGTGCAACCTGTATCCATCTTCTGTTAATCTCGGGCCAAGGATCTTCCTCAAGATTTTGCGTTCTTCCTTCAAAATACCCTCCATGGTAGCTTTTGTGTGCAGTGCTAGCGTCTTGCTTGCATATAATACCTCCGGTTTTATGACTGTGTTGTAGTGTCTGATTTTTGTGTGCGTCGACATACATCTCTTATTGTAGATATATATATATATATATATATATATATATATATATATATATATATATATAATTTAAAAAATATTTAATTTAAGAAACAGACTGAGTAAACTTGACGTCTAAACTCTTACGTCATCGATTTATTACCATCAAAAACGCTAAATTCTCTGGACGGCCAGGCGTATCTGTAGACGTTTTCAATTCGAAAACTAGTATAATCAGGTTTTTTTCAAAATTAATTGACTTTATTACACTCACGTTTTGGCAGGCCTAACAGATAATGTTGTCTTTCGCAGTAAATCGAATGCAACAAAAACAAAAGTCTTGCACGCGTTATTGGCTTTTCACGTTTCTAAACGAGTTGTGAATACTCATAGTGTACGACCCTAAAATTTTACAAAATCTGATGGACTGATTTACAAAAATTAGGTTGATTTTCCGCTTCTTTGGCAATCGGTCTTTAAGCGAATATTTTTTAAAATCCTTACGTTTTGTTTTTTTAAAGAACACATTTATAGTATTCTATTGAAACTTTGAAGAATCCAAAATTGTTTTAAGCTTTTAAAGGTATTTTAAAACAATTTTAAATGAAGAAAAACATTGACATAATCGCGGCACGCAGCTGACGTAATAAAAGCAAATTGCCAAAAGTATTTTCTGTACTGTAGTCTTTTTAAAAATCCAATTTCACCATCATAATCAGCATTAAAAACTGCATATATTAGCATTTTCAACAATGAAAATACTACAATGAACCCTGATCGCTGACAAAAAATGTCTTAATTTCAACGGATTTTGAAAATTTTGACGGCTAATTTATGCAGTTTTTATAGTTTATTCTTTTCACAAAAAAAAAAAAATGCAAAAGAAAAGAGGTTATGATTTTTAAAGATTTGTAACGGACGTTATTTTGATATTGTTAAAATAATTTCGCTTGTGTAATGAACTTGTCTAAGCTCGATTTTTGTGCCAAGTTTGAACGTGTAAAACACGCGCGCGCGTTACCTTAACCATCCCGTATATTAACCAGTTTAAAATATTTTACCGTAGATAATTGTTAAAAGGTAGTTGAATTTATTTCCTTCATAAAACACACACACACACACACACACACACACACACACACACACACACACACACACACACACACACACACACACACACACACACACACACACACACACACACACACACACACACACACACACACACACACACACACACACACACACACACACACACACACACACACACACACTCACACACACACACACACACACACACACACACACACACACACACACACACACACACACACACACATACACACACACACACACACACACACACACACACACACACACACACACACACACACACACACACACACACACACACACACACACACACAACACACACACACACACACACACACACACACACACACACACACACACACACACAACACAAACAACCTCTCAAAAAGTGATTAGAATAGGATCAGTGCTAATTTCAAGGTCTCTGATGTGAGTTAGCCATGATGGCTGCTACAACAGCTCATTTTTACAATGAATATTTGATACAAAGACCTTGAAAATTCTAATCATAAAACAAACTTATGAAATTCACGACAGTCGAGGTTCGTTGTAAAAAAAACGTTTCTGATGTGATACTTTTACTTGTTGAAATTTGCATTTGATATGAAAATTTTAATTCAAAAGGAAATGTTACATATATATGGATTCTTACTACCGGAATACTCTGTATAAGTGAGAAAGTCGTGGGAAAAATAAATTGAACATTATGCAGGCTGTAATCATGAGAAAGGACTTTTCTTAACCACCTGACCGGAAAGGAAATTGAAAACACTCAAACTGCTGCTCTCTAGCGTTTGTTCCTTGAATTATTACTTCTCAGGAGTTTATCACTCTAATTTTCAAGGTTTCCTTTGCTTATCCATTACGCTGCGAGGGGCGTTAACGACTGCCAATATATTTTGTTAGTGAGACTGTTCACAGTACGGGAATACAGGCACCTCTAAAAGTCAAAGAGTTAGGTTTTGAGGTGAACAATAAAATTAGATTGTACAAAGAATGTCCTAACGACGAAATAATTGCGAATTAAACTTCAATAACAAATTATTATAGCAATGATTCTGAATTTAATGAAAATTTATTACATATTTTTCATTTTTTTTAATCAGCTGTTTTGTCAGAGGTTAAAGAGATTAATTCGTTTTTCCTTGCTGTAATGTTGGTTGCATGCAGTATAACATGTAGGTATACATACTCGTAAACCTTTTTTAGCCTTTAATGATCGATAAATTGTTACAAATATAAAATATATACTTTTTAATATTTTATTGTGAGAAAACTGATAACAGTGCGCAGTTAGCAGAAATTTGAAAATCCAAAAAAAATAAACACCGACCACCGTCAAAATATTTGTTAATTTAAACTGCCTTATAAAATTCAAAATACCAAAGTATGCAGTTTTTAATGCTGATTATTAAGGTGAAAACAGCTTTACAAAATATTAAAGCCAAAAAATATGTTTTTTCAAATTTGAACTGGCTACCATTTCGAAAATTCAAAAATGGTACCCAGTTTATGAAATCGGATTGCAAATTCTAACGCGTGCGCGTACGCGCGCGCTTACACACACACAGACACATAACACACGTCCACGCACACACATAAGCACACACTACACACACATGCACACGTGCACACACACACTCACACACACATACATACACACACACATACATACTTACATACACACACACACACACACACACGCACAAAAACAGGCACCACACACACACACACACACACACACACACACACACACATACGCACACGCACACAAACACGTACACACACACACGCACACACACACGTACACTCGCACATACGCGCGATCACGCACGCGCACACAAGCACACACCACACACGCACACGTGCGCACACACCCACACACACACACACACACACACACACACACACACACACACCACACACACACACACACACACACACACACACACACACACACACACACACACA